>JAQGDQ010000079.1:0-706158 GCA_030141605.1 Tubiluchus corallicola
TACCCACACCATAATACTCCACCACATCACACCACACTGCACCACACCATAACACCACACCGCACTACAACACCCACACACCACGCCACCCACTCCATACCACACTACCCACACTACACCCCACACACCCTATCACCCCACCACACCATCCATAGCACAACACACAAAGCACACCACCACCACACCACATCAAATCCACCACCTCACGTGGTGATCATGATGTTGATGATGATGGTGGCAACGATGACAACACCTATAGCACAAGCACCAACAGCACAGCATTACAACAAAACCATTCCAAACATTTTTCACAAAGTTGAAACTATGTGCTATAATATAATAAATAGCAAAGGCCCTGCAAAAGATTTTGCGTATAAATACACGTGTAATCAATAATACGCGAACATCCTACCTAGTCCACATTTATAACACAAAGCCCGTAACATCGTGCCTACTGTTTGTTTAACTAACGCAAAGCCTGTAGCTTTTTGCTGAATTAAAGTTATAAGCAGCGTAGAGTACAATGGATGACGTCACAACAATGCCTTTGCGTCAGCAGTTTTCTAAGTGAAAATTGCCGAAAATAGAACTCCTAACTAACTCGTTGATACTCCTCTCGGTGGACCTGCCCTAAAATATATCCCACATCATCGTGTAGCCCCGTTCTTCCTCTTTCTGATGAGCTATATATCTCCTTCCCAGAGTCGCACCGGGCGCCGCTAGAACGTTTTTCCCGCATGCTGTTTGGTCAAAATTTCGAAAAAATCGCGAGTTGGGTCCGGGAAAACGCCCGTTGCGGGGCGCCCTGGCCCTCTCGGGAATTCTAAATATGCCTACTACACCCACCGCTGAACGGGCTATCTATCCATACCCAGCACCCCCCTCGGCCCGTTCCCGTTCTCTACATCTCAGCCGTATAACTTTTACAAAAAACGGCCGAAAAAGGGCCATTTTTGGAGGTTTTTCGCCTCCCGTTCCTCCCGGTGGGCCCGATTCGAAAAATAAACCATCAATGGCACGACACTAGATCGAGACCTTTCGTTTGATGTATAGATCGCCCCAAATGGTGCCCTCGTCGGAGCTGTAGCCTCGAATCTTATATATATATAAATATATATACCAAGAATATTAATATAAGAGTATAGATAGTAGATTATTCTTAATAGCATTCACATTTCTTGATTTTTTGTTTTCCTTAATCTTGTAAATTTGCAAACATTACACGGTTAATATGATAATATTTTAATTAATAAGTAAATTATTCTTAATAGCATTTACATTTCTTGATTTTTTTTTGTTTTCCATAATCTTGCAAATTTGCAAACTTGCAATATATATATATACATATATATATTCTTTTGTTGCGTTGAGAGGAATGTACTATATATATAAATTTACAATTCTTGAGTTTTTTGTTTTCCTTAATCTTGCAAAATTGTTTATATATATTGATAATTGCAAATGTGATTGTAATTGTAATTGTAATTTTGATTAGGTAATATATGTTATATTAATTAAAAAGTTTGCTCAAATCTGTAATGACCATGAAAGAATTTCAAAAACTTGCACTGCTCGTAAAAACATTTTTCGAGACCACAACCATGAAAAAAAGACAACCCTCATCTCGAAAAATCTTTTCACAGTTAGCGCGAGTTTGAAGAGACGTTTAAAAACTAATGTGAATTCTTCCAAAGTTCTTTCACAGTACCACACAGTATAAGAAAATCCTTCAGAAAGGCTGGCATTACCAAGTCAACCAGGCACGTTGTCCTGCTCCAAAATTAATAGAAATGTCTGCTACACTAGCTTCAACATTAAATTACATCTGTATGCAATTGGCACAAACTCATTACTGCAATGCTTTCTCGCATTTGCTGTGTTGTACAAGTCTTGAAAAGAATAGAAGCATTACCTAGTTGTAAAGATAGTGATGTGGATAAATCTAACGCGTAAACTTACTTACGCGTTGATGTGCTGGGCAGGAAAAGGCCAAATAACAATCAGAAATTTCTTGTACAGTGAAATTCAAACAGTATTAAATTATGTATTAACAGAATAAATCTGCTTGTGCATACTAAGGTGCATACTTTTTACTAACTGTATTGCTTTTAAGACATGGTAGAGATTTAACATTGTGTTGTTGTTTCTTTTTTCTCATGGATGTTGTTGTTATTGTTGTTAAAAATTGCAAATGTGGTAGTATTTGTATGTACACTTTTTTCGAATAAAGATTATGTATACATATTGTAAGAAAAGTTTTTTTAGAAAAGTTCTTTCCACGTGAATATAATGCTTATAGTCCTATGAACAGTTGTTTATAATTTGTATTAGTCAAACTATTTTTTCTACATTTAATACATTTTTCTGTATTTATTTTTAGTATACACAGAAACTAACTGATAGGGAACCAAAGAATGAACACACAACTGACTTTAATTTTTGATTGTAATCAAAATACAGTCAAAATCAATTTTTCATTCGTTTACTACTGTCTTCAACCAATGCAGCGCAGAATAGAAGGCTGCTTTTGAAGCAATATAGAATGGACAGAATGGTCAATATGGTACATTACAGTTTTCGTCATTTTAGACAAAGCTGAATCACACAGACCTAAATCAATATATTAAAAGTGATTTGCGTGAAAGTATAAAAGCTTATCAAACATATATGCCTTGATTATAGAGGAGACTTGGGCATGCAGAAATAGAAGATCTACTATTTTGTTAGTCATTGTTACAAAATTTATGTAAATCAATAAATAAAAAAATAATATAAGTCTTTTTCAAAGACTAGTTAATAATGCTACCAGACTGGTAAAAAGTGCCAATATTGCACCATACAAAGCCCAACAAGTGGATATAAGAGGAAAATTGGAATAATGACATTAAAATTATAATATTGACGTCAATATGACGTCGTAATGCAGAAGTCCAGGATAATTTTATCATATTTGTCATATTTCTACTGACTGTTTCTTTTAGAACAATCTGTATAAACGTGGCTGAATAATTAAAGATGCAACAAATTATTTCATGACACTTAAAAATATCAACAAAAGTGCTATAATGTAACATATTCGTTAGACCTATCAATTATATTTATTATAAGTTTTTAACATAAAATAATATTTCTTATAAAAACGTGATTATAATAAGTCTAGTATCTTTAAAAACATAAAACGTATACAGTCGCGTAATATAAATTATCATAATCATAACTTTTATATATACAGAAAGCATCACTTTGTACAACATATTTTGCTATACACACAGTTTTAATAATTAACTATACAATATACATATATATATAACACAAAATTCTGTACAGCAGATATTTAATTCCACATGGTAATTGCATATCATAATGCCGTTCACCTGGGTTCGTAGTTCGGATACGGCATAGGCTGAGGTCGGGTATATAGACTATTTGGATGAAATGCTCTATATGTGGGATACATTGGACTTCGATCATATGGCGAAGGTCTTCGGGTCTTTACTCGATCATAGGGGTTAGAACTTCGCGTGTTCACTGTCATGTAGGTATCCTGACCAGGCGGGTACCCTGTTTGACCGGGCGGATAACTGCATAGATCGGCATAGCTTCCAGTAGGCATCCACGACTGTTCAGGACCTGGCATGGTGGCTAGCTGAGCGTGGAGTCCAGCTGATAAACCAGGACTAAGTACTTTTGGTACACCTCCAGAGTCATCCAATCGATCTAAAACATAGAGAGAAGTTACAATGTCTTGAACAAGAGTTGGTTCTCTCCCCACCACTCTCTCTTCCCCTCTCTTAGATTAGATTCTTTATTTCGACAACTAGGTCATAAACTACGTAAAATACATACACAATTGCAATGACAGTTATCAAGAACACATAAAACTACAGTGATTAAAATAATAAAAAATACTACAATTAGAATTTATAAAAACAATTCTTTCAATAGACCCATTCCCTACAATCTGTTCACGGTTTCTACAGCTAAACGGATGTCAAGTATACAGTTCATTTCTAATGTGTTTAAACATATCGGACTGAAAATATGTCTGAGTTCAAAATACATTTCGCACAGAAGTTTTGTGAATTCTGTAGCCTAACAACAAAGCTAACTATAACACCAAAGTAAGGGATGTCGTAATCGAGACGCATTTGTCTAGCACTGTAATTATACGGAAGTGAGAATAATTTTCTGATACACTTATGTTAAGTAATTTTAACATTCCTGTAATTATAAAGAAAGAATTTTGTTCATATGGATATTTCATAAATAGCAGTTCAGTAGGTTTTAAAAAGTAAAATTTTAACCTTTCTAAAGCATTTTCTAAAGTCACGAATAATCATAATTATTTGCTCTTGCAGTTAACAAACATTTTGCCCCTTTATGTCATCAGCGTCAGTATCTGTAATAATATGTCCTAAAACAAAATAATCTCGTTGTAGCGACCAAGCAAACATCGTCCGCATACATCAAATGGTTAAATGTACATTATTACATTATTTCTTTCTTTCTTTCTTTCTTTCTTTCTTTCTTTCTTTCCTTCTTTCTTTCTTTCTTTCTTTCTTTCTTTCTTTCTTTCTTTCTTTCTTTCTTTCTTTCTCTCTCTGTCTCTCTTCATCTTTCTCTTTCTCTCTCTCTCTCTCTCTCTCTCTCTCTCTCTCTCTCTCTCTCTCTCTCTCTCTCTCTCTCTCTCTCTCTCTCTCTCTCTTTCTCTTTCTGTTTCAAAGCAAACATTGTATGCTAAAATGATAAACTGTACTTATATTATTACTTTAAAATGGTAAACCTTGTCCAAAATTAAATATTTGTGAACAGTTTCTATAACAAAGCAATACTGGAACAGTAGGGTTTTCAGTTATTACTCTCGAAGTTATATTGTATGTGTAGTTGAGTAGTATACAGCTGCTGATGCTTTGAGCAGCCAGTTTGGAGAAATATTACGTAAATGCGTTTTCAGGAAAAATGTCAGTGTTTATTAGTGAAATGTCAACACATTGTTTTAACGTATTTTAAAAAAACTATTTGTAAAGTATTTATCAATGCATATAAAGCCATGATTTACCTTTATCGGGAGAACTCCGCAAACTAGAGGAATAGCTTCCTGTATTTGGATGGGATTGCAAAGGACAGCTTCCTAACAATTGTAAAGAACTTGATCTATTGTGAGTTCTACTTGCTTTTGGTGTATTTTGTAGATGTGAAAGTACCTCTACTACGCTGAAAAAACATTAATAATCCCATTATTTTTCTTGAGCATTAAAAAAATCATTATATATGCTTGAAAATATTATCAGAACAAAGACAATACTGCAACCATGCAAAACGAAACTGTTAAAAGATTTGCACTACTGTAATTATTTTCAACATCTTCATTTCGAGATTATTGTTTAGTAATGGAAAAGTAGACAACTACTAGGTTTTTAAAGTCAAACAAAACTTGGCAAAAAAAGGAAATGTGAAAAAAATCGAAATTTAGCCTGAATGTGAATCAAGTTTTTTTGGATTACAAGTGAAAGCCTGTGATTTTCAGACCACACAATCCATTGCGGTTATGGAATTTTAATTCAATTTCAATAGCCATTTAAACTATCAAGATTAAATTAACACCTGCCACGATCATTAAGGCTATGTGTCTTGGTGATCATGGACTCATGCGGTTGGATTTACAACTCAAAGATCCCAGGTCTGGTATTAATACACAGACTTGCTTTATTTCAGTGGAATTGGTTTAAAAATTTCAATGTCATTGATTCAATCTTGTAGTCATTTCCTCATGGATATAATTACTACGGCGTAATTCTGTAAAGTTCGAATTTAAATTATATAGATAAGTAAACAATAGAAAGAGTAGAAAATAAACAAAAAGCTAAACGAACATCTCTGTAGCAAATCCATTTTGCTATACTGATATAGCGTCAATGGCGAATGTAATAATAGTGGCGATTGGAGAGGCAGTGTTGAATGGCGGTGGGGTGACAGTAACCGTGAAGAACCGTAAAAAAAATAAACGCTAACCAATCATCTGGATCACAATCTCTGAATCCTTTTGCGAAGGGGTTACTAGCAATCTTTAGTTGTGTAATCTGCAAAAAAGCAATTTGTTTAACGTTAACTAGCTCCGTGTATGGCAGTAATTAATTCAAAATTATTCGGCTGTATTATAATAATAGTAAAACTGCTAACAGTAAAACTCATGTTACACAATCATGTAAATACAGTAATTATAATTACTACAAAAAACTCTAGGCGAGCACACAGTACAGATAAACTGTGACGTTTTCTTCCATTTGACACATGCCTTTCTTTCTGACTAATCAATCGATATAAAGCTAATTAATCATTTAGTAAACAATTGTTGCACTGTGTTATTAAATTTACAACATAACGTGTTTAACATCGACGACGACGACAACAGCATTTTTTCACCAGGCAGTCAACGAAGCCAAAGAAGCCACTACAAGATAATGCTAGCCTTCCTGCAACTTTACCAACAGTTTGTACCGCCCCAGCAAGGATGTTGGAATTTCAAGATAATTACCCACCCGATGGTTTTGATAAGCCGTGACTGCAGTGAACTTTGTTTCACTGAATATGAACGTTTTGAAATTCTCGGTGTGTGATACGTCTTCTGACTTGGGATTGATATATACCACGTGAAATCTTGGTTGGTATCTATGCATGGAGTTGAGAATTATCTAAAATAGAAAAAATGGAAGATTTTAAACATTGCCAAAATTACTTGTATAAATTGCAGGTAAATCTAATTTCAAGATTACATGTTATACCACAATGGGATGACTCCACAGTTACTGTGTGTGGGTTGTACGGCACTGGAGATGTTCCACAGATGAACTTTTAAAAGATTATTCACATTACGGATACAATATTACACAATATTCAGTTCAGTCACTTAACTTTGAAAGCTAAAACTTTGTTTGATGAGTAAATTATTTTGCTTTATCAAAATAATTACACACTAAGCACCACCGCAAAAGAGTGGCTAAAATCTTTCGCAATTGTAACGCAGACATTGCTATAGCAAACAGACAAAAAACTAAGACCTTTAAAAAAATTAAATTAAAAAATAAGAAAATTCATTAAACTCATTTGTGCAAGCACTGGAACAAAACTTGTTGCCATGAAAATAATGCATGTATTATGAATAAAACCAAGATGAAAAACTTGGAGATTTCAATGTGGGGGGAAAGCTCAAATTTTCTAAAGAAACAAAAACATAATTTATCTTTCAAGTTTCGTTTTAATTGTATTAAAAAACTGTTTTTTTATTTCTAATTCTTTAGTTACTTTTCTCAGTCGAGGCCTGAATTGATCGATGTCTTTATTGATAATGAATCATACTGATGTCGGATACTGATGATCATACTGATGTACTGATAACACAATGTCAGTATAATAAGGACAATACAGTTATACTAATACTAGGCCTAATACCTATAGTTTTTTTTTCATTTTAGTGGGTTTGCATAATGACAATATCAAGCGAAACATGTTTATTTTTTGACCTTTCTTAGCAAAAATTATTAGGCAAGTGTTTGTGTCCACCCAGTAATCAGGCCTATATAAAAATAAGCAGTATGAAATATATATATTTATAAACGTTCCCAACGCTTATGTTAGAGTTAAACGCATTTGTGTAATGATATGCTAGTACAGGTTGATAAGAATAGGCCACATTTTGGTTTGAATATGGAATAGGGATAAATAATAGCTAGTTGAACCATTTTCATTTAGACTTTTAGATAGGACCTGCTAAATCTTCTGAATTATGTAAAAGTTAGGTGCTATTATAAAGTCATAACGGGTCAGCGCATTTTGATGATATTATTGTTTATTCCAAAAGTTGTTGATATTGCTGTGTCAGCATGTGTGTCTCCATGATAAAGTAATCTTTGCGCGACCATAGGATATTCTTTAGCGTTTCTAGCAAATTACAGTTTGGATACTATGAACAAATCAGCAAATATAAAGTCAACAAATTCTTGGCAGCAACGCCAAACGTTTGTATAAATATCCTGCAAGAAAGATTTTTTAAAATTTTTTAATAAGCTTTTACACAGCGTTTCAACTACCCTTCAATAATCATCATCAAGTAAAGAGGAGCGTATCACCTGACGCACATTGTTATCTTACTCCAAGTGCAATTGGTGCAAGTGAGAATTGTACAGAAATTTTAAGAAGTTTTGGGGATTGTTTTCTTTTGATTCCTTTCTAAATATCTATCAAGCTCACCAAACCAAAACGTTAATTTTTAGCAAAGATCTCGACTGCCCTGGAAGTTAGGAAAAAGTATTTTACGTGTTAAGAGTACGTTCATCAATTACCTGTTAAATGGCTTTAACCCGTTAACATCGCATGCAGTAGGTGATTAGGCTTTTTCGTTCTTGCTATATATAAAATATGATCTAACGACTTGCTCTGCTAATTCGAGTGTCTAATATCTGCCACTAATGCAGGTGCCTAATTGCATTATCACCTCCAGTTTCTTCATTGGTTAACAATATTGCTTTGGCTTGTTGTATTACGCGTTAATAAGTGACAAATGTTATGTGCTTTGATACGTGGCATGAGTTAATACTACCCAATTGGATTAACTACATGCTTGCAGGTATAGGAATGATATTTACATTTTAATTCTATTTTCGCAAATAGAGTTGGAAAACAACAAAACAAACAAAACTACAATATATATACTATTCCACGAAATAGAAAAGAAAAAAGAAGCACCACTCAGTCTGAACTACAGCCTGCTTAAAATTCTATTACATCCAAACAATATTCACTTTTTCGTTGAAACTGTCTAAAGAATCATTATGCGATATATCAAGTACTCTGCGAACATGCGTGATCTAGTTAATAATTAGACTGATCTACAAGATGTGATTTTTGTGCTCGACTATCTCATTTAATCATTTACTGACTTTTTAATTATTTTACTTTTTATTTATTCTGAATAATTTTATATGTGTGCTTGTAATACATGTTTGTGGACGCTTAATGCGAAATAAAATTTTGCTTACTTACTGGCATAACTTTATTTACTTTTTTTCTTAAGTGCGCCACAAGTTTTGAGTAACAATGTACCATAAGACACTAATACCAACTACAACATACTCGTGGAATCATATTAATTATTTGGCTAACCATAGGAATGGCTTTAACTTAGAAATCGTATTATCATCAACTAAAGCTTACAGATATATTATAAATACGCATGTTTTTGAGCTACAGAGGAATCATCTTATACATATCACTTAGTGGTTACAACAACAATCGACTAATAAATTAAGGGAAGCCAGAGTGTATATATTTATCTAAACGACTATCTAGACACAAGATACCGCGGCTACCCGGCGCCAAGCATCTCGTTTTGTATATAAGAACAGTCAAGAAGCTTATAAACACATCGGCAGTAAAAATTATACACATTAACTTTCGACCCACTGCGAGTAATAAGTGTCCAGCAACTACTAAGTATATTCGAAAAATTATTTCTCAAAAATTCGTTGTAATAATTCTGTAGGAGTCATGAGGCGTATATGAAAGCCCATACAATATGCATATTTGCCATGTATGTATGTATGTATGTATGTATGCGGCAACTTAATGAGCTACGAGTTAACACGAATACAAATGACGATTTACCGGCATAACTAAATAAGATAAGCACCTTGACATTATGCAGAAGAAGTAAAAGTAAGCTACTTAACTCCTTTGCCTACTGCAGTGACACGACAACTGTTGCGCTAAAATGAATGTTTCTGCTATATTTCAGTCGTAACTTTACTTTAAAACGCTGTATAAAAATGTTCGGCTAACATAGTACATGTACAATACAGCTATTTTTATAGATAATGAAGTTTCAAGTACCAGCTGTAACTATAGTTACTTGTTACTTGCTTGGTAGATAGATTAATCTCGTGACTAAAAAATTGTTTGTCAGCTGAACAGTCGCTGGAATCGTTAATTTCAGACCGACTGTTAATTATGCCATTTCAGCTCATTAAGAGAAGCTGCGACGGAAAGTAAAGTGATTCCACATGCGAGTGTTAGAGGGTACAGAGAGAAATATTACAGTGCAAAGTTGTAAATCACCTTCATGTCAATACAACGGAATGTGAGATGCTTGGGTGGTTCATCTATACAAATTATGTTGAACTTACAAATGGAAACATGGCAGATAAAACAAAATAGTGGTTCATAACACTTTAAACCCTTCAAAAATACTTCTATAATAAACAGTTCAACAGAAGTTAATAATGATTGTCGGCGCATATATTGTAAGTAATAACAGACTTTTAATAGTAAAGTGCATCGAGATCACTTGATGGAATGCGCTATATAAACGATAAATAATAATAATAATAATAATAATAATAATAATAATAATAATAATAATAATAATAATAATAATAATAATAATAATAATAATAATAATAATAATAATAATAATAATAATAATAATAATAATAATAATAATAATAATTATAATAATAATAATAATAATAATAACAATAATAATATTAATAATAGTTGTTGTTGTTTTTGTTGTTGGTATTGTTGTGATGATGATGATGATGATGATGATGCTGTATCATGTTAATGGCAAGATTTTTTGAGCTGGCATGGTACTCTAATGCCCGCACATGGACGTGTTCGACCAAAATAATAAAAAACCTTTGAAAGAAGGTCATTTTAACTGCCACCTTCGAAGAGATGATGGTCTTATTTGTCCACGAGATAAATAAATTATGACACCCTTTGAAACGATATCTTGTTTTAAGACAAATGTGTCCATGTGGCAAGAACAGACACCTTTGTCCAATATCAATGCACAAATAGGATTAGAATGGGTGTTGCAACCTAAATTGTAAAAATAACGAAGTTTGTGAAAGGCCGCTGCTTTTGCAAAAAATAGGCAGTTTGGTAAAACGCCAGACTACTATTTTTATCAAAAAATTCCCGCTTTTGTAAGAAAAATGGGTCATTAATTTTATAAAAATGTTAGCCACTTTTGTAAAACACGCCGTTTTTACAAAAAGCAACCATATGGATTAACGTCGCTAGAGTTTCCTAAAAACTCCTGCCCATTTATGTAAAATACAAAGTTACTATTTTATCAAAAACTTTGCCGCTTTTGTGTAAGAGTTGCCACTGGAAATAACTACGAAGTAAAAAACATTTATTTGTGATATTACACGTAATTACGTAAAAATGTGAAAATGTAATTATAATTAGGATAATAATTATTTGAAAATATGGAACGCAAGTAAATATTTTTTTACTTTGTAACTATTTCCAGTGATAACTCTTATACCAGTTCTTTGTCCATTGGATTTAATGACAAAACAAATTACGTTAATGATCAGTATGACAGTTTTTCTTCTTTAATGTTTTATTTTTCAATAATCAAATGAGTAAAAGATGTTTGCTATACTTTTCAGCGACAAGAACAAAAACTTTAGTACCGCAAACGTTTTGTTACGTTGCAGCCAAATCGCTTTTGCACCAAAACTTGACATCCTTTTTCTATAATTATTAAACCGAATATTGTTTTAATCACTAGTCTGATCGTAAGAACTTTCTTCTTTGCACGCTTCTTCCACATACCGTACAAAAGGATAGACGAGATTGTAGTTCGCAAATTTGAGATTGCTGCTTCCTTAATACATTTCTACGTGTTGGCATTTAGCAGTCGAACAACTCCTAACTATTTTTTCTTCTGTTTGTTTTCTGTTTGGAATACTTCGTTTGTTCTTTCCGATAGGCTTGAGGAAACATGTGAGGCCAATAATTTGGTGTCATTGTAAATGAAGTAAGAGGCGGCGAGCAGGACGCAAAGTGGATCCATATGTTGGGATAGATATCGATAACGTGGTAACACGTTGCAATGTGTCGAGGCCCAATGATCGATTAGACCACGTACAAACTATTTATTTCTGTTGACAAGTGCTTCCATATGAAGCCAATGAGTAGTTGGCTCTCCTACACGCACGAAAGGAAGCATTAGCGACCCGTTTTCGAACAAATGTGATGATGATGGTGACCTCTTAACGCCACTAGTACCATTCCCTAAGCTTCCCTGAGGTCTTCCTAACAATAGGCGCGGTCTACAGGTCACAATTGTAAGGTTATTAAGTCAGGCGTTTAGTCCATACACTAAACGCTACGCTTCGCCCAAAACAATATAATTTCATTTACTGATGTTAATATATTCAGGTGGTAATAGCGCTGTACAGACAATACTATATGCACAACAGACATTTTAAATTTGCTATTTTAACGACAACATAAATGTCATATTAACGTTTAGAGCACGAATTAAAGCCTGCCATTACAGTTCAATTCGTATTGCCGATACTATCACTTTGCTAACTTGCTAACTACACCTTAGCTGTTTTAGTTTTACCTCTTACTGATAAATCTAGTAAAGTTATTCTTGATAAAGTCTATTACATTTGCCTGTCATCATTTGTTCGTCTACTTATTAGTTTACAGATTTCAACGCCGGAATCCATCACTCACCAGCAACTCTCCTATTAAAGGGTGTGGCGGGACAAGAATCTCTCTTGTTATCAAATACAATCCTCTATGATGAGACACCTAACCATCAAGTGTATTTGCCACATTGTGCATATATCCTCCGTCAATGGAAAAATAATGTGCTAGAGCGAGTTTTTCCGGCAGTCGCCTGTTCAGTTGCCAAACAAACCGACTCGTTCTATTCAATTTTTATAACCAGCGTCGCGCTATAACAGTTCGAGTTTTCCTCTTGCTCTAATAATTCACGGTAAAAAAAACCAAAATCACTCATTCATATGCACACGTAAGTCATTTACAAATTTGTTGTGAAACGAAAATACGAGAAATTATTTTTTAATTCTAAATAGACTATAAAGTCTATATAGTATTTACTTACAAAAATTATATGATGCAGTATCATAAACTAATTAATTGTTTCATGTAAGTTGGTGGCCCGGTAAGGATGCGCTTGCTCTACCCCGAGAAGATTATTTTTTACGAAAAATTATTTCCAGGTAAAATCCTGGCTCAAAGCAAATCTTTCACTGCCTTCTTTTCAAACCAGTCGTAAGAGCTGAGACTTATAATAAATTATAATAAAGTTAGGTTTATAAAACATTCGCGGTGCAAGCCATTTAAAAAAGGAAGTCTTAACGATTTTTTCTCAAAATGTAATGACAAAACTGGTAGAAACAAATGTGAATTATGTGAATAAAAACGCAGTGAAGCAAGACGCAAGCTTTTGGTTATGTTCAGTTATTCTTTATAGTTGATTTATGAAATCACGACAATGAAAAATTTTCCTACCCTTTCCACTCACTACACTTTCCCCAAAGATAAATCATTAATGAATTAGTAATGATTACTTAAGTGAGCAAAAAGTTATATGACGGTCATATAACTTTTTGCTCCTGTAGCAGTTTATCCGTTATCATTACTAATTATTTAATGATTTTGTCATTAATTTCAATATATCTTAATATTAACTAGATAAGTACTACAAGCAAAATTTTCGTACAAGAAATTAAGATTAGGATAAACAGAAAAAACTTACATGCCCATTATCATCCAGGAGATTGTTAGTTAATTTTAGTTTATCAAACGAAACAATCTGCTTCATCCATTGTGATCCTTTAGCAGGAGAATCTGGATGTACGTGTATTCGAGGAGGCATGGAGGGGTCTGCTTTACCAGCAACTAACCAAGAAGAGCTGAAAATGCATGAAAGACCTCCTGAAGAGAATAACTGTTAGAGTGCGCAACTTAACCAGGTTTATTCAGTTTTGACAATATTTGGAAAGTTAATACTCGTCTTTTTATATTTGAATTTGCAGCTCATTTTTTACTTATTTTCAATTTAACGCTTTCATTAACTGTTTGTTTTGAAATTCGTGCGTAGGAAGGTTTTGTACTTTGAAAAATATCTTATATCGGGAGGACAAAAAATAGCCCTTACAAAATTTTATTTCTTTTCGCAATGGAATAAAACTTTTTTCCATGAAAATAGATTATGAATAATGAATTAATAATTAAGAATTATGAATAATATGAAGTTTTAAATAAAAAAATGCATTAAGCGGGTTTAAATGAAAAAGTTCAAATTTACCAAAGAAACAAAAAATTGTTTTACTCACATCTTGTATTATTAAAAAACTAGTTCAATATGTTTTCTGGCACTTTAGTGTTTTTATTTTCATTGGCAATACTAATCTCAAAAGAATAAATAAAATACCAATATATTAAAAACGTAAAATTAGACTGATATTCAGTTTTTTTAGTTTTATGAGCTTGATGACGATATCAAGAATAAAATATTGATTTATTTGGAATTTCTTGGCAAAAATTAGTGGATAAGTGCTAAAATGTCCTACTTTACATTTTACCCTGTTAAATCAACATACAAATTGGATAGAAATTACCGGCTCTATTATATTTAAAAAGGGCTTAATTTTTATACACCCTGTACATACACAGTGTTATTGTTAGAAAGTATTATTTCAGTTCGACAATATTGCACAACGAAATATGTATGCAAACATTTAAAAACACAAAAGTATCTTACTTATTATTATTAGAATAAATAATAGGAATTATTTAAATTTCAAATGTAGTGGAATAAAAAGTAAACTAATAGATATTATACTTAGCGCGTGCTTTTGCTAAATTTCTGTGGGCCATGAGATCTAAACGTTTCACGCATGCAGCGTTATTTCGGTATATCAATATCGGTACACCATGATATAAAAAAGCGTGACAAATTAATATGAAATGGAAATCAAGCTCAGTTCCAAAGTTTGAAACAGTTACAGTAAATTTGTCAACGACTATGTTGCGTTTTGCAAACGAAAATAGCTTTAATTATGTTAGATATGTTAAATAATTGACACTCGAATGCAGAACAACTAGTATGTATAACTGGTCTGCCAAAATATTAAGTCAAATTGAAAATACAAACAATAAACAATTTTATTTCAATTCAAATAATTTTTACCATTTTTTACCAAATGAATAAAATCATATAAAGAAGCAATAAAAATTGATAAAATTTATATTAAATATTTTAAATACGGTAGAGTTATTTCTTCAAGTTGTATAAATTTATGTTATTTGTAATCGTATGTTTCATAAACAAGAAGGTGAAAAAAGCTGACAGTTTATTTTCTCATCTCGCGGGATTAGCCTTAATAATTAGCTACATTTCAATGCTGCGACAACATCAAATTTAGTGTACCCTACTATTGTAGATTCCCGGTTGCACAGCTCCATATTGTATAAAAAGTTCTGTAACGTCATTTTTTTTGTATCAAGTTCTGTAAGCGTACGAAAATTTCACTTCTATTATTCACGTACGCAATAATTAAAATAAATTTGTAACAATTTCAATTTGGCTTCGTTTTGGCTGATGCATATACAAAAAAGCGTGTACAATATATAAATGTGTATGTTACGTGTGTTATAGCAATAGGTTCTGTTGAAACGAAGTACATGTATGTAAAATTAAAGTCATTATTTTTAGTATAAAATACATGAGTGTTTTCTGTTTTAGTTTCTTCTTTTTTTTATTTTACATAGGAAGGTTTGACACCTATTCACAAATAAGTACGCAAATAATTAATTTTAAGGCAATTTAGTAATGCAAGTGAAACATTTAAGTTTAATTTCAGTGTCCAGCAGTACTACCTGCTTAATATTGTTTACTATAGTAACCGTACTTTACTGCTTTATAGTTTTAACATTGTTTACTACTACACTAATATCTTTGTCAGTTTCTTGCTTCTTCTAGGCGATTAAGACTCCTCTCCTTTTTCACAGTTATTTCAAGCGCCCTATAATCCGCGCATTAACAAAAGATCAAAAGTAACGCTTTCAAGACAACATTCTGGGACTGACGAATTTGTTTCACGGACTTCAACAACGGATCATTCAAAAAGAATTATTGTATACGTTAAAAAGCAAGAAAATTAGACGCGATCACTAGTCTTACCTATGAAAAGCGTACCGGTAACGTTTATCATCTAGAGGAACAAAATCCATCATAAGCATATAATCAGACATGGGATCCATCCCGTATAAACAAACTTGAAATGTGGGAAACATGCGCCTGAAAAATAATCTAGTTTATGAAGTGCAAGCTATAGAAAAGGCACAAACAATGAAATTATGGAACAACCCTCTTAAGAAATAGAATTTATCTTTAAAGAAAAACAACTTGAGCCCAGACTAAATAAAGATCCTGTATGAGCCTGCTGGAAAACGTGTTAATTCTCATAATTGTATTGTGAAGATTTTAATGTCTTGATTCTCGGCAGCTTAACCAGACGCAGGAATTAACTCTAGGCCAGCTATTAAATTCGACAAACAAGTCATAATTCCTGGAGTGTCTGATTATTCTTTGAATGCCAAACTGAAAGTGATATAGATACTACGGACAGTTCGCTAATTTAATAAACATAAAATTACAATATCTTGACCAATAAATAATAAAGTAAATGTATTTGAAATTGGTGTATTCGGGTTTTCCATTGGTGCTGTTTTTGTTGTCAGCGAGCTCCAGACAACATGAATATTTTAATTTAAGTCACTAAATGTCTCATCATTATGACTACGACAGGATCCACATTGACTCTTGCTGTGAATTCAATTTTTCCACATAGGCAACCCGGAGCTGGTGTCGAAAATGACTCACATAAAACGAAATAATACATTTTACGTACTGAAACATATTACGTCTCTGAGATAAAGACGTAATAAATATTCCTATGCAATTAGATAAAATAAAACAAATAAGCGAAAAGGGATTTACCTTCCTGCTTTAGTTACAATCATCTCAGTACCAAGATTATCGAATTGACCCCAGAGCTGCTTCGTTTCCAGACTCGCCTTTATATTTATTAGTTTAGCATGCAAAGGTTTCTTCTCTTGCGTATTAGCCTGACTCTCGTTATCGTCGTCAGCAAAGTTGCCGCTGCCGCCACTACTCGTGCTTTTTTCCGTCATGGCCACAGCGCATGTTGACGTTTGTTTGTCTGTACCAACATTTAACAAAAATTCTGAAAGAATATCAGAATAATACAATACTGAAAATTGAAATTGCAAACATTGACGTTAAAGACGCATGGAAAATAACTTGGACCTGTGACAGACTGATAGCATGGCTTCAATACAGAGTCTTACCAAAGACAAAATTAGTAAAGCTAGTTCTTTAATAAACCTCGTGGACTTGTCAAGGTAAAATGTGATTAAATAATACCTGGGCACTTCATTTAGATTTTCACTTCAAATTCTCACCCAAAGGCAGATGCATTTGGCCTGTATCCCATATATCTGTAGTTCAAATCAAGCTTATGTTTCACATTTATATTTCCTTAACTTTTTAGATTCACTAATAATAATTATTGCTTATTTTTATCAAGTCCTTTCACAATTTGTCTAATGTTATTAGGGTTAACACACATATAAGAATAATATTATCATTTCTATACACTTTTAGTAGCAAAAATACGTGCACTACGTTACAGTTTGAAATCTGTCTGGGTTTTGT
The DNA here is from genome assembly GCA_030141605.1 of Tubiluchus corallicola. Classification (NCBI taxonomy): domain Eukaryota; kingdom Metazoa; phylum Priapulida; class Priapulimorpha; order Priapulimorphida; family Tubiluchidae; genus Tubiluchus; species Tubiluchus corallicola. The sequence continues at coordinate 17,579 of JAQGDQ010000079.1, forward strand.
TTTTCTTAGAAATGCGAGAACAGTAATACGTTTAATCTCTCCTTAAGTAACCGTACACATGTTTAACTGCAAATTTACATAACCACATTTTATTTTAGTGATTTAGTCGTTCTAGCGTCATATTTTTGCAAAACAAATTGCAACTAATAATTAGTAAATATTTAAATTGATTTCTAATATTTTGTGGGCCACAGAATTAAAAAAACAACCGGAAAATCATATGGTAGTAAACGATTTTTTAGTGTAACTTGGTATATAAGTCAAGCATTGTAATTACACATAAAACACATACACCTAAGATAGACAAGTTGGATAAAATAACAATTCTACAAAACAACAAATTGTTTAGCTTTGTATTCAGTAAAATGCAACATAGGTGCGTAGATATAAGGCAGTCTGGTTTTATTTGGTAAAAGCGATAACTTTGACCATTTTAGTTTTACGAACTTCGCCTAGCTGGTTACATGAATTTTATACATCGCAGTGATATAGGCCTAATATGAACTACATTCTTATTATTCATTTATGTTAAAACAAAGCTGTATTTAAATTTATTTTAAAATATCGTTGTTAGTTGCTATTTAGTTTGTACTCATTGAGCGGCGGCGTTACCTGCTCAGGTACATGAAGCAAAGCAGGCCTAGACAAATAATATTGTGAGTTAATCAGTTTTGTAAAGAATTTTTCATATGGGATACAGTGAGTAAAATTTAATTGTGATATAAGTGATATCGCACTACTGCAGCGATATTTTTCAATCAAAATAAAAAAGGTTTCTTCTCGTCTTAGAAACGACATGTTCATAGTAACTGCTTTTGAATTTAGTGTCTTATAAATGTAATATTTATATAACTATATTTTCTATGAACAAATATAGTAATTCTTGGTATTAGAAAGGTACAACTGCCCATTTGGAGGAGATACATTCTTGTGATCTTGTGCATTAAATCTTGACAACTTATTAATGTCAAGTTCCCCGCTATTCTTCTTTACACTAACATGATTTTTGTAGGTTTATTTAAGAAGGCTCCCTAGAAAACGCTACTATTAAATAATATTTAAAAATTGATTTATATATAACTGAGCTTATGTTGATGAAAAAGACTCACATTTTCAAAATCAACAACCTTTTTCCTGTTTTGACCAATCCCAAATTTATAATTTGTTTTACAGTTTAGAATTTCTGTTTAAAGCTTGTAGTCGTTTAAAGAAACAAAATTGTCTTGAAATAATTTAAATTTAAAAAGGCGAAAACAAATAAACAATTAAAATTGGAATGTTACCCTCCATTTCTTTCATGCCTGCTGGATATCCGCTTCTTCCTGTAGGACTCGTATTCGCGCCTGTAGCAGCTCCCGAATTACAGGATCCTGTAAGTATCTGTGTACACACTGTCCAATCAAAACAACAGTCTGTGCTTCGCTGTGGAGGTACTAGAATTTCTCCGTTTGGTCCAGACATGAGTGAAGCAATACTAAAAGCATTGGCACGTGGTGACAAAGGATTATGCAAATCTTTTATGTCCATGTCTTGACCACCAACCTTCTGAGAGTTCTAACTTCGCTTCTGCATTTTTAATAAAATTTTTGATGTAACCATCGCGTATTAAATAGGGTGAAGAGTTGAAATGATAAATTGATATCACTTCATAAGACAACTGTACTATTCCCTGAAGTACAAAGACTTCACAATAAGCCCAGGATTATCTTTGTCGGTGTACAAGTCACTGACAATAAACACATTAACAGATCCTGTTGGGCACACGATCAACCCTAAATCTGTGCGGATATGTATGTAGTTTGTTGATTTCAGTTTTCAGCGCTTGACCATTGAAAGCACACCCAGAACTCCAGAGGAGTCACGGCGGTCCTAACATCATCACCAGCCTAACTAGAAACTCTGCCCATTTTCTGTATATTTGCAGGGCTGAGGAAAGATATCATTTACTGTGGGCGTGGTCTGAAGATCCTCGGCTTGTGTTGGTATTAAGATGGGTTTATGTCTTCATCATCAGGCTGCGATCGCTGCATGTTTTTACAAGCGTCATACTCATGTATAAGCGGCTTACATTGTCCTAATGCTGATGTAAAAAACGTACTGACTTTCCCTTATTGCCGTATAACTATATTCATATAGAGATAACTTTTTTGTACACTAGAAGTCTTGAGAAGTCTTGCGATTATAGGCCTAAGTAGACAGGAGTGCACTACAAAACGCTATAATTTCCTAAGAATATATATATAGCAAAGAAACATTGTTTTGTAACAAACTAGAGATAATACTACGAACAATTGGTACAATTGGTGTAAAAAGTATATTAATTTTATTTTTTAGTTCGTGATGGACATTATCGTGTAGAACAATAAGTGACACGATATACAGAGGACAATGTAAGCAAATTTGAGCGACAAACTCCAGTCAAGAAGCTGCTAACTTGCAGAAATTAAGATAACTGTCAACAGCAATACATATAAAAAGATCGCCTTAATTATTAATGTCCTTCGTTTGTGATTTTTAACCATAATTTACGTAATATATTAAGATAATTTAATGGTATAAATAGTTATAAAAACAATTTAAACATTTAGATATGTTGAGTATCTGAACCAAGCTATAACAATTCTATGTGTATGTCGTAATCAGAATTTTATGCTAGTTTGTTTATATGATGCTTTATATGACGCTTTGTATTTAATTTATTTCTTTTGGGTTAAATTGTGTTTATATGTAATCTAATTTTATTATGGTAGCCAGCAGCTAACATATTTATACGTAAACACAGACTTTAACAAACCAACTTGTATGAGACGCAGGGGATTTTTTTTAAAGCAAAACTGTTTCATTTTGTTTCTTGCTTGATATGTTTACGACTTTATGTCAGTCCTGTGACAAGACACTGTAAACCAAAACTCGATTATTCTGTCGTTTTGTATCGCTTTTTACAACTCGACTTTTTCTCACGCGTATTAGCTGTACTCAAGACGAAATTTCATTTCTGGTCCTTGTTTTCATCAGTCAAACGGTGCAACCCTACAACTGCGTTCTACTCGTAAAACTTGATGAGCAAATAATTCCCAATGACAAGAATAGACACAATTAATAAAAAGCCAATTGCCATTTTATTAACTGAAAAGCAAAACGTTGCAGCCGGGAAATTTGCCAGGTATACATAAATTGGTAATTGTCTAAAGCTATCTCATCATGCAATTGTATGATCAAATCACACATGCTAATCAAATTTTTTAGCAACTTGGTTCATATTTTTATATGAGCATAGCCATACATGACAATCATGGTATATAATATACTCATACATTTATAAGAGTGTAATATTCATGCGTAACAGTTATAGTACATAATATATAAATAAAATATTGGGTTTATTTCAAGAACTAAGATATAGTTTTAATCTTATTAAGTTTTTATGCATCATTGTAATGTAAGAGTTAAATGAGCTGACAGGCAGTAATTTAAAACAAAAAAACCATTGAGAATTACAGGCTAGTGATAAACTAAAAAAATAAAAATTTGATTCTTAAACGCCATTCTAAAAGCAAAAAAATGTACATTTAAAGTCACGCAAAAAATCAGTTATTTAAAGTGTTATTAGGCCAATTTTTCATAAAATGGTTATAATAATTAGACTGCTAATATAACATCAGTTCGTGGAAAAACTTAACCAGCATGAAACATCAACAATATTAGGCTTAAAAATGTTGAATGTTTTTACAAAATTAAATTGCAAAACATAGGTTGTATGTACATTGCTATTAACAATATTTTTGATAGAAGACATTAAAATGTTATAGTTATGTCAATAATGCAAAGAGTATGTACATCTGAACTGATACGTAGCACCCGCGGTATATCCCCCTATTCGCTACACAAACCCTGACAGCGAAGCTAAACAAACATTTCAGGAAACCAGAGACGCAATATAGTCACCTTGTAGTAACAAATTCGTTGCGAGAAAGCATTAACAGCTGGGCCAGAGAAATATTTATAAACCATACTAATTTCTACCGTGTTTATAAGCATGCCGAGAAACTAAGCAAGAAAAATTGTGTTGCCCACTTAGTATAACATAATTTGAATACAGTATTCTAACGATTAAACCCTTATCTGCTGAAGATACGCGTACGTGTCATTAAAAAAAGTATTTTTTATATGCGAAATGATCTTCCAGTGCCGGGTAATATTTAAAATAGCTTTCATAAAAACATTCAAATACTCTCTAAAACAAGTAGTTGACTAGCTTCACGCGGCAGTATTATAATAGGTTTTATAAATCGCGTTATAATTGCCATTATTTACGTTATGATAAAATAACTCCAGTTATAATGTGACAATTTTCGTTTGTCCTAAAATTGAAAATATTCGGCTGTAATCACCTGCATTTATTGAACAATTGTATTCCTTTATTTTGCAATATCTTTATATACTCTAAGTCGCTAACCTAAGTAGTAAGTACCCGATGCAGAAAACATAAGGCATAACGTAATTCCCCGACAAAAACAAAATTTCTGTAATGATTTTGTCAAATTGGAAATAAAAAGATTAATTAAGAAACTTGCGAAATAATTTTATGCCAATATTATGGGTGCGGTATTGGTTAGTGGCTATTGGAAATATTTTATTTGGTTGAGACACAGCAAAACGGTATAAGCTAGTAATGTTACATTATTTATTACGCTGCAAGTTGTAACAGTGAGTAACGTCGCAGTAAATTAAAATGTTAGTGAATTAAATTTATCGAAATGACGTTTAGGACTGAGGAATGTACACAAACCAGCTCTAAATCACGGTTAGAAATCACCCGAGGAATTTAGCATAACGTTTCATAATAAAATCATTCGTGTGTCATTTTGTGAACTAGATCACCAAATCATGGCTGTAAGGCAACTTGGTTAAATTTGACGCATGAAAAGTACAGGCTTTAAAGTCATGAGTGACTGCGAACTGCATCGCAAAAATAAGCAACACACAGTTATGCATGTCCTTATACAATTTATATCGTGTTCGCTGTTGTGCGATCCTTTTTTCCTTTGGTCGTTCGTTCGTTCACCAATCATTCACACATTTACTATTTTTTCACTCCATCACTCCATCTGATCATTATTCATCAGTCCATCAAAAAATATTATATTAATTTAATGCTCTGTTTTTTTCTAACTTTAGTTTGAATCTATGATTTGGCTCATTACATGTCAAGACAACGGATTACGTGTAGCAATAGATTCTAATAAGTACTTACCAATGTGTTTCAATGGCTTTGATACAACGTTGAATCATAGACCGACAGGTGAAATTTTTGAAGAGCTTGAGTGACGACATTACAGCAACACCTGACAGTGGAATTTAACACTAACAGTTTGTACAAAGACCAATCTTTATACTTTCCATTTACACTCGCATATATCGCCAATAACACTGTAATAGCATATATACGGAATTTCGAATGCGAAGAATAATTTTATTAATAATAATTTTCAAGTAATAATAATATATAATGTTGCAATATGGTAATATTATAATACAATGTGTAATATTATACTACAGTAGTAATGTAAAGATGATGTTTATATAAATACTTTTTGATGCTGATCTTAATTTCCTTCAAACAAAGCTTTACTGGATGTTTTAAATATATTGAACTTAACCTTTTGAAATACATTTTTAAATTATGTATATATGATTTACGTACAATAATGCGTATGTCGCTGTCACTGTGACACACCAACTTTGCCGCGAAAAAAGTCGCGCAATACAGGTCATGTCACAGATTATTTAGCAACAATTGTGCGTTATTTTGTCTTGGCTCAAAGGTTCCTCTACAGAAGAAAAAGTTAAATTATTTTACGTGTTAGAAATATATAGTGAAGTTGTGTTTGATACTGTAAGTAAACTCTGTGGACTATTGTAAAGTCTATGGATTAAATCTGTGTTACCTACCGTAGACAAAGAAATGTTGCTGAAAATTAATCAAAAACTACTACTATGTCTAGTACTACTACACGTTGATCCAACATCTCTTCATATATATAACTGATTTTACAAGATTAAGGAAAGCAAAAAATCCGAGAAATGAAAATGTTATAAAGAATAATTTATTTATTAATTAACAATTATTGTGTTAACCTTGTAACGCACTTTTGACAGATAATTAAAAAAATTTGTAGGATCCGTTACTCCGTCTTAATTCAGCCGCAGTTGATGGTGCAGCAGACGATGTTAAAAAACAAATATCGTATAAAGAGTGGATATCTAAATAAACGCAAAGGTTTTGATTTTTAAACACAATTTTTTTACTTATTTGTGCGGCTAAGTATTTGTGTGTCCTAGTAACGACCCATCCTACTGACAAGTACAAATTTACATGCTCTTTACGGCACCACAAACACCCAGTTTGATGTCCTCTCGGTGTGTTTTCACAGAAGTTTTATGGCCCTCCTGCCTCTGCAAGGGGTTTCCATACAAATTTCATGACTAAATGCAAAGCTATCGAGTGCAGTAACTCCATCAAAGAATCCTTGATGATGCAAACCGATATTTTCTGAAGCATTATGGGTACTTACTGCGGCTTACGAGTTATACGCCCATACAGAACACCCACGAACTTTGGCAACAAAGTGCGCTTGCGAAAGGGTTAAAACCGACGTGGGTCATCTGGATTATTTATAACAACTGTCATAATGATTTATTAGCAGTCTCAAACAGTAGTGACGATAATAAGACTAATTTCTCAAGACGGGTTTGTTTCCCAGGGTTTGAAGCGAGTTGAATAAAAATGCCCAGTCAGTCTTAAACAAATTATGCTTTGTTTATCTGGTAAAGCTTATATAATTCTCAAAGTAAAGTTTTTACAAATAAATTGAACGGAACTGTAGGGCTAGGTGCTATCACAAACGAATTTAAGGATATCGGATAAATAACATCAGATATCGCTGCTGTACAAAATTTTATACGAATAAAACATTAAAGAAGATTAATAATAATAATTACGACTAATGAATAGAAATGTTAGTGATTGTTCACAACTACCGCACACCAAGATAAACAAGCACAGTTGTCACAATACACATGTCTTTAACAATCGTTTGAACGCCTTTGTTTTTTTACCGGGATTATGTTTGGATAAATGGATTATGGCGAGGCTTTTGCAGGGTAAATGAAACATAAATTAGTTACTGAATATAATAACGTCTTAGTCCTCTCTTTTCTTCAAATAGCTACAAAGCCTCTTACGCGAAATCGTGTTTAGACGGTAGTTGGTGTATACATTGGTAGCAACAGACGTGATGACAGTGAAACCTTGCAGACTATCGTGTTGTTTATGCATACTATACACAACGCGCTGATTTGCAAAGTCAGCCAGCATCATTAATCACGATTATTAAGCAGTGGTACCTGAGCTTGTGGAAAGGTGTGACACACAGCAAGGAGGTAAATATTGGAGGCGACGGTTAAAAGATGTGAAAATCATGTCTAGTAGGTGGTTACCAGAAATTAAACAGTTTCTTTGTCAAGTATTATGAGGTAATGACTGATGTGCGGAAGTTTGTAGAAGTAAGCGAAAATTACGAAACATTGAGTGAAGAAAGGCGGTTGAGAAGGAAAAACAACAAAAACAACAAGCTGTGCAGAACTGAAGGAGGAATGGAGCGACAGAGGGGGAAGAGAGACAGAGAGAGACAGAGAGAGAGAGAGAGAGAGAGAGAGAGAGAGAGAGAGAGAGAGAGAGAGAGAGAGAGAGAGAGAGAGGCAGGAGGGAGGGAGAGAAAGAGAGAGGGAGGGAGAGAGAGAGAAGTTGAAGCTAGAAATTTGGGCAGCAAATATCTTTGTTCAGCGTAACTACGTGTAATGATCATATGTAGCAAAAGCAATATACCATCACTACTGAAGGTTCTCTACGGTAACATGTCTGTAATACATGTGAAGACTGGGAGCGCTGATCATTGGAGACAGATTTAGTCAGCTTTTATTGAATAACATGCTAATTGCGGTCTCCTTGTGATCTGTAGAAAAGCCCTCTTCCCCGGCACATGCAGGAACAGCAGGAGAAGGGATGGGACGTCATGACTATGTCCAGGCACTCTAGAAGAAAAAGTTGACCGACACAAAACAGAAGCCAACCCCAAGCTACGGTATTACCAAAGACAATCGTTAAGCAAACTCACTTCGTTTCTGTTCAGCAAAATGCATTTAACAGTAAAATTAGACATTTGGGAGAATTGGGCAATTTCGGCTACCAACACAAGCCTACTGGAAAACGATTGATTGAATGAATGAATAAATAAACGAACGAACGGACGAATAAGTGAGTGAGTGAGTGAGTAATTGAAAGAAAGAATCGAAAGAAAAAACTGGTCGATACACACCAAATTAATAAAAATACTTAAAAAGGTTTAAAATAAAAAAAGATGCTCAAACAAGTAACTAAACAAGTATGAGAGTAAGTAAATGAGCAATAAATGTGAAAATAGATACGTGATTAAACAATTACAAATGCATATATATATATATATGCATTTGTAATTGTTTAATCACGTATCTATTTTCACATTAAGTATATATATATACTTAAATAAAGTAAATTTGAAGTTGTTTTCATTAAATAATAAATATAATCAAATGAAAAGAAAACACTTTGATAAGCAGACTATGTAATAGTGCCATTTATTATTTTTATCTGCTGCGGGAAAAAAGAGACGTATACATGTCCGATAAAAGAAAACAAATTGGAGTTAAATAAACTGCAGCTCTTTTACCAGACTTTCTAAAGTAAACAAGAACAGCTGCAGCCTGTAAGATGCGCTTGATCATCTCAGACTACTTGATCAGTTTTACGTTAAATCATTGAGAAAGTGACTTCATGAAGAAAAATAATTGTCAAACGTATCCCAACACGACAATCCTTTTTAACGCAGAAACAATGAATTAATGAAAGTTTAAATGAATAAATAGGAGGTCAAATGAATGAAGATTGTAAATTGGAGTGCACATTAAGAAACAAGCAGAAAATACTGACTGTTGGGTGAAAAAGAAGGGTAAGGAGAGAAGACAGAAAGTGGAAAGACGCAGCTATAAACTAGATAGACACGACAAAGAAGACACGACTGAAGGAAAAGACAAAAAAAGAGAAAGAAATAATGACATGAAATCTACATCAATACTGACCACACAAGCAGACCCTATGGCTGGGATCATTATCTCGGGCTACTTGGCCATTCAGGTATGCGACTAGTTTGCTAGCGATAAAACAATATCGATAAACAAACAAACGATAAAAAGCTGAAAAACAATAAAGTTGTAGTCCAATGCTGTCGAAATGTTGTTCATACAAACCCATTTCATTTATTTGGTTAATATTTGCAAACATTGCCTCGCAACCATATTACTACATTATCAATAATTGTAAATTAATACCACAATTGTTTTGAAGTGCCTTGGAGCGTGGCAGTTAATACATTTAGTACTAAAAACTAGCCGCAGATTTAATTAGTTCTTCACGTCCCATTCGAAAATTGCACGGGTCATCGCAGCATTTCGATCACCTTTACTCACACATTACAAATAATGTATACACAATGCATTAGTACTAAGTAAATAAATTAAATTAAATTAATTCTGAAGCGCGCATGCATCGGTAATGATAAAATATGGCGTAAAGCCTTCTGTATTCCACATACAACTGACAGAACATACTCATTACAGGGTCAGTTAAGTTTAATGTTACAGCATCGTAAAATGAAAAACAAAATATTGAACAACTTAAGCAGTACTCTTTTGTTTTTGACTGTTTTAAAGAAACATATTAAAGAATTAACTGATTTAATAAAGTCACCACTTTTTGCATCAGGAGTTTGATCTAAATTAACAGACAATTGATGCTTTAAGTGTGTGACTTCATTTGAGAGCGATTTCTCTAATATTTAATTACAGATTGTCTCAACATTATGCATTTCAGATATATAATTACTTTTCACAACAGGTTTTAAACATTTTTTCATGGGATTTCAATATGAATAATAACAATATGACATCATCTGCATACCAGAGTGCCTCTATGAATTCATTCAATAAGTGACAGCTATAACTGTTCTTTAAAGCAATTAAGAGATCATTGATCTACGCTGCAAATAAAGCACTTGTGTATTCCATTCGAGGCAGTAAAATTAAATGTCTTATTATTATTCCACTGTAGATAAATGTCTTGGTTCAAACAAACACTTAGCATTAGGATAACTCAGATTTAGGAAGCAAGTGCTTTGTTACTAATTGTTGTTTCAAAATAAGATTGTTTTTGTTGTATTTATTTCAAAATAAGATTGGCATGTTAACTCAATCAAAAGCTTTTGAGGCACAGTAAACGCAATCAACGTACAAAAACAGGTGTGTCATTCTTTAAATACCAATTTACGGTGTTTTCAAAAAAACTAGCATGCACAGATCAGTCGATGAATTCTTTTTTCCATACGAATGGTCGGTCAGAAACGTCAATAGCCACGTCATCAGTTTATCTTGGAACTTGATTAGGATTAGCTAAAATTTTCTAAAACCTTTAGAATACAAAAAATTAAAGAAATGCCTCTATGATTGGATTTTGCGTTTTGATTGGCATTGGAGTCCTTAACATAGGGTTTATAACACTAGTAATCAACGTGTGTGGATAGTGACTAGTGAGCCATCATATATCACGAATTAAAAAAATTCGAGAGCTAAAGCATGAGCACAGCATTAAACTTGAAATTTGAATTTTAAACTTAAAATTTGCCGAGTTGTTGCATACTCGCTCATGGATGTTTGTGCTGTTGAAAATTATGTTCAGTTGTTTCAGTTATAATGTTATCACTAGTTGGACTCGCCCGTCGTTAATTAAGTTTTTAATTTATTATTTAATTATCAGAAACACTTTAACAATATTATAGGTGTCAAAATGTATACTTTTATCATATTTCAAAATGGGGTAGGATATGAAAAATAATCCAGTTTTCCTTTAATCATACGATCACCTTCTAGTCCAAGAAATTCACCAGATTTACCGTAATATTCCGTACGCGTTTTATGCCTGATGTCAGCCAGCAAGGATCATATGTAGTGGCTTGCTATAACTGGTGCCAGAACTGGGTCTTCTCTCTGAGTGGCTTTACCAGTCATGCCTCTCTGCGATACTGTGCCAACTGGCTTATTCTCAATTTGTGTTTCTAGTGATTCGCAAGCTACCCTTGCTTGCCTTAAAAGCATAAATAATACAGTATTCATTCACACACATGCATGCACTCATGCACACACCTCACACCCACGCATACGCACGCATGCATACGCGCGCACACACACTACATGTAGTGTCAAAGGTTGTAATCTTAGGCCTATGTAATTTTGTGACAGCATGAAATTTTTAATGTTGTCACACATAAAAAAGACTAGCTAAACAACAGTTGCACCACTCGTGGACAAAAAAAGCAAATCACTGCTGCATACACAAGTTGCAGTGCACTTCATCTCTGAAGTTACCAACAAATTTTCTAACTATACTGATTGTAACCAAGCAAAATTGATACTGGTGTGAAAATGAAGCAAAACCAGTTATTATTAACATACTAATGCACTTGCACTAATACATTATAAGAAACAACAGTATTTTATTAATTCACACATTTACAGTAATAAGAAATAGAATAATAAAAAATTATTATAAAAATATCGAAAAGTATTTGACTATTTCACTATTATTAAATATTTTCATCTCATACAGTTGTTTGCAGTTGGAAAGACAAAATGTGCTGTAGTTTTCAAGACCATGTGCAAATCAAGGATAATAAGTGGAAAATGTGCAGCTGTGCATGCAATACATTTCAGTGAATGAATAGTAAAATAAGAATGCTAACAGTTACATAATGAGAAAACAGTTAAATCAGAAAAATATGTGAAAAGGGTGTCATGGGAGGCATATTTAAAAAAAATTACCAGGGCAGACAAAAACTTATCTCCTCACTTTCATAATTTCTTATGTAATACCAATACAATAAATTATTAGAGATTTACCTTTTGAACTTAACTGCTATGAATTTCTTAGTATTTTCACATGATAAAGTGGATAAGTGAGAACATGTGCATGTAAAAATGCAATAAAAATTTCAAAACAAAGAAAATACTTTTGCACCTTTGAAAATGTCAAAAAACGTGTACAATTGGTTAAATACCTGTACTGAAACTGTATTTAGGTGTATGCCTACACTAGCTTACTATTTTACTATAAGAGACAATGTTATCTTAACAAGAAATAAAGCTGTTACACCAGTTACATGTTACTTTGTTCTTTAGGAAACCGTGTACAGAAAGCACAAATGTTATATTTACATGGTATATACACGACTTCGACCACTTGCACTTCGAGTACGCTTACCTGAAAAAAACATAAACCATGCATTTCTACGAATTCTTAACAGTGCCTCCCATTCTATCATGTACTTACCTACGTATGATTTCATCTAAAAGTTAGGATCCTTGAAAAACATTTACTTTATTAAGACGAAGTTAGAATTTAGATGCAATACACACCTTAAGAGCTACTATTCAATTAAAAACTGATTAAGTCAACCTATGTTTTTATATTTAATAAAACTGTATGCGATAAATGTGTCAAAAGAGTTTATACTGAGTTTATACTGAAAATGCTTTGTTTCTTTTGGTTACATAATACAATGTCCAAAGAAGACTTTGCATTTAACAAATAGCTACAAAATCAGTCACGTCGTCACATATGATCTGATTTTAAGTTAACAAAACCATGAAAATACTAACTGCCGTTCAGCTATAAAAATACTACAAAAGCTGATCAAGTTACAACATGTCATGTCAACTCGTGTGTTTATTTACAAAAAGTAAACTATTTAGCCACTTCAACATTTTGAAATAACAACACAGTACATTTCTCCTTCTTATATAGTATACAGTGCCCTAAAACTACTTTCTTATAAGAAAATTTTCCTACATAATTTGTTCTCCTAATACTTATGTCAGACATAAAAACAAACTTTTTCCATAATAGCACTATACACTAATGTTGTTAAAAATATTTGAATTTATAAATGATAATTATTGATATAAATCTTGTATCATATGGAATAAATATGGAAAATAGCCTAGTATAGGTATACTAAAAAATTGTTATCGTATCGATACAAGAAAGTATCAAACCATCAAAGATGCCACAAAGTATCTGTGGTATCACAGATCCATACCACTCCATCTGAAATCTATTGACATTTCAGCTTACCAAGACAATTTAAAAACACACTTTTACATCTTGCCTTGTTTTTAATTTTTACTTTGTTATCATGATTTTTTCGAGGACGATTTTCCAGGATTGACTTTGTACTGACTCAGTGGCAAGCTCGCTTAAGTACACAACATTTGAAACAAACAGCATTCCTGAAGACTGTTCCTATTGATAAATTCTCATCAGTACAGTCAGTTATTAATTATTCAGTAAAGTTGGTTTTGACTTATTTTTTTATTTAAACCCTTTTTTATAACTCACATCAATTCGGCTTGCTAGAATAATACTGCATTTTATCAAACTTATGACATATCACATTGTATTCTATCGCAGAATTGCTCTAATGTTGATGGGGAAAAATATCGTATCATACTGATCTCGTATCACCCAATTAGTATCGATTAACAGCACTACCATACCTAAGGTCATACTAGTAATTTACAAAATATTACACCATTACATCATTACTTATAGTACAAAACCACAAAGATGACTTAACATCAAACATATTCCTAAAACTTGGGAAAACCAATAAAGGAGGTACATAAATGTGCTAAAAACTGTTTTATGTACTGGGTGGGTGACATGGCAGATCATGCCACATCTTGACAGAGGTTTCAGACAACTAGATCTCTTGCAACCAATAGCCAAAATTAATTAACAATACAGTTCATGGAATAAATCCAAAATTAATTAATTAAGACATCAAACCTATCCAAAAAACAAAAATGTGAAAAAATTGGAAATGAACTGTTGTTATGGCATAATCCCAAAGTTTCTGGATCAAATCCAGACTTAGTCCTAACATCTCACTTTTCCACTACCTCCATTTGCACTGACTTTAAATTCATATAATTAATAATTGTGGATTTATTCTACTAGTCTTGGAAATCAATGATTAATATTACATTAACATACGTTAAATCGCCACATTTATCTAGAACTCGCCATACCAGTCAAATCATGTTGCCCCATAACTGCATCGGCAGCAGCACCATACATCAAAGCAGGAAGTCTGGCCTGAATAAGAGGCTCCCTCTCTGTAAAAAATAAACAACCATTGAAATGAATTTTAAAATGAGTAATACTCCAAAAAAATCGACCATGTCCAGTACTGTACATCCTGCAAATCTTTCATTACATAACTGACATTGCATTAAATTGACACGTATGTCTCAAAAAACTAATTATAATTATTAAGATATCATATATCATAAATGATAAAATAATAATATAATAAATTAAGTAGCGAAGAGTTAGATGATTTGAACATTCTCTTTCCTTCGGTATTCAAGCTCCTAATAGAGAAACAACAGGCAACTCTTTTTGTCCAACCCAGCTGTTAAAAAGTGAACATGCTGATGATGCTACTGCTGAGGCATGTAGCTTAGAAGTGAGTTTTCTATCATCAAGATACAAATACTCAAATCTGAATACAAAGCAAAGTATTTATGTTGACTGCTACTTGCTCTACATTCTACAAGCATTATGCAGACAAGCTGCTTAAACTAAAATTCTCTGTGTATTTCCTCTGTTTGCACCGTGCATCTTTCTCTGTCACAAGACATACAAAAACATAGATTTCAATAAAATTTTGTGAAGTTTGTTAGTGCAGGTATATGTGTATATAACTGTAAAGGTAATGGTTTCTAAGGAGAAATTTCACATGAGAAAGGAGACAAAAAGTATGAAAAATTTTGACTTTACAACCAATTAATTACAGATAGGACAACATTAGAACAATTAACTCCCATTAGAGCTGTTTCCTATAATTTGTTGATTAGCATTTCGGGTGGAGTTATTTGCTCTATAATTTGCCTTTCTGACTTCACGGTTTGCACCTTCATCAGATCCTACTGAACTCTCTGGAGTGGCTTCTCTCCGTAAACGTTCATATTCACGATGGATCTGCCACGTACGATATGGAGGTGGTGGAAACGGAGGACGATTTCTTTCCCGGTAGCTCTGAACACAAATGCCAGCTGTGGCAAGAATGGCCCAAATGCACGTCAACACTATATCTGAAAATTATTCAACTTCATTGCAACTTTCAAAATATTTATTAGTTACAAAAAATAATTATTTTTAAACTAACAGAAAGAATAAGGGAAAATCAAAAGAAGTTTGAATTCAAACAGTAATCTGGCATTTACATTTGCTTCTATGCAGAAATTTTCCAGTTAGTTTACCACCATAAATTTAGCTTGGTACAATAAAATAACAAAATGGCTTAAAGTGTTGACAAGACAGGCAGTTTAAAGTACTTCAAAAGCCAAAATGTATTTTATTCAACAAAAAGACAAAGCATCTACTTTTCAATCGCTCAGCAATACAGTTGCACCAGCATTGTGAGTGGAGTAATATAAAGTTCAATTCTGCAGCAGGTACCGACAGGAGTGGATCTAAATTCCCAATGACCAGCTGAAAGGACCTTCTGTTCATAGGCAGTTGTTTTCGATACACTGCTCAGCTTACAAATAAACAAATCATTCCGTACTTTGGACAATAACTAATGTAAAGTCCCAAGATAAATCCATCATATGTTTGGTTTGCCACGGTGATGCACTCTAAATTTTGTACAAATTGAAATGATTTTTGAAAATGAACAAACAGCTGGAAAAACGACTATTTAAATAACATACCATAGTGTATGTAAATCATAATAACCGTTACAAGCAATCGAGCAATAGATTTTAATAAGCATTTTTATGTTGAAGTGCAACTGACTTTTTTTAATGCTGGGAATACCAACATACTTTTCATTTAAATAAAGCTACAAAGAATAGGTTTTAAATTACATTGTAAGTACAAATAATGAATGCTGCAAAAATAGAATCAAAACTGTGACTTTATGGCAACCAAATATAAAAAAGAGAACAATTAATTAATTCTTATTGATCTTAATCACAATAATGCTATAAAGACAAATGATTGCAATCACTATTTTAACCTCACACTCACCGCTTGTTTGGTATGGTGCAAAGACAAATGCATCAAAAAACTCTTCGTATCCATGCCTGACAGTGTTAATAATGATACAGAGCATGGATCCATGAGTAAACTGATTAACTGCTATAATGAAAGCATATGAACCAATGATCGCACAGGATGCTATGCTAACCTAGAACAAAAGTGCTTTTACAAAAAATATCCAAATTAGAATAGAAGTGGCCCGTACCAGGCATTTTTGAGTCAATTAAGCGATTGAGTATATTAACCGTGAGTCTATTAAGCGGTGCCTACTGTACGACTTTAAGCTTTTCTTCTAGCTAGCCTGCTATTAGTCCATTTCCAAACAATGTCAAATCAGATACCATTATGCATTATGGTAGAGTTAGCATATATAAACACCAACTTACCGTTCGACTCAGTGGAAGCAACACAGCTCCTGTAAACACCATAACAGTTGCAAATACCATCCAGTAGTTTGTAGCACTACGAAATAAATCTATGTGACCTTTAAAATGAAATCAAATGTACATATAATATGTATATATAATTATAATAAGCATAACAAAGAAGAAAATACAAAACAATTACGAATAGAATTGTAGCCTATAAACCAGCATCCAGCAGCTGGCAATGTTTACAAACATTTATATAATACTAAAATAGCACATATTCACTCAAACTAGATGTCATTTGGTCGAAGTCTTTATAGAATTTTCAGTGCACCACATGTCTCATTAATTCCATTTGCATTATTTCGCCGAGTTTTAGAAAAGAGAGAGATACACGGTTTTAGTATAACATATTAAAACCATCATAAACAAATAATGTAGGACAAAAATTAAAACACACCTAGCAATAAAATATATAATATATTATTAATGAAGCCTACAAAATATGCACAATTTTATGCATAAAATGCAGTCTTGAAAAAAACAACAAATTCTTAACACAAAACAATAACACCAATACTTAATGTGAGATAATAAAGAATGTTTATTAACTGCTGTGTTTCAGCTGCACACTATCACTTAAAGGCTGTTTTCTAAATGGCATGCAAGTTTTACACCAACGGGTCAAGAGGTACATGGACAACAAACGTGGTATAAAACCTGTATACATTAAGAAGTAACTTACCAAGTTCTTGCCTAATATAATTATCACGCTTCAACTGAATACATTGTACGAAAAAGTAACAAATTTTCAGTTTATATTTTAACTGCAGCAACTCGATTATGCTGGTACGGCAGCTAAACTGCTTCAGTACAACAGATAATGACACATATAACCAATGGCATGCCTGAATTACTGTTATACCCTACTAGAGGCACCAGACAGAACTGTGCAATAGAAGTTTTGCATTACTCTTATATTGCAAAATTATAGCTTGCACTTTAGCCAACCAGAAGTGTGAAACTTACCTCCATAATGAACAACAATAGCAATTTGCTAGATGATAGCTACTATGCATAGCTGAAATGTTGCTGTTAATAAAAATTCCTTTTTGTGTGACAATAAGTGATGAGCTTGACAATATTAAGGTGTGCAAATGTAGAGTTATAATGCAAAAAAATTAGCTATATTATTTTCTATATCATAATTTTTGGAACCTTTTTTATACAACTTAATCAAAGTTGTATCAACAAAATTTTTACGTAAAAGTAGACAACATCTGAAAGACCAAACTTACCAAATGGAGTAAAAAATAGAAGACTAGATACAACAAATCCTAGCAAGAATGCTGTTAGTAAAATGGAAATGATGGGTATGGAAATGCAAACCCAAACTAGTAACCACAGCATTCCAACGACAGCACCAACCAACACAGCTGCAATTACTTCATCTGAAATGTTTAGATCATTTATCAAAAATGTACACTTTTAATAATTTACTGCAAGAAACAATAGTTTAATTGACTGCACATTTTGTCATATTAACTTTAATTATTTTAAATGGAAAAAATTTGAGGGCAAACTTATATATGTCCAATTTGCCTAGTAGTGATAAGTATTCAGACGATGGCACACATCCGTCATATAATAGCAACTTTATATTTAGAAGATGAGTGTAGTATAAGTACTTTAAACTAAAAAAACCCTCATAACTACACATGTCATGACACATGTATAACGTGTAACTACATGTATCACATATTCACATATGATCACTAAACTTTAGTTTGAATAATAACAGTCTACAAGAATAGGAATTACAATAACAACTTAATTACCTTCTAATAATGTATACCCGTGTGACCACAAATTAAAGCTCAAAATATCTGATAACAGATTATAACATGTAAAAGTACAACAGAATGACAAATAATTTGTTAATTATTACAGCACAAAATTCATACATAACAGGCAGATAATGCAGGGAGACATTGCACATACCTGTTAAACTCATTTCTGACACTCTGGCCAAAAGAGGCATTAAAGCTGCCATTGTGGAGAGCATACCCGTAAAAAAAATCTCTGAAGAAAAAAATGGCCAATTTATTAACTAAAACATTATTGCTTTAAAATCACACCTGAAAGTATGAACAGTTAGAGATCTAGATCGAGTATACAGAAACACGCAAAATGCATCGCTATAGACTTAAACTCTGATAACCGGAAAAGACAGCATTGTTTATTAATGACATTAAAAGCCTTGATATTAATCCATTTATGCACATGTAAGTACTCACCAGTTTTGAAACAACGATGTCCAAAAAAGCACATAAACAATCCAATGATACCAGTTATGGTTAAGACTATTTGGGCAGCTATATCATCTGAAAAAAATTAAACGTACTAGAATATTTCATCAGTGTATCAATAATAGAGTAATTTTGCTAATTTAGCTATCAATAATTTAATGGCACTCTTCATGTGAAAAAATTCAGAGTCTACAAAGTATAAAAGTATAACTGGCTGACACTGTTTATTCAGGTTATTGGCACCAAACTGAATAACTTTGCATAATGTTTCTAGTTACAACCCATTGAAAATGGCCTATAATGCCATTGATAGAAAACTGTTATAAAAGCTTTAATTATTCCAGGAACTTGAATGGAGCAGCCACATCTAACTGCTGCTTCAGCTTGCTACCTTAGCCCAGCTGTCAGATTGTAGATCATATTATCAATCTGATAAACTCTGCAAACTCCCACTCATTGAAGTCTTCTGCTACCTTAAACATCTTTTTATCTTTTCCTAATATATCAAAAACTTCTGACATAATATATGTTATGCTAAATTTTTTGTTATTGGTGACACTATACAATCAGTGTAATTATAGTAGATAACCGCACAGCTGCTTCGAAGGAATGTCATTCATCAACAATCTGTCCAGGAATATATGGCTCATTAAAAGCACTTTGCCTACAAACAATATCACACAACACTTTCAACAAGTTGCAACTAAAACATTAATGAAACCAAGTATAATCTCATTGTCAGTTTAAACTGGAAACCAATGCCAATTTTGCATAGTGATACTTTCTGTAACAGTTATTTTGAAACAGTATTATCCGCAAAATACATAGCTAATCATAAAAAGGAAATGAGAGAAAAGAAACCAAAAATGTACAAAAATAGACACTACTAGCAGAATACCTCAGCTAGTTACCTATTTCAGAGCACAAGTTATACCTTCCGTGTAATTCACAGGCATAACTAGCAGCTGGTGTATATACAGCAATGGTATCAAACTCTGTATCAGTGACAAGAACAGTATATACAGCACCAAAACCTTGGTAGTTAGAAAACTTTAGTCTTGTTTTCCCTCCATGCTTCAAAGTATGTACCTGTAAAACAAAAGAAACAGTGCACATCATCATCATCACCATCATCATCACCATTATCAATAAAATACTCAATGTACCTAGTTTCAAAAAGACATCAAAACTTCACAAACTTTTACTCTGTCCAAAAATACAATCAGCTTTCACACAGGTGCTAAAGTGCTCCTATTTGTACAAGCTATAAATGCTTATAAATATTCTGGTATTTATAGAATTTTTGCAAAGTACATTAAATAACAATTTGTTTACTCTGCAGCTGACATATTAACTATCTGCAGTAATATAAGTGGCAGCAAAAATTGAGTGTACCCCGTCAAATTTTATACTTTTTTGAAAACTAAGTGACACAAAAACTGTTTTTACAAATTATTCCAAACAAGCTCACTGATCACTGATTTTAAGAAGCTAAGCTAGAAATTGGAAATGTGTATACATGTCCAGAAATATACAATTCTCATATATAATTCTGAGCTCTTCTTCAAGCAAATGATGTTGCAATAAACATAACTGAAAAGATAACTGGTAACTAAATCCATAGATAATACACTCCCATGGCTTTACTGTGACCTGGATGATGGCTATAGATAGATCTTACACCCATAAAAGTTCAAGTCAGAAGAAAAAAAGAGCTTTTGTGACAATTCATTTGTGCATGCATATTAGCACAACTTTTATTCTTAAAATCATGTATGACCTAAAGCTGTTTACTAAGCAAAAAAACTAACCTTAAATAATGACAGTTATTATTAGTGGTATTTTATTATTCAAATATTCTAAGAACAATTACTCCGACAATCGCATATTCGACCCTGGGATTTTTTCCTTTCATGCTCATCTTGGTAACCCACACATACAAATAAACAAAAAATACAATATAGAGGTGCACAGAAGGCACATTTTCATCAACTGAACCAAGGCCACTTTTTATGCCACAATACCAAACTGAATTCCGAATAAAATGTCAAATTAAATTGGAATAAAGGACAGACGCCAAAAGCCAAAACGAAATTTTTTGCTGAAACTGAACCAAATTTTCTTACAACTCCGACTTTGTAATGCTTTATGTAATGTTTATCATTTTAAATTAGTAGTGACTGGTGACCTACGTAAAATTGTCCTCTTTTAATTTAATGCTTATGTAGTAAAATATAAGTATTTTAAAAACAGCCCTAATTCTTTCAAAAGTTGTATAAACTATTTTGTACAATCAATAAAAACAGTATTTAAGCAAAACTGCAAAAATAAATTGTTTACTAGCTTGAGTTCTCATTGATTTATTTCATCGGGTATAATACCAAGATATGTCACATTGACGCGACTTGTGTACCCGACAGAAATAGAAAGTAAAATGCCAGCTGTTCCACTATGTTCACTGTTTTAAATCAGCTTTTTTCAGATGAGCTTTTATAAGCATTACAGCAAGATATTCTGTTTGTTTAATATAATTTTTGCCAAATTTGACAATTGTTAAAAAGTACCGTATATACTTATGTACTTATGTATAAGTCTAATTTTTGGGAGGCGATTTTAAGGTGAAATTTTAGGGTCGACTTATACTACGATATGTTTTTGGGAGATGTCGCTAAAGAGTCGTCAACAATACGAATATGTAAAGAAATAATACTTCATTATACACTGGACTGAATGAACACTCATACTGTGATACTTCACATCAGAGAATGTTCGCATCTTGACATTACTTCAAAAAATTAACAAATATTACTGTAATTTATTTTAGTGTATGTGAAATTAAGTTAAAATTTATATATTAGCGGTAAATAAACTAGCAACGGAGCACTTGATCAGAACATAGAAATTGCCAATTTCTGACAAGTGCTGCCACCTGTCAATTAAAGGCATTACAAAGAATTATGCGTGATGAAAGGCCAGGCTGCATTATCATGGATTGCACTGAGGGCCCTCAACATGAATACACACGCACGTACGCACACACACACACATCGGGTAGGTAACTTGCACGTATCTTACACACTAACACAGTAAGCTATTGATTTAGTACTCGACCATTGTTGACATCATTTACTCTGGAAGATTTTAATATTTTATGGTCGACTTGTACACAGGTAATATGTAAAATGATGCATTTTTGGTCTTAAAATGCACATTGACTTGTACATAAGGTCGACTGGTACACACGTATATACGGTAACTACGATAAACTGAAGTTCACTGAATCTTTTAATGATTGCAATTGAAGTTTATCGGACTGGATTTTTATACCGATACTCAGGAAAAAGTTCAGCAATCTGAATGTTTGTTGCACCCCTAATACAATGCAGCAGTTATTGTATCACTGTGTATGTTAATTATTGAGCTAGAATGATGAATTCACCTATACCCACACTCTTGTCTGGACTGAACTATTGTGTTAACTATTACACTATGAACTTGAAAATGAGATGTCCATGTAAATGATTTAACATATAGCATTGGAGTTTGTTGACTTTTAATAATCTAACTTGTTTTTAAATAATAAACATTCTATGGTTTTTGAATAAACTTTTTTCCACATCAAGCTCTAAGCTCTGTGGTGCCATAGGATGACTAAGTAAGTATACAAAATTTCCGAATGAATTAGCCAGGGCTGATGGTGGAAAGATTGTTTTTCTGCCACATATAGCGGCAAAGATGGCAGATTGTTTTTATAGGACAATGGTGTTGGCTTAGTGCCAGGGACGTGAGCCTGTGAAATGAGCGGATAGAAGTCAGCATGTGGTCAATATAGGGTAAATAGGATAACCAAATAGCATTTTACTATTTGAAAAACATTCGAAGCTGCAAACAATCAATTATTCGTGCACGTCCCTAGTTATCATTCACGTTAAATGTCAGAATAAACATTAAAAAATCAGAGAAGATATAGCAACTCGTTAGTCATTTCACATTTACCTTTTTTCCAAACTGCTGGACAGATGATGGAGTAAGAAATTTTGCCAGACCATTAAAGTAATGTTCCTCATTAAAATTGAATTGGTCCAGGTAATAAAGGTAAATTTCATACTTGAACCTACAAGAACAGAGAAATTATCAAAAAAGCTAAAATGTTACTACTACAGTTAAAAGCAAAAGAACCTGAACAGTTATCAAAAATAAAATTATTATACAACAGATAATTAATAATAATAAGCTATAACTATCTCGAAAAAATTCTGCACAACTTCTTATGTGGTACATTACCTGAACAAATTAAATGGCATACTTAAAGTTGCAAAATGTTCAATAATTCACGGTAAAAACTTCCAATCTTAGTTTCAGTCTAGGTAGCACATCAACTGAGCTCTTATAAATATATGAACAAAATGATAAATTAGATTTTATATTGCAAATTGTGCTTGGAAAATTAGTGTCCATTATCCTAAAGTCTGTAAAGTGATTATGCCTAAGCTATAACACAGGTATTGATAATAAAAGATCTGTGTTTCCTTGCCTATTTTGAACATAAAGCTCTTCACAGCTCGGCTGATACCAAGAATAATTACTGCTGCTGGCATACTGAAAGTCGAGTGTAGTAATGATTGCATCATAGGACAACTGGAAATATGGCGCCATATCTTGAGGAAATTCTAAGCTACAACCACCAGGAACTGGAGCTGTCAAAAAATAAGACCATGTCAGCATGTATACTTTTCTGTATATGACAAGCTATTTCATTTCCAATATAATATAACATAACATAACATAATATAACTGATTAAACACCAGGTGAAAATAACTTTCCAACGATGAGACATACCAGTAAGACTCACATGTATGTTATTAGAAACTGAAAGTTAATAAAACATTTAGCAAGAAATGAATTTAGATATGGCTAAAAATCATCAACATGTTGAGTTGCAAATATGTGGTATGATTGGTAGGCATAGACCCTGTATATAGGAGACTGCATGCCATCTTAGGAGTTGGGACTTACTTATTATTGCTACACTCAAAATATACTATAATTATGAGAATTAACCCAGAATTTATATTCTGTTCTACAGTTAACACTAATGAACCTATCACATGATCCTTACTTCATTAAATACAAGAATCAAGTTGAAAAAACAATACTCACTTACAGGTCTGTTAAATGTTCTTCAATTTGTCTAGCTGTCTAATAAAAAAATTGGTACAAATATGGCACTCTTCTATACACAACTGTGTTGGGCCAATTATCAACACTGGTAAGATACCAATATCTTTTCCATTCGACTAAATTATTTCTAATTATGTGATAGCAATTACTCAGTGTGCTTTCTCATTGCTTAGCTGGCGGTCAGCCTCATTTGGGTTGCCACAACACACTAATGATTTTAACAAATCAACAACAAAAGTAAGTTGCCAGCATTGCTTACATTGCTTATATTGATACCTGCAAATTTATACCAACTTATACTGACAAATTTAACTAGTGTTCTTGAATTATATAAAATTTCTAGGGCTTTTTAACCATAAAAATAATTGGCTAACCATAAAACATAATAACCATAAAAACATATACCTCCACGCTTGTAAGTAGTAGCAATCAACATCGCAGACACATTGACCTTGTTTGTGTTATTAAGAAAAACTGCTGTATTCTGCCACAGCTGATTTAGTATCAAACCTGTAAAAAACATACAAAAGACTCATCGATGTGGATTTGTGTCACTGCAAAAACTTTCTTTTTTACATTTTAAGTTTTAATTTCTTTAAAGATAGCATAATTGGGTAAACAAAATGTGACAACTTAATAGAATAAACACTCACCAACATTTTGGCCTGTGACCGAAGTATCGTACTGGTAAGTTTCCGATTCTGACAAAGTTAGATGAAAGCCTTGGTTATGAGCTTGCATTACAACAAACCAATCATCTTTTGTAAAATTATGCAGGGTAATTTTCCAAATACTGTGTGCAGGAATGGTTGTCCTAATAGGTGTATTGGGAGAAACAAATATTTCAGGTCCTATGAACAGAAAATAAATTTTAGAAAATTGGATTCTAATCTTCGTGAAGACAAATTTTATCTTCAGTACTTATATCTACAAAGTAGGCCTACACAGGCAATAGCCCTGCTGACCGCGGTCTTCGTGCAAGATATTAGATTGCGTTTTAGGCACTTGATGTTTTAGACACTAGCGAAATCATTAAGCATAACACAGAAATTCCCTCTAAGATCTATATCAGTTCTTAGGCATGTTGTTCCTCATAATCTTAATTATATTGATGAGAACAAGTGCCTGCACTATGCTAAAGATGTAAATTGCACTGTAAGAAAGTGAAAGTTTGTTTATAAAAATTAGTTTAAAAACATTGCTAAAACACATTTTTGTGTATGCACTATACCCAATTAGCAATTACTTGTGTACACTGACATAAATTAACTGCTCTGCTTTGCCTTTACATTTCTTTTTTCAGTTATATACACATTATTTTTGCTTGCTGAGAACTTTCCAAACAACTGTACATTATTATCATTTTATTTAACTCGTAACTAATTATTGTGATACTTAGTCATCATCTGCATTTATTATTATTCTTTTTTTCACTTATTCCATTATTGTTACGCTTGTTTTATATTTTTTGTTATTGCTTTATTTTGATTATTTTACTTAAGTAATTAGCAATAATTGCATCCAGTGTCATCAATTCTGTTTTATGCTATAAGGAGTGAGTGACTAGATGGAGGAGTGACTTTATACATCTCCACGGATAAAGTAGTTTTTTTTCGTAAAATGGAAATTTGTGACACATTTGACGAAAATAAACGTCTATGCCTATATATATATATATGTGTGTGTGTGTGTGTGTGTGTGTGTGGCATTATTCTAGTAAACGTGGTCTACACGGTCTTTCACGCTGAAAAATTTAAATGAATTAATCTAAACACGGTAGTAAATGTCTAACAGGGAGATACAAATTGGGTACACACTTTACGACACACTTAAATTTACCAGTTAATTATGCACGCACATCAAAACTCTAACCTAAAAATAATGGAAAAACTGATGCGATTAAAATCGTGCATTGATTACTTATCATGAGCCGCTTATTCTCTTCTTTTTTAATCAATCATCGGACATAATTTATTTTCAAAATTTTGAACCCTGTACAGTGAATGTTTGGATAGATACCAAATTTCCAACCTACCTAAATGCTCAGAATTTTGTTGTGAAAGCGTACAGTAACAAAGCAAAAGCAGTAAAGCAGACAAATACGCGTAAATCATGTCGAAGTCGAATTAAATAAAAGCAACATAAAATTAGTTAATAGGAAATACAAGAAAGCAAAGCAAAACACCATGCATTAACTTTTGGTTTTTGTGTGGATCGATTGGTTAAGTCCGCTCACGTGACCCGCTTTAATTGTTCGATTAAACTATCCTAGTAAATGATGCCAGTTACTAAAAAGTGGAGGCATGTGCCGGTTTTTTCTCTGTAATCGTAGACTATAGTGCTAATTTTTTTGACTGTGAATTAGACAAGTTAAAATAAATTCACTAATTAAAGCTTCTATTCTTGAGTCGTACACTAACAATAAAAATTATATTAATTTTTAAAGTAGGTATACTCGTTAAGTGACTTACTGATATTTGGTAATTTTTGTCAAATTTCATCAACAAAAATCTGCTCCGTGTAGTTACAAAAATTAACATGTTTCAGAAGATTTTAGTATTTAACACATCGTAAGGACGACTCGTATCACCTACCTACCATACTGTTATATTTGTAGCTCATTAACCAGCTGATATTATCACAACGTACACTGTAACACAAATCCAAATTTTTAAAAAAAAACTCATAAAATTGAGGAAACAATTCTCCCAAAAATGGAAAAAACAATATTTAATAGTAGTAGTAGTAAAATTTTATTTTCATTTGAGTTAGTAATACAATAAAAGCATTAGCAGTGCTGGGTGCACTGTACACTGTGCTACTTGATCCAGCCCATTTGGAAGTTTGTATATTATTATAATAATAACCCATTTGCCTTCTTCACTGTTTGCACGAGTTATAGGTTTGGCATGTGGTGACATAGCATACTTATAGTAAATTTTGTCTGGCTTCATAATCGTCACTGAAATAATTGCTGAAAAACTTTGGATGTACACTGAAAAGTTAATCAAAGTTATCTTAAAATTGAGTTTATTAGCTATAACTTAAAAAAGCATTGAAGATTTTTTGCCCCGAAATCTATTCTGCTCAATTTACTCTATCTTTTGATAATTTTTTAGGGTTGTCCTTAGTTAGGTGATAACTTCAAAAAATGGTGGCCACCATTTATAAAAGACAAAATATTGACATTTGACCAAATTTTTGGTGCATTCTACTTCGAAGCATCATAACGCAGTTTTAACTATGCCAAGTTGTGGACGGTTTTGGTTTGCAAGCACACATATATAATATGATGAGTCTACAAACAATTTCCAACAAGGCATCAGATATGCCTAGACTGCTAGACATAACTCTACTTGTATGCAACACTGTTGCAGTAGTTACAGGGTAGTTTTTCTGTTTACAGCCATTGTTTCAGTTAGGCAGACTCTGAAAAATGATGGGTACACAAACGCTAGAAGTTTCAGACTTAGAGCATGAAGAAAACTTGGCTTTGAGTGAGGCAGAAAACACTGTTACAGAACCATGGGGACGTTTGTGGCCCTTAAAAGACTTCTTCAAAGCAGTAGGTATGTACTTGGGCTCAAATTGCATGTTATAGTTTACCAAGACCATGTATTAGATATGTGTTATTCTTGTGATGAAGTCGTGACTAATAAATTTTTAATTTGGTTGTGTCTTATCAAAAAAATGAAAGTATTGTGAATGTTTAAAGCCAAATCGTGAAATATTTAAAATTGGGTCAAAGTTTATTTATTTCCCAATGGTCACCAGTAATGTTTTAAATTTTTTCAATGCACATTTTTCGCTATAAAAACTAGCTTTTTTAGTTTTCTATTTCGCATTACAAAATTATCGTATAATTATTGATTGGTCTCCGTGTTCTGTTCTGATAATTCTGGTATAAGCAGCGACACCACTTGGCTGTTAGTACACTAATTTCACAGAAAATACGATACTTTTTAGCCACCAATCTGATAATCGGCATCATACAAATTGGCAACCTGGCCAAGAGTTGGCCATAAAAAATTTGGCTGCATCCACGCCGAAAAAACTATATTATAATAATTGTTGCATTTTATGTTTTAACTTTAAAAAATTGCTTTTATATGACTGCATCAGGTAAATATATAAATGTACAAAAAAAACTGTAAAATTCACGGTCGTGTGTGATAAAAAATGTTACCTGGGTGACTAGATGGAAACAGAAGTATTGTTATTGTCCGCCTAAAATAATGTGATACACATTTTACAAGATTGTTAAAGTAGATGAAAAGGATCAACCTAGTACTGGTCCTTCAGAAGTGAAAATATCATTCCATTCATATCATCTGCCATTCAAGCTGTATATTAGTAGAATAAATGAGCCAGACTATTTTTTCTTAGGAGCCCATTTAGCCCAGCTTACCATACATAAGTCAAAGTAGAGACCTTCTTAATGGTCGCATATCCGTTAATGGTGCCACCATGATAATAACAAAATTTGGTTTTTTAATTGACTTTAATAGCTACCTAACTTTCTTATCTTTGTGCATGCTACTGAACTATACTGAACTATGTTAATAAGTTATAATGTTATAGTTAGTGTACAAGTCTTACAAGTCTTACTTAACCGTATACTACTGTTTATTTATTAGATTTGTGTGAAACCGAATACAAATTTGGTCGTGGTGAAGACTGTGATTATTCATTCACCCAGAATGCTTTGTGTGTGAAGAATCCATGTTTCAATACATACAGCAAGATTCATTTCAGAATTTATAGGGTAATGTCCTAGTTCAAATGTGTGCTGCTTTTATAGATGGTATTTAAGTTGCAAAGAGCTAATTAATTTATTTTTAAGCACTGCCTGTGTGATACCTCTTCAACTGCTTAACTTAATTTATTACAAAAAACCAAATAATTCTACCTATTTATGCTCTTTTGTTGACTGTGATAATTGCTTCAAGAGTCACATAATTTGATATTTCATGAGTAAACTATTATCAGTTAATTATTCGTAATCTTAATATCAACAGTATTATTAATGATGGTGCTAACCCACAATAACAGTTAAAATATAGGCTGTGATCCAGTTTTTTCACATAATCTTACCCAGACTTGGAAAACCAGCTTATCAATTACTGATCATAAAAGACTGCTTCTTATTATTTCTTGATGGCTATCTGTACTTATAACAATTCATTTAATAGTAGATAACAATTTCACACTTGAATGAGCTTTGATGAACTTTTAGGAGAAGAATTCTAATGGCACTTTCACATTCCTGGAAGACAAGAGCAGTAATGGAACGTTCATAAATGGCGAGAAAATAGGTAAGCACTTTGTTGTACTAGAAAAATACATTTCATGTATTTATCAACTCAAAACTGTTATAAACTATTCAAGAGGCTAAATACAATATGAGTTGAAACCCTAACGTTATTTAGACACAGGTTTGTTTTGCAGCAGCTTTCTTATATCTGTTGATTTTAGCAGTCGTTTTTATAAACTGTTACAAAAGCTTAAATTAACAAAATACTTGGTTCTTCAAGAACTTTGAAACATAACCTTACTGAAAGCCTAGATGTGGGCTGGCGTTATCGTATCTTGGTTAAGGCTACACCATACATTTATATACCACGGGTGAATGTATAGATATTGCTAGCCTCATGCAAAAAGTGTGGCTACAATGGGTGCCATATTCTAATACAAATTCTATGGTCTGTCATATGACGAACAATCAAATACAAAAGTTGCATTTGATTATATGGCGAAAACAGGCATTGAGCGACACCATTTTGAAGTATTGTCTGATGTGCAGCAGATTAGTGCATGAATGCCATTTAAATCTATGTGTTAACTATTTGTCTATTTCAAATATTACTGCGTTTTGTTGAAGATCCTTGCTCATTCTATAGGCAAAAATAAGCGACAAGCTTTGAATAACAACGATGAGATATGCCTTTCACTCAAAACACATAAGGGTAAGTAATTATTTTTGAATCCCAATATTCTATAGAAGTAAAGATAGTATTGATTTTTTTATTTTAAATTTCGTTGCATATACATTACTCAGCAAGTCATTGCTTGATGATATTAATGCATTCCAAGCGAAATATACTGTTAATCGAATAGTCGTTAATAGAGCCTTGCTTGCCATAGAAAAAAAGCATGGAAATATGTTCTGCAAGCTAGAATCTATAATGTTTAGTTCTTGTAATTATAAATCAAATGGTTTGTGAATTTAGTAAGAAGGTAAGAGAAGTAACTACTTATTCTAATGTTACTGCAGTACCTATGCAACTTATTAGTAGAGATTTTGTTATGACATGAGCCTTTATTTTTGCATTTTGTGATTTCACTTTAAAGTTAAAAAAGATAAATAATTGGCTTTGCTGTAATCTAGCAACAGTACAACCATCTAGCTTTTTCTGCTAGCAGTCTTATGCTATGAAATTTTGATTGTAATGCCATTGCTTTTTTCTGTTTTGTTGTTGTTCTGACAGCGTGTACAAGCATCTGGTGGTCTACTATGAATTATTATGGCAAATGGCAACTTTTTAGGTTAGAGTGCATTCTTTGTGAATCACCAAAACAATAAGCAAAATTTGAAAACTAAGACCAAAAATTCATAGTAGAAACTAAATAGTTATTGTTCAATAAAAAAAAAGTGGCAAAAGTTTGTCATCATTAAAATAAATTGTCATTTCAAGGTTAGTATTAAGCAATGGCTTGCTTTACCCTAGTTGCTCAAAATTTTCAGACTACTTATAAAGTTTGTTTGCAAAATTTAGTTTTTTTCATATAGTTTTTGTATATATGGACAATTCTGTAAGTGAAGATGCCTCGTTTCCTGAAGAGATCAAGAAAAAGTTTACAATGTCCAAGCTACTTGGAAGGTATTTTAAAAACAAGTGAACATTTCTTTAAATATTCACTTAGCCGAATATCTGCATAGCTGCCAATTCATCTTTATATGAAACATAGTACAGTAGGCGCCGCTTAATAGCTCACTTTGGGACCAAAGCGTTTTGACCCAATTTGCCAACTGAATCTATTAACCGATGGGTATAATATTGCTGGTATAAAAGTATGAGTCATCAGCTTATTATGCACTGCAAAGCTTTTTAATGAATTTTAAAAATGAAGTAATGCCTTAATTCCTTCGTGCAGTTAAAATTTGAAAAAAATAATTTAAAATTATTAATTTATATAACTGAATTAGCAATAAATTAAAAGGTATACT
Organism: Tubiluchus corallicola; assembly: GCA_030141605.1. Taxonomy (NCBI): domain Eukaryota; kingdom Metazoa; phylum Priapulida; class Priapulimorpha; order Priapulimorphida; family Tubiluchidae; genus Tubiluchus; species Tubiluchus corallicola. The sequence continues at coordinate 48,921 of JAQGDQ010000079.1, forward strand.
TTGCTAAATCACACAAGTCTGTTTAGTTGCAAAAATTACTGTACCTGCATCTTTGACTGTTAACTGATTAAGCTTGAAAGCGTGATTTGCAACTAGAACTTCAAATGGAAACTGCTAGACAAGTGATTAAATGTTTTGCTTCCAGAAATTCTTGGATAACGAGGTTAATTGCAGTGGAAAACAGATTCAAAGCAAAACTGCTACGCTAGCGTATTAGCGCATGATAAACCTACCTGCTTACAAAGAAAACGGCACTTAACATGATTGTTTCTACATATATTATAGTGTGCAAAAGCTAAGTGTAGATGATGTAAAAGTAGGAAAGGCTTTTTGGGTGCATACAAATGTCTTATTTTAAGTATGCGAAGGAAAAATACTGAGTCAATTACGCGGAGTTATTTGAGTCAATTACCGGCAGTTTTTATTTACATTTGAATAGAAGCAGCCCATATCAGGCATTTGTGAGTCAATTAAGTGACTGAGTCTATTAAGTGGCACCTACTGTATCACTTTTTAAAACAGCTTGTGGACAAAGATGGGTGACACATTGCTTTTCCACTAGACTGTAACTTGCAGATTCATGCCATTGTGTCACTTTCAAACATCTTTGCATTTTATAATTACTTTGTAAAATACTTATTACACAAGTATACTTACTTTGTAGAAGTGCTAGTTTTGTTTGTTTTATAGGGGTGCCTGTGGTGAGGTTCGTTTAGCATTTCGCAAAGGTTGCTGTGGTAAAGTTGCTGTGAAAATAGTCGAAAAGAACAAATTCTCTATTGGTGGAAATAAACTTGTAAGTATCTTAAGCTTTTGCAATCACTAGTAAAGTAACATCCATTTTATTCAGCATTAGAAAGATTAAAATAATCGTTTCCAGTTCCCTTTCGTGATTGTTTGCAGAAGTTTTGAAAGTTAATGAGAGATATGATTTATTTTAATTGCAAGCAATAAATAACTGACAAGAAAGATACTTTATTTTGCAGAATATGACAAATCAAGTTATGCAGGAAGTCAACATATTAAAAGCTTTGAAACATGTAAGTCACGTCTCGTATTATTGTAATAACTAATTATTTGAAAAGTTTTCTAGTATATTTATAATGGCAAAATTCACCAATTTGTTAATAGGCATGTGAAAATTTTTTTATTTATGTATAACTTCAGCAATATTTCCTCGCTTAACGACTCCTCATTTAAATGCGTTTCGTTTTAACGACGCTGATCTTCTGACACCATTTATTCACTGAACGACATGTGCTTCATAGAAATCACTGATAACAGAAATTAACAGTAATAATTTGCCATACTAAACGGTCAGAGGCAGGCAGCAATGATTCACTAGTTGCATTTTCCCACATGCATATGACAAGTTGTTTTTGGCAATACTTTTTGTATGGCTAGGCAACTGAGAGCTTTACATATCCAGGCATTATTGATTTTTGTCTTGTAGGGCAACTTAGTGAGTGTTCTTATGTAAGCCAATCATTATTGATCTGTGGGTGATGAATGCAACTGAATGCTTTTACGTTGTTTTCTTTGGCACACTTTGTTTCATATAATGATGTTTCCTTAACGTCACATTTTGTTGAAACGCATTAGCATCATTAAGCGAGGACTTACTGTACTCTCTATTATTAATGGCATAGTTCACCATTTTTTGACATTTTTCTAACGGACAATTATTGTAGTTCTGCTTTTAGCCAATTCAAATAATTATGTCAGTTAGTTATGAATATGCATATTGCTTTTTCCAGCCTTGCATAATTGCCATAGAAGAAGTCATAGATACGCCTTCAACATTGTACATAGTATTAGAATTGTAAGTAGTTTTACAACTTATTTTGAGTTAATTTGTATTTTCACTGGTCTGCTATAAAAATCGAACTCAAAGAGCAATGTTTCCTCGTAATAAAATGTCTAAGTAAAACAAAGATCTGACAATGCGCTAAGTTCAGATGAAATTAATATAGATAAGTCTGGCATTCACTAGTTCTGGCTAAAAAGCCTGTGATTATTAAATCAAATTCTTTCTTAATGGAGTTTAGTGCAGTTGAAGAACAACATTACAAGTAAAATGTAATGTAAAAACTGGTTCAGTTCAATAGTAAAAGAAAAGTTTTTGCAAGGTTAATGTAACTAAGAGTTTATAATTTAGATTTTTGCTGTCAATTTTGTGCCTTAAAAATGGCAGCATATTTGTATCAAAATAATTTTACCTGATATAGGATACACCTAGATTTTATGATACAAGAAAGATACTAAAGCAAATGGAAACTAAAAGCATATTATTGTTTATGTTACAGAATTGAAGGTGGTGAATTGTTTGACAGAGTCGTGAGTTTGGGACAGCTAGATGAAGCCACAGCAAAATTGCTGTTCTACCAAATATTGCTTGCCATGAAGTATCTTCATGACCAAGATATTACTCATAGAGATCTGAAGGTGACAAACATCACTTTAGTTATTCAATAACAGAAGTCAACTAACTAGTGGTGGGCATAGAGTACATTTTCATAATTGATTAATAGAATATGAAATCGATTTCATAATCGTGTATAATCCGTTTTTGGGCTTTCATAATTGATTAATAGAATGTGAAATCGGTTTGATAATCTTGTGTAATCCGTTTTTGGGCTTACAAAATAAGTGTTACTTGAAAGCAGACACACATGAAAAGCGTATGTCAGTGTTTATGAGAAACATTAACGTAATGCCAGTGCACTGAAGTGCAGTGTGCTGAAGATGGTACCGTATTAATTCATTTTGCCGTAATGACTACGTTTGCTATATGATTTTTTGGATTCCTCGTAAATTAAGTTCAAAGTGGTATAGTAGGCGCCACTTAATAGGCTTATGTTTAATAGACTCAATCGCTTAATTGACTCATAAACGCCTGGTACGGTCCACTTCTATTCAAATGTACATAAAAACTGTCGGCAATTAACTCAAACTAACTCCATATATTTTTGCTTCACATGCTTTAATAAGACACTTTCGTGTGACTAATAAGCTTTTATGACTTTTATATCATCTTAGATGGCTTTTGTCCTGTAATATACATAGAAACAATCATGTTAAGTACCGTTTTGTTTGTAAGCAGGAACGTTTATCATACATGCTAGCATAATGGTTTGCTTTGACCGGCCGGTCCACTGCAATTAACCTCTTTACCCAAGAATTCCTGGAAGCTAAACACTTGTGCTGAGCTGTTTGCTTTTGAAGCTCTGGCTGTCTTTGCCAGAAAGTTTAATCAGTTAGTTGCTGCTGTTATGCTAAGGACACCATTACAAGTATAGTACAGTACGTCACCGTAGCAGTCGGAAGCTTAGACGAAACTATAGACAGAGCTACTTGCGGGGAAACACGGGCACTACCAGCAGTTTAAGCACGCCAAGCACTAAGTATTGTATGGAATTTATGCATCATACAACAACAGATTTTCAACGTTTTTATCATTATGAGAACTTTGTGAGCCAACTTCTTCACAATAAAATGAAGCAGCCAACTTTGAAGGAATTTCTGAAATTTTTGCAAATAAACAGACTTGTGTGATTTAGAAAAGTATACTTTCTAATTTTTTGCTATGCTAATTCACTTTCATAAATTAATATTTTAAAATGTTTTTTACTAATTTTTAACTGCACAAAGAATTTAGGCATTACTTCGTTTCTAAAATTCATTAAAAACCTTTGTAGTGAATAGTAAGCTGGTGTCTCATGCTTCTATCCCAGTAATACTACACCCATCGGGTTAATTGGGCCCCAAACTGAGTCTATTAAGCTGCGCCTACTGTACTGTCGATTTATCGGTCCCACCAGTACGATTAAATGTTATCAACAGCAGCTATTGTCTTAATATATTCAAGTTCTGGTATCATATTTTTGAAAAGTGAACTGTATCGTAATTCACTAGAATAGTTAGCATTACTAAAACGTTTATTAATGTAATGCCTACTAATTTGCAACCATGTCATTTACAGGATTTGCTGAGACAAGGCTCTCCTTAGAAGTGGTTTTGCCAACTTATTCATGTTCACCTTGTTTTAGCAACTTTTCGTACTTTCTAGTGACTAAACACAATTGCTTATTCTTGCTAAGCAGAATTTCATAATCTTTGCATTAACTCGTGTGTTAATCTATTAAACAATCTGTTTTTTTGCTATTGGTTTTTGAAAATTGAATAAGCATAAGCCATTATATGGTTTACTAATTCATACAGTTTTATCCAATGGTATGTGTTGCATTTTTTGCGTACTTTCGTTGTTGTTTTTTTTTGGAACTTATCATATTTTTCGTTTTCATGTTGCAGCCTGAAAACATTCTCCTGGTTAACCCGGAGGACGCTGAGAGTTTAATAAAGGTATTACACGGAAGTATTAATAATATTGGAAAAAAGTCAGTCACGATTACGGCCTTCGTTATTAATTAATTTATTTATTCGCTTTACTTCTCTTTATTCTGATAAATACTTTCCTGAAATGATGTTTGGAAAAAAGAGTTGCTTTGGGCATACTATTAATACTGAAAACTGCTACAGCAAATAAATAATACTTCCTTCTCAGTGTATGACACATATGCTGTGTTTTAACTACAATATAATATTTACAATACTGGTGTCCCCATCTACACGTAATTTTATTATCGAATTAGTACAAGCCAGTTTCTTCAACATGTTTCTTCAACAAATATTTCAATTTCTTTGGCTAGTTACTTGCTAGTATGGAGTCGAGTTATCCACCTTCCACTGTGTAAGTGACTAAAAGTGTACCACATTTGTATGGTGTCATAGATATTGCCATATGATATCAAAATGAAATGGAAAGATTACTGTCATTGGGAATATCTGTCATCCGGGATGAACGATTCCAGATTTTATAGAAATTAATTAATAAAAAAAATCAAAATTAAAAGAGATTCTAAACTAATTTTCTTTAATGCGGTAATCGATCTGCCGACAGCACTCTACTAAATTAAATTTTGATTGATTAAAATTTATTAAAGCAAAAACCAAGTCTCTTGGGAAGTTGAGCTTATTTTAATATTAGAGAAAAATGTTAGAAAGTTTCAGCAATAAAATTGCGATAAGCATCTTGTGTAATTAGCAAAATCAATTTAAAACTGCTATTTCTTCATGCTTGGGTTCTGTCGTTTTGAATAAGAACTGGCATCATCGCCTACCGTGCAGTTTATAAACGCTTATCATGCCTGGTGATTGAGTGAACTTCTTAATATTATCAACTACAAACAGTTTAAAACTTTAAACGAGAGATTATTAATTATTAATAATACTATTTTTTGCTTTTTGATGAACACTACGTAATGAAAACCGAATTACTAACGATAATATCATAATCTCCAACTCGGCAAATCAATGCCGAAAAAGTAACAAAATCATTATTTTAACAAGCTAAAATAAACTTATGCTCACAGAATTCCATACTATCTGTAATTATATTGTGTAGTACTTAATGCATTTTGAGGTATATTCCTATGGATTAAAGCTATGTAAGCACACTGTAGTTATTGCAATTTGTTCACATAAACGCAGTTAAACACAAAATCTAGAAAAGCAGAATTTCTTAATGAACTGTAAAAGCTTTGTTACTTATGCCTTGTACTATCTTACAATCATTTTTTACAGTCATTAGCTTACACCATTTTCTCAATTGTGACTGTAGTGATGTTCGTTTATCAGAAGACGTGAATGATTTAAATTTCTTCTGCATTTTTATACAAGGCATTTTATGCTTGCATATTATGTGGTAATTTCGATATTTTTAATAAGTATATATTAAAATATAATAAGTTTTGTTTGAGAGTTGGTTTTTCCTATAAAAAAATTTAGACTCAAATTGGTATTGGTTCTCTACAGATTGGAAAAGTGAGTCCATTGCTTTCTTAATTTTTATAGTAACTTTTGTCCAATGTACAGAGGCTTAATCTTTTTTTACAGATCACAGATTTTGGATTGTCCAAGCTTATAGATGAAAACACGATGTTAAAGACATTCTGTGGGACTCCAACATATCTTGCACCTGAGATTTTGTTAAGCAAAGGTTGTGGCTCATACACCAAAGCTATTGACTGCTGGAGCCTTGGCGTGATATTGTATATATGGTATGTTCATAACTATTACACAAATGATTTAATGAAAGTTTTGAAATTTGATTTGATATTTGTTGCATCAAGCCATCAAAATCAGTGTTGCTTTAAATCATTGCATAACGACTGTAATGCATTCCAGCTAAAAGGTTAAATGTAACTCTAACATGACTGCAGTAACTGCACAATTTGCATAAAATTACAGGTTCTGCATATTTATAGGCTAATGAATTTCAAAGTCTTGGTTTTTCCATTGGTGAACTAAAAGTTAGCTTCCTTTGTTGCAGCCTTGATTTAAATGGCATGCCTTTTAGTTTACCAGGTTTTAACAACAGCATTAGTAGCAAATAGCTTCAGTTGGTTGACTTTTTTCTGGTTGAAGACTTGGGTTTCTGTTGCACAATTGAAGATCCTTCATTGGCACAAAAATGAACAATGCAATAGTAATGATGTGATTCAATAATATGATGAGGTTTTATTGTACAATAAGCAATTGAATATCAGTGCTAGTGAATGAGAATTCAGTTGCTTTTTGTCAAGAAAATTATAAGGCATCATTATATTTTATGTGAAATTTGCAAAATAATAATGCTATGAACCTAGTAGAATTGCTTAAATATGTGTATGATCACTATCATTTTGTAGATTTATTATTATGTGCTCTGTTTAAATCAGATACACATTTTCAATTTTGAGTTGCTAACTGATTTAGGACTCCGTGAATATTTAAGCAAATATGTATTTAAATACTGCAGTGTTGGTGGCTACCCACCTTTTTCTGATGAATACAAAGACTTGAAATTAGCTGACCAGATAGTGAAAGGGCGGTACAGCTTCCCCAATGAATTCTGGAAAGGAATTTCGTCTGATGGTAAGCATTCGTCAAGATAATATTAGTTAATAAAACATTGTATGGTTATCTTTTGAATATTTTTAAAAGCCAATGAATACTTTTATTTTTATAATATTTTTTTTCTAATAATGGTAATTAAAATTAGGTCAAATAAGATTTAGTTCATATCATCACTTTCATTTCAATATTATGGTTGTACTTGTACTGTACGATTGTCTAAATTTCTGAATGTTGCACTGTTGTTTTAACATTTCTTGTTCATTCTTCGATTAGATGCTATGTCTTAAATCTGTCAAATCTCTCAAACCTGTTAAACAACAAAATTGATTACTGTATTGCAGAAAAACAAATGTTTGTGATGATAGAGAAAAACTGAATTTTATTCTTAACTATTCTCAAAATTTTTTTCAGTGAAAAATTTGATAAAAAGGTTGCTGACAGTTGATCCTCAAAAACGAATCAGCATATCAGATGCACTGGACCATCCATGGTTTACGGTAAGTTGCATTTGAACATGGCACCTGACATCTGGCACCTCTCATCGAAAATGAAATATGACTACTGCAAATTTTCCAACAAGAATTTCATTTTCAAGGAAGTCATCCATATGTGAATTTTTAATGACAAAAAACAAATTAAGTGAAAAAGTTTAGAAGGTTTGAATGTAGATCTCGTTTGATGAACGGCTTTGACACTGCTCCCATACCAGTTAAATTGTTATCAATTACTGACAAAAGTACACTGGATAGTTATGTGAGTCTTTTGCGTAAACAATCACTATTTTTTGTTCAAATTATTCATTTCAGGATACAGCAATGAGAGACAAGGTTCATCAATTAATGTATCCAGGTGTCAGCAATACCATGGGTCCACCATCACAAACTAGTCGCAGTCCACGCAGGGTAATACGCTTATAATTATAATAGGTTTATAACAGAATGTTTTTGAATTTTTTGTCCATGCTTGGGGAATTACTATTTCTATTAACTCATTGAATTCTTTGGTGATTTTAACAAACCACAATTTTTAGATCGATTAATTCTTTGGGAAGCTCGGTGAGAACATAAATTGAAAGTCAAAATGGCAGTAACATTGTGAATTTATTGTCACCACTGAGGATGTGTATAGCATGTATATTCCTGCACGAAACGTTTGGAAACCAGAATAAATTCACAATGCTTCTACACATAGCCACTCTAGCTTTTCAATATCTGCAAAATTATTCATTTTTTAAACAAAACTCAATGCAAAGATATAAAAAGAAATATTTAAAAGATTATTAATGGATTACGAGTGAATTATTCTAGCCAAATTCACTATAAAGTTCGTAATTCAAGTTTTGGATTTCAGTTTTTCCATCTGAGTTGCATTTTAGGTATTCATATATATTTTAGAACATTACAATATTTTAGGTTGGTGTTAAAAGGCCAGCAGATTTGGCTGCTGAAACTGACACTATACAAGCTAACAAAGTCGTGAGAGCGTCGCAAGAAACACCACCTCCATCCAATAGAAATATTCTCAAAAACTAAGAAATTCCAACGTATATTGTACAATGATATCGAATACTTTTGCCAGCGTATAAGTGGTAGAGAATATGTAAATAGGAGAGCTCTTTATAAAAATTCTGAACTTAGTAAATTTTAGTTTGGACCAAGTGAAGTCCTTAGTGATGCAAAACAGCAGTACAAAATACTTGTACAGTGCATTTGTTTTACGTTCATTTTCAAGTTTGTTGTTACTCCTAAAAATCGTTCTTAATATTGAGGTGTGCATATGAGGGTCTATGCACAAGCATTTGGGCCAGGTGAAAGCCTTCACTTGTTTATGCAGCAGCACACAATATAACTGTGATTATTTTAAAAGATTTTAGTTTATCGTTCGTTATTGTCGCAGAATTCATGCTGAATATTGAGATGTAGTTAAGAAGTATGTGCAGCAGCATTTTTAGAGTCTTTTGTGCTGCAGTCTTTTTACCATGATTAAATGTGCAGCAATGAAAACTGATTATTCGGTCACCAAGTTTGGTTTACCTGAGAAGCATTTTTGGAGGAATGATTATATATACATTCAGAATGTGTTCAGAATCAAGACGTCAGATTACGAATGCACAGCCTACAATGTAAATAGTTCGTTTATGTTTACGTTCCATCTGTGTATTTTACCAGATGCATTAGTTTATTTTGTAATGTAAATGATAGAAAATCAAACCAGCGTGTTTTTATTTCTTGTTTTCTGTAAAATTGTACCAAGTCACGTGCCAGTGCATTTTCATTTTCTATGTTATAATGTAACAGTCTATGGTAATAATCATCAAAGTGATGATCATAGTCCTATAACCTGTTCCAGTGGAATATGTTCTTATTAGTGTTTGTGTAAAGCCATGTTACAATGTTTCATATAAATACTATACAACAATGTACAACATAGTTTTGTACTCAAGAGAATTTTATTCAATGTTCTGATATTTCTGTTGACTACCCTTGGAATGCCTATGTTTTCACAGATCTCATGTAGAGCAATTGTAGTACTGTACAATAATATAGGTAAGTAGTTTCACTTCTATACAGAGATTTCAATACATTTTTGTGCATGGAAAATTGCAAAATAAAATGAAAACGTTTTCCTATATTGTGAAAGTTAAGCAAAAAGCACTGTACAACAGTTTAACAATTTGATAAAATTGTATAACACAATTTACAAGGATTAGAAAGGACGGAATAATTATCACAGATGGTTGAGCAAAGGCTTAATAGTTAATAACAGCAACAAAATGTCAAAAATGGAAATAAAGATTAATGAAAAGAAATTAACAACTACACTTTTACCATTGAATTAAAACAGGGCTGCCAGAGCAAACTAAAAATTATCTCATTCTCATTAACAGATGAGGCCTGTGCAAAATTATGGAGATTAATCTCACATCAAATCTATAAAATTGGTTGATAATTCATCCTACTACTAAAAGTTGCCTGACTTAATACCTGATGGCTTGTATGTGGTGAAAAATTATAAAAGATTGGGCAATACTGAACACTGCTTGTTCGATAAACTGGCATTGGTAATTTGATCATTATTCTCCGAACTAAGATACTGCACATTGCCGATGCGCATACTTCTGCAATTAATGTGTGTAATTAACGAATGCAGACTTTTGTGCGTGTGATTCATTACTGATCAGTAATCATGGAACAACAGCATTCAAAAAGTCAATGTGTCACATCCAAATACTGCTAAAAAGAGACACTAACATTCAACTTGCCTAAGCAGTTTACATAAACAGAAAATTTGCTGCATGGTAAAGAAATACAGTATCAACTTTCATTACTTTTACTGCAAAAATAAGAAGAAATTTTAGCATTAATTGTAAGCACGTAAAATGTGTAACACAGAACTTGTAAATGTGTGTCTAAACAACTTAGAGCACATGGGACTAAAACTCGTTGCAGTTTGACTAGATCTTTTCCCGACTAAATCAGCAAGCATATTACTACCATACATGCTCCCTGATTTTCTGGCAGTCAGTCGGGTGCCTGCTTGGTATAGATTAATACTGTCGTTGATTCATGATACTTAGCTCTTCTTGTTCTCTTTTGTCTTGAATTTTATTCAGTAATGTAGTAAGGAAGTGATTGAATTCTTCGCGAACTGAATCGGCCTCCTCGTCCAAACTTGTGTGTGCCAGTGGAATCTTTGCTAACTGTCCAGCTGCAAAAAAAGAACATTAAGTCACAGATTAACTGTCGAAAAATGGCAGTCAAAATAATGAGAATTTGTCTAAATCATAGTCTTTAAGAAATACTGCTATATCTACAAGATACCACAAGCAGATCTAACTTAACTTAATGTCTCAGTCAGAACAAAATCAGTTTTTTGGTAAAACAAAAAATTCTAGAATCGTGTGCAGTAAAAAAGCAAGTAGTAGTAGCTGGAAAGTGTGCAACAGCAAGTCATAATATTGCACAGCTCATTAATTGCCATTTACAGGAACCTGTTAAACTGCTGTTTACACGTAATGAATGTGTTCAGCTAGGGCAGGCTATAAACATAGAACTTTAACTATGATTCTTATCTGCTACTTGTATCAGCAACTCGTACGAGAATCCACAAATGAGGAATAGGCATATAAACAGGTGTAACATCATACAGGTACCACAAAGAACTTTATTACAAACAAAACAAACATTATCAATGGAAAAACACCTTGTACAGAACATCAATTTCAATGTAAGGGTCGCACTTTGAAATAATAAACATGAATAGTATGCATGTATAGTAAGTCACTTACTTATATGAGATCTGATTTTTTCCGATGCTTTAGGCTTATGATGTGCAAAGATTGTGCATTGAGTTTCCTTTAGGCCTTGACTAACAATAAAGTTACGATGCCTAAAATAAATATATAGTAACTTGAAAAAAATGCAAAAATAAATTACAGCTGATTGTGCATTTATAAACTCGACACGTCTTGCTAGCAGTGAACTTATGCTGCTTATAAAAATTACTTTAATTGATTCTCACTGCCTCTGTATAACATTATAAAGATCATGCACAAGAGATGAAATGCATCCTCGCATCTGCAATTACAATAATTTTCAATAATATTAGTCCGATACAAATTATTAAAGTAGCATTATACACGTTTTGCATATATCATAAGAGAGGTTATAACTGTTTTCTCTCTAGACTATTGCTACACTTGACAGTATTGAAGGCTGTCACCATTTTCAGTTTTCACTTCTACATACGTCAAGGGAAATTTTCACCAATGTGCTACCGAATTTGTTCTACAACCGTGACAGTGTTTACCATGCCCTTTCAAGCACTGCACAAACTGCATGTCTTTTAACAACAGCATTTATGAATGTAAATCCAACAGAAATCTACAGGTATTTTATAATTTATATAAAAGACATACCACATTTCTAATTCCCTGTCATGACTTGATTCATCTGGATTATAGACTAGAATCACACCGTGCACATCTCTCATTAAAGCAGGCCAACATTGTTCAAACCTTAAAATAAACGAAAAACAATGCAATTATATAAATATCGTTATGGGTGAAAATCAGTATAGTAAATCCTTGTTTACCAACTGTAAGGAGGTGTGTTTTAATAACGAATAAATTTTGGCAATTATTTCTCACTTAGTGCAAATTTTCTAACACACGTGCCTGAAGCACACTAATAAATATTAGATATGTTTCCTATCTTAGGCAGTAAACTTCCATTAAACGATAATTCACTGAACACTGTATTTCGTTAACTGAACCTATTATTTCACTACCATATGTTCACACCAACACAGAATAGATCATTTAACTTCAATGACTAAACTTGAAAAACCGCAGCAGATTGTGAAACTGAAATGAATATCCATTGACAAAGTCTTAGGAAAAACAATTTGAATTTGGATTAAATTCCGATGTATGCACAATTAAAAATAATACCTAGATGCTATTTCTTAAAGGCTAGCTACACTGCCAAAAGGAGAGGCTTGGTAGCATGTAACTTTTTTACTTTACTTGCGGGACAATTCGACTTCTGGTTTCGCTATATTGAACACATAAAAGTCATTCCAGTACTTTTAATATTAAACTAAGATGTTGCATATAACATATGAAATGAGACTTGACCTTGGAAAATAACACTTTCTCTCCAAGCTAATACTAGACAATTCCATACTACTGGCGTGTATGATCACGTTATACTATACTCCCACTTACTTTTGATTACCACTACAATCCCATAACTCCACTTCAGCGTTGACTGTTCGGCCGCCCACTTTCAGACCAGCCGCTTCAAATTCAAGAATTCTTACTCCCTGTGTTGGACTATAGTTGCCACCATCTCCTACATTATCAGTTGCTTCAGCCAGAAAATTTGCCAGTGCCGTCTTTCCACACTGAAACAATTTACAAAATGAAATTTGTGAACGTAAAAGCAAGCAAACAGCATGAAGACCAATATGCTGAACATTTCTTATTTAGGCTATCTCTTAAAAAAAAACATTACCAAAATAATGAAAAAGGCTGACAACAAATATAGAATAATGTATCTTAACATTACTAGTTGTATTTTTGACAGTTAAACTTTCATCATTTTTTTCCTTTTATTGCAAATTAGAATAAAGGGGAAAAAGAGTTTTGAATAACTTTAACGAAGCATACATTTAAAGAGTGCCAATACTTTGAAAACATGGAAGCTGGGCTGGCTCTTGAAGCGTGTTTCCTGTGCACCACAAAAAATGAAACTATTCAAGTAAACATTAAAATTATATATCAAGATGCATCAGCCCACTCGAGTGAAAGTATTACATGCATAAGCAGTGTTACCGGTACTTTCATGTACTTCTACTACAATTATTATTACCACCAACTGTTGAATTTCTCCAAATATTAAATGCTGCAAATAAAATAAAATGTAGCATAACTTACCATACACGGTCCAAGCATCAAAAGCTTCAATTTTGTTTTAAACATATCCGAATCCGTTAAACCATCTGCCTTTCTTCTGGTTTTGCCGAAATTTCCCTGTGAAATATTTTTATTGCTGTGAACGTAATCAGTGTCGTGATCGCGTGTTGACAAATGCCATCTATCGCCGTTTTCTGTAAATTCATCACCTGAATTCGATTCAGACTCGCTTTCGTCGTCTTCATCTTGAATAATGATTTCTGGATTAATGCGGCTGAAAGAAACCTAAGGCACATGAAGCCGATTTTCTAAGAAGCTATATATAAGAGCTAATAAAAACATTTTAACTATAATTGAAATCGTTTGCGTCTTTTTCTTACTATAACAATAATTATTAATCAGTGCACATGTTAGGTTTCTGTGTTTTTATTGTTAGACTGAATAGTTAGTAATATTGTTTATTATTTTTGCAGTAGTTATTTACTGTTTTGAAAATAAATTGAGTTATTCATTGAATAATGCTGCTGACATAATCACTAATAATTGCCTTACACCTTGAATAATAATTAATAATAGGATAGTTTGTAATTTAAAAACAATTTAAATCAAAAATAACAAAAGCTCAAGAATCCTAATAGACACAGTTTTGCAAAAAATTGATTTTCCCAACAAATAATATGAATTCAGGAATATTATGGGTCTACTTATCTACATTGCACACCCATACAGTATATTGTTTCGAGATTTATTGCAGAAAATAATCAAAAACCATAATAGCGGTTGTTTAGATTGATTTTAACTAGCTAACCCTATTGTTGGTGGACGTGCTTAATTATTGAACTTTTTTACTTCTGTAATAATCAGTGTAAGAGTGTCTTGCTAATCTTGACTTTATGGTACTTAACATTCTATAAAAAATATAATAATAATTCCTCTCAATATATATAGTTTTATCATAATTATAAAACTGTAAAAATATTCTGATAACTAAAATCAGACCTTCCTGCATGTATATCTATGAGTTTACTAATTACATTATTATAATTAAAAATTACAAATGTAAAGAATTATTATTGATACTCACGTCATATAGCTAGGATAATTCGTAATTAAATTTTAAAAAACAAATTTAAGTCGAAAATATAAAAAGCTTGATATTGTTCATGAAAGTTTTTGTAAAAATTGGGTTTTGATAATAAATAATATTTAATCCGCGAATATTCTCTATCGGATATAAAAAACTATGTCTCTACCTGTTTACATTGCACTCCTACATTTCTTATTTCCAAAAACTAAAATTAAAATTTTTTAGTTTTTTCCTTTAAGTTCGTCTATCTATATATGCACCTAGGCTGATAAGCGCCTAGGAGCTAGAGCCAAACAAAATTTAGAACATATTATCTCAAAGTTATTATGTGTCCGACACAGAGACATGGAAAACATATCTCTTACGTCTCTGGAACGTACAAAGAAGTATTGATAATTAAATGAATTAATATTTGGAAATACAGTATTGTAAAATCAGTTCTTCCATTATGTCAGATAGTTTAAAGCAAATTTTATTAACTCTCAACTTCATTTAATATTGTTCTACTAACCATTGCTTTTAGTGTGTACAAATACAAGCTAGTGGCACCGTAAGTCGTTTTCTGTACACGATTTTAGGCGGAAATTGTACAATAGTAAATTGGAATATCTTGTTAATTGCTTTGTTAAAATCAAATATATTGTGATGTGTGTCCTTCCGACTTATTATAGCAAACATTTTAAATAGACTTCATTATGCTATATATACGAGGCAGTCCCAGCACTTTTACTGTAAATAAATTTGTGTTATTACAAATTGCAAATAAATAAACTGAAACTTAAACTTAATTGTCGCTTTTTTGCACAATTATGCCTTATGTTGTAATTAATATGTATATCGTATGTTGTATGTGGAGAAATGCGCCAGTATGGCGTGTCTTGTGGCACAGTGTTTATACTTATTTACCCTGGTTGCTTGGACCTGCCAATGAACATTAATGAACATACAGCATTTTCTGTAAACACTAGTTTTAGTTTTGAGCAAATACATTTATTATATCATGCACTAATTTTTCTTAAAACGTTAACAGGCCGTTTATTACAAGTATGTATAGTAGGCCTAAGGAAAAACTGTTCTTATACTAATGTAATTAATCTGCTTAAGCATCACATTCTAAATCGTCTTAATCATCATGTAACCTTGCTTAATAATTATGCGAATATTTTAATTAACTGTACTTGGTTTCTATTCAGCTAATCAATACAACCAAGTAGAAAGATGCAGTATTAACAAATTCTGGTTTATTTCGGGTCTGGAGCTTAAGATTATGCCATTTGCATTTGGGGCAAAATTTAAGCACCACGCCTTTCTCGATTAAACAATTCTAAAATAAATAAAAAAATGCCAACGTTCCCGACACCTTAATTCTTATTTGTACGAGCAATACCTGCAGCAAATAGCTTTACAGGTATATAACGCCGAAATATAATAATTAATCGTAATATTCTGAGCGCATTTATGTTTTAGTTTTGTTTCGTAGTTATTGCATTAAATGTAAATTAAAAAAAACTATAACCTTACGCATTTTTCTCCCCGGCATAACCAGCAGAATCTAATACACCTACATCTTCCACATACCCCCATTCGTCGTCCCTTTCATCCATTTCTGTCTGGATAAATATCACACGAAACACACGTAGATGAACAGAGCCCGAATGCAAAATATTAACACAAATATTCGTAAGGTAAAACAAATAACTTTAAGCCGAAATTTACGCCACGGTTTTAACCAAATTGCAAAAATGCATATAACCGGCAGCAAACATCATTATTGCAGCTATAGTCACAGACGTTTCACTCCCAACAAGATGTTGTGGCAGATTCAAGCACAATAGGCTTATCGTAGGTCTACACTGCAGTTACCATGGTAGGTATTGGTACCGTAGTTCAAAATGAGCTTGAATGTCGCAAAACACGCAGTGGGAAGGCCCATTAATAATTCATAACTTCTGACTCTCTCTTCCTCGACTGTATCAATGTGTGTTATACAGAAATTAATTATTAACCCGCTGTCTAGAAATCATTTGGTAAACTCTGATTGATTCGTTCCATATAAGACTGCTATGCAAACTTTTTCAATGCTGTTGGCACTCAGTTTGACGTGAAACATAAAATCAAATTTTGCAATCATCAGAAATCAAGAAAACTGTGTTAATTTCATGCTCTATGAGCGCCTCCTAATTTTCTGTGTAGAACATGATCAATTCCTGATTTTTATGTTTCAAGTTGGCTATTATCATTTATCACAGCTAACTGCTACTGTTAGTAATTTGTTAATCAACTTCAAGTTTTTCAAGGCATACGCAATAAAAACAAGTCACTCACACAATGCTATTCAGAATTCGGCTGCTCTTTTATTTTTCACTTTCTTAGGCAACATTACAGTAATGTATTCTACACACTTATTGTGCAAAACGTTACAAGTGACTCTTGAAAACAACAAGAAAAAAAAGAATTAACCTTTCTCGGCAGCTCTGCGATAGTTCCATCACACTTTCAACCATTTTGTACAGGCAAACAGCAATATTATTTTGCAAAATTTCACAAAAAACTCTAAAATATGCCTACAGTTTGCCTTGACGAAAGCGCCAAGTACTACCAGGAGACGCGAAATATCGAAATGCTAGCTCTTTTGGTTCCTTACGCAAGTGGTGTCATTCTCTGTCAACTCATTTTCTTCCTTGATTTTTGTGCATCAGATATTTTCTGATCGACTTTTTATATTTGGAGATTTTTGCATTGATCGCTCCCAGTTCATACCATCAAACTCTTCATATTCTATTTTAACTGTCTGGTCTAAGCAATGAGGCATCACACCTGTTAAATTAGCAATAGACTACTGTAACAATATTGTAAGGCAAAGTTTCTGAATGAAACAAACAATTTTAATTCATTGTTATAGAATTCTTCAGAAATGCTGTTTAGTATGATGAACACAGGTTCGACCTCATAATAACATCTACATCAATCGATAGATATTTTTGGTTTATGCGAGTGGCGTGCGACCGCTGTGGGTTCAATACTCGCTCGAGGAAGTATTATTTGTAAACCTTGGCTGTTTACCTGGAAGAGGCAGGGCGTGTGTACATCTGAATTTGGCGAAGGACAACTCTGCCGGTCCAGTAGCTCATCGTAGAGAGATATTATTGATAATGAGCCAAGTTTCGCGACAATAGGTCGCAGCACAAGCATCTCAATGAGCAGTCCCTGCCTTTGAGTGCTGGTTCCGGCTTCATTTGCGCCGAAGTGTGTTATAGTAACATACACGAAGAATCGTATTCTTGGCTAGATTCACGAAACGAAAGAACTGGCATTTACAAAACGGTTAAAAATTGAAGGCACTCAAATGATAATTCAATGCACCTACTGTGGTTTTGTTGAAGAGATTTTTAATCTGGGATGTGAAATATGGTACATTAATAAAGTTCAACTATAGTCACTCAACTAAGTTGCACACATCATTCTCATTCAGCGAGCGTTAGGAGGCCTATATTCAACGTTCTCAACATTTTGCCTAACACATGTAAGGCCACTTGACGATTTTTATATGGTTATCAAAAAATCCTTTAACACAACAAATTCTCAAGTTTGTAACTTGTATGCCTTGCAATAGAGTTTAAATAGATTTATAAATATCTTACCTTTACCATCAGGATTTGATCTTGGTGTGTAAAAACTTTGTACTCCACAAATCTTGCAGAATGTGTGTTTTGCTTTATGTGTGTTAAACGTGTATGTTCTCAACCTATCTTCGCCCTACATGAAACAATGTAGTTTCAAAACAACGACAGAAATTCAGCAAAATTTTGTGTTCCCTTGGTTTAAAGGATCTCCCTCCCTCCCTCCCTCCCTCCCTCCCTCCCTCCCTCCCTCCCTCCCTCTCCTCTCTCTCTCTCTCTCTCTCTCTCTCTCTCTCTCTCTCTCTCTCTCTCTCTCTCTCTCTCTCTCTCTCTCTCTCTCTCTCTCTCTCTCTCTCTCTCTCTCTCTCTCTGCTTTGCTACTATGAGTACTCCTCCCATTCTCGTTATATCAAAAGTTGTTAAAATGCTGGGTAGAATAAGGTTCTCAGAATTACAACAAGACAAAGCAGCATAATACATAATAATTACTCTCACCTTCGTTAATTTGAATTTGTTATTCGGTACAATAAAATGATAATTTTGCTTCATCCGACAGATGCTGCAACTATAAAGAAACGTAAGCTTTAAGGTTTATCTTCCAGAAGTCCGACGTTACAAATTTACAGGCACTTTTTTATCTAGTACTCATGCAAACAGATGGCGCCACACATATATATACATATATATATAACTCAGGACCATTACTTGATAAATTGTAAATCCATAAATAATTAGGGTCTAAACAGTTACTTCCAATGTGCCCATAATATTAAATATTGTGAATGATAATGCCATGGAGATGCATATTAATTAATTAAAACGCCATTATTTACAACTAATAGCAGTCATTTGTCTTTTATTCACTTAAATTAGACATAGATGTAGCTATGATAATTAAATTTTACTATATTTAATCTGTAATCATAGTGAAATTTTAAAAATTCAACAAATTTTCAAACTCATACTTGCATTTAATAACTTGCAGCACAGCGGGTGCTGACACTTCAAATCTGACCTCGCCACAATGACAACCTCCAGTGTACAGTAACTCTTTCCCTGGATCTTCCATTGTGTTCTTACGATAACATCACAAGACTCAAGCGATCCGCTCATTCCACTGACAACGAAAACCGAAAAGACAGAGTGAACTATGGCCTAGCACAGCTAGATTTTGGCATCATAACTAGTTTACCAGAGCGACCTTGGTCGAAATTCGCGCAATGTATTCTGGGACACTAAAGGCATATGTAAAAACGGGACTCGTGATAAGATAAAAAGGCTAAAAAATTGTCAAAGCATGCAAGGGATAGGCCTACATGCACTGTCCTCCGGTCTGTAATTTAACATTAAGTTAACGATGAAAACATAAATAATTTTATTTATGAAACATAAACCTAACCAAGTTCATTTATTTTGTGACTTGTTGCTATAAACCTAAATCATGAAACAGAGTAAGAACCAATACGAAATCAGCATTTAAAAAAGCAAAAATGAGATGCCAGGAATTGCTATAAAATGACATGACTTTAAACGGGTTAAACCGGTTCGCACTAAAGCTTTTATATCATAACACAGCTGATGATCTCAATTGGATTGTAGCGAGGGTTTAGTTATAGTTACATACAATTAATTACTCTGTACCCAGAACATGCACTACCGGCTTTTTTGGATGTTGAAAATTCATATGTACGGATTACAAGTACAAGATTGCCACCTTACTTTATAGTTGATGGTAAATAGAAATGGCAGCTCAGCCATTGTGAGATACATCAACCTCTAGATCAAACAATCTAATCTGGCAAGACTAACTGTTATATAATGCACCCGTACTTTGAAAATATACAAATAAACTGAAAAGTTTCAACGAGAAAATATATTTTTAGTCTCCCACTGCCTATACTGAGAATTTGCACGCTTCCTTGAGAATTTACCTTTGCAGAGAAATGAGAACACCAAGGTAACAATTGATGCAAGACGGCATAGCGCATAATCGCTGAAAGCATGTCCTTATACTAGACGCGTCAGGTACAATAGCTTGATACGCTGGTGAACAGGTAACTCATCTCTGTCCAAAGCGGAACTGTGTTGTTAATTAGTGCACATACAACGTGTATAGCCAATTATGTAAAAACTAATGAGAAAAAGCAAGTTTGTTCAATACTGTTTGAATAATGTGATAGTTACTTTGGAAGATACGCAGTTTTTGGAGTGATCGTCCCGATATATATTCGATACATAAAAAACTATAATGGCTGACGAGACAGCAGGAACGGACAAGGCAATTGGGGAGTTACACTGGTCGGACATTTTAGTTATTATTCTTTATTTCATTTTTGTCATCGCCATAGGCCTATTGGTAAGTACTAAATTTACAAATTTACATTACGATCATAAACCCACATATATGTGTGTGCATGTGTCTATAGGGCCTACGTAAGCTTAATTAGGTCACCCAAGCAAAATCATGTAGATCATTAACATGGAAATATAAGCTAAAAAATTACATCTGCGTAGACGTACACAAACAGTATATAACCACTCCCCGATTAACAGTGCAAAAAAACACTTGTTGTAACTTATCACAGTCTATTATCCATAACAATGCTTAATATTATGCTTAATAATTCTTTTTTATCTACTGTTTTAAGTTTTTCATAAAATGTGAGTTCTATTTTACTTTTCTATTAAAAACACTAGGGTTATAAAACCGCCGCGTCAACAAATCAGCGACATGGTTCCTAATCACTAAATTCCAGTGAACCACACCCTCTCGCAGTGCACTCTAAAAAACTCATAAAAATGTCGACGTACCGAAAATACGTTTGCATTTGCAAGTAAGCATTTAGGTTTTCACTAAACTGAAAACCACGGCATTCGAGTAAATTGTTCATTGCTAGAAAAGCAAAATGTGGTAAAATGAAAGTGTAACCTTTGCTCATCAATCTTGTATCATCAGCGAGTATGGGATGGGCTTTAAATGACCCTGGGAAAGCTAAACGCAAACCAGTATGGTAATTATTTTAAAAATTGAGGGTTTACATTTTGGATTAAAGTTAATATTAATATAGTTGTGTTATAATGCATTACAAGCAAATTTATTTCATATTTAGTTTTTAATTCGTCAGAATATTGCCTACATATGTACGATGTATCTACACAAAAATTAATAAAACGTTTAGCAATTAAGTGCGTTACGCTATGGTGCCTCGATTGGCCGATTTTGGCTATGGCCGATTTTGGCTATTCTCAACCCGTCCTTAGCCCAGCCAGTTGGCGCTCCCGTTTCGTTACCGTGTTGAACAAATTAGTGTCACTTGATCTGTGATAGGGGACGGACCTAACTTTTTCTTGAACTTTAGTTCTACTTTTTGCACATAGGTGATGCAGCTGTTCATACATAAGATTAGAATAGCTGCATAAGTGAATCAGCATACAATAGCTTATGCACTACTGTCGAAAAACAAGTTTAAAAGGATTTTACCGCGACACACACATAAACACTTTAAGTAGGAAATATTAGTCCAGTACTTGGAAGGACTTCCGTAAAAAAATTTGGACTGATTAACAAGACTAGTAGTAGTAGCCATTAGTGGCCTTCTTGCACATCGTAAAAAATTCGGTATACATCACAGACTGATTGCCGCTCAATTTTAGAGTTAGTTTTGAATGCTTATTTTGAAAGAAATTAGTTTTTATTTCTTTTAATGTCTATTAAAACTCAGCCAATCGTAAGAGTTTATTGTTTTAGTGATATTTATTGCCTGTTATTGTTATAAATTATGCAATTGAAAATCATCCAATATATCCGATATTTGGTACCCAACAAGATAGCTTATAAAGGCCGTATCTTGGCTATTAGTGCAGGAAGGATGACGATTTTAGTGCATAAATGTGTGTTTTAATGATCAAGAATTTAATTCTTACTAGTTAGATGTCCTATGGATACCATTTTAATATGAAATCTAAGATAGCTGCCAAGATGTCACAAAAGTATTCTAGTGTAAATAAAATTGTTGTCCTCTAATAGGTTTTAAACATTAGTATATCATTTGTGATGTGTGCAAGCAAGACTTGCTTGCACGTATTTATATCTGCCACAACATACTTTGGCAGGCTGTTTTAACATGCAAAAGTCACAGATACTTGTTGAATTTTGGTATAATGTGAACATTAAAACCTATTTTGTTTGCACTAAAATGTACTTTAGTTTTACGGGCAGGTCATTTCGCATGTCGTCTTGGCAGCCATCTTAGATTTTTCAATGAGCTGATGTGTTGGGAAATTTTACATAGTAGGAATGACCACTATGCCTTACGTCTGAACACTAAAATCATCATCACATGTGCAGCAGAAGATGCAACAAGGCTAATATATTACACAAAGCCATATATATATATATTGTGACCGTCTTGCCAGCCATCTTGAAATCTTAAATGTGATGATATTATAAGAGCTTTTAAGCAGCAGATGTAGATTTCTTGACCTCGAAAACCTATATTTAGACACTAAAATCATCGTTCATCCTGTCACACTTAAAGGACTCAAGTGGTTGAGTCTGTTATTCCGAAATTTCCTACTGGACAAGACTATATCGTTTATAAGCTGGTTCATTCTGTGCTTTCACGCCCGCCAATTAATGGACAAAGTGATTGAATATCCCTCATCTAGTTGTTCAAGAGACCAGTTTCATCTATTTTGAACATAGAAAATTACTATGTAAGAACAGGTAAAAGAAATAACATTCTTTTACCTGAGTGCTAGTTGTCTCCCATAGTTTCATTCGTTTGAGTATTTCTAGGCAAGTAATCACAGTAGTATAGTTTTTTAATTGGTTTTGGTTTTTAGTGTTATCACTTATACAGTTTGGAACACAGCAAGCTTTGGAACAATAACCTTCACTCACCAGCATAACCTGCTCAGAGTATTGATGGATACGGCAAGAATCACAGAACATATCTGGTTATGAAAGATAATTTTCCAAAATAAAAATGTCTCAGCCACGTTCAGAAATAACCGGAAACAGTAGAAACCAACCAGAAACGATTTTCTTGCTTATCGCCCACCTATTTGTTAAAAAGCCCCCGGCATTATTTAACTTTATCCAATGCTGGTCCACTCGCTCCATATCGCCCAAAAACGTTTATTCTCGTGTGCCTTGTGCTACTATTATTCTAGTCTGGAACCTGCTCTAGCAAAATTCATAGCGAGTTTTGTACCTTGCCCGCTTTTAATTACACTAACACTTCGACTGCTGCTTGTGTCAAGCATTAAAGTAAATACACAGACGTTTCGTAAACACATAACACATTCACAAAATTCATTAAGTAAGTTATACACGGCTAATTGTTTTTGTTATTACCAAACTCGTGTGTTAAAACTTCGAATAATCCATCAGTAGCACCAATCTTAGTGAAATTATCATAAGAGTAGTCACGTAGTCTGGGTAAGCAAGCAGCACATGAGGGCCACATGTGTAAAATTTTAATGAAATCCTGCATACCATAAGATTTTTGCAGTTCAATGTAGAAATTACAGAAATTGGGGTCCATGCCCTGTTGCACAATGTAGGCTTCATTTCAAGCCCAGAAACTTGGGGACAGATACTGATAATTCAATATGTGAACGTTCGTTATGGCGATAAAGACTTACTAAATCCGTGTTCATTACACAAAACGTGATAAGTTTTTCTTTGAGATATTTCTGTTAGGCAAACGGTGATGAATAAAGTTTAACATCCTTTAAATTCTGTCGGCACATCCTGACAGAGGAATTTGGCCAAAGCAGACAAGAATGGCAAGGCGAAACAGGTTCTGTGACTTCCATCTAGCGGCGTGATAAAGGCACCACTTATATGATTCCCTATAGGAATAATTCCTCTCTCTAAGACTCTGTAACAGGGTCCATAGCAAAAATGTGCCCTACCTCTATACTTGCTTCTAAAGTATACTTGCTAGTCACTATATTTTGCAACAGTGTCAGCGATGCCGTAAATGTTCAAGATGTTCTCATTGATGTCATTAGTGACTAGGATCCACACAGACGAAGAAAAGACGCATTTAGTTTGTACTTAACGCACGGCACATAATGAATTGATATTATACATCTAATGAATCTAACACGTAAGCTTGCTCTTAATACTGCCTTATGATAATCTTACGCATTCCATAACAGTGAATTCATTCCAATATATTATTCTGGTTTTTAATTTCTCGTTGGGCTATACATGCATTTTGGTGTGAATAGGCCTACTCACTTCACGAACATGCTTGAAATAGTTGAACGGACACATTCGTGATTTTTAAATGAATTATCTCGAATGTTAACGTTTTGTTATTTAAATTACAGGCGTCATGGAAGAGCAAAAGAGATACTTTGGGTGGATATTTCTTAGCCGGAAGAAACACACATTTTCTTTTAGTAAGTGTCTAAACGCCACTAATGTGGCGTTTGATAGCGCTGTTGTCAATGGGTGTTTGGCAGGATAATAAGAACAAAACAACGGAAACAGCTTCACTTGAACCGACAATGACGACAAAAATGAACCAAGAGAGCAAGAGCAGCAGCAATAACAATAGCTGTAGCCATTGATGGCATGTTATAGATCTGAATATCTCTCCCACTTTAATTACTGGTAGCTTGCTATTTACTATTTTTTCTTGCAACTGAGTTTGTAACGTATATTGTGCAGTATATAATTCTTTCACATTTTTCCTAGGTTGGGGCCTCCTTATTTGCTAGTAACATAGGAAGCGGTCATTTCATTGGATTAGCTGGCTCTGGGGCAGCAAGTGGCATTGGAGTATCCGTCTTTGAACTTAATGTAAATATTTTTAACAATGTTATGATAATTATTTATAATGTTTATTATTTGCAGAAATGGAATGTATGACGTTTATAAAAACAATCTGTAATAAAATTATTTTTGGTTCTGCCCATTACAAGTTAATACATGTAATTTGAAAAAAATAATTATTTTATCTCACCATGAACTGACTGTGACTGATGGAGATTTGTATTTAGACAGATGCACCGAATAACAATATTGCTGTAACGAATCGAAAGATTTGATTTGATTTTTTTGATTTTGTTTTGATTTTTTGCAGGCAATATTTGTCTTAATGCTCTTGGGATGGCTGTTTGTTCCAGTTTATACAGCTGCAGGGGTATTATTTCATTTTATACATCTTTATCTTTAGAGTTCGTATTTTCAACCAAAAAACCTGCCATTACTTAAACATTAATCTAGTGACAACGAAATAGAGCGAGCTTCGAACACAACTCCATTAAAGCCTTTTGTTCATTTCGAATTAAAAATACTTCTTAAATGTTAATTGTGTGATTAATTTGTATACCAGATTTCCAACAAAAATATGTGGCCTACCAAGAAATTTGAAAAACTACCGGTTGAAAATTTTATACGTTTATTTTTAAGAACTGTGAAGTGAGTTCTACATGCTGGTTACACAGTCGCATTTTCTCGGCGAAAACACACTAAAGCAAAAAAAAACAAATATTTGAAGTCTGTGAAAGATATTTGTGAAGACGAAATTGAACACTGGTATAAACAACTAAACACAAGATTAAATATTTGCACAAACTAAAACACTTTTATTGCACTACATAGTTATAAGTGAAATGACTGCTACACTGAGGACCAGCGTGTCCTGCAGTGATCACGAATGAGTAGACAGTGGCTAGAAGTGGAATCTAGCCAGTTTATATATGTAAAGAACTATGCAAAAACATGGCTTCACGTATCCCATTTACAGAAAAATAGGGGAGATACAGTGAGTTTGAATATTCATTGGAACATACAATTGCATTAAGGGGTGAATTCAACTAGTAAATGTTTAAAGTAACGAATCAATAGATGGCAGCACCTAAATATACAGTTATAACTTTCACAAAGTCTTCAAAGAAAGTCATCACAACTCTTTGAATGAAGCAATAATTTGAACCTAACAATCCTGGCCGGTTACGAAAAAAGACAAAACTTGCCATAAAGAGTGCACCCAATTGAGGAAAAATCAACGCTGCCAATCATTTATTGACTTGATTGTGATCAATATGACAGTTACATGGTTCAGGAAGTTGTGGCATTTTTGAAGACTTTTTCAAACATTCGTTGTTTGTTCTGGCAGTCAGAGCTTTTGCACCATTTTATTGATTGAATGTAATCATGATCTGCCTTCGTAGCTCTAATTTATACAGCTTGTAGACTTAATTTAAATATTAAATGCTCACAATAATAATTTTACTAAAAGTTATTTGAGTTGAAGTAAATTATGCATTTATAGTGATTTCGATTTCGCGTAATTTTTGTCTTATTGCGCAAACAAAATATTTTTATTGTTTACGATTCCATTCACGGTAAACAAAAACATTGCGCACAAAGTACATAAATGTCGTGGTAGTTGATATCCTTAAGAAAAATATGATATCAATTTATTTTGTTTATTAGGTATACACAATGCCTGAATATCTTAGAAAAAGATTCGGAGGGCAGCGGATACGAGTCTACTTGTCAGTTCTCGCTATTCTGCTGTCAGTTTTTACAAAAATATCAGTAAGTATATATTATGTTGACTTGTTTTCAAATTTTATGCCCTTTTTGATACCAAAGAACGTCATTAGGCCTACCATTCTAATGATATATCCTCACCGTATAGCAATATTAGAAAACGTAATTACAAAGAACTGTTATAATTATAGTGTATAGCTGAAAACCATTATAATTATAATTAATGAATATTGAGAACGTGTCAATTTAAAATGAAACTATACAACAATGTTAAGTGATTCGTCTTTTAACTTGCAATATTATTAGTCTCACTCTTTTTTATATCAAATGTCTCACAGACATATTTTATATGAGAAGCCATGGGATACCTTAGTCGTTTCTTCTAATTACTAGCAGAAGCCATGAAGCCATTTATACACTACCTGTATTCTTTGTGGAATAATTACCTGTATTATACGAGATTATTACCCAGAGCTATAAGCGTATCAGGTTAATTTTAAAAGGCTCTCATCAGAAACGTAAGTGGATGCAAACTGGGTGTGTATATAGAATAGAACACTCAGTGTACGATTAAATGTATTAAACGACTAAAAGCTTTAAGTGGCATTTACGTAGCATCCGGATGCTAAACGCCACTTTAAACGCATAGCAACGTTTAAGGCTTTTAAATCTCAATGAAATCCTTGCATTTTCTAAGTACATTAACTATACCAGCTGCACTATTGTAGACGTAAGGAAGCCTCGACAATTGTATGGAATGTATATATCTAGATAGATAGACAGAATGTTAGATAGAAGGTTAAGACCGTTCCTACGATAAGCTTCTATTCACATAACAGATGATAGACAACCCGACACAATTAAAGATGTTCAAAATGTTCAAATCATTTGAAAACCTTACTTCAGTGATTAACATCGCAATACAAAATTTAATGTAATTCAGCAAAACGATTGGCTAGATTAAAAGACTACGTTATCGAGGTTAGAAAATAAAACTAATCTCACCAGTGTTGCCTAAATATATGATTAGGCCTACGCTAAATTTTGCTAGCCGTCGAATATACATTTCATAACAAAGTTTTGAAGTTGCACAAAGTAGAAAAATATAAAAAATAGTTTCTTTGTTTAAACAGGTAGATTTGTATGCCGGTGCAATATTTATTGAACAGTCTCTGAAGTGGAATGTTTACGCATCTACGGCCATATTGTTATTTGTTGCTGCTCTGTTTACAATCACAGGTATGTAAAATTAGGAAAAAACTACTAGATATAAGAATATAATTACGCAATCTAGGCCATTTATAATCATGTTATATACTTGTAAATGTGTTAGTTGTGTCAATGGCATTCTCGTTGCAATTTGGTCACATGATGTTCTTATAATAATTGTGCTGTAACGCTATACATAAAACGCCGGCAAATTGATTCTGGCATTCTGTGCGGTAAGTTTCCTAGCTTGGCGAAAATTGACAGGTTCGAATCTGAGGCTTAATATTAAAGTTATTTTAAGCTCGAGATTGGAGAGAAAGAGAGAGAATGAGAGAGAGCAAAAACAGAAAGAAAAAAGAGAGATAAACACACACACACACACACACGCAAAGAGAGAGAGAGAAAGATAGAGTCATGGTATAGGATAGGATAACAAATTTTAAATTTAATTTTTTTAAATTAAATAATATCGGAAATTTTCCAGGCGGTTTGACGGCTGTGATCTGGACTGATACCTTACAAACAGTTATTATGGTTATCGGGGCTTTTGCTCTCATGATATTAGGTATGTATGTATGGCTTCGTGCAATCGTTATAACATTGTGAATTGTAATCATATGTAATTTTTTTTCTGGAACATGACATTGATCAGATAGCTTTACCGCAAAAAGTCAAAAACTGTACGTCTGATCACTTGTTAAGCATTACCAACAGGAAAAGAATTAACGGGTCCGTTGGCCATAATTTTGCAGTAGCTTACATGTTCGTTTGCCCAATACAGTGCCAAGGGTGTCCCATGTGAAATATTACCATCATTGTTTAGATACGTTTTGCAAAACGTTTTTGTATAGTATGGTGTAAAGTGGAAGCCTGCTTTCATTTCCAGGACCATTTCTAATTGACCGTGAGTCAGTGATCTGGATCTTGATTTCCGTGAGTCATGTAGGCTTGTATCATTGTTGTACGTTTTGTTTATGGGCCCTTTCAACTGTAGGCCTACCTGTTAACGCTAACCCAAAATTTACACACTTGTGTTTTGAAGATGATTGTTTAGAGTTCCTAAAGCCGCTTACAGGCTTCATGCGTATGTTGAGGCATACTTTGAAAATTAATTACAGTGATTTTTTGCAATTTCATGCAGCATTTTCAAGTGTGGGTGGTTACAGTATAATTGGGTATGAGTACGAACATGCCATACCCAATACAACAGTTTACTCTGGTCCAGAACAACAATGCGGTTTTCCTAGTGATTATGCAATGAATTTTTTTCGCCCATTAAATGATGAAGAACTCCCATGGTTGGGAATGATATTTGGAATCACGATTATGTCTGTTTGGTACTGGTGCACCGACCAGGTATTTTAGATATAGTTTGTTTAGTGCTGTGAATGGCTTCCTCAATACATAATATGAAAAACAACACAACTTGAACATTAATAACAATATTAGTGAATGTTCAAAAATTTAACCTTAGGTAACAAAGTGAGTATTTTCAATTAGCAATCCGTTTTTTTAGTTTTAATATTTTTCCCACTCTGTAAGCTATTTTTATAATTCATATTTGGTTACGAAAAAGTTCGCCAAAAATTCGATTTTACATTGTAAAATTTTAGCTTGTCTATTGGCAAATTTTACAATTCAAATAATTTGTTGTATTGTTACGAGCGTTTTCAGTATACGTATTTACAATGTGTCTCAACTTCAAGGTGTACGATACAATACCATATGACAAATGGAGACAAGAGTAAAAAAATATTTACTTTACTTCGCTACTTTTTCATTATTGTCTATTGCTTATTTGTCAAAAAAAACCTCACAAAAAATAAATTAGTGGAATGTTTGTGTAAAAGAAAAATTACTAAATCAATTCAGATGCAAATCCGCGAACGTGACCATGTTTATACATGACTATGTCTGTCCAGTGTTATTATGTCATGTCTATACCTGTAGATTGTTACACTCAAGTATGACTAATCCGTGTGTACAGTGCTTGTGACTTATTGTCACTTGATTATACCTGGTCCACAATGGTTTACTCACGCACGACTAAGCAGTTTGCACTTTTGTCACATTTTGACTCCTATCTCAGCCCCAGAACACAGATAGCTGTTCTTCAAGTTTCGTGATTCTGGGTACTATAGTTTTAGAGTTATTTAATCTTATGCATTTTGATTCCTATTTGCAGCCCTTAAAGAATCCCTTTAAAAGCCCAAGTACGCATCTACCCCACACACTACCTAAATACTTATGAAAAAAATTTAAATTTAACTCAAAATCCCTAGGAGGAGTTGACAATGACAAGCAATGACCTATGACAATCAAAAAACTGAACGATGTACATTGTCCCCTCTGGCCAAGGTTACCTATCACCACACCATTTTCAAAACTTCTTCCCTAGGTGTTTGCCTTGCAAGTTTCGTGACCCTATATGTGTACTACAGTTTGGAGTTATTCAATGTTATGACTTGAACTGACATGTGTTCTGTGTATCCTTGACCCTTTAAACAAGGTCACTGGGCGCCTTACTTTGTTTGTGCCCTTACCCGAGGCGTATGCTCTGCTTTTGAATACAAAGCCGTTTACCGTAATTTTTACATTTTGGCTTCTGCCTCGGGCCCTTAAAAACTGGCCACTCTTCAACGTATCGTTTTCAAGGCCTCTGCCATATTTGTCTACTTTGCAAATTTCATGGCTTTTTTGTGTACTGCAGTTTTTGAGTTACTCAAAGTTATGACTCGAACTGACTTATGTCCTGTGTGTCCTGGATCGTTTGACCGTGATCACTGTTCACCACACCTTTGTCTATCTCTTATTCTGAACATATACCCTACGAGTTTCGTGATCCTAGCCCTTTACATCTGAGTGACAAAGAAATTTGCCCTCATTTTCACATTTTGGTCCTCGTCAAGAATCCCAGTTTTTTTAAACGCGGGTACACATCCGCCCTACAATACCTAAATACTTTTGAAAAAAAAATTAGCTGAAAGGAGGAGTTGAATGGCAACCGAAAAACTGGCCCATGTTCAGCGTCCTTGATCCTTTGACCGAAGTCACCGTTTACCATACCACTTTCAAGGTCCTACGATAAATGTCGACACTGAGTGTTCCGTAGTCCTCTACATTTGCGAGTTAACATAATGGATGCCTAACACAATGATGATGATGAAAAAGTCAGCGTACTTCACGCTCACAGATAAAAATACACAAAACTCAATAAACGATTTTTTATATTTTAAAATTGATGAAACAGATTCTAACTAAGCACAGAAATGGCACAGAAAAACGCACAAAAAATACACAGAATTCCTAAATTGTCACTGATAACAGGTATGTAACAGAGAAACAAACCTGCCTACAGTGCTAACAAATAGAACTGATGGAATATAGAACAAAATTTACTTATGCATTTTCTTATTCTTAAGATACTGGCTTTTATTAGAAATTAGGAATTTCTGTGCGTGTCAGCTGCTTTTGTTGTATACCAATGTATTTTGTTGCTATTTAGTGATTCTAATTTTGTGTTGTATTGTAATTTTTCTATGACTGCTTATGAAAAAATGTCGCGTTTCGATTGCATATTGTCCAATACGTTCATTTTTCTTGTGCTTTTCGTGGATTAATCTTATCAGCTTTGCACTCTAAAGCTCAAAAATCAAGCGCTTTCACTAATAACGTTGACCTGTAAGCTGAGGCTTTTTTAGTAGCTAAAAAGTTTAGAATAGTATGTTCGCAGTTTGCCTTTGTAGCTTGCAGTTTTGATTATATTCACTGCAGTTTGTTTAATATTAATTTAATTTCAAATTCAGCGTTAAGTTCATAATAGCAAAATGAGTTAGTTTCCTTCACACATTCTCACATTTTTATGTGATTGATTTACAGCATATTTCAAACCACGCGGAATCAAGTCTTTTTCGCTCTCTTGTGTTTTTTTCCGTAAATAGAATCCATACCCGAGGACGACCTCGTAATTTTTGCAATACCGCTGTGTTATCTGTTGTCTTTTAAAGAATCTATGTGCTTGAACGTATTTATTTGGCTTCTTTTGATTAGCATTTGTTGAAGTGGAAGGCTATCAAGCGACCATAGACCAATTTTTCCATGCCATTCCAAACACAACATTATACGGTAACACGACATGTGGCATTCCACCTGCAAATTCAATGAGTTTGGTGCGGCCAGCATCTGATGATCAGTTTCCCTGGCCAGGGGTGTTCATCGGATTAACTATAAGTTCAGTGTGGTACTGGTGTTCTGATCAGGTATTCAAGGGATTTCAACTATTTTTTTTCATTTCTATTCACAGAATATTTTTAATTTGTCGAGCAAAAATAAGTTTGATCAAATCTTGAGCTTGATGAACTCTTACACTTCAGGTCAGAAAGTTTTTACACATGCAACCCTCCGTAATATACAAATTTAATTAAATTTTAAAGTTACAGCCGCTAATAAAGGATACATTATATTTTAGGTGTGTGATTAGGTCTGAAAAATCGCCAAAGCTAGTCTATGATTGCAGTAAATGTCTGTTACAAATACCACTGCTTATGTTTTAAAGCCATTCACTTTCCTGTCTTAGCTTTTTCCCCCTTTTAATTTTGCATGACATTTTTGTGTCAGTTTCCATGTGTTTGTAACCTGTATGCAATTGAATGGTACGTGCTACAATTGGATTAGTTTAAACTACCTGTGCACAACCTTAAACTAAAAGAGTGACATATTTAAAGTATAAGATTTTTAGTTTATCAGCTTTAAAGTGAAATTCATATCACACATAAGTTACTTATTGTTTGATGATTGTTTTCACAGCTTTATTAAGATGCTTATTCTTCTGAATAGTGAGCATTAAATGTTTAT
Organism: Tubiluchus corallicola; assembly: GCA_030141605.1. NCBI lineage: Eukaryota > Metazoa > Priapulida > Priapulimorpha > Priapulimorphida > Tubiluchidae > Tubiluchus > Tubiluchus corallicola. The sequence continues at coordinate 81,587 of JAQGDQ010000079.1, forward strand.
TAAAATTATTATTTTTAGTTAAATACTTATTTAGCATTATATTATCTTTATCAACTTTTGCAGGTTATTGTTCAAAGAACTCTTGCTGCTAAAAACATCTCACATGCCAAATTTGGTTGTATCGTAGCTGGTTATTTGAAAGTTCTTCCTCTATATTTGCTAGTGTTTCCTGGAATGATTGCTCGTATATTATTCCCGGGTAAGTTACAATTAAAAACGAACATCATCTATGGTTGGTTAAAAGTACTTCGAAAACGTAATACAATGAAACGGTAATGAGTTGCCCCGTCGATTACAAAGGCTTCTCAGTGACTCCTTACAAAGCGCAAAGATGAGTCAAATCCCGGACAGATCCATAACAGATATACAATTGTTATCCTGATGGTATTCTGGTTATTGCGTGTTCACGGTATCAACCATTCTTAAGTCTTTGAACTCTTAGGCATGAGTCAGTGTGGAAATGAACTCAAATTCTTTCCAAAGATAGCGAAAATGCAATTAAGTGAGTTATATTGATGCTGATGTCATAAGAATACGAAACGCACAAGAACATGAAAACCTTTTCCTATTTCCATGATAAAACGCTACTAAACCATTATAACGCGCTATTAAATATATGCTGTTTCACCGAAATAGTAAATTTAGAGCTGCCAGCAAAGGAACTATTTTTCTTTCTTTTTTCTGCGGCTGTTAGCATGTTTTTAATTTCACCACATTGACTACGGTTTATGGAGTTTCGCTTTCTTTTTTGCTTCAAAATTTTTGTCAAAATTTTGTCAAAAACGTCAACAAACCAAACATTAATAACAATTGACCAATTTCATTTCATTTCATTTCAGACTCAGTTGGGTGCGCCGACCCTGAACTTTGTGAAGAAATTTGTGGCTCACGATCAGGATGTACAAATATTGCCTACCCAAGATTAGTGTTAAAATTGATGCCTGATGGTCAGTGTTGCAATTTTTTATCATTTCTCTGAAAAAATTATTCTGCTACCCTTCTAGTTCATGCCCGTGATCTTTCACCTTTTTTATTGATTATTTCTTTTATTTGTTTACGAAATACAGGCGGTTAATGTTACAATGGTTATCATATAATTATCATAACAGGTTACTTGACTTTATTTTAGGTGCACGAGGTCTAATGTTAGCTGTAATGATGGCGGCTCTAATGAGCTCCCTCACTTCTATCTTCAACAGCAGTAGTACCATATTTACCATAGACATCTGGACGAGAATCAGAAAGAATGCGTCAGAGATTGAGGAACTGATTGTCGGCAGGTAAACAAATTATGGGAGAAATCTGAATTACTGCTTCTCGACATTTAGGCCGCTTAATTAAATTGTTACTGACAAGTATGATCAACATAACCTAATTTTCATGTAGCGAAACTGCAATACTAATCGTGTTATTCATATGAATAACTTATTTCGTGTATCAGTGGTTTCCAAACTTTCTCGGACCGTTACCCAAATCGGGAAAGCCGGTCGTGTCCATTACCCCCCACCTAGTACTACTACACAGTGTTGCCTGCCGGAGGCAGTCTCTTCAAGAAGAAAACTACGTAAAATGCATTCCGAGCGAAGTTTTAAAAATTTTCAGATGGGTGCCCGTTACCCCCCAAAAAACCATATTACCCCCGGGGGGTAATTTACCCCTACTTTAGGAACCACTGTCGTGTATGAATGATCTGCTGCATATGTATAGCATGCACGTCCGCTGCGGCGTTCATCGCTTTCATGTGATCCCTTCGCATGCATGTTGCACTTGGATGAAACACGCTGCCAAAATAAGGAAACCATGGCTTTTCCATGCTGACAATATATATATATATATATATATATATATATATATATATATATATATATATTAATTTCGCTAAATTGTTACAGAAAGCTAAAGGTCATACATTCATTGAGATACATTCTCTTAATGTTATATTCGCACAAACTCCCATTATCATTCGATACCAATGATATTTTTTCTTGTAAATTTACTTATGTATTGCAGAATGTTTAAGAATTAATATTTGAAGATCTATTTCCCACTCTCTTGCGCACACAGCTGGCGTGGGCAGCCATTGTTTCTTCAGACACATAAATACATCCTAAGGCAAATACAAAACATAAGATACTCATCTTGAAACCGTCCTTTGGTCGCCTGTTACTTGCTTTTTTACGTTGTCCATTGTTGCAAACAAGATTAGTTTCAAAATTTATTTATTAGGTCATTGACTATTACAGTCACTTTTGTTTATTTTCAGATTGTTTGTTGTTGTTCTTGTTATCATCAGCATCTTATGGATTCCCATCATCCAGGCGTCTAAAGGAAGCCAGTTGTTTGTGTACATACAGAGTATCACAAGTTATCTTTCACCACCGGTTTGTGCAGTTTACGTGTTAGCAGTATTCTGGAAGCGAACAAATGAACCGGTAAGATTTTGTAATGTCCTACAGTCATCTAATTTCATGAGTATTCCATGACAAAATCTTGAAATACACCAATGTTTTACTTTTAATACATTCCTTATAAACGTAACTACATTGTACAAACGTATAGTTCTTTTTATTAAAAGTCAGTACAACACTGAATGTATAATCATGATTCTAGCATGTGCAAGCAGCACTGCGATACCATAGCTAGTGTTTCAAATAGAACAGCAGAAACTGAAATTCCCGAATGATATTCAGAAAGACATTTCGAAAGCACAGAGGGTCTCTAGAAATTCTACGCCCTCTCTTATTGTTATTATTACGTGGGTCGTTCATGCATTGCTGTGCTCCGTAAGTGTTTTACCGCGCGGTGGTTTCACGCCCGTTGTTTGCACCACATGGCATTTGCACCACAAGGTGATTGCACCTCACAGCATTATCTGTTCTTAATCTTGAAGAAAGAAAACCACTATCATTTTGTGGCATTTAATAATACCAATTCAACTTAGGTTTTTTTCATGAAGAAAGACTTCCCTATAATTTTAAAAAGAACTCCCGCAAACTATTGAAGAAAACGCATCTGACACTCTCAAACCCTCAGACTGGCACCATATCATCGATAACATATTGTTATGAGTTGGAATTGGTTACACAAAACATGGTGAATAAACGGAGATGCATTTGAAACATTACTTCCTTTTTATTGCCAGTAAACACAAATTAACAAAAACAAAACATCAGGGCTGTCATCCTGAGCAGCCGACATTACTTCCACCTCAATAACAACTCTCCCCCCAACTAGGTCAAAAGCAAGTACAGAACACAGGTGAGAAGCCAACCTGGCGCTTAAATTAAAATCGGCAGGAGGTCATAACAATATACTATGTGGGCCTGACTGTTGCGCGCGAAGCAGTAGTTCTTGGTAGTTACTACTTTTTATATCAAATGATGCACCTTTTTAATTAACAAATACAGGATCAGTATTAATGAGATATAAGAAATTCTACTAAGCACAAGTTTTGTCGACTATTATTTCCATATTTATAGCATCAGAGCTCGACTTGTAAGATCACTTTTTACGCTTATTAATTTATTTAACACTGATTAGTGAAGAGTCAGTGCCGCTTTTTTTTTGGCATTGACTACTTTTATTATACAGAACTTCAAAAATCCTATTGTGTGTTCTTAGTTATTCGCCACATTCCTGTAAAACAGACCCAATGAGCATTTTTTGAAACCGGGAATTGTTGTGTATTTTTTAGGGAACATTCTATGGCTTGATGGTTGGTCTTGTGGTGGGAATGATCAGGTTTATCTGGGAATTTTCCTATAAAGCACCTGATTGCGGAGAAGAGGAACATCGACCTGCGGTCATAACAAAAGTGCATTACTTGCATTTCGGTGAGTATAAATAGGAGCGTGAGAGAGAGAGAGAGAGAGAGAGAGAGAGAGAGAGAGAGAGAGAGAGAGAGAGAGAGAGAGAGAGAGAGAGCGAGAGAGAGAGAGAGAGAGAGAGAGAGAGAGAGAGAGAGAGAGAGAGAGAGAGAGAGAGAGAGAGAGAGAGAGAGAGAGAGAGAGAGAGAGAGAGAGAGAGAGAGAGAGAGAGAGAGAGAGAGAGAGAGAGAGAGAGAGAGAGCAAAACCTAGGTTATTCATAACATATTGTGGGTAAAATGTAGCATTACACCAAACGGAATATGAAAAAGAAAACAGTTTACAAACTTCATAGTATACGAACTAGCGTGTCAATTGAATTTATTATAACGTTATACTGTCTTTAGGAATTCTTCTTTACGGGATTACGTCAATAGTCACAATTGTTGTCAGCATACTAACTCCTCCTATCGACGATGTTCATGTAAGTTGCTTTTATCCTTGTAACAAATTGTACGAAACCTTCTCATTCTCTTTCTTTAGTAGATTTTTATCTATGTTTTATTTATTTTTATCTATAAACCAGTTTTATAATAAACAAGTTCAGTTTTTTTTAAATTTACAGTATTACAGACCTTCGAGAAAATAAGATTAACTAAAAGTGTGACGGGGAACACAAAAGAATTTCCTTCATAGCATATGGTGTTCTCAGAAATCTTTATTTCTGTATATATAAAAAAATGAAAATAATAAATTTGACTGCTTTTCACTGCTTACAAATGTATAATAATCTAATTATTATAATTTAAGATAATAAAGTAAATATTACTCACATCGTGCGGCCATAACAACTTAATAGATCCTTGAAACGTCATACTGGTTTACAGCTAATCAGGTAAAGACGCTATACTTGAACATTTATGAAACATTATTTAACGTTTGCTGAGGCTTCTGTGAGCATGTTTAGTGAGGCACGACCTAATTTACAACTTCACAGGTAAAATTACAGGTAAGTTCACATAGGTGCTGCCACCTACATGTTAAGGCCAGAAACTGACCTTAACAAAAAGCATAAGCTTGAATATAAACTCAATATGCAGATTATACTAAAATGGTATGTAACACTTGCAATTGCTTTTACTTGTTAGCGTTATAGTCGACCTGAATCATTTTGAAATTAATTTGTAATTTTACAACAACAATTATTTCCTTTTCCGCTCTTTTGCGTTTACATTTTTTATTATTAGATGGCGCATTCCTATATAATTTTGGTTTTAAAGGACTTCAGCTTAAATAACGTATAACGCCTTTTCAAACCTCAATAGCTTGATTCTTCGTTCAGCGGTTACACATAGAAATATTTGCAAGTAACTTTATCACATGTTAAAGTTAGAGAAGCCATTTGAACCTATTTCAACTTTTAAAACAAATTGAACGTAGGCGCTATATTTTTCAGCTACATCGCTTAACATTTTGGAGTCGTCACAGCAAAACTGAGCGAATTGACATCTCAGAGGAAAAAGAAAAAATAGAAATGAAAGAAACCGGAAGATTAAACTCTGCACACGAGTTAACTCCGCGTAAGTTTTGTATCAAATAATCCGGCGATAACTTTAAGATCAATCGAACCAGTCAGTCAATAAATCAGTCAAGCGGTTGTGATGGGTTGTCCAATTGTATGGTCGTCCAGTTCGTTAATTATTTACACATTCAGTCAAGTAGTCAGTCGCCTTAACGAACTCTGTATTGAATATACTTCAGTTTAATTTTATTACTCATTTAATTTATACCGCACATGTATAAAACACAGTAATGTCGTTCACATTATCACTGTACATAAAAATACGTAAATTAGCACTTTACCCCATGTATTCAATTTTGTTTATATTTTGTATGTTTCACAGCAATTAACTTCGTTAAGTAAGGCAATGTTTGCTTGTAAGTTGTTTCTGATCAATTAAGATTATTACTATTCTGGTTCACTTAGATGTTCTAGTAGGTATATCATATACAACAATAACTCTGCAGGCGAGATAGTATTCTAAACAAGGCACCACTCAGCAAGTATAATTAATAAAACTTAACTATGGAAGTGTTTTTGTAGTTGCGAATGTCAACTGATAAACAGAAAATAAATAAATATGTTCGAACCAGTAAAATAGTCCAATTCGGTTAAGACTACGATAGCAAATTTTTGCTAGATAGGTACTGTTAAACAATCCAAGAACAAGACAATCAACAAGACAAAGGCGACGAAGCCTCAATGGGATGGTTTTTACATGAAAACCGTTTTACGTAAATCCCTATGCAAGCCCTATTGTTCGCTTAAATATGTAACGCCTAATTAACAACGATCAAAGTGGCAAAGCGACTTCAGAACAAGTTTGCCCCATTCAGGCAGGTGTTAAACTGATTAGTTTCACGCTGCATTAAGTAACCGGGATATTCATTAATGTAATGTAGTCATTTGCGCTAATAATTTTGCTCCAATATGATTTTACTTTAATACTGTTCTAATTCTACTTCAGTTTGATTTTAATTTCAGTGGCTTTAATTTACATTCTATTTTAAAGTGATTTTAACTAAGTTTTGCGGTTTTTAATTACCTTCTACTTTTTAGCTAGATTGTTTTTTAACTAATTTGATTTTAGTGTGACTTTATAAATCATCCTACTTATGCTGGGATTAATACATGATGAATGTTTCTGATGTGACGTGGATGATGGTTAATTTACTTTAAGTTAATATAAACTCAATTAGTAATGCGAAAATATTCTGCGTTATTGTCTACTGCGTGCCTGATGGTCACCCCCAGAAGTTAATGCAACAGCTCAACAGTGATCTCGGCCGCCGCAAGAGCTGCGTAGCGATGGCCGCTTTTGTTGTTTTTTCTTGTTTTTTTAACTTTCCTATAATTCTAGCTGTGCATCTACCTTGGTACAAGCGACTGATAAACTTTGTCTGCGGTATAAAGACGGAGGAAGAGAAGGCGAAAGCAGAAGAGGCAATGAGTGAAACAGAAAAGAAAGAGCTGAATAGTCCCAGTCTCTTCGAAGAGAAGAAATGGAAGTGGCTTGCTAATGTCAACGCCATTCTGCTCATGATATGTGCAGTCTTTCTCTGGTCGTTTTATGCTTAGCAAAACAATTAATCATTTTTAAATTAAATTGTGTAGGAACAGGACAATTAAGTAAAATCAACTGATATTAAGTAACGTTATTATAAACCATAATTAATCCAATCGACAAATTATTTCAAATCTCACTTCATTCAAACAACAGAAAATCTTGTGTCATAATTATTTTGATGACTTTAGTTTTTTGACATTGCCAAAAACGTACTAACTTGAAAATTTACTGCACTCAGTTTTTATACTCGTAGTAATTGTAACTGTTATAATCGTAGTAAAATTTATTTTCTATTTACATTTTTAAGACTATTAGAGTAGCACAAATTAATTCTGAATGACAAGAATAGTAACAATAAAAAAATCCAACAGTTACAAAACAAGAAACAAATAAGAACGAAATGGCTTAGTGTTTCGAACTACCACTGTAGTTCCTCTTTATGTCTAAAAGTGACGTTGATTTTGTTTTTGCGTTTCTTGATTGTATTTTTTATTTACTGCGCTTCTGTCTTTCTTCAATGTGCTTGTATCCAAAGTTCCTTGTATCCTTGTAGTTGAGTAGTCTAGTAATTCCATGTAATTTTTCTTCTTTTTGTCTTTTTTTGTTCATCTGAAGAAGTAAACTACTTGTGTCTTTCTTTCTTTTTCTTTGCCTTTTAATTGTGGGATTTTTTATTTGCGATATTAGAGTATTAGACAATTATTGTGAATCAATTAGTAGTACTGATAAGCAGAAAACCGTCCATTTTCTTGCATTACAGCATGCATTCTCGTAAAATGTTTTTAAATGGTCAGCTGACTGGTTTCAAACACATTAAGTATATAATTTTTATTACAATTTGCTCGCATAAAAACGCAGTCACGTTGTGTATGTAAGATTGTCGTTTACTTGATCAAGTTGTAAATATTTTACAGACGATGCAAATTTATTTAGACACGATTATAATACATGTACACATTATAGCATAGTTACTTCTCTAGTTTAAAAAATGTATATTTTAAATTACACCCACATTATGTATAGTAAGTTATACATATATTGTACCATGTATAGGTCATGATGTCTATGTACTGTCTTACAAGTGCGTAGGATTGGTTTCTTAGATCTATTATTTTATGCGTGTTGAAATAAAATAAATTTTAACTACCTGTAAAAGCATACGAGTTCACTATGATTACAGCTGGCATTCACACCTGTTGACCTGAAACTGCAGATTTTCTTACTAACTTTTAGCTGTTACACTTTCCTGTTAAACCTTCATTTACAGGCATTTTTATTAAGCAAGCATTCATACATGATTGTATTAAGAATGCTACTTTCCCTTTATTATGCGATCACACATTATTTTGTTGTTGTTACACATTCACCCACATTATCGTTAACCTGCTATTGCACAGAGACTTGTGTTAATTTGGAGTCATGCACACTTTCCATTAAATCTGTATTCACACACAGGTTTTCCTGTAAACCTGCGTTCAGGCACAAATTTCCAGGCTAAATGCCAATCACACACACATATTCTGTATTCACACATAACAATTATGTTCCTACTAAGCGCTCTCAAGGTTTTTGCTGCGGCATTGCCATTATAAATGTCACTTTACTATGTCACATGAACTTATCTAACATACTAACATGAAAGAAGTTTCACTGTATAGGTATGCTCATAAATACAACATAATTATTAGCTCACTCAGCAAAATGTTGACTTTACATCAAAGTAGATTCTACATACAAATTTGATATAAATTACATTAGCACAGCAGAAAAAAATCACATACTGTATTTTAAGCACCAAGTTTCTAGACTGGAAGCAGACCAGATCACCATCCGAATTCGTGCCTTACCATTGATTTATCAAAGCATAAATTTGACAATAAAGTATTAGACTTTGCGCATTACAGCTTTGTTTCAGAATTAATCTAATTTTGTATCTTTTAAAGCATCCAGTCTGCCATAGAGTTTATGGCTTATGGCTAAGCACAAAAGCCAAAAACTGTACTTTTGATCGAAAACAATCAATCTAGCTGACTAGTGTGTTGCATTTCTTAGTTTTGCATACAATTTACGAAAGACTATAGTTGGAAAACTTGATTTTTGGGAAACTAGCTATGTGCAAATAATGACAAAATAAAATAAAAAAAATAAAAAAATTAGTTAAACAGACAAAGACAGTGGTTGAACAATTTGTCAAAATTGCAATATATCAATCAGTTACACATCTGTGACTTTTAGGTTTCTGTAAGGCTGAAATACATAGGAAAAATTAATAAAACCTTAAAATATAAAACAATAACTAAACAGTACAGTAAGGCCATGAAACTAGCAGTAATACTTCTGTAATTTGAGCACTAAAGATGGAATGGTTAGATTTTTTTATACACTCTCTTGCAAACCACATCCAGCACAGTCAACTCCTGCAAACAGACAACTATTAGTTATTTAACAGTGTTTAATGAAACAAACAATAATTTTATTTAAAAAGTTAGAAAAATTATGAAAAGCTTGATTTGCAACTGTAAGGGAAAATAGTCAATGAGTATGTCTACTGAGTCAAGCCCAACGACTCCACATCATCTAAGAAACAAGTGGCAGATGAATCTCAGAAACGTGTGTGAGGCACCAATGATAGGCCAAAGAGACGGGAAGTCAAAAAGTAAAAAAACAGGCCAGTCTAAAATTTGTTCATTTTGGATTAGATTCGAGTAAGCTGGATAAACAAGAACATTCGATTATGTGAGCCAATTCAATTAGACCCGATCTTGACTCATTGCAAAGGTTTTCGAGCATTCAAAATACGATGCAACTTCATCCCGCTATTCCTATACGTTTTAGTATATGGGAAAGATTAACACAAAAATGCATAGGTTATTAGTGTCTATTAGGTTTTGTTGCTTAGTTTTTGCAAATAAGTCACTCAGTATGAGCGATATTAGAAAAACATATTCACCAAAGATATAAAATGTCAGTTTTAGGTGACCATTAAATAGGTAATTTTAGGTAACTCATAAAATAGCTCACCATTCTCATCTCATCTTCTGTGAATTCTCGTGTGATTATTGATTCGATGCCATTCTCCTTGGTGTCTTTCTGTACATGAATAAGTTTATTTCCTTCCCTTGTTATGGTACTCTGGAAAAACATGTAGGTAATGTATACGTCAGCAAAAGACTTATGAATTGACTATTTTCAACAGGTAATATATATATTGTAAGTATATAGCATATTGTAAGTATATTGAAATATATATATATATTGCATGGAATATATTGCTATATACTTACAATATATATATATATACAATATACATATGTATTCTGTAATGGGAAGAGGCCAATATTAATTTATGCAGATTTCTTTTGAATGTCAATAACAAATCAAGCAAATATGCGATTAGGGCAGAACTGGGCCGTTTCCGCATTTTTATTAAAATAATTAAGGATACAATCCGTTATTGGATACGTGTTATTAGCCAACCTTATGATAGTTAGAAAGCGCTATATATGTATAGCGAAAACCGAAACTTAGCTGAGAACTGTTTTGTTGGACTACTTTTGTTAAGTATATATTACGTGTATATGGCTTTGAACTTTTTTGGAATAACCAGACAACATTTTCACCTAAGCAACTACATAATAAATTAGAAGTTAAAATAAAAACTGATTATACTCTGTTTTGGAAAGAAGAAATCCATAACGATAACAAACCTGATGGACATAACAAACTGCGAAAGTATCGCACCTTCAAAAAACAATATCAACTGGAAAACTATTTACTTTGTGGTATTCCAAATATGCTGTAACAAAATTTACAAAACTGAGAATCAGCTATCATACTTTGTGTATTGAAAGAGGGAGGTACGTTAAACCTAGAAAAATCCCGGCTGAGAATCGTATATGCACATATTGTTTAAGAAATGAAATCGAAGACGAATTACACTTTGTTATAAAATGCTCTTACTATAATGGCCTTAGAGAAAAATTATATAATCACATCAAAGTAATTATACCATCCTTATGGAGCGATGCTGATAAATTTTTATTCTTGATGGGAATTAATGATTTAGAAGTAATTAAGACATTTATTAATTATGTTGAAGTAGCGTTGTTAAGACACGATGAACAATATACTATATTATGATCATATCATTGAAAATGAGGCTTAATGAATGACAATTTATTTTAAATACTAATCATTAAACTTTTCATTAAACAACTAATATAACTAACAGGAAGATTTAACAACATTTGTTTTATTAGTAATTGTTTTGTTTGTATATAATGTCATTATATTTCAAAATTGAACTTGTATGTATTGACACTAATAAATAAATATCTAAATATCTAAATAATTGGAATGTATGTCTGTTCTGACGGTAAGTCACTTTAATAAAGTAACCCATCGTTAACTACCAAAACAATATAATTTGGAACAATTGCTAAATTATACAAACAGTTTGCTTCTAAGTGTTGCACTGATTGCAGTGCACACGCTAACACATCACAAATAGTTTCAATTAAGAAGGCAAATGGCCAGATTGTTGTCAAGGAATCCCATGAATGAGTTCAATTCCGCCTCTACGATGTCGTTTAGAGTGTTGTTGACTAGTTTTTTCTGGTTCCTATAACCTGCGCAGACCTACGTAGAGGTGCTCAAGTTGTAATCGGGCTTCAATCTGAAGTCATAAAAATTCGTCATCACCTCTGTACAAGTAACCATTTAACGCTCGCGATTACTATAAGCAGCGTCATATGATCCATCCTGCCAAGTCATGTTATTTTTTCCTTTTTTATAGTTATGTTCTAATTTAAGTGCGTCATACAGCGATAACTCAACACTTATAGAGTGAGTGTAAAATTAGTGCATTGTGCTTAACTTGTTAGCTGTGTGATAATCTATGCTTTAATTATTCGTTTGATTATAGCCATCTGTGGGTAATTTAACCCATAGTAATTGTGATAAATTCAGTTTAAAACGTGCTGTGATAAAAAGTAATAATGTATATATGGGATATACGTGGAAAAGCACCTAAGTGATTATACTAAACTATATTCTTGTGTGGCCACATTTTAATCAATCAGATCATGCATAATTTGCACTAGTACAATAAATTTCATAACTGGTCCCAATCTAATAGCACCACAATACCAGGCACGTTGCCACTCCCTTAAACAAAACTATAAATTTTGCAAAAAAAGTTTAAAATGGTGTTTTTGCTTTGTGTTTTTCCCCAGTAACATTTAATTAAAAAGCTTAATCATTCAATCAATTCGCATAATTATTCTGGATAATTGCAAAATATTAAAGTATAATGCCAAGATGCTGAAAGTCTACACGTTATTTATTTTTCCTTTCTTTACTTTTTAGTACTTAATAAAACTTTTCTTTGTAGAGACGAGCAGTAATGGTAAAAGTGGAAAAAATATATAAGCCCATACCTTACAATCCCTTCCGTCTGCCGTATGTTCATCAAATTCCTCTCCTAGTTTGAAAGTTATGACGGTTGTTCTAAATGTTGTTGATGTCGTAATAGTAAACATCTCTCCGTCTAATTTAATCTCAGTAACAGGCGTTAATAGGTTGGCCATTTTTCTTGTGGCTATGCCAACACCTTAGTAAAAAAATTAACATAATTTTTGTTATATTAAATTATACTAGCAAAGCCCCGCAAAAGATTTTGCGTAAAAAACCACGTATAATCAATAACACGCGAACATCCTACACAGTCCTCATTTATAACACAAAGCCCGTAACATCCTGTCTACTGTATGTCTGTTAATCTAACGCAAACCCGTAGCAGGCAGCTTTTTGCTGAATTAAAGTTATAAGATTACAGCAGAGTACAATGGATGACGTCAGCACAATGGAATGCGTCACCACAGTTTTCTAAGCGAAAATCGCCGAAAATAGAACATCTAATTAACTCGCCAATACTCCTCTCGGTGGACTTGCCCTAAAATGTAACCCACACCATCGTGTAGCCCTGTCCTTCCTCTTTCTAAAGAGCCGTATATCTCCTTCCGAGAGTCCCACCGGGCGCCGCTAGAACGTTTTTCTCGCATGCTGTTTGGTCAAAATTTCGAAAAAATCGCGAGTTGGGTCCGGAAAAACGCCCGTTGCGGGACCCCGTGGCCCTCTCGCGAATTCTAAATATGCCTACTACACCCACCGCTGAACGGGCTATCTATCCATACCCAGTACCCCCCTCGGCCCGTTCCCGTTCTCTACATCTCAGCCGTATAACTTTTGCAATTTTTTGCAAAAAACGCCCGAAAAAGGGCCATTTTTGGAGGTTTTTCGCCTCCCCCTCCTCCCGGTGGGCCCGATTCGAAAAATAAACCAACAATGGCACGACACTGGATCGAGACCTTTCGTTTGATGTATAGATCGCCGCCCTCGTCGGAGCTGTAGCCTCGAATCTTATATATATATATATACCAAGAATATTAATATAATAGAAAATAGAACATCTAATTAACTCGTTGATACTCCTCTCGGTGGACCTGCCCTAAAATATAACCTACATCATCATGTAGCCCTGTCCTTCCTCTTTGTAAAGAGCTATATATCTCCTTCCGAGAGTCCCACCGGGCGACGCTAGAACGTTTTTTCCGCAGGCTGTTTGGTCAAAATTTCGAAAAAATCGCGAGTTGGGTCCGGGAAAACAGCCGTTGCGGGGCGCCCTGGCCCTCTCGCGAATTCTAAATATGCCTACTACACCCACCGCTGAACGGGCTATCTATCCATACCCAGCACCACCCTCGACCCGTTCCTGTTCTCTACATCTCAGCCGTATAACTTTTGCAAAAAACGGCCGAAAAAGGGCCATTTTTGGATGTTTTTCGCCCCCTATTCCTCCCGGTGGGCCCAATTCGAAAAATAAACCATCAATGGCACGACACTAGATCGAGACCTTTCGTTTGATATATAGATCGCCGCAAATGGTGCCCTCGTCCGGACTGTAGCCTCGAATCTTATATATATATAAATAAATAAATATATTAAGCCCATACCAAGAATATTAATATAAGAGTATAGATAATTATGCTGTTTTTCAATTTTGCTTGCTACGGTAATATAAAATTCATAGCATCCAATAACTAATTAGAATTTAGTGCTACAAAAGTTTGCATCCAGTGTAATTTTACTGAATTTACCATGTTGATCAGGCATAATTTGCACTAGTACAATAAATTTAATACATATTTGACATAACGCTTAATCGTTGATTTGACTTTACAAATACACAAGGCCAAAAATCGTGAGGGCCTCACAGTAAATTCAGTCACATACTGCAGTGACGTGCATGAGTCATAGACCCTAGGGCCTCAGCCCCGGCAGAAAACTATTGATCAACCAATGATTTTAAAATCTACAGCTGGCCTCAATGTCACTGTAACACAGTAGCTAGACCAGTAGGAGACACACTGTAAAAGTAGCACTAACAATAATAACTCAGGATATCCCTTCTTGGTAAATTAGTTGCAGCTGACATTCGAAAGAGAAGAGACTGAAACTGTCAAACGAGGCCATATGTGGCACTCTTTAGAAAGCATTTTTTAAGCTGGACATATGACTTAAAGCTGAATATATGGTCTTTGGCAATAGCATGTCAAAATGAAACTGAAAATCTGGGATGTTAAGAAACGATAGCTAAAATCGAGAACGGAAATTAAGCTGGCAGCTATATGCCTTTTATGCAGTCAGTCGCCAAAAGTGTGGTATTAATGACATGTATTATTAGCACCTGGGAAATAGTATCTAAACAGCTACAGCATCAGAATGCACTGTGCTACAGAGAGATGTCTTTTGTGCTGGCTACTAATAAATTCAACTGGGTGAACGTAATTTAAAAAATTTTTGTCTTCGGCTGAAGTCGACATTGAGGTCAACAAAAGCTCAAGGCAGTTTATAACCACTCATTTCCATGTGTAATGTGTTAAAATGAAAACCTTTTACAAAAAGCTTTTACACAATAAAGTTCATACAACTAATAAAATATTATAAAGATCGTTACATTAACGCCAATGCCTGGCAATCAGAACTTATTTTTAGTAAGAGAAGCTCAATTCTGGACAGTAACATTTTTAGTTTATACTTTGCAACTAATGTGTTACATGCATACAACCAGGCAGTAAGCCAAGTGAATTCTATGTTAAAACTGTGATATTTTAACAATAAATTAAAGAGCATAATACCTAAAGCTTTCATATACTCGTCAAACATCTCGCTTGAAGCTAACTGGTATTTACCACACAAGTCTGCCATCTTTTCTCCCTCGATTCTATCGCTGAATGAGCTGCTTGCTTTTGCTAAGGGACACACTGTAGCAGCAGACTCACTGTGAATCCGTGGCAGCGCGCACACATTAATTACTGTAATACGTCGCTGTAATCAAACTCGGTAGTCACTACTAACGCCCTCTAAAAGGCAGCTGGCCGGCCCTGAAATCGTTCAGATCGGGCCCTCCCATCTACATCCCTGAAGGCGCTTCACTCACTTTTAACCACGGCAAAATCTCTGACAACGTAGATCACCCACAAAAGCACCTAGATAACTGAAACACTGCCAAGATAAACAAAATAAATGTTTATCTTAAACACGGTTTAATCAGACCTGCTTTTCTCGGGTAGTTCTTCACAGAGTTGTTCACAAGTTTCCTGTGCACAGAGGCAGTTGCGTGAACCCTCTATCCACATTGGTTTTGTCAGACTGTTTCTCGAACTTTATTCACATTGAAGAGATTACTTCTCCCAGGCACTTTATTCAAACTCTGAGTTTAATTTACGAAATATTAGCACTAATCTATATGGCTATGCAGGTCCTAGTCAGTAGGGCATCGCTTTTTTTGATAAGTGCTAGTAGTATAGTTCTGTAACATGGCTGTTGGGCTTCATTCAATGAAATATTACAATTATTCAGTTCAGTTTAACTTAATCCAATTCAGTGAAATGTTAACACTACGTAATACTGTTCTGTAGTTTCTGCCAATTAAACCATTTAAAATTCTTTCAGTAAAATGAGTAAGCTGTCGAAAGTTTTCTAAAGTTTAAGACTTCATCGTCTAGCCATTTGAACGCGCAACTGTGTAAAGACTGCGCGTTTTAAACATTATTATTTGTTCGTACATGTAGTGTAATATTTTTTATTGTTGATACTGGAAAAGTAATTATGCTACATCGACACGAGCACATTAATAAAACTGGGACTAAGTTAACCACAGTTGTTTAGTCTAACATAATTACGTACAAACTTGTCATTCAAATAAATCACTTATTTGAACCTCAAGTCTGTACATAATTATTTTAGTAATGTGCTCAGGTCTAAATGTAGCATAGTTGCTTTTCTATTGTGCGATAATGTAATATAGGATAATTTTCTAGTAACGTAGTCAAGTACAAACTTGACATTTAAATAAATAACTTATTTGAATCTCAAGTTTGTACATAATTATTTTATTAAAGTGCCAGGTATGTAGATGTAACATAATTGCTTATTACATTTAGATAACATTTACAACAATATGTTATCTTACCTATGCGCTACATAGATGTATAGCACAATGAACAGCCTTGTACATATAGATCTAACTGATTTGGTCAGCGTAAACTTGAGCATGTTGAAGTAAAAATTCAGCTATTCCACGATTTCTATCTCGAGACATTTTCCCGTTTGGAGTACCATTCTTATACAGTTACGCATTAATTCAGCAAATATTTTTTCCTACTATAAATTATGTTTCAAGTACAAAATGCCATAAGTTACAAATAAAGCAGCTAAGTAGAATAACATATTGTGATTCAAATGCTGGAGGACAAAACACGTAGGACAAATGAATGCACAGTGCTTCTGTGCTGAAAATCTCTGTTTTGTGCGTTAGATTCTTTTATATATCCGCTTGCAAACCACGTCCAGAGCTTTCAACTCCTGAATAAATAAATATAATACGTGAGATAATGCGCTTGTTATTAGTTTCTATGTGAAAACAAACCCTAGATCGTCTCTGTGTTCTCACGGTTCCTTGGTACCTCAATCTATAATCAGCATCTTATCCCTTAAACCCGTTCTGCTGGGTCCATTGATGCCACACCCACAGTTTCCTGTTCCTCAACAGACCACACTTTAACTTGGCCCCAAACCAAATTAACCTTATAAATACACCAAAGCGTCCAGCGTCCTCCTGCTCCTGACTGCTGGCTTTCAACTGAATCCAACGTCCAGCATTTGGTGTACATATATTAAGTGATCTAAATAGCTAATAAGCTAGAGAAATACGAATTTTTCCAATAGGCTTTGTTAAACAGAAACCTGAAAAAACAACCCAAGGAATACACTGCAGACCAGGGGATCTACTCATTCAGGGGCCAGCGTCCCAAATGATTACATACATGTAGCGTATAAAAGCACGAGGAAGTCCAGAAAAACATGAGATTAAGAGATTGATGAGGAGAACCTTGTAGGATCAAAGAGCTGAGAGACCAGTGGACCAGAGAGCCTAAGGTACATAATACAAGCACACTCACGTATAATTATGATATTATAAACAGATAAAATCATAAATGGTTTATTAACTTACTCTTGCTTTGTAATACCATATCTCTATCTTTTTACAAAAAGTTAAAAATACGATATTTTGTTTAGACTTATTACTAGCTATAATGTGATTTGCTGTTACTCAATTAAAAATAGTAAATTGTTTGGAAATTGAAATATCGCAACTGAAGGAAGTAAAACAGCTCACCATAATCATCTGATCGTCTGTGAATTCTCGTGTGATTATTGATCCAGTGCCGTTTTCTTTAGTGTCTTTCTGAACGTGAACAAGTTTATTGTCTTCTCTTGTTATGGTGCTCTAGAAAAGCATTTCAATGAGAAATTAGCCACACATCATATAATATTGCTATTAACAGATACCTTTTTTCTGCATGTTATTTTTACCGGATGACAAATAACGTCACAATACTGACAAATTTTTCTCAGCCAGAACATGCATAGGAGGTGGTCTTTTCAGATTAGTTGATGAAGTTTAGCCTATTAAAATGAATAACGTAAAAGTTTTGCTTATTTTTAAATAGCTTTTTAACTCGTTGAAAGCGATGTCACATGGACTCATAGTACGTCTTGCAGAGATCGTATCTCAACAGTGCAAAATGAATCAAGTCGAGTAAACTGACGCGTAAATTTTGTGTATTCAAAATAACAATCATTCGAGTAACTATGAGTTAAATTTAATAATTGTTGCGTACCTCACCTTAGGCTTAGTTGCTACTCATTTTGAGTATGAAATGACTGTGTATTTTATGAATCTTATTTATGGCTTCCAACCGCTTGCTGCATTTCAGAGCAGACTAATAGTCTAGTCATTTGCTTTGGGAAGCCCGATTCGCGTAATAAAAATCTATTTTGATTTGACTATCGTGAAGGTGCATACCGGATACCTTACAATGTCTTCCGTCTGCGGTATCTTCATCAAATTCCTCTCCTATTTTGAAAGACAGGACAGTGGTTTTAATAGGTGTTGTGGTTGTGATAGTAAACGTCTCCTCTTCTTGCGTAACCTCAGCTACTGGCGTAACCTCTCTCGCCATTCTTCTCGGAAACGCACCAAGACCTTATAAATAGAAACGCCCTTAAAAACATGAAGAAAGTAAATCGTAATCACATATCCAAATGCAAATTTGGTAAATTAACCCATTAAAAATTATAGACCAACTAACTAAATAGCTTCCAATATAAACAACAAAGTAAGCGAAGCCCACACATCAACTGAGAATTGAATAAGGCCCCAAACTATCATTTCATAATGCTCAGTTATTGGCGATGATTCAATGACGTGGAAACAATTAGACACTAGACCGTCACGCTTGGGCAGCTTTGGGTGTTTCTCAGTCACAATGTTGATGGGTGATAGCGTTGGGATCGACGGAGAGAAAGATTAATAAGCGGACGAAAGATGAATGAATGAACTCAATGAAAATCTACCAAAATATATATTGCAAGTTAACCTTTATCCACGAAAGCACGAAAAAGGCATTAAGCCACACGATAAACTGCCAAGGTTTATCAAAATTTTAACTTCGATTTCTTGATAATCATATAATCGAATAATTATAATATCATTATAATAACACAATAATAATTAGTAGTTAGCAATAGAATAATTTCACTCTCAACTCTCTTTTTGTGTATTATTCGTGATCGACATACATAAGCTCATTTAAGGCGCGATACGAGGATTTCACAGTTTTCGAGATTCACGAATGAAATTTAGTGCACTGACAAACAGTACTAATACAAAATGAAAACTGGAGGGGCTAAGAAACAAAAGGTCGCAAGGCCAAAAGACCAGTAGCAGATAGGCTCTACAAGGAATTCATCTATTATTGCTGATCATGTGTGACATATTAGGTGAACAGAACTTAAAAATAAGAGCAACAAGTTAGCTGGCATTTCTAAAAAATTAAGACTACTGATTAGTGATGGAATGAATCCAGAATGGTTGAACATTAAAATCAAACTTGACTTAAGCAAAGGAAACGAAGACAACAACCGTCTAGTGACTGTTGCATTTGACTTGGTACCTAAAAGTCCTAGTTCAAATTAGTCTCGACTTTTTCACATTGTATTCTCTTCGAACAAACAAGACAAACAAGTTAGTTTCAATTATTCTGTAGTTGTAGGTTCGTTCTGTCATGTAATCAGAATTTGTACCTAAAGATTTCAAATATTCGTCGAACATCTCGCTTGAAACCAGCTCATATTTGCCACACAGGTTCTCCATCTTCCTCCATTTCGTTTCCCGTTCTGAATACTTTCCATACTCACATTTGCTAGATGGAATGGCTGCAGTTGCAGACCGCAGTGAATATGCTTTAGAACACCATAACCCCATTACGACATAAATTAACGTTACAACCGAAATCAAGTTACCTGGCAACGCCACCGTGTGGCAAACTAATTCTAGCTTAAACTAATAAAATGTTCTTGGTATCTATAAAAACTCCTTGGAAACGCACCAATTAGACCTTCCTTATATTAGCTTTAGCCATAGATTTTTTAATTTAACAAGTGTTAGTTAGAGCTTTATTCAATGAAATGTTAACAGCATAGTGTTGCCGTGTAGCTTCTGACATACGTTTTATGGACTGCATCTCGTTAAAAGAATAACATAAACAAATAGTAGTAGAAGTGAAACAAAAGTCACAAAATATTTTCACTAGACGGTGTCATTCTTTTATATATTTTTCAGATTATTGTTCCAACATTATCGACAACCGTGGATGTGCGTCTCGTGTGACCATCAATATAAATTAGTCACTTTCACATGCAGATTTCTAAAAGCAATTTTTAAGTATCACAACATACTATACCGTGTATTTACTATAAACTATTTATAAGACGTTTAAAAAATAACGCAGCCACGCATTTTAGCTAATAATTTTAACAACAGCTTAATAAACAATGTTTTATTATAAAATTTAAGCTGTTAATAAGGTGGTAAATAAATCTCGATAAATCTCAAAAACCCGAGATAAATAAGAAGCTGGGAAACTAATACAGATCGTTTGACATTTTGCTTCCAAATAGTCGAAAAACAATGAAAATGCCCCTTTGCCTAAATCCTAATCACATCATTTAAATAATTTTAATGGATATTATTAAAACAGTATTATTAATTTCACTTTCATTACATTGCTTCTGAGATTAAGTTTATTAAACACTTAAGTCTTTTATAGTTAATGACTATTCAGTTAATTTCGCTCTGTACGAACTTTCTATGAAACGTCCTGTTTTATTCTATAGCGCGAAAAAGACTTCTCCACTAAAGCAGATGAATTTCATACTTTCATGAATAAAAAAATACAGAGTAGTTTATTGAAAATCTAATTTGTAAAGTTCCACAATTTGTTTCAAATTAATGACTATTTTTTTCTACTACTGTATGCTTTTTCTTCTTTTGGTTTTTCCAATGGCACGTGTTGACCTCTCACGCAACCCACTGGTCGGGTTCGACTTAATTTTCCACAACACCACCAAAACATATAGGAGTTATATTTATCGTCCGCCAGGGTGCTGTCGCCAATTATTTTGCTCCATCTACCGAACGGAATCGGAACTGTGGTGTGATATTTACAACTATCAGAGTCATTCTCTTCCTGGGTATAGTAAGAGTTGCAATTTCGGCATTCTAACATATTCAACACGATCTGAGTAAATCTTTGTGTTGAAGGTTTCCTGGAGTCTAAAACTTGTTCGATTTTTTGACGTTCACGATTCATATCTTCTAGATTTTTGATGCGTAACAGAAGAGATTCGTTCACTCTTCTTATTTTTTCATGCTGTTCAGTAACAGTTTGAAGCTTCTCTTCTAAATCTTTCTTGGTGTTTACAAGTTTGTCTTGCCCTTTGTTCGCCTAAAAACAAAAAAGTAGTAAAATCTCGATGTGTAATATATGTACTTTTGATATTATTGATTAGCACAAAGCCAAATTATTAAAAAATTGTCGAAAAAGCATTTGAAAATATTAAAAATGTTTATCATTACATTCTGAAGATATTCATGATTACTTTACTGCTGGCATCTACCGATGTTGCAGCACAGATGAGTATATTAAAAATAATATCTTGTATCCAGGGCAATATGCCAGTCTGGCAACTAATTTTATCACTATTTTACACAAAAGATTTTCTTCAGATTGCCAGGTGTCTTGAATGGATGAATTGGGCTAGTAAAGATGTCATACCTGTGACGTTTGACGGATCATCTCAAATTTTAAATCGTATAAACTATAGTAAGTTGCTTGTAGTTCAATCGTTAAATCCTTGTTCATCTTTTTTAACTCCTAAATGGCAAATAACACTGTACATAATATGGAAGGCAAAATTTTAGTGAACAACTTTTAAGGCCCATAAATTATTGTTAGAGCACTGTTCCCTTGGTTGTGGCCGACGGTTAAAAATTTACAATAGAATAAAATGTTTCTGCCTGCTACAATAGCGTTAGTTTATAGCACATGCTTGCAGTTTAGTATATTGGCCTACCCGCCAGTTGGTTGTGTCCCGTGGCATGTTTAAAACAAACTACAATTATGTACTTGAACAGTGGGCCAATATCGGACTTATTAGGCCGTTGGTAATCTTTGAAGATCAATTGAAACATTATTCAAAAATAATTTGCAGCACATGCATCTGCAAAATGTATGCCACTCGTTCATCAAACAATGTTTTATACACATAACTACAACTACGTCTATTATATTACTAACCTTATTTTCTTGGCTTAGCGAGTGTTTTGTCTTTGTCAGCTCTTCAATGGTTTCATCTCTTCGGCGAAGCTCCCACAATTGTAGGTTACAGGTCACCCTTAAACGCTCATTTTCTGTTGATAAATTGGAATAACTTAACTCCATTTTTACTAATAATTGTAAACCCACGCACTGAAAAATCATAATAAAATTAGTTACGAATTTAAATGGAAAACATACACAGTGCAGCTTGAAAAAGATTTCGCTTTATTATCTTGCTTTGATTTTATAAACCTAATTGATACTCATCACAGAAAACTAAAATTATTACTACCGATGCTGACGCAGTGGCACATGGAGCGTTATACAGAACAGGCAGAAGCAGCTGCAGCATCAACAACAACAGAACAACAACAATTGCAGCAGCAATCGTAACAGTAGTAGCAGTAGTTGCTGTTGTTGTCGCTGCTGTTGCTGTTGCCGTTGTCGTTGTTGTTGACATAGATGCTGTTGATATCGTTGTTAATGTTGTTGTTGCAGTTGCTGCTAGCGGTAGTGTTGTTGCTATTTTTTGAAAACAAAGCACAGAATTTGTTCAAAATAAATAACTCGATAACACACAATAATAACAAATAGCTGAACAACATAATTTTCAAAGGTTTACATGGCAACATTTGCTAGTTCTGTGTTCTTACTTCCAAACACAGTCGCTCCATAATTCAAGTCACCGAACGAAAAAGCCCATGAATCTCTAAGGCATATAATGATAAATTTAAAAACTATCCGTATCTGTATATTTGCAACCATCTTAATTTTTTTGGTGTATCTGACGTAAAATCTACTGCTTTTGTTATCGGTACAAATAGAATAAAAAGTAATGTAAACTGCTTTTACTTACGCCATTTGCTAGAACTATTTTTTGGCACAGTAATTTCCTGGCAGAGATAAATAAAAGCTAAGGCGATTAGTTTATCATCCAGCATTCATCGTACTTTTTGAATCACACTTAAAAAATGTCGGACAGAAAACTCTAACGCGTAGTCTAGCTAGAAGTTTGTGCATGCGGTTGCTACGTTGGGATGAAATCCTGTTTTGCCACTCAGACGCCTAGATTTTACCACGTATACTATAGTTATACATGTAGTATGAAAGTACATTGTATGCGCATGCGTTAGTATGGACTATAAGACACTGTACCTTTGTAAAATACATTACTTTGCTTCCCATACCCCTATTTACACTTGGTGTGGATTTTGTACTTTTAACGTTTATGGACGTTTACGCACAAGCAAGGCCAAATTGCTCGTTCAGGATTGACACCATAGTGAAGCAAATTTTTAAGAAATCTCATATCTGAAGTGAAATGAATAAATGTGTAACTATTTATATTTAACGATTGTTCAGATGTGGTGATATTTCTAATGTTTATTTTATTTATTTATTTAAAAACACAGAGCTTTAAAATCAAATGTAAACGGCAGACTAGCGTTTTCGTACTAATATATAACCATGTAGTCGGTGATAATTAATTGTAATGAAAATAGGGAGGAAAATAACGCACTGATTAAACACAGAACAGTAATGATAAGTGAAGGTGTCTTTGTCTCTTTTAAAACAGTTACGCGGTGACAATGAATGTACTCACCCTGCATGCACACCGCACTCTATAAAAATCAACACGCATACACGCGTGAATCCTTTTTCTGTAAAACACTAACATTCTAAACTATGTTTTATGCTCTAGAAGGCGATGCCGTTTTCAATTTTCTAAACCGGTAAATATCCATACCGGAAATGTTCCACACGAATTTTTCCTACGGAAATATCCATACCGGTAAATGCTTTAAGGTGTATAAATGTAAACTGTGTTATTCACCGAGGACGTATATGTAAATAGTATAAAAAATGAAATTAAGGGCTTAATTCAAGCTATGTGAAACTATACCTTATTATAACTCTTGTGATGAAGATTTTACCAAAATTCCTGGATGGTGAGTTAGTAGCTGATAATTATGCAATACCAGAGCGGTGTATAGTACGAACTATAGGCCTACATCGTTCTGGTACGCATCAGCTAGAGCTAGGCATATTCAAGGTAGCCCACACACTGGTTTTTATGCGTACGAAATGAGGCGTAAATGAGCCGCTTTTAAAACTTGCGCCCAAGGTTGGCAAAAAACAAGAAATTAACCAAACTTGCAAATAAGTTAGCTTATAAAATTTTGCAAGGAAACCACAAAGATTTCTGGAATAATATTAGTTACGAAACGAAGTAAACATATTGCTGTGGGTCCGAAGAATATTTGTTCTATGTGGGCAGATATTTACAAAAAACTGTTTAATTCGATTGAATATGAACACTATGAACCAATCCTTAAAACCAAGTTTACAGGAAACGTTGACCATATTTATCACATAACTTACTCAGAAATGAAAAATGCCGTCTTCCAGCTCTCATCTAACAGAACTCCTGACGAGATGGTATCTCCGCGGACATTATAAACATGCGTCAGACAGGTGTGTTGTGCTTTTATTTTTGTGTTTTGGTATTTTTGTTGTACATGTGCATATTTTTTACTTGATAATTTAATGGCTTCAGTGTTATCTCCTGTCGTAAAAGATAAGAATAAAAATGTTAACCTATAGCCGTTTCTACTGCTGCAAACAAAATTTTTGAGTTACATTTATGTATTCTACATAGTTATGAGCATTGTTTATTAACAACAGACTATAACAATTTGGGTACAAAAAAGGTTACACTCATAAAAAAGTTAGTGACTTTTACTATAGCTACCTTGTACGTATCATATATGTGTATCCTGTACGTATATGCTTTATAGGTGCTAGCTAAGCATGTGATCGTATTAATTACCATAAATTGTTCCCAAAAGTTATAAATAATACTGATATACCAAACTTTATTGTTAGACTGTTGTATTTTTCGTATAGCGAACAAACTATGTCAGTTAAATGGAATGGGTATATCTCTAGTCATTTTACTAATGAATGGGGTAGTTCAAATCAGCTTCCTTTCGAGTAAAATGTTTTATTTTCACTACCGTAATCTAAGCGAGGCACTTTCTCATGCCGGCTGGTTGCCCCATTAGCTGTAAGATTGTAAATCATTTAACATAATTTTTTTATGCTGATGACTTATATATTTTAGTTACAAAAATATCTGCCGTTCAGGCTCTTATAAACTGTTTTGCCACTTATGCTACTAATCATAATATTACAGTAAATACAAATAAGACAAAAGGTTATGACAGTTAGGCCTAAGTTTGTCTGACATAATTTTTCAAAAAATAACTTTTAATGGCATTGTATTAAATAAAACTATCAAAGAAAAATACCTTGGGTATTGGTTAACAAATGATAACAGAGATATGATAATGCAGAAAGGTAAATTGTGTGCTCGCATTAATTTGCTCATATCGACTTTCTCTGCTTGCAGTCTTACAGTAAAAATATTTTTAAAGCATTTGCACTAAATTTACGCTTTATCATTTTGGAGACGAACTTAAAACCACAATCTCACAAATATCAGAGCTGCACTTAATAAAAGATTAGCCAAAATTTTCAGGGTCGAATGTCTGTACACGTCAAGCAGAATTACAGCCAAATTAAATTTGCCACACTTCAAAGTGCTAGAAAGAAGGTGTATTTAAACTACCATGTGCTATACAATGAAAATAATTTTGTTTTAGCTAAAATTGTAAATAGTGACATATACTTGCATTCTTTAATGTGGGTCAAGTAGCAACAAGCTATTCGTTCATTAAGTTTATATTAACTTGTAATTTGTCTTTGTAAATATTGGTATGTAATTCGCAGGTTCTAAATTTTTATAATTGTGTTTTACGCTACACGGACGAAAAATCTGAAATAAACGTGTCAAATAAAGTCACTGTCTATATATACGCATGTATGATATTGTTTATAACATGCTGGTAGATGGCACCACTTACATGCGTAAAAAGGAAAGAAATCGAACAACTGGTTCAGAGCTATTAGACTTCTTAGACGTTCTATTTGCAGCCCCTATTGTACGAAAAAATTCCCAACTCATATGTCAAAATTAAATAAGATATGATGACGATATGATAAGTTGAAAACAGAATACTAAGAATCACGCTATAATTACAGACAAAGAAACTGAGCAGTGTTAAAAAACGAAATCATCAAGGAACAACGAATCATGGAGGCCATGAGATTTACCACCATCGAATTAAACTTGCACCATGGATCATGTTGCGTCCCGAAAAAATATTTGATTTAAAAGACCTTTGTTGATATTATTCGTAATTGATCCTTAATTAATCGTAGGGTATGTAGACCTTACATTTTGACTGATCTAAAAAACCCTAATAATCGTTACGCACTGCGTTTGTGTATTTGCCACCAAAAGTCGGCAACAAACATAAGAATCGCATGGCGGACAATGGCAGTCATGAACGCCCAGTAAGGGGTCAACTTGGAAAACAGCTAATGTGATAGTGATGATTTTGTAGTACATTCCGCTGTCATGTTTCCTGTCCTTGCTTGAGGTTAATGTGTTTGTCGCAGTTAATGCCATGACGGGTGTATTTAGAATTAGAAGCGCCCAAAAGAAATGATTAAAACCAAAACATTAAGCCTATCATAGTTCTTGTATACATTATTACAGACTTAATGTCGTTGTCGTCTAAGACATTCTCTATCATGTAGAGTCAAAACAGATAATCGATCCTCGAATCTAGGATGGATATAAAATAGAATGGGATGCTGCGTTAGATCCAAGAAATCCAGGCTTCAAGTTTAAGGTCGGACTGACAACACGGAAATGACAGCAGCATGCAGCAGCCACAATGATAAGGACAACGAAAAGTGTTTACATTAGTTGTGCCCAACAAACACAAGTGAAAAAATAAAACTTCATAATCTATTTGTCTAGATATTATGAAAATTTCTGGAATGATTGAATATTTTCATAGCAGATTTTCCACCAATCGACAGAGAATTTTGAGCAAATTAATGAATATCCTTGCCTAAATTTTTTTATTCAACAAGGCTACGTATCAATTAAATCCACTAAACACAAAGAAGTGTGAGAGAGAACAGAAGCCAAAATAACATCAATTGGTTGACACTTGTAGAAATGCAAATGGAAAAAATGCAGCAAAACTTCTAACCTTGATATATCCCCCTGGCAGAAGTTGCAAGAGATAAAAAAAATGCACTAAGATTTAAAAAAAATTATTTAACAAACTAACAAAAATGCCATTTATGGGATTCTTGTCACTAAGGCTAAACTTGTAGCAACCGAGTTAGGAGCAACTGTACTATCGCAGAACAGTTTAATTTCTCAAACTTACTTCTCTATGATTTGTTTGCTAGCAATCCGCCTTTCTCTTGATTGGCCAATGTAACAGAAGCCTTTTTGCATTTTTTTTTGCTTTTTGTTAATTCATTTCGTTTCTCGTCAAAGTTTACGTACATACGATTTGAAAATAACAAACCGCAGTAAGTGCAGTTCAATTTTACATTCCAACTATTTAGTAAGTTTTATTTTACGTCTATGTCTAAGATTTTTTTAGTTCATTTGTTTTTTATGCAGGTAGTTAGGATTCGAAACTAAGTTGCCGTGATCGAGAAGATTTCCTAAACCAATTTCCGACTTTCCCGTCGGTTCCCTCTAGAGAGGCCGTGCATGTGTTTTACACTTGAGTGACGACGATCGGCAGCTTTCGTTTAATTTCCTTTCGACGACTGGCGAATGTTTCTGTGTGTGTTGTGCTGGTCTTACATTAATATACGTGTATTTAATGTGAATGGAATTCTATTTTTTCTATATTTATAATATTTGTTAAGTGTCAATTACGTTTCTTTGTTGAACATTTAACATCGTCAGAGTGAGTGACTCTTTCAGTGAACTTAATTAATGTGTGTATATATGTTTGGCTAAACTTTCACGGCTTTGGTCATAACCGTTGTAAGGGAGATATTGTATTAAGTTTTTTTTTTGAAAATTGAACAAGACTGCATGTCCTGATAGTTACAGCCAGCTAACCGGATTACGAATAGCGAAATATATTACCGGACTATAAAATATCCAGAATCGTTTTGGTGAGTTATTGTATATTTTTTACCAGAAGTGAGAATTAAGTTCATTTATTAATTTATTATAACCTGTTCACAAGGTTCTTCGTTGGTCTTGTTCCGTGACGTGATCATAATTAAGCTGTGTAACTTCTGTGCAATTTTATTTGAGTTAACTGTATTTTTAAATATTTGGCTGTGTTAATGCGCGTATCTTTATGTTAACATCATAATCGTGCTTGTTTATTACAAAAATTACTAATCGTCTTGTGAAGATTAAATGTTTTGGCATGTATATACGCCAGAAATTAAAAGTAACTGTTCACTCACTACTTTTACTGCTGCTTTTAAATCAAGAGAAGCCATATCTACGGGTAACAAAACTTGAATTATATTAACCAGTAACCAGCAAATTTTATAATGATTTATTTTTGAGAAACAAGGGCAGAGTGGGTTATCGCTCAGAGAAGCCATTCATGCTAATTTGTGCTAGCTTAGTGTACAAGAATGACGATGCTTTCTTTAAGAAGGCGACAAAACGTCTATTATTATAGTGTCAAAGATGAAAGGCCACAGACAATTGAATTACAAAGTAATGTGTACGAACTTATAAACTGGACTGATAAACTCGGACATTAACTTTGAATTTGAACTTATTTTTAAATAATAGCTATTGTTTACTGTCGCAACTATCGTGCTAATCTTACTTATTTAATGCTAAATTCTAGTTGTTAACTATTGTTAAATATTACACCGCGCAGTTTTTAATGAAGGCTTTCAAGGACGTTTTGAATCCGTGCATAACTGCAGCTAGGGCTCTACATATGTGAAACTTATGTGGTTCAGATCAAGATATTTTGGGAGCTTCTTTATGCAAGCTTGCGCAGTTACATGTGTAGCTAAAGGAACTATAGAGCCAGTATGGGACTCTCTAGTTATAGGTTCAGTGCATGAGTCTTAATATTAAAAAAGATGTAGCTGGCAATTGCATAAAAAGCTATTACACTTAATCACGACATGTTAATCTAACTAAACACATTATACTGATCTGAAGTTTATAGCAAATTAAAATGTTGTTGTTAATGTTGTAATATAGTGTAGTTGGAATTTTACGAGTGATCTCTTTGTTTTTTAATCACACCACTAATTGTCAAATAGTACTGTCACTATTGGTCGCTTTTGTA
This sequence comes from Tubiluchus corallicola, assembly GCA_030141605.1. Classification (NCBI taxonomy): domain Eukaryota; kingdom Metazoa; phylum Priapulida; class Priapulimorpha; order Priapulimorphida; family Tubiluchidae; genus Tubiluchus; species Tubiluchus corallicola. The sequence continues at coordinate 111,027 of JAQGDQ010000079.1, forward strand.
ATGATATTCTTTCAGATGACGTCACCGACTCACCTCTGCTTTGCCGAGCCATTTTCTAGTAAAGAAATTAACATTAGAGAGCCTAAACATATTATGAGCGCTGATTATGGCTCGTTGAAATGTGTATTTTTCAGAATTTCATTAAGCTTTATTATAAAGTGTTCTGTATATCGTGGAATTTTATTTAACTGAAAAAAGAACTGTAGGTCCTATATATTTTTGTAATGAATAGAGCTTTTAAACTGTGTTTTTAGCCTGTTAGGTGTAGCTAGCTATTTTTGCGCGTTCTGCATATGAATGATTTTTTTTACCGTGTAACCAGTCTATTGGCCTTCCGGCGTTGCTTAGTGTGCACAAAAGATGTAAAAGAACGGCCCATGCATACATACAAGGTTACAAGGGCGGTTTAATTTCAACGAGCTGTGGGATACGTACTGATGTTCGTAAATGTAAAAATACGAACTAGAAACTTATCCTTTCAGAATTGTCACAGATTGGTTTAAACGTTTTGCAGTGTTCACGCGTATGATATCCAGTATAGGAAACTACTATGGTTTTAGTGCAGTGCATACTGCGTAATATGTACTGGTACATATATTAAAAACAGCTTTAGCTTAGATGTAAAGGCCGGGCAAGCTACAAAGTTCTGCAAAATACACATATTCCTCCATTGATTAGCTTATTACTACAAAATTTTAAATGGACGATTTTTGGATGAATTGTCGACAGCCAACGTTTTTTCACTTGCCTCTGTCTGTAGCTATACTGATAGAGTTTCACGTTGTTTTCAGTTTTCATGTAACGTTCAGCAATTATAGCGACTGCGTAGCTAGCTATTATTCTGTTTAAAAAGCAGCCGACCCCGAGGTTAGACAGAACAATCTGGCATAGAAAATACGTCAATTACGAAATTTCAGCGGTTCACTCGCTCAGCGCGTGGTCAAGTACAGCAGCAAGGTCCTATGGGTTTGTTCAGAGTCAATGTGGTGTTATCTGTACTATCACCAATATTAAATTTATCTCTTGTTGAATGACCTGCTTGCCAGAGATCAGTAGATTTGGCAAAGCTATGGAATTTGCAGACCAAATTTAGCATTTAAGACGTTTTATTGTAGTTGCACCTAAATAATGTAGCATTTGTAGACTATGCTGAACAGCCGGTTATAGGCTTATATCATTTTTTCTTCCGCCCTCTTATGTGCTGAATTCTTTACTAGAAAGTAGTTACTCTGTTAACTACAACTTCATATCAAACGCATACCACCTAGCAAGTCAATTTGTGTTTTTCTTCATTTCACTTTCTATTACAACTTAGACAACGTCACTACGGGTAATCAGTTATCTGGGCGGTCCTGTTTTAATATAGCTACATACATGCTACCTTAATGATGTTGCCGATATAGTTGTCAGGTTTGCATGTTTTAGCGTTTTCCAGACCGTCCAGCTTATTCTGTAACAAGACCTGGTAGAAAACATTGATTATGCAAGCGTGGCTTGGCACCCCGATGCTGCCATAACAAGATGACAAAGAGACTACCATCCCTTACACGACCTCTCCCTTAGACAAGCTGCCTGACTGGCAGGATGGGAAGACAAAGCGCCTTGGTACAGTAAAACATGAACAGCTTGTTAAGGGTGTTGAGTAGTTAGCGTTAGAACAAAAGTTGAGTGGTGTTCAGTCTCCTGTTGTGAAAGTGTGCCTCTGAGTCTGTGAGTAGAGTTGTTAATGAACGTACTCAATGCTTTGCAACTTACACGGTAGTAGATCTTGGGTTGTTATCTGTAAATTATATTATTTAGATATATTTTTTCGTTTTTGGCAAAGATTATAGTGCAACGGAGGGCTAAGAGCCTTCGTTGGGTGCTGCCAGAAACACCTCGAGATTTCAATTGCATTTTTATTTTAATTGACTATAACCCAGAATCTAAAATTACGTATCCGGCTTTTAGTGATTTTTAAAATTGTTCTTTAAAGGTATTGGATTACAAAGAATAGAAATGTAATTAAATTTTGTCAGCTGGTATCTATAATAGTAATCTTTATTGACTGTCGGTTTTTAAATGAACAGTTAACATAAGCTCAAAGAGCTTTTCGCCAACTGTAAATAACAATTCCATAACAACGTAACAGACTATTATTATCCGGCTTTTACCCTAAATATCATGTGCCAGGCAGGGTAACAGCAGGTACCATTTTTAAAGTCTTTGGTATTCCCGGCCGCAGTATCAAACTCACGACCTACCAGACGGAAAGTGGAAAAAGCGGACACGTTACCCCTAGATTATACCGTCTGCTTCAAACTCAACATGTAGTGGCCTAAATGAACTCAAACACTTAAACGTAGGTGACGTGCTGATAGTAACTGAATGATTTGATTTCTGAAAGGAAATAAATTTTCGGGGAAAGCCAACTTTGCTGTCCTGCATGTTACTAAACTCTGATTGATTATGGCACTGTTGTAGGACACTGTAATTGATTCTGAGGACTTAGGTTCAATTAGGTAAAGCACGTTTTTACCTGTTAGTGGCCATCCAATGACTACACCACATGCAGGATATTACAATGATTTTTACTTTCTTCACGTGCTAGCACGTAGTTTGAATACTTTCTGTCGTCCGCGTCTATTATTATGCGATTATAATTATGGTCATAAATGCGTAAATCTTCATGTTTAGCCATGTTAACAAAATGGGCATTATTTTATTTTCTGTTGTGCAGATGTCGAAAGTATAACAAGTGTATTATTAGCTGAAAACGTGTATGTACATTATTATAAATCATTATAGGTTTACATGATATTGCTTCCATGCAATTTCTAAGCGGTTTCTTCCATGTAGAAACTGAGAGAAGTACACGTATCGTTATTTTATATTATATTATATTTTCATCATTACCTAAAATTATTATTTTCATTCATATGTGTGCTGCTATGTGAAAAATGTAATACATAACGCATTCAAGTTTGTGGACATGTTGTTTCTTATTCCCAGTACATTGCTCCCCAGTACGGTACATATAAAGGGGAGACCTTGACACAAGTGATTTGCATTAGGAACGCTGCCTACTTCATGCTGCATCGTTTTTCTACTCCAAACATCATTAACCTGATGAACTGGCGTCTCTGATTTCGTTCATGAGAGAGAAGTGGTTTGTTTAATCGCACGTGGTATGAATTAGACTCTGTGTGCTGCATGCGGTCCCATCATTTTTCTAAATCGCTGCTTTTTTTGAAACCTGACTGTCAGTTCCTCATTATTTTCATTTTTTACTCAATGCTGTTTTATGAGTCCTCGTTTCTTTGTCACTTTGCAAGACAAATTCAGATTTATCTGCAGTTAGTGACTATAGTGTAGATGTGCCCGGAACACAGAACATTTGTGTTCGAAACCCATTTTATAGATTTGTTCAAGTTTGTTTTCCCGTACATGCACATATCATCAGTACTTCTGTGGCAAACTCTGTATTATATTAAAAATAAAGTATATGTCTATATAATAAATTTCTAAGCCAGGGCATAATGAAGTCTCTACATGTAGCACAGACCAGTGGCGATCACAAAATTGGACAAAATTTATCAGGGTTTTAGTTTGCTTCGTTTAAGGCACAAGAAAACCCTCAACTTACATAAAACTTAAAAAATTCGCATTGAAATTTTATACCACTTACATACTGCCTTTTTGCATATTAGACTTGCGTCGACGAAACACGACACTGTAAAACATGTAAATTTAAATTCCCGCGATGACAGTTAGACGCGACCTTTTGACGAAAGTCATTTGAAACAAGTTCTGGTAACATTGAGTAAAGTTTTAAAAAATAATCAGAGCATTCGTAACACACACTTCACTAACTAAATAAAATTTAGAATTACTGTATCTTGTCAATAAGATTAAAATACGTTTTTGGTTAGTGCACCCTGGAGGGTGAGTCAGCGACATTTTACCATTTGGTGAAAGCATTTTAAAAATTAAGTATTTTTTTGTAGTTACATTAAGTCTTTCAATCAGGTAAGCGAAATGCTAAGTAGTATAACATTGCATAGAAAGGTTTTTGGGACATAGTTTAACATTTTACTTTTCTTCCTCCGATTGACGTTGTGCGTATATGACGTCATGTAATGGCACGGTCGGAAAAGTATTGCCGGAAATTTAAAATGCAAACAAACAAAAATTCCTTTCAACAAGAGTACGATATATGCATAAAATTGCTATAAAGTAATATAATTTTTAAGGCGCTTTTTCTGAAACCGACTTGAGGTAGCCTTTTTACTTGTCCTTTAAATTTGAAGCGTACTTACTATTGCCTATAGTAATATAGGCCTATATCTGAATAACTAGTCCATCCTTCTCTTTGCTAAAGACTAGATGTACAACTCAATATTTTTCATGCATAATTTTACGTTTTAAATCCCGTTACATCTGGTAAATTTGTCATATATAAGCCTGTACTTTTAGCTTGTTATACCTGTATATGTACTGAGTAACGGCACATATAATTAGTGCAAACTTAGCAGGTTAAGAAGTTCAGTTCGGTGCATTTATAAGACGTGACACGTGAACAGCTAAAATCCACATTATTTTTTATTTCAACAGCTTTTTAACCTAATTTGTCAACAAAAGTTTTTCTTAAAATAAAAGAAGTTCGTGAAACTCGGTTAGTGGAGACGAATGGTTTTAATATGGACCGGAATTCTTATTGTTGTCGTCTCAGCAAAAGCTTTTGCATTTGTACCGTGACTAACAAGGTAGCTACTGTCTTACATCTGCTGTTTGCGGCTATTTAGCAAAGCATTTTTTCCGGCATTTCAAGAAATACGAGTAAAAGCTCTTAGACTGATCCACTTATGGGTCGAACGTCTGACCCTCTGAATGTCCCAAGCTACAGTTGACAATCTCAGTCTTGTTAACCTATTTGTGTTGATTTTTTAAATAAGATTACACCGTACTATGTTCGTCATCATCAACATCTCTTAATGTGTGTTTACCTTGATGCCACTCAGCTTTACATTTGTAGTTTAAATATATTAATTTTTTGTGTTGTTTTTTCTTTAGCTGTGTTGTAAATTTCTATTGTAATTGAAAATAAACTAAGTTTGAAGTTTGAAAAAATGTATTTTATGCTAGTCACTCTACAAATGTGATTACGATGTCTAACATGGCCTACAGCTGTACATTCTCCTGCCCCATCCCATTCGTAATTCAGTATACAACTTCTGCCTCTACTTAGAATCGCCCACAGACATTCCAAACAAGTTAGACAGGCTCTTATCTTTTTCGTCTTGAAAGCATTTCTTTTCTTAAAATAATGCCACAAAGTTTTATTATTTGTTATGGCATGCGTGTTTTTCTTGGAGCACCTGTTTCAGCATTTGTGTGTTTCAGACGCTTGAGGAAGAGCCAAAAACAAAGTGACATATTTAGTTGTTTTTTAAACGGTTTCTCCCAAAAAGTTCTGGTTTGCCTATTGTAGTGTCATATGCTTATTATTTTTAAACTGTTTACTAATGTTTAGAAATTAAGTCAGAGAAGTATCACAGTGCAGTAGAACATTAATGTTTTTTTCAAATGAATTCAACGAGCTGATGCAGATCATTCAAAAATTTGCATACTCCTTAGAACAAAATGAATTACCATTACCTAGTTTCATTGTGCACCTGTAATTAATGACTGTCGGCCTCGTCGGCATTTTTGAAGCGATGTAACAAAGCATGGGGGTCCTCATTCGTCCATTTATCATAAATGGTACAGCTCGATTTTTCGATTACTGAAGCTTTTCAATTTACAGACATTTATCTTAAGGTATAGTGCTTTAAAAATTGCACTTTGCTTGTTCCAGCAAAATCACGAGTCATCCCGAACTTTTTATTACGAATCTACAGATACTGCATGAATTACAACGTTTCGTATATTGCGAATCATGCTAACTGGTTTTACGGTTCAATCAAAGTGTAACGAATGCTATACATGTCGCTTGAAAGTCGTATCCCCGGAATTTTTCCACTCAAGCTTCTTTCGAAACTTAAAAGGCATTTTGCTTGTTACGCTTTCTCGGCGCTAAAGCTTATTCTCGTTTAATGAGTGGTTTTGTAAAAGCTTTCCATCTAAAACTCGATTCGTGAATGTGAGGCGTTTGTAATCGCAATTTCCAAGCGAGCGTATTATTTATTTAGCACAGTAGGAACAGAATGATGAATGGGAAACTATTGCGCACTGTAGATTTGATGCAATTTATTTCAAGTTTTTTACCCTTTTTTGTTTTGATATAGCCATCCCGTTTCACTACAGTTATAGCAGCTTGTGCGCAGTATATTGTAGTATTATAAATGTGTGGTATGAGACAAATAAATTAAATCTTTCATTTAATATTTTTCAAAGTGGTATAACGTGTCTCAACTTTGATTGATAAACATGAAGAACTCATCATTACTATTAACACAACCCTATCATTAACACGGCACAGAAAGGTAACTGTAGGGGCGCATACTCACATTCGATATTTGCTTAGCAGTTTCTGGGTCAGAGTTTTGGCTTGTACACTTTGAAATCTTGCTAATTAATTTTCAATCGATGCGCGATAATACTTAACGCAAATAAAATATTTTCGGCATTGTGACAATTACTACTTCCTGACCCCAGAGAAAAAATAACTTGTGCAGTTTATACAGAACGTAACTTGAGCAATGAGGAAGACGAGTTTATACATAATCACGAGTATAAATAATCGCTGTAATATCGGTTCAGAGCAATCCTGCAGAACGTATTTTTGCGATACAAAATTCTTTGATGTGGAGATCTTCAGTTTAAATTAACATGTTCTACCTTTTTCATTTTGCTACTTTATGCTGATTGAAATTAATTAGTTTTGCACTTTCGCATTCTGGACGTGCTGTTCTTTTATCGTTATGAATTTATAATATGCTGTGTAATTTGTGGAAGTATATTACTGCCAGTCAGCGTTTTTGGAAAACGTGACTTTGGCCACTTTAAATCAATCAGCCTGCCAAAATTGTCTGAACCAACTAATTGTTAGCATTACAGATCAGTAACAATTTGGTGTACAGTAATGTAGCTTCGCTAACTGTATACGTCAGTCAATTTGGCAGTTTTGTGCTCGTGTTTGCATAGTTTTTACCACTGTAATTTACTTCCGGAATGTGGCTCATATCATGATTTGCATTTATGTGTAAATGAGTAACTATATAACTTGTATATGTCAGCTGAGCAAAGGTTAAGTTGCTTTTATTATTGCTAAAAAGTTACCAAATTTTACCGTGTTTAGCTGCTACCATGTCAATTTACCAATTTTATAAGTAATTTCAACAACTTGAATAATTTTGCATTAAAGCCTTTTTAAAGCTTTTTTTTCTTGACAGCAGTCCAGTTGTGTTTAGATTACTTTTTGTGGTGCTTTTTTGTACAGATCATCCCAAACGAGGTCATTAGTAAAAGACTAAAAGTCAGAAATTGAGAAATTAATACAGGTCTGGAAAAAAGATTCTTATAAGTAATTTGCTAGCGATCGTAGGTTGGCTTACTGCTTATTCTTTCTACTTTTAACCATTGAGGTTGTTTGTAGGTAATATATGGTAAAGAATTCTACATATAGAGTCCAGATGAAAAAAAATTGTTTGTAAGCAGCGAGCATCTAAAAAATGTTCAGGATGAAATTGTGAGAGCAGCAACAAAACGAGTACTCCAAGCAAAGCGATTTAGAGATATTGAGAGATCCTTCCACGAAAACTGAGGAAAAAATAAAGAATTATAATAATTTCACGAAAACAGTGATAAAGCGCTCCTTCCTTGAGAAAGATGTAGCAGACTCCCAAGTCAGACTCGACTATGTGGAGTAGTTTGACAATACGATTTTACGATTTTGCAATTGGGTCCATTGAGTTAATATCGCTGACGCACTATCCCAAATGAGAGTGATTATGAGAGTGCAGCATTCTAGGCAACGTCATATATTTGATTTTGTTTCAGTTGCAAAGAAAAGGAACGTGCCGTACTACGTTTTTACAAATTGGCTGTCCAATTTAATAAACATGGATACTTATTTATAAATAGATATAAGCACTCAAAGCATTACAGGAACGACACTTTCGAGGTTAAGTTAAATCTTTCCACCCTTACAGCTTCATTTCTTAGTAAACTGACTAACCGCCAGCGGATTAAGTACAGTAATGTGATTATGTAAGCTAAACCACAATAGCAAAAAAGATTCTAAACTGTTTTGCAATAACACCAACGTTGATATTCACAACCTTTTGAATTTCGTGCTTCATGACTGTGCTGTGTTTGTATAATCTGTCACTGATTGACATTAATCCAAGTTGTGTTAGCAAAGCTTGTGGTTTAATATTCTCTCAGTGTTGTTCATACACAATCTTTCTTAACTACTTCTAGACCAAACATCTTTTTCTAGGTCTAACGACGTATTTATGTTGGACTTGCGTTTTGTTTGTGTTTACAAGCGGGAAACCTCCTGTTTCCGGAAGTATGAACGGAAGGGAATTCCCTGTGAGCAGTCTCAGGAAAAGTGAGTTGGCAGTCTCACTCATTATAGGGAGGACTCTGCAACTATCGAAGTTAGGAACGCTGAAAGTGAGGGAAATGAAGCTGCGACTTTCTTGTGTCGAGGTAGTGTTTCCGTGTTTGCTGAACTTGCAGGAGCAGAGTGCATGGGCACAGTGTAAAATGTCAACTTTACACTTCCGTCGTCACTGTCATTCATATTGGCTTTCCTTCATTGCATAAAGATCAAAAAGATCGTTTTTGGCGTTAACTGCGGGTGCGCTGTTTCTCCCCGCGAATGTTGAACGCGTTGGCCACATTCATTTAATTAACAGGAAAGTCTGTATGTCAGGCTCATCTCTTGAGCCACGTGTGGCAAGGCGAAACTCAAAAATTGGGGCAAGCACAATTGATGTTCTTCTCCTTCTAGCTGTTAGACTATTTATCTCAGTGTATCCAAAGTGAGGGAAGGTAAAACCGGTTAAAACCTTTTTCTGTTTCGCGAATTTGAAGACTTGTCGTAGTCCAAACTTATACTACCAGACGCAAATATTTTACTACAAAGAAAATTTGATCACTTTCTATGCTGAGAGTCCAGGATGAAACAGGTGGTGACCCTTATTTATAAAATGCGCCTGTTCTACTTTTTTATGTATTATTATTTCATTTTCATATATCTCTGGTCATGCGTGTCGATTTCATCGAATGCAGAGGCCGAAAGGACATGGAATAGATGGAAAATGAGTCCGTGTATTACACTTCATTAAACACAATTTACACGTACAGGAATTTTTTGCTTCGATTTTGATGTCTTTATAAACTATGCTAGTTAACCTGAAATTTATGGATTACTTGGCTGCACTTTTCATGCATTATGTTTAACTAAGTCCGTAATTACAGTGGACAGTTGGTCACTTCCTTTCAGCGACACTTGTGCGGTCCAAACTGCTCATTTTCTCTGTCTGTTGGCTGTAGAAAGATTACTGGTTTACTTATCTTGGTATTGTAGGAAACTGTGATAATTGCTAGTGCTCACGCGCGGTCGCTGGTAGGATAGTAATGGTTGTTAATCATAGGTTATGTCGTTGTGGTCATCTAGGTGGATGATGCTCCCGTATCTTGAATTTCTGATTTAGAGAATAATTTTAACTGCTTCATAACATTTTCTTTTTCCTTTTAGTGCCAAAACGACTTGGCATGAAGCTCATTGTAGTACTCTATGTTTTCGTGTATGTGGAGTATTATTTCTGGGTCTTCCTTTCTTTAAAAGTTTTATTGGATACATCCCTTTATCTTGGCTACGCCCCGATGTTGATATCACTCCTTAGCTGTATGGGGATAATCCCTGCCTTCTGTGATATTGGCAAAGCCTCGTCAGTTCAGTTAACTTTAATCTGAACATAATAAAACTCTTCCAAGGTTCGACCTACCTGAGACGTGATCGAATAGGTGATAACTCCCAGTTGACTTTCTGTTCGTGTGTCTGCAGGTGTAGAGCAAGCATCACCGTTGTGGGTGGCTACTTCTTTGTACCACTGCATCTGCCAGGTGTGCATATTTAAAGATACGCCTTCTAGTGAGTGCTGTTTGTTGGAATTTAAATATACTTGCGAATTTGTCTGTACAGTATAATCAGTTCAATTATCTATCCCTGCATTATTATTCCAGAAGTTGTGATGTATTGTCAAACAGAAAAGTGCCATACACAAACCTTGCAATTCCTTTTCTTGCTTACTTACACGTTTACCACACTCATACTGGATTGTAACTTGTTACTAGGAGCTCTTGATTGTCAAAATTAGCAACAGTTAGTAATTAAACCAATGGTTCGTATAATTTAAAATAGTTTTAAACTTATCAGTAGTCAATACAGTAATTATTTTTGACTCTGTGCTGTTTTGTCATTGTTAAGTGTGTGGATCCCTGTTAATTGTTTTGCAATAATTTAGACTTATTCACTTCAATATCTTGCTAAGTTTATATCAACTGACCCTGTGCTATTGTGCTAATCATCTTTCTTACAAGCCCTTTGTTGTCTATTATGGGCGGATATTTATTGGCATCAGCCTGAGCTAATTTGTCTGAATTCGAAAAGCACTTTGTTCAAATTGTCCTTGCCTAAACTCTTTTGTTTTTCTTTTTGTTTATATTGTTTTTCGTCAAGGTTTTGCGTGTCATTAAAGGCGTGATTTCAAGAAAAACTACAGACTCGTTCCTCATATGGCATGGTTTTGCCAATACAACCCAAGTCGTTCGTACATATTTTTAGTTTATCAGTTAAATGTCTTTCGTCTGCTTTGATAAAAAAAATTGACAGCAGAAAATATTTTTTCACACTTACAATTTTTGAACCATGTACTCGGTCAGAAATCAGTACTAATATTCGAGCAATTAATCCAGTAGCGATATATTAGTCATTTTTTATTCACATGCAACATGGCCGAACAATAGCTACCTATTCATTTCATGGGTGTTATTTCTTTGTTCTCTAGTGCATCAGCTCCACTAGGAACTGTTCGTACTCATTACCTATATAGTCAGGCATCAACCAGCCTGCTATCAAAGGCTCTAGGTTGATTGCTTTTCAATGAGGCCCAAACAAGTTTCGATGAGAAAGGGTAGCTAATTATTGCTTGCAGGGTATATGGTAAGGCAGGTTCCTTGCTTTCCGACGTTTATTTGCACATTCAGTGTCTTACGATTTCAGTCCAAGGAGAAGGTTAATGAAGAAATTTGTCACAATTTTTGACGTGCAGATTTGTTTGCTTGAGGAGTTTATCCGCTTCTACTTGCCTCTATTAGTTAAAATAAGTTTTGGTAAATTATAGACTGCACTCTAAATTAAGTTCACTATTCGAATCTGATGGCGGCACGCAGTTAGTTATTCGGTTTGTCCGATTTGCACATGATGAAATCGCGTTTATTACAGCTTAAATGAACACTAGCCGTATTAAAACATACACAATGCCATTGACACAATACCGACGGATAGCTTTGATTTGTCTGGTAGAGTGTAGCAAGCATTGATTTCTACTTAGTTTACATGCATAATCATTTCACCGTACCTTACTTATCATATGTGAATGTCTTCGGATGAATTATATAATAAGAATGCTAAATTTATTACTATTGCCACAGTATGGCACATGAAATAATTAAAACACAGCCAAATGCTATCGCTAGACTTCGGAATATTCCGAAGTCTAGCAACAACATTTGACTGTATATACAAGATTACCAAAATTATATTAGCGAAATTACCAAAACTTTGAAATTCATTAGTACTAGCATTCAGCTCAAACCTATATCCTTCCCACGTAAATCCAGCACCACTAAACTGTTTTTCAAGCTCATTGTATTCATATAGTTATTGTGTGGGAAACCGCTGCGACAATTTTAGACCCTGATCAAATTATGTGAGTTACCATCGAGCAGACATGAGAAACTGTCTCTACTAATAGCAAGCATGTTCAAAAGTTCAGGGGTCGGATCATTAATTGAGACTTTTCTCTGCAATATACTATACTGAAAGTTGAAGCAAGACTTAGTTACTCAACGGTTGAAATTTTTGTTGAGAATTTTGTGGCGTCGTGGTTAAATGAAGGCTAATTTTTCTGTAAGGAGTAATATAGGCTTGATAGTTATAATCAAACCACCAACATACAAACCCCTGATTAAATTAATGTATGCAGAGAGATCCCTAGTCTAGCGGGTTAAAAGTCAGAGTAGTTAGAAGGTTGTCTCGAATTCGCGCCTGTGGTGATGCGAGTGTTCCTAACGTATCGCTGATTTTGTGCGAAGTATTTCAAATACAAGTTTGTCTTTTCCGATAGAGATAATTTCCCGCCATGAATTCCATGTCGCCACAACGAGGGCAAAATAATAAAAGATTAAATTAATGCATTTGCACTAGAAATGGCATTTTTAATAGAACTCTGTGTGACTCTGAGCGGCGGATGTTTCTTTTATTAGTAGCTTTACTTAACTATTCACGTGGTTTCAGTATGACTAAATTGCTTTAGGGTATAACACTAACCCACGGTTGAGCGTTTTTGGTATTTTTATGGTTATGATCATGATTTGCTGACGCCATAAATTCGTTGACATTTCTTTGCTGCGCAGACACATGTAATTGCATAGAAATTGTAAAAATTAAAAGGCTGTTTAGATAGAAAGTCATGTTCTAATTAAACAAGTTTGTCTTGTTTGCTTATGTAGTACGTATATTGCAGACTATAACCACGTTTGGCTCTGAAAACTGAACTACACGTATTCACATTGAGAACAGATACGGGGTGATGTGGCCCTTAAAATGCATGAGCGCATCAAAATAATCATTAATTTTAAACCACAATTTGTGGTGATTTTCTTGGCCAAGAGGTAGTTATATATTTAAATGTATGGTACGAGTTATGAACTACGCGAAGCCTTTTGTGCGTTTATAATTATCTTTTTAATTCGATATTGATGAACATGTAACGTTGCACGTTCAATACGCTCTTGTATCGCGAGCTGGGCGACTTGTTTATAGAATACCTTTTCTATTAAAAAATCCACATCTGAGCAAAGTTCCAACCACCTCCCTGCTGCCCCCGTGAAAAGCTGTAGGCGGCTATCGCTTCCTGTATTTTTGCACAACTTTCTTTTTATTAAAAGTAATGGCTTGGGTGGGTGCGCGATACCTGCACGTAATTTTAATTTTCACTTTTACGATACCGAATTCTCTGTCAGCTGTATAAAGGTACAAAAACTACAGGTGGGTCCATTTTGTCTATGATGGATAGACTTATCACGATGTGAGTTCAATAAAAAGCTAACTAGGTGAAAGCGTAGATTTCCTTGGTCTTTCGGACGTTGATGAATTAGTACATGTTTAATAATAGCCGGCAATCTTTTTTGCTATAATTTTCCTGCAAAACCCGCTGGACAGTGTAATAAGTAATAACCATGTCTTTACAGTTCTAGTTAACCTTTTCATGAAAAGCATACAGACTTACAATTTTGTCCAACCTGTTTTTTTCGTTATTCGTAAAAAATTACATGTACTACATTAGAGCCGATTATTTTGACTGGTAATTTAATTTCGCAAATATTGCGATTGAATTACATTCTCTTCATATTTCTGTTCTATGAGTTTGATCTGGTGCTGATAAGCTGATAAATTCAGCCATTCTTCGAATAATTGTGAATTTTTGATCTCGGTCCATCCTTTGTGCCTTAAAATTCGGAGGATTTCATTTTTTTCTAAATATTTTACATGCAGAAACAACCATCCACAAATTTGGTGCATTGTAGAGATGTCTACTGCCATGCAGACAGTTTAAAAAGTGCAGAGAATGGTATTTGGTAAGATAAGGTAAAGCTATTAAGTGCGCTAAAACAGATTTTAAATGTCAAACGCCAAAATTGTTTTTTTCAAATGAACGCGTAAGATGAGTTCTTCTTTAACTTATTCAGTAGGCACACCAATTTATGCATGGATGAGAAGTACTTACAGATAAATGTGTTTTGGCTCAACCCTGAGGCGGTACCGCTTGTGAAACGAGAAGCAATCAATCTTGCACTTTGAAATGTTTAAACTTTTTCTCATTTTTAATCAAACGCAACGGAACTGTTAAATTTTTTGAGTACGCCAGAACTGTGTATTTATAGTGAAGTTGTAGATGTAACGCGTGACACTGCAATGACCTCTTTAAAACCGCAGCGTTGAAGTCAAGTCAATTTTTTAAAGTTCATTCGCTTAAACTCCTGTTACATTTCATCTTTTTCAATTGACTTGTTTTAATTATATTAGTAGCATGCCGATTTTTTTCTTGCAAACCTGTTAGAAGAACGAAGCCAGAAGTGAAACGGCACTGTGTTTTCGAGGTTATGCTCCGAATTTATTCATAAAACTAAAGACTACTGAGCCATAAAATTAGGTTAAATAAGGCTTTCACCCCCCCCCCCCCAACCACGTACCAGATGAGAACAGATTACATCACTTGAATAACAACCTCCAGTATGTCCGCTTCCTCTCCGACAGCTGTATAAAGCGCTGTTTATAACTTGATGAGATGTGTTCGTGCTAATTACACCTTATACTGAACATAGCCGTGTTAATTACATTTCCCTATGCTGGCTTACGTATAAAATGATTTTTAATTAGGAAGGGGAGCTTTTAATTGCTGAACATACTGCGTGCGTTAATCTTGCAGTTCAGTTATGCAAAAGATATCAACTGTATGCCTTATTAATTAGTTTCAGTGTAATAATATTGCAAACATTTAGGTGGAACTATAACTTCAGTAACTGTAATTAAATAATTTGAAGATCTAACTCGTTTAACTGTTCTGTTATTTAAAAATTTGTCATTAACCCATTTTTATTTATTTACGTATTTGAGAACGGTGTCCAACGCTCTGTCACAATTAGAGGGCGAAAATTGCTTTCTTTTGGTGTTCTTATTGTTAACCCGTGCCATTGTAATTATAATTAATACAAGTATCTTGTATATCTACCAGACCGTTCGTTTTTTCACTTAAATTTACGAAATGTTGACTTTAGTTAAATTCTTTACTTAGTAAAGCTAGGTAAACCTGAGGGGAACAAAAGTTGCACTCAAAGCATATGGCAAGTCACGTGATTTGTATCATCTAATTCATTTAAGTTCTCGTCAAAGTTGTAAAGACGTAATTTCTATGTTTGAGTAAGAATCATAGCTGAAAGTCAGATAAGTGCCGATGTGTGTACGTGTGACTGTACTCGTTTTATGATGATATGCAGATTGCAGACAGGTTTTTGTCGAAGCAGCTTTTGCAAAAATATGGCCTGGAGAAAGTTAAAGGTTAAATTTGCTATATTAAGTTGCAAGCGTACTTGATAAGTAGGTTCTCAGTACATGCGTGTGTTCTGAGAACTGTAATCAAAAGCGTGTAGTCATACATAAATAGCTAGTCTTCGTCATAGATGCACATTTGCGCGAAAGGTATACAACTAGTGCTGTACTTCATTGATTATAATATTGGAATAAAAGTTGCATGGTAAGTTCATTTTCTGTAAAATATTAAGAGATCTTATATGTCTATAACTATTGTCTATTGCTGCTGCTGCTTCCACGACGACGACCAGGGCTACTGCTATTGCTCCTGCTCTTGTTACTACTGCTCCTACTGCCGCTTCCACGACTACTACTGCAACTGCAACTGCAACTGCAATTGCAAACGCCACCACGGCCAAAACTCTTCCCCTTTCCCGCTACCTACCCATCGCGCACGTTTTTTACTGTAACAGGGTAGTACATGTGAACACGCCTTTTTTTCTTGTCCGCCATCAAGGAATGACTCACTCCAATCACTTAATAATCTCCCCATCCATTATAATCTTGATATGGTTCTGAGTAATGCATTAATTATATTCTCTTATGTTTTAATGGTTGGTCGCATCAACTTGACATGGTTCACTCAACGCTGTGAAGAGAATAGAAACTTATCACTGAGCACTTTACTTGTGTAAATGAAGTAAGAATTATGCCTTCTAGTAAGTGACTTGAGAGTTGAGAAGGTATTACAAGAGGCTCATGTTTGTGGCGCAGTGGATGACGCAGTAACCTTCTCACTCTGCTGTAGAGTTTCATGAAGTATGTGAATGCATGTCTCTTACGCTGATTGGCCGTTTTTGAGTAATAGTTAGATAAAACAGCTTACAAACATGACAGACCTAAATGTTGGCGATGAACTTGGAACTAAGGATTTTTTTTTGGTTGGTCGGTTGTAAATTCCCCTATAAAGGATAGCTTTCTCGATTTGTTGGGTGAACTAAACCTGTCCTGAAACACTGGTAGCCCTTTGCTGCATGCGGCAAGTGACTTGATGGCATGGATCACCTTTTTAATGTCACTCAGCCATCTGTTCATACCTAAATATGCAAATTGCTTAGATTACTACATGCAATTTGCTCAGATTACTTACTTCATAAGCAGACATTTTGATATCTACCTCCTTAGTCTATACAGAATCATGACTGACGAATTTTTGAAAGACTATTTTCTGTATCTGAGGTTCGCATTCTTCTTTTTCTGTGCTTCAATTTCTCATTTGGGTATAGGAAAACTGACGCACTTGTAATGGAATTAATGGATTACGTCCTGTCTGCCTAGTGTCTGGATAATAGTAGAACGATCGTTAGATTTCCATTCATGAGCGTATTTTCATCGATCACTCTTATCTTTCTATGATGAGTGAGATGAGTCATTGTCGGATTCACCATTACCAGGCTCGTCACGTGACGCGCGTCATCAACACATGCTGATAGTACTGAAGCGAAACCAGAAGGCTTCGTGACTTTGAGCTGACGATTATATCAATTTATTTCTATCACAGACAATTAATGCT
The DNA here is from genome assembly GCA_030141605.1 of Tubiluchus corallicola. Lineage (NCBI taxonomy): Eukaryota > Metazoa > Priapulida > Priapulimorpha > Priapulimorphida > Tubiluchidae > Tubiluchus > Tubiluchus corallicola. The sequence continues at coordinate 127,910 of JAQGDQ010000079.1, forward strand.
GAGTCAGGTAGAACAACTGCACTGCAGGTGACTCATTTTCAGGTGATTACCAATACCAGAAATAAAATATGTTGCTATTAGATGGTAACGAAATACTTAGTTTTTCTTTTTGCTTTGTGAAGGTGTTTTTGCCCTTACTGGTGAAAGCCTGAAGGTCATCAAGAGACTGTTATTCGCCAGCTGGCACTATTCGATAATCTGGGCTCTTCTCTGATGAATTAATTTTATTTTTCTAATATCTAGTAGTTATACTTGAAAAGATGTTGTAATGCATGTAAAATGTATGCAATCAACGTGGATTGTCAGTGTGTTTAATATTTTATCACGTCGGTTCAGCCGACGGTTGTGTTTACGTCTGCCCTTCAGAACCATAAGTTAATGCAGACACACCGAAATTCTAGAAATGAAATATAAGCGCTGCTTAGTTGGAGTTGCAAAATCATCGGTGATATCAATAATAAGTCTGAACTAGGCAAGAAGAACTGCGCCTGTCTTTTTGTTGCCTTGACTTAAGTTTTGATATCACTCACTAAAGTAACTAAGAATTTATCGAAAAAATGTGTTTGAAAATATTTAACTACTGATGTTATACTCCGTTTAAAATTACAATTTGCTGTCCAAAAATTGCCATTTTCTGTGTGCTCTTCGAATGTGTATGTTCGATATGTTGTTTTAAAGTGTTTAAGTGTAATTTGCATGCACTTAATTGGGATGCTTGACCTATCTTGGCTTCCAACTTTAACCTCTATAGCAGTCAATAAATTAATATACACCTCGTTACTGAGAACATTTACATTTTTGTTTTATCTTTTACCTCCGCGTGTGACTTTAACCTGAACATGAGATTCACAGCTAACTACAAACACAACCAAAGTGTGAACGTTCCTTTAGATGCAACGTATTATAGCTGTTTGTCGGCTGCACCAGCGAGCGATCACTGGTGTTCATGCCAATATAGTCGACCGTACATTAAATGTACAAACCTATTGAATGTGTTTAGTGACCAAAGTCATGCGTCCATTTTCATTGAATTGATCTAGGTCAGTACCAGGTCGTGGTAATAAACCAGACACTCAACTTGCCGCCTTCCGAAATTTATGGAGCAGTCTCATCCCTCGCCTGGCTATTTATTACCCAGTCTGTATTTACAGTGTGCCCTTCTCTGTTTGGTGCCTACTTCCATTATTTATGAAACAGCGTCTGTTTCAAAGCCATTATTACTGAAGGCGTGTTACAAAATGGAGCATAAGTAAGGCAGGCGATTTATATTGTATCCAGTGAATGTTTGCATTGCTTATACATTATTCAGTGGATAGAATTAATTTATCTGTTCGTTTTTTTGTATTTCTTGTATTTTGAGCGAATGTAGATTCTTTGTCTTTTTATTATATGTAGTGCCTATTCTTATTGCCCTGTCCTGTGGGTTACTTAAGTAATAAATCACCATTAAAGTTTTCCGAGGTGTGATTTTTCTTCGTGAACTCCTTACAGGCACTCTTTCTGGTGGTCAACTGTAAAAGTTGAGGCCTTGAAAATTAGTTGTGATCAGAGGTGCAAAAATACGTGCAGTTTTGCAGTCGCAGCGCCCTTGCACCTGATATTTGATATAAAGCTGTAGTAATTGACAGCATGTAAGCATTAGTAGTACTTTACTCTGTTTAAGTAAGTATGATTTGTTTGTACTACGAGATAACCGTGTTCGTTGCCTGCCACTTCACTGCCCTCGATAAAAGAGTTGACATTTTCATATACCTGCTGCTTGTTATCATAATTACAGGGTTATTCGAGCTTTCCTAATAAAAATAGAATTTTATAGTAAAATGTTTCACTTAGAGATTTTTTGCCCTCTTGCTTTGTAGTTTACTTCCCAACGCACTGACTATGAGAATAACTGATGACTTTTTCCTTATACTTAATAGGCCGAGTACTGCGTTTAGTATTTGAATTTAATACTTGAATACTAACTGCTAACTAGTTTACTTCTGAGCAGTGTACCTTTAATAGCTGATATTTTATACATGTATAGCCTATTAGATGTTAGCCGGACCTTTTCAATTCAATGGGACATATATATAGTGTAGACATCATATAGTAACTGGTGATACTGGGTTCAAGATGGTTGTTTATGAAACTCAGTCAGGTCTGCAAGTTCGGCTGATTTTTAGTAGGATCATGCTTCTAGGCCTAACCGCATTACTCGATGCTTACTCGTCACCGATGTTAGCACAGTGACGACTATCATCGTCATTGTCATGATCATCATCTTTGACAATCCTGTCATGTGCGGTACTTATGGTGTTAGCTACTAGGCACCATTAACTTATCAGCTTAGTATCTACGGCTTAGTTTCTACATCGCAAAAGAAACTACAGTCAAACCGCCACCTGTCGTCTGACATGTGTTTTGGCAGTGTGCCAGCTCGAGAGGTAAATTAACCAACAAGTATGACAGGTGTGTGTGCCGTGCGCCACAATCTAGTATGAACTTTCTGTACTGGACATCTTTCAAGTACAAAAGAACATTTTAGAAGGTTTTCTTGACAACACGAACCTTTTTATAATGTAATTTGGTTACATTGTTCTTGCACCCGCAGTTTAACTGATAACCATGTTACTTTCGCGTGCAGAATGTTATCAGAAATCTGATTTGGGAACGCGACTCAAGCACGTTATATATTCGATAGTGTCAGGCATGTACAATTTTTAACGCGCCATTTTGCAACTTTCTTAACTCTCATCGCTTTTTTTCTTTTTATGGTTTGTGCTTTGGCTGCTTGAAAACATACTTAAACTGTTAAACGCTGCCTGATTTAGATTGGGTAATCAACCAGCAAAGTATTGTAAAATGTTTTAGAAACGAAAGTTTTGCTCTGATAATTACGTAATGCATAATTTTGTTCCCAACCTTTCTCTATATTTTATAAAGTAGCATGATGTCAACGCATGTTTTACGTCGCGCACGAACAGACCTGCAATTAGACTTTATTCGAATGCTATTGGCAATATTTTTGCAATGCGCGAATTTCATAGAGGCCGTAAACTGGAATATATAATATTGCTAAGTGGAGAGTCTATTTCGAATGGGGTGCGCTGCTTAGAACACCTCAGAGACAAATTGTCAGCGAAAAATGCATTGTCAAGACAAGTGCTCCTATTTTCCTCCGCGCCTGATTAATTTGTTTTGCATATTTTTGAAAGGCTTTGCAACTTATCATGTTTTGCTTTAATGGAGTTAATACCTCTGAAGTACGCCTCTGAAATTTGAACTTCGCACGAAAATGGAAAGTTTCGAATGGAAATCAGCTCTTATGATGTATGTCACTTTAAGTGTGACCGCTATAAGAGTCTGCTTGACCCAGGAGACCAAATCATTTTTGTTGTGCCACACCATAGACTAGTATCGCGTAACCAAATTAACAGTACAGGTAAGTTTAAGTTTCTACTATTAAATATAGTATTATAATGCTCAAGTTCTTGCAAATGGTAAACTAGATCATTGAAATGAAAATAAGAAAGTGACAGATAGGCACACAGCTGCATTAAAATTTATTGCATTCAAACCACATGTTTGCTAACTGTTTTTTAACCTGCAAACGTACACGACATTTTGATTTTTTATTGATTTTAATTTTTGAAGTTTGCAATAGGGTTGAAAACCTGGTTGAAGGCTCAAATAATGATTACTAAAGTAATAAAACTGCCTACAGTATAATGTCATCTCTTATTATAACTGTTTGTATCACTTTCCTGGCTTGTTTTATTGTTACTAGTAACATATATTAGAAGAAAGAAAATTCTCACAGAAAATTTATAAAGTTTTTTGCCATATTTTAATAATTTAATAACACCCTTTAAATCACCTCCATTTTTTGTCTTAACTTAAGAAGTAACAACATAGGGTAAATGGCACCATCCTGTCTATTGAATTTATTTAGTTCAGCAACTAAACATTTATTTGTAATTTCATACGCCTCTAATAACTGTTTTACTTTTTCCCAACTGGTCTCGTTCACTTCAGTATAAAATTAAAAGAATTTTGTTTTTCAGGCCACCATGATATTTGGCACTGTTTTGTTGCCCACGCTTGTAGCACTAATATCTGTTTCAAAAGCACATGACTATGGTTATAATGCAGAAAAGCATGAATCTCATCCGACCACCAAAGTACCAAGTTATTTTAATACAATACATTACGGACCTAAAACATACGGTCTCTTGAAAGGTGAAGGACGTCAATCGGAGAAGTGGTCTTATCATAGAAAGGGGAAAGCGTCTGGGGACCTCTTTATGAGAGATGCAGCAAAAGCTGCTGAACATGCAGCAAAAACTCGGGGATACCAATATAAGTACAGGTAAGCTAAGTATGTAAAATTTTGTTAGGAAATCATACTTCGTATGATTGTCCAGTCAGTAATGGTATGTGCTTGACTACAAGGGTTGAGCAGCGCATGTATATAAAATTCGTCACAGCCAGGGAAACTGTGTTTAGGTGGTTCCATTTACAGCACTGTCTCCAGTTATTTTTCTTGTTTTGAGGGGGTGTGTCTATGTATCTGTGGCTCTGACACCTTTGCAAATTCACTGTCTTGATAATTAGCTTTGATTCTAGTCCTATTAGTACCATTTAACATCGTGTCTATGCCATTAAGTATGTGCATACAGATTGCAGTGAGCCAAACTTTATAAAAATATTCGAGTTTTAGTTTTGATGTCCAGATCCTGGGGTATAGGCTAAAAACACATCTTAATTAGATTAACACTCAAAAGTTATCCTAATTTTTAATTCTTTTTGCTTCTTTCAGGGAAGGACATGATTATTACCAGCCATTGACGCTTTACAGTTACGATATTGAGGAACCTATTTGGGGATATAGATATAAGCCATATGTACACTAACGTTACCATTATTCTCCCTCGTAATGATTAAACAGTTTACCAAAAGTCAATTAGCCCAGGTGACATCAGTTTCGCCTTTTTATCCGTTTTGAATTATACAACTTCTGCCAGAATACTAGACCTAATTCAAAATTTCATTACACCAAAACTATTCAATGAAAAGACAGAAATTTTCACAAAATAAAACATACATATTCTTTTTATTTCAAATGGATCTATTAATGTATCTTCACTGTTCAGAAGTGTTTTTTTTTGTCAAGGTGCAGTCCACAACGAAAGTTAGTCCACACAAGAGTAGCTTAAATCGAGTTATAAATCAATTAAGATAAAAACTGTGAAAAGTGGAAGAAATACAAAGGAAACTGAAAAATGATTTTTAGTTTATTCCTGATTCTTTGCGAAATCGTTTTTAATTATTCGCAAGGTACAAAGAAAATTTTTATTTCATTGATATGTTTAGAAGAACTACGCTTCTACAAAATGAAAATGAATATTTACTGAAATTAAGACAAAGTTGTTCTTACTCTGTAATAAACCTGTTTAGTTTGTTGAATAGTCTTTGATTTAGTAAAAACTTTTGGCACATTCTGTAAAATGTAAAATACAGTATTAGCAATTTTAGAAATGATATTCATCTTAAAATTTGTAAATCTGTATGCTTCTTCAAATAATGTAAAACAGGTATGTAAGTAGAGGACACAGATAGTGTATTAATGAAAATTGTCATTAGGTATGTTGCACTACATTCATGAATTAAAAAAATTGTTAGCTGCTGATATGTGGGTTTAAAACTGACTTTCCTATATTTAGAAGTATGGCCGTGATGACGTCACACTTGTTTAACAATCATGTCTCCAGTTCATTGCATGTAAATAGTCATTATATTATTTAATGTATATAATGTATTTATTTCTACATTTGTTTGCATGTCATTGAGAAAATAAAGAGTTACAATATTGCCTAGATGTGGTTTTTAGGGTTTTAACCTTTAATAGACATCAGATAGTCGAAATACTTGCATTATTTGTTGTTGTGAATAAACTGAATTTTATTTTTATGTAGATTTTTCTATACCAAAATTCAAGCATTTTGCATTCACAGGTGCTTTAGGGTTTGTAAATGTAAATCATAGTAAAATGATATACTGTATAAAAGCTGGTTTGTCAAATTAGATTTATGAATGTAAAATTTGAGATCCTTCTAGTTCTGCATCTTCTGGCTTCTTTCCACCCGAAAGTAACAACACAATATATGGTGATCTCTTGGTTGTCATTCTTTCACAGTTTTTATCATTACTGCCAACTTTGCAGCTTGTCTTTAGTAATGTAATGGCGTATTCAGGCTAGTGAGTTTTCTGTCAGCAAGTTTTCTCACTGACAGCAACCTCGCGAGCATGAACTGATTTGTGAATTACTGTTGCCCAAGTTATTGCAAACGCTCCGACAGTCGCTGCAAGTTGATTTCCTGCAAGTTACACACTAGTATGAATACCTCGGCGACACTCTCGATACTTCTCCCAGTGAAGAGAATTGAATGTCAACTCATGCTTACTGTCAGAGAGTAACTCGCAGCAAGTTTTGCTTCTAGTCTGAACATGTTTGTGAGTTAATTTGTGAGAAAACTCACTAGTCTGACTGGGCCATAATAGGTTTCAAAACACATCAGATATCAAGGCAAGTGTGTGCAATCTCTGTAACTTAAATTAGTTGTTACTAAATTTTACTGCCCGGTTACCTGACCAATGGCTGTAAGCATAGCAAGCAGTAAGAGAGAGGTATGGTGATGTTTAAACAATAAAATAGTGGATACCAAAAGTATATGCAACATCATTAAATCATAACAGAAGAATTGCAAAATGTAAAAATTTGAGAACCTCAACCTATTTTGCAATGATGGTGATGTGAATTGTGTTGATAAGTGAGGCAGTGGCTTATCTTCAATGGTGAATTTGTAACTAGTCTAAATTGAAATGAATGGGAAGAAATTTTAGATATGTAAATATCTTGCTACTTAATTCAGTTGTGGTCAAAGCTATGGCTTGACTGTCAATTAAGATGCATCATCATGATCCATGTAGTTCCAGGTGGTCTTGATTTTGTATATTTGTATGGAAAGTACAATACAATTATAATTTTTGTTTATGTCATAATTAATAGAATGCTGGAGTTCCATGTACCTCATTAACGGGTTCAGGACTTTTTTATTTTGGACACAATGTAAAGAATTTAAGACCACCAATGGAGAGATAGCAGATTAAAAATTCATGAACTTTTGAGGATCACAGAGTTAACAAAACTAACCAGCACCATCTTCTCCAGGCCTCATGCAATTGAGTTTAAAAAATAGAGAATGAAGACTACTCACAGGCGGTATTTTCAATTAACCATAATAAAACTAATATTATGCCTGGCTTCAAATGTTCTTTCAGACAACGCTTCTATGGAGAGGGTTTCATCTGTCTGTGCTAATTTTTTGTGCTTTAAAGTTATTAGTAGTTCCAAATTGAATAGGGTAAATTTTCTCAAGTGTTGTCCACATGTTCTGGGTTATGACCACTAATGAAAGCAGCTACTGTCTATTTTGTCATTAATTAAAGTTTTTAGACTGCTGCATAGAAGCAGGCTTTGTTTTTGTCAAAACTGTTTGCATTCGGGAATGTTGCTACTTTTAGTTATATTTTTACCACGTAGATTTTTGCTAGCGCACATAATGCAAACGTTTGACTGCTACAGTTAAGTGCTCAGCACATTTATTAAATAATATACATGTTTAAGTTGTGCTTTTCTCCCAAAAGTAACATGAGTGGAATTCAGCAAAAAGCATACATATTCTATAATTAAAATAAACTCAGCGATTTCGGGCACATGTTTTTGTGACCCTTCTGCAGATTATTAACAGATTTTTTTAGTCACCTTGACTAAAATGTACACTGTAAGGATGTTAGACATGGCTGACTGATTGACTGATGCAGACTGCCGTGGTGCTGACTCAAGAAAAACTTATGATGTCAAAAGCAATAGTCTTATACTTTGTTCGAGTCTGTGTCGTATTGTTAATAGATACTGAACCTATACTTTTTGCAAGCACGAATGAATCAAAATTTGAAAGGCGTATACCAAGTTTGTTTAAAAAAACAGCAGTACTGGTACATTTTGACTAACACGGAAACCAAAATTGTGAAGTCAATGGTCAATGGTCAACAGTATAGACAACAAACTCACTTCGCTTAATAACTGCTGGTGTCTGCTACTGCAAGTAGTTGCACTGTGCCAGAGTATGTTTCTGGTTTCGATCCAGTTCATGCATGCAAAAAAAAGTTCGTGCCACCTACTTTTCGTGGTTTCGTCTAATGTTACACTGCTGGTGAGAAAGCCCGACACTGATTAGTTAGTTTCTGTATATGTTGTGTTTGTTGTTTTTGCAAAAAGTTAATATGTCAAGGATTACAGCGACTTTATGAGGCGCCAAAAGCGAGAGTAAATTATTGCCTTACTAAAATAAATTACAACGTTTTGCAAAAAACAGAATATGTTATATGTTGCGCGTTACTGCAGTTTATCGCAAGTTTGCAGGTTTGTGTTTCTATGACTTTGGTTGGATGAAAACATGTTAACAAGTTAAGACGTCAATATTCAACGGTCTCAACTTTGTGGTTATGAAGTACGTTTAAGAGAAACAGATAGAACAACTTTGAAATTGGTATAATTTGAATGCTGGTGCCTAGAAGATGCCTAGAAATGACAGATCCTGTAGTCTAGCCCGCACGAGAGCCCAATTCGAATGCTACCCTGAGTTGTTCTTGAGATTAGCATATGTTTTCATTTAATGTTTTAAAATAACAAAATTGTCACAAATGTTAAGCACAGTCTTTATTTACGGGACTAAAATTTACAGTATTATGCAGCATAATGTCAGTAATCGTGCCCACGAAAGTCTTGTTTGCCTCTTTTTAAGTGTAATTCCTTTGTGTCTGAGATTAATTCATCACCGTTTGTAGGTGATCAACAAGTAGTTGATTATATAACTGTCGACTGTTGAGCCTGTGCTTGCTGATTATTAGTTAAAGTCACTGAACTTGAGTACAAAACACGTGTGCTTTGATCTTTTGCTTGTCTGCTTCTCCTGCTGACATGTTTTGCAACTATTCAACTACATGTGTTACCTACACTGCAGTGGTGGAGGCACAGTCATTCTTGAATGTTTGAAATGTCAAGTATCTGTGGTCTAAAGAAAGATTTAAATTTTCACCATACAATGTAAGTTTGAAATAGCGCTTAAGCATTTGCAACGATTCCTTTTAAAATTATATCACAGCCAGATTAAATACGTCAAAGAGTAATTCAATGAAAAAATGTGTAGACATACAAACGAACGAACACATGAACGAAGTGAGTTAAAGAATGATTAATGGACGAATTGCACAAGCGGAGAAAAGAACGAATACGTGAAGGAAAAGCCTATAAAAGCATATCAGTTTGTGTGTTGTTCAGCCATCTATCCATCCATCCATCCTCGACCACGAACAACGAACAAACAATCTCACAATTGAACAAAAGAACGAATGATGAAATAAACGAACGAAAGGATGTATGGATGGATAGATGAGTGAATATGCGAACGAGGACATTTTGATTGCTATTTGTTGCTGTAAATTGTTTCACAGTCTAGAAAGAGTCAACATTTTAGAGCTTGTTTGTTTCATACGAGCCCACATATTAGGCAACTGGGAATTACTTTTTGTTTTGATTGTCTTTATAGACAAGTGTTCATAAACTAGAACCTCTAGTACTTCATAGAGGAGTAACTGCAATTGGATTAACAATGGCGATATGTTTCCTTTAAACGGGCGTAGACCCTAAATTAGGTTTCTCCATAAAGTTTTGAGTTTCTGTGAAACATGATGCACGCTTTTTTGTACAGTAGTTTAGTTTATAGTAGTAGTTATTGCCTTGAAGTGTGTAGTTTTGCCCCGTAGCCATCAGTCCATGGCGTCTTACTATCTACGTAGATGTCATTCTGGGCTTGCGTGTATACATTTGAAGTAAAATATTTAGCCTAATATAATCAATTAATGTGTGATACTGACACCGCGGTGTCTGTGGGTTGTAAATCGGTTACTAAGTAGTATAAATCTGTTTCAGATCGGTATGATCTAGCCTGAAATCTGCAAAACATGATGGCTGCAATGTGGCGGAAAGTGACGGTTGTGATCGTAATGTTTACGGTAGCTTCGGCAAGGCACGGAAAACATGAGGCTTACGACTTTACAGTGATATCCTACGATGGTGAGTGAAGAATTACATTTAACTGCCCACATTCGTGCTTATTGCTAATTAGCTTTTGTTGTAGTTGTATTCAAAATGTTAATATGCGGGTGTTTGCATATAAACTGCAGAGCCAGTCCAAAATCGACAATCATTTTTCAAATTTATGAACTAAGCAGAGAGATCGTGTGCTTTCTATAAGTTCTGAAAATTGTGTAGCTAACTTTCTTCCCGTGTCTCTGTGCAATTTTTAATAAGTGGCAATATTCTTGTACCATCAGCTAGTAAATGAAAATTAGCTTGGAGAGCAATCACCACCTGTGACAAATAACTCATTTTGTTATTATGGGTTAATTTATATCTCCTACCATCACTTGCAGTCACAAATACCAGAAATTTTTCAGTACCATCCATCAGATGGCAAATGGAAATGCAAATAGAAACTGTACATAGAACCTTCGTGAGTTTATGATCTTCTACTCGCCTGTCTGCTGCTTCCTCGTTAACTCTCTCGGATTACTGCTAATGTATTTTCCCGAGTGAAACCTGGTAATCTAACCTCAATAGGTAACAATTATCTCTAGTTAATTGATACCCATGCTTAGTTATACGTTTGCCATTTCCAGCAGGATTAGTGTTAGGGAAACTGACCGTAAATCAATAGTTGCATCCATTTCATGCTGCGTCCCTTTTGTATGGCCGGCTTACCTGTATCAAACCGCAAACAAAGGTAATTTAGGGCTTCACTTCCCAATTAGCGTATAATTATTGATTTGTTGAGTATATAATTGTAGTTTTCTTTGTTTTCCGCATTTTTGAAACGGGAATCCATGATCGTAACGTATTATTGGTATCTACTAGCGTTGATATCCTTAATAATAAACGAATTGACAAACTTGTCCCCTGGAAATATAAGAATTGCATTCGATAAATTTAATCCGGTATATAAGTGGAAAATCTCTTTATTTGAATCTTCCTTATTATATTCAAATTTATTGTGATCCGTTAAATACCAGAGTTGATCCTGCATTTTCCTGGCCTTTTTTGCCATCAGCCTGGGAGTGTTGGGCTGTCTAAGGATTACTGAAACCAAGGGGCATTAATTAACATGTTTGTAGGAGATTTGGGAATATATTCACGGGAAATTTTTGACAGAATTAAGAATGCCACGTAGCTGTAACGACAGTAAGGCTTCTATAATGGTTTCTGCGCTTTCTTAACCCGAATTAGAATTTCTCTACCTTATGTGCTTATACGTGTATATCCTAATATTTAGAATCAAGCTGGGTATTTAATCGACCATCACCCCCAAATTCCTATTAATGATAAGTGGCCACTAATCCTACATTTTTCGTGGGATATTTTTACTGATTACATCCATGAATAATCATGAAAAACGACTAACCATTATTAGATGATAAACGAAAAATAATGGCTCTGCACGTTTTTCGCCACTAGTAAACTAATTATCATGTCACCAGGGATGAATGATATTCAGAGTAGTAATAAATCTGTTCTTTAGTGCTGTATGGTCTCATGCAAGGCGTGGAGTCTGGTGGTCTGTCGTACTAAAACGTTAAATATTTTAATGGCATTTGTTGTTTTTTAGAAAGCGGAATAGCAAATGCATAGAAAAATTGCATTATTATAATACAATTTTAATATATTATAACATAATATATATATTATATTATTTACTAAAGTTTTAATATATTATCTCAGTTATAATAATGTTGCCAAGCTGCAAAATCCGTCACTATACCCATGGGCACAGGGGAGGAATTTTCACAAGGGGGCATAAGGAATTTACCCTGAAAATTTTCAAAGTTGCCTTAGTATTGGGGTGGGGGGGGGGCAATCATCTCCTGACACCACGTAGCAATTGCAGTAGTAATAGTATATAAATGCAAGAAGCCAAATTATAATAACCATTACTAAAAAAATCACGTGTCTAACAATATTTTGAATATTGAATTCTTGAATTTTGAAATTTTCAAACAGAATTATTTACCCTGACAGTGACTAGCTTTTGCCCTGAAAATGTACAGTTCGTTTGCCCTGGGAAGGCAACCGTCCAATTCCCCCCCCCCCCTGAAGTCGCCTCGTACGCCTATGACTATACTGTCACCCGATCATTCGGAACATTTCAGTTAAACTTTTCCTGACTCACACCATGAACACCGATGAAGTCTTGCTATGTATGTCTAAGTATAATAATCGGTTAAAATATGAGTCATCATAATCACAGATTATCAGAGATTACTTTTTAGCTGCTAATTTTAGCGGTTATGGAAATAAGTTTGGAAGTCATTTAACTATGCCCCAGGCGATTTAAAATCGAACCTTTAGTGTGTGTAGCAACGGCTGATGGAGTTCAAAGTATGCAGATTAGACAAATGACCAGATTACATTATTGCATCTATCTTGTGTCCAGGTAATCCAGGTTGAAATAAAACTACACTGTAAAATTACAAGTGCATTGCGTACTCCTTTGTTACTTTTGTGTATTGCAAAGATTACGATGGACAGAATTTCTAAAAACAAGTTATTATTCGTTGAACATTCTATTAGGAGAGTGCGATAAAACACTACGTTGAACAAACGCATCTTTTATGGGCTTTACAATAAATAAGTATAAAATTATAATAATTTTACAAAAAAATTTACATATGCAAACCCCATTGTTCTCTGTTGTAACACCTATTTCTTTTGGGTTTTTTTTACTTTAGCGCATACAACCCTAGCAACGGAAGACCTGAAATGTCAAGTCCATGAAATATTTTTTACACACCTATATCCCATGTAGTGCTCAGAACAGATGAGGTATTCGCCCACATATGTCATCTTTTAGCATACCTAATGTCGCCATTTATTCATTTCCTCGATTTGTTTCTTTTGCTGTTAAACAAAAAAATGTGCATTAAATGTAACAGAAACATTATTTATAATAATTTTGTGACAGTTTAAATAATGGTGATCCGTAAAGGATGTTCTATAACCGTTGCACGCCTTTATCATAAGTTGTTCAAAACTTGAATATTTACCACTGGGAAGTATCATGTTGTAATGATATAGCCCATGTGTACAGCCTTCCTTTCTTTCATAGAACTCCACGTTGCCTCATTTACATATGTCTTATAGTCTTTTATTATGACGTTAAACCTAGGAATAAAAAATGAGGCATCTCGTTATTAATCTGCAATCTCTCCTTGAGTCTTTTCAATCTTTCTTCATTCTTTGCGGGTGGTTTGCGAAAGTAAAAAGCGATAATATAATGAACAGATATATCACCACTTTGGCTGGAGGATCATCTTTAATTAACTAAGTGCCCCTGGATGTTTTGCGGTTTAGCACTAACAGCTAGAGCAAAGATCTACATATACTGTATATGTATATGGTTACACTGAATATCTAAGACGTAAACAAAATACTGCATGTAGTATATAATCCCGTTGCAGTTTACCTTCCAAGGTTTAATGTGTTTCCAGCGTATTGGGTTCTACCAAGATCTTATCAGCACCTTCTAATCCAATGTTTTTTACTCCAGTGTCAAAACGTGTAAGTTTAAGGTTTGTTGACGCTGAAAGCGATTCAATCTTGTAGTGGATTGGTTAATGGGTGCGTTTAATTAGTTCTTTTACCTTGCTGTGTGGAGTGTCATGGGTGTTGAAGTAATTGCAGGTTTTCATGTATAACTAAACCTATCTTTTTGGGGGTCTGTGGGCAACATGATTATTACAGTTCATGTGTTACTCACTGTAGTTATATGTTTCCTTTTATATTTATATAAATTGTGATCATATCAATTATTTATCTGTTGCTGAAACTCGGAAAGTTCATGGCAAGTTCGTGTTTTTTCAGATCTATAAGTGATGCGTGAGCGACCCGTAAGACTTAGCAGTCGTAACATGGTTTAGGGCTTTTAATGTACAAGGTGCATCTATTAGTGCACTATAGTAGTTATTCCTAAAGATTGCAGCTTAGATTCCTTTATTACATAAAAAAATTATGTAAATCTGTGTATTCCATTTCAATGCAGTGTAACACATGTATTCCCTTTTTATTCCTTAATATAGTCAGTGCGAAAAATGGTGTACATGGTGTAACCTACCTTATTACCATGTATGTTTTTATAAAAAGAGAAACTAGTAAACCACGAAAGAAAATCTTCTCATTATATAATTTAGGTAATTTTAGGATGTGCATGCATGCATATGATGTCACTGCCGTTCACCTTAGCATAATGCATACATGTGTTCTTATATTTTGCTAGGCAACTAGAGCAACTAGTTTGATGTACTGCAGATATATACCTTTTTATATCAAAGCGGAATTCATTTTAGTTAAATTCTTTGAATTCTTTTCGACAATAACCTTCATTATCCCTGCGCACCGCCATTATTCATACTTGTAAATTACTCATGATGGTTGCAATAACTTGCAAATATAAATAAACAAATGACGCAAATTTCCTCTTAGGAAACCATAAAACAGATGCAACAGTGGCTGCTAATGAAACCCATAAACAGCTTCACGTGCTTGAGCAGCTTGATGTGATCTACATGTATCCCGTGTTTTATTTTACCGGTCTTTTTTATCTGGCTTTAATCACAGCATGAATCAAGATGAAGATGTTTTTGTTTCAACAAGGAAGAAGCCGATGCCAAGGTGAAACCACAAATGTGTAGTAAAGATGTCATCGTTAGTGGCATAAAGGCAGCTTCACAGATTTTGAGAATTATCTTTAACTTTGCATTTCGTTGACTTGAAAATAGAAGTTGTAACTTGTAAGAGTCATCAGGACATTGATCAACAAGTCATAGAAGAAATAAGTTACAAGCCTGTTCATTTCTGTTGCTGTTCTTTTTCGGAGTTTCCCGGTGTTTTGCTTTTCAATGTGCAGTTTTAAGTAGGATTCAGTTTAATGGGCAAATAATTTCGCCAATAAATAAATATAAGTAATTGTTGCTTAAATACTTCTCGTTAGAAAATACATATGCATTTTTAAAAATAGAAATTGCTTGCTTAAATGCAAGATTCGTAAGTTAAATTAACAATAAACCAAAAAGTGTAAAATAACACTGTTTAATTTTTGGTCCTATTACTAAATTACCATTAGCTAATAGAATATATTAATAAATAACTTTTCTTTGTTAATATAATCTTTAGCTCTAGAATCTAAATCGTTTAGTAAAATAGAAGAAAATCTATGCTGTGTTATGTTGCTTTGTTTTCAACAAATATACTAAATATATTGTGTTTATTTAAAATGGATTTCTTATGATCAGTTTGTTTGTAGACACTACGTTTTCACTAAATGTTTAATTTACTTAATTTTAATATATTTTAGTAGTTTAGAATGACGTTACTGCCAATTAACAGTCCGGTCATCATATATAATGACTGACTGGTATGCTCTCACATTGTTTGTCGCAGTAAATATTGTATATTCATTTGCTTGTTATTTAGATGTATTTTAATGGCAATAGAGAATTTATCTGTCTAAGTATTGCACTCTGAATGAACGAATAATGTACAGAATGACATTTTGGAAGCATGAAGCTTTAGAAATGCCTCATAAAGGTATTATGAGGCTTGAAATTTTAAATTTGTAACCCTTGGACAAGATAATGGGACAAGATATGCATATGACAAACGTTTTACTACTATTATTGTCAGTGTTACACAGGACGGGGTCTGTACTCCATTTTGCCAGCCCAGACGTCAACAAGATACTATTCATCTGCTGCTGTTGTCAGTTTGACCGAGTTTGTCCTTGCTCGACCCTGACAAAGTTAACGTGTTATTAACCCGTTTTGTGAGTCTGTAATTGCGTATTATTGAACCTGGCAAGTTGAATGAATCTAAAGAAAATGTGTTAGCAACCCCAAATTTACAAATTTACATCGTTTATTTAAAAAGATGAATAGCGCTTATGCAGATCGTAGCAGGTGTCTCGCGCACTTTTTCCGAACAAAAAAATATGTTTGTCTGTTAAAACTTATTGGGCCGTTTTAATTTTTTACAGATATTTGTCTGTTTTATTGGATGGTCTACTGGCTGTTTGATATTTCATGCAGAACTAAAATTGAGTGCATGAACTGGTGAACTGTATAAAAACAGCATTTTGAACTTTTTTTACCATCGATTTCTCACCCAACGTTGGTTGTATACACAGACATTGTATTATTGCATTATATTTACATTTACAGTTGCCTGCAATAACATAACGTAAAAAGGAACTATATGCGAGTATACATTTCTGATGCTTAATTAATAAACAAGCATGAATTGAATACAGAACTTTGGAAATCCCGTGCGTATTAGCTACATTATGAACAGAAATACAAATATTCCTGGCTTACGCACCTAGGTTTCGCTTTTAATTGAGTCGATGTAGTTTGTAATGGCTTCACTTGTAAGTCTTTTGTGCGCTGTTATCAGCGATAATAATGAGGTGATTCACTAACACTCGAGTGGTAGTTAATATGGCTTCTTGTAAGCCTATCATATTGAATATCCCCAATTCAAGCGATATCAAAAGATGGCAAAGCTTTCATCTAACTTCTCGCTGATATCTCTTATTTGCTTCAGTTTAGTGACGTGCAGGGACCATACAGGGAAGGAGATAAGTGCACGTACTCCACCTCCTTTTGAATTAACATCTAGATTTGTGAGCCTGCAGAATTAAAAGAAACAGTGTCATTTTGAACACACTTTTCAGTTGATTGTAATATGCTAAATGGATAAATGCCATTTTATCCATTCTCGTTCTTATTGCCTTACTAATGCAGATCATTTTTCTGCTTTGCTTAAGTGTGGCGAAACTTATAGCGATAAGTGTCATAAAACTTTTTTATGCAAAGTACTAACTTTACGTTTCTCATTTGGTCGCACCTGCAAGGTTAATCGGTGTAGTGTAACGATCGAAACCTGCTTCCACAGTTCCCCCTTGATAACTCCTTTTTGTTATTATTTCGTATTACAGAATGTTGTCTTATTAAATTTTGAAGAAATGAAGTGTACTTGAGGAAGTTACCACGTGTATACATCTTACCTTGACAACGAGTATTCTGCCTAGCACAATTTATACAAATCGTGTAAGAAGCTCAAAATTGAAAAGTATACACTACATGCCATTGCCCCTTTACGGTGTATTCTTTTAACTCTGAAAGGATATTTTATAGGTGTAGACTGCCGAAGCTTTCTTTATACACGATAAAACCTGCATGCAGTTGTTCTGGACAAAAGTACCGCTGATAAGATCCCCTGCTCAGTCGATGCATCATGCATTGCAGGTTTTAGTGTTTCAGTTGGTATGGACTACGGAGCGTCTATGCTGGTAACGTATACGACCCTGGCCGCGCCAATAACAGTCGATGGTTCTTGCTGTCTACTGGTCAGAAGAATGCGTTCTGTCTTGTACCTTGAGTTTTTTTGTTTGATTTGATTGTGAGAATGGTGTTCAGTCAAACAAACTTGAAACACAGAAGAGCAGACAAGCTTGCTTTGCTCATTAATTATCCACACAGTCATAATTGGCAAGTTTAAGGCCATCTGAAGCTGTCTTCCAAGGCAAGGTAACTCCAACGCCAGATTTGGCTTCATCGTCACTTGCCAAACTCAGCGTGTGGCGGCGGGGGTAGTTTATAGCCCGGCTGAATCCAGGGGGTGCACATGCCTGGCACACGCTGTTTAATTGTTACCTTCTGCTGGCAAAGCTGAATGATGAGGCCGCCAGAGAGGCTAGCAGGCTTTAACGACTTTGGGGGTGAAAATTGGTTAGTGAAGCCAGGTTTTTCGAATAATTTGGTGCCACCGATGACTTTATATAACTCACACAGAAGGTTTATTGTGAGACCTATAATTATATGGATGTATGTATAAATAAGATACATAAGTAATTAGAACCAATTACGCTGCAGTTCAAGTGATATCGTCCAAGTGAAGACTGCAGATTATCTATGGGTCAACGTATGACCAAGTTCTTTGATTGGCTAGTTGCGCCGCTTGGCCTATATAATCTTATTTGTAAGTTTTACAACTAGAATTGAATGTGTGACTGTGCTTTGACTCGAGTGTCTAGTAGTGAAATAAAATAAGGCAGTATACACGTGCGCGCTATTATAGACCATCTTTTTTGAGTTTTAAGAAACTCGTTGGATGTTTTATTACACGCTAAGAGAAACAAAAAGACGTATTTTAGCGCAATCGTTAAATGAGTTTTTCGGCATTTTAAAAATGTCCGGAGTGTGAAAAACAAATTCCTCTCCGGAGCGTTAACGCAGTTTAAAAAGTTTTCCGGTTAACAGACTGGAGATCGGCTCTAAAACATGCACCGGGAGAACAAGTTTATTTTTAATAGCAATTGGTTTTCGACGAGGAATGTTGGTTTGGCGTAAAGACGAGCTCAAAGAAACTTGTAAAGAGATATTCGGCATACAAACACGAGACTAATTTGATCCAGACACACCAGACTGCACTGGACTGATCCTAACATAATCTGCAGGCAGTTTGCTATCTAAATTATACTCATCTTCGGCTTTAGTACATTCATTTCAGAATTTGTTCATCTTGGTCATGTAATTTTATATACTTGATACATTTTTATTATTTTTCTTTTGTGCAGTTTCGCACACTGTAACCCTATAACCAGTTTTAATGAGCTACTAATGTCGACGAAAATCTGTAGGACGAGATCTGTCTTATTATAAGACATCTTCTGAGAAGAAGCGCTGAATTGAGAGAGACATCTTGGCTATGTTCGTGCTCCCCTCCTCCGCGAGAGAAAATGCAAAGGCAGTAAGCGGTCTTTTCAACTGTTGATCCATTTTACATGCCTTTTAAGCTCGCGATTCATAGTCTGCATGTGGCATTCTGCTTATGTGTATTTGGCATTTTCCATTAATGTCACGCAGGAGCAAAAATGCCCTATATGTAGTTTTGACCTCAGTAAATCATTAAAATACATTAAAATGACGTCCATCAAGACCTGTGGTCACCAAGTTCCTGTATTTATATGATGTATTTTAGATATATCACTTACACAAAGCCTCGTTGTCGGTGAATAAAATCGTTTTTCAGCCAAAAATAAACGTAACGTTTACTGTTTGAGAAGGTTCCTTTGCAACGGAACCACCATACATTCAGAGAGCAGCTTCAATCCCAGTCTTTTTGTGGCAAACGCTTTTACCAATTATGCCTGCAGCTTGCAGACAGAGAGAGTGTTGTCTGTATTCACGTAAAGTAATAGTTAGCAGTTAGAAGCCAAGTTCTTCATAAATGAACATGCAGATGAGTAAGGAAGCAATTATGGAGTTTGTAAGTTAAACTTGCCCGGTGCCATATTTTATAGAAACGAGCTTAGTTAGCTTAGTATACAGTAGTCCAACGAGAGTTTTCTGAGCTCATCAGCTAAACACGTGCTCTTATGATCAAATCACGTCATCTGGCGATTGATAGCTGTTCCTGTATGATCACAAACGGATAGTGTTACGCAGAAGCCCTTCTTGGCAGATGCTGGTGTATGTTGGCTTTCGTCGTAGCTGTATTTTACTGTTTCAAGTATTTTTAAATTTAAAAAGCTGCATGTGTATTCAAAATGCAGTCATATAGTATGATTAATTCGCGTGCATTTACCCTAGCGGCTAGCCTGTTCTTTAAACTGTATTTATTACGCACCATCAATGTGAAAAGCAGAATACGAAGGAAAACAAAAAGTGCAAGTCACTTTGAACTACGTTAGAAAGAAATATTGCAAGCAACATTTTACAGGTAACTAGTATTACTTTCATGAAAGTGCAATCTCATTAACATTGGCACTGAATGAACAATATGTAAAATGTGGAAAAGACACAAAAATTTACCTGCACCCAAGCATAGCATGTCCACTGCGGCCCAAAAAGCAAGTAGAGACAGCACTTACAGTAAATGTAAATTGACGAAATCCTTTTGGCCAATTATGTGAAGAACATAGATACGTTTTCGTCATTGCTGCAAACGAACAATAGAATTTCGAAGTAGATATTATTTCCTTAGTGCAAATTTTAAAGGCGTGCTTCTTGCCCAGGGTATGTGCTTCGTTCGTCGTTACTTTTCTGACTGTGTAAGTCGTTTATATTAGTTTACATGATCTTTTTAATAGATCTGAAAACAACTGGGTTTGTAAACTTGCGGGCAAGAAGCTATAGATAAGTGACCTGTACAGAGCATATCTGTGCTTTGACGTACCTATTTAGTTTTAGGCCTGTTTAGGATTCGTCTTCACAGAATTTGCAAGACTTCCGGTAAAGCGACTAATAGGGATCTTATTTACCATCTTCAACGTTCTAAGTTGCCTGTCGCATATCACCTAACACCTAAGACAGTAAAGAACGCATCAGTAACACTTAGCTGGCAACCGTTGTGGTGTTGTACTCCAATATTTTGAAACGTGATTCAACTGCCTAGCCAAGTTATCTAAACAATAACAAGAAAGGGCATGGTACGTCTCTCAACGCTGGGCCCCTCCAGCAGTAGTTGTTTGGGTGAAACCGGACTATACATACAATAGTACATTGACGCCTTAGGCTTCATAAATTCATAACGTCCCTGAATCCTTGCTTTTGCTGATAACATTTTTGACAAAACCGTCGTTCCATTATAGCTTGTAAATTAGGGTTGATCTCACCGGTTATCCAAACCTTGATGATTTACTGCATGCAGGTGAGGTGTCCCGACGAATGAGTATAGGTTGGTGATTTTATTTAGCTCAGAATCCAATGCTAGATTTGATCAAGTGTAAGACAACTTCTCTTTCGTGGGCTGCATGAATAGCATCTTATAACTGCTGACCAAAAACTTGTTCTGCATATAAAATAGCGAAACAATATATTTTGATATAAATTATTCTGCACACATTTTGGTTTTACATGACTTGACCTTCGTATAAGCGTCTGCTGTTTTTTCCACTGTACCTCGGGCAAAAAACCGTGAAGATCAAAAGACTATTTTTAAATATTGAAAAAGGGATTTGCTATGTGGTAAACTGGGCCAGTTGGGCTCTCCAAGCGTAAGAAACACACAGATTGGCAGTAAAAACTCACTAAGACTTAAAAGGTGGATAATCCTTGCCTGAGGGTAGATGCCAAAATGGATTAACCGTTTTTCATAGAAACGCAAACAATTATTAAAAGGAAAGTAAAAGTTTTTCGTGGCATCCCGGTGGCTGTGCGTTTGGATATATTTGACGAATTCTTGTGCAAGCTTATAAAATACTCGTTGTTATATATACTGCAGTTGTTGTAATAACCGCAAATTGCTAGCCTCTATCAGTAATAATTATTTTTGAATGACCTGTTTCTGTCATAATTTAATAGTCAGACGGCAGTCGTACGGAAGGCTGCTACATGTAGAAAGTTAAATTGTTTACATGTGAATGATGAAATTAGTTTCTGTTGAAAGGATCTGCTTTAATACATTCTTTACTTGTAACTTTCATTTTCACAGCATTTACTTTAGACAGCGCCTTTAGTAGTTATGACACGGTGATGAAAAATCGTCGCATGACTTTTACAAACACCATTCTTATTGGCAGCAGAATAGAAAGTTATGAATGAACTGCTTAGAATTGCATTATATGTTTCGCCATTAATAACAAAGCCTGTATATAAGCTCAGTCAAACTAGTCTGCGGTTTCCGCGCACTTTATTGTACTGAAACAGATTAGCAGTTTTCCGAAATTTACACAGCGTTATTATGGCAGGGAATCATGAAATATTCATACACTTGTTGAATGAAATTTGCTCCACTGATTTTCTGCGAAGTGAAAATTACTGTGTGTGAACGCAGTGCTGATTTAGGTAACCGAGGCTAGTGTTCGTAGTTATACCCTGACTTGCAGGGTCTTAAAATATACCTTAATAAAATATACCAAGACGTTTTACGAAGCCATTAATAGTAAACCGTAAATCTTTAGCTCTGAGATAACAGTAGTTAAATGATGGAGTTACAGCTTTTGTGTGTAAGTTAAGAAAAACATAGTCTGTCACCATTTATGGGTCCTTTGCTGAATCTGTAGAGCAGCTCGTATGTAGAAATTGGACTTTGCGTCTGGAATAATGCTGAAAAACTCCATCGAGTATTTTAGATTAATTTACTGCTTTAACGTTAATAACGTTCAAAAATCCGTGCTAGATCTATGCTGAGACATGCTGCCACCACAGCTGCTGATTTACGTAATTAACAATTAGTAAAAACAAATTTACATTTTGAATGCACCTTTTCTATTCCTTTTTTTATACTTCAAAGTGGTAATTTTTCAAATTTTCTCAAACTTCAAATTGAAATTTATCTTCAGGTTGGAAACAATGCCATAGGTAAGCCGTTGTTACCATTTCTGAAAGAGGAGATGGGCTTTAAAATATTTTCTACAGCTTTTATTTTTGTTTCGCAGCAGCTGCTGCGTGTGAGGCACTCACTCCGAAATCTTTGTGTAGACTTTTTTGTTCCAGCAAGTGTTTTGTACTGTGCCCTCGCCATGTTATAGTGCTCAGGACTACTAAGCTGTTTAGTTTTAGCAGACGTAAGTCTGTTTGCACCTGTCACCATTGTTTGTTGAGGCCTGCTACATTCATGCAGTCGAGGACCAGTTCCAAAAAGATGCTAGCTGCCTGATCCAATGATGGTTCCAATGAAACCCTCCCGCTTAGGTTGTTCACCATAATTCAGTTAGGTCCCAACATTTTGTCCTTAAGTTTTGAAAAGTTCTGACAATGGCCATTTTGCAAACTTTGATGAAAATTTTACGATTTCGATTTGAAAGTTTTGCTGAAATGACCGAATGCAAGACCCTTTCTCCATTAAGGTCTGCCTTCAAACGTAGAAATACTAAATCCCTAAAAGCAGTAACAAAAGAATCATAATGTTATTTCAGCGCCTTAATGTTTTTCTGAATTTTTGGGCTGTGGTCAGACGAGACTGGTCAGTGAACTTAAGATGAATGCCAAGTTAGCTTTGGAATGCCACATAACTGGAATGTTCGTGAAGTATTCGAAATTTAATTAAAAAGTTAAACAGGTTGTCTAACTCGTCGTCTGTTTTAGGATAGTCTATCTATATAGATAATTTGCATGTGATAATTCAGCACTATTCCAGCATAGTATGTGGTAACGTTAACGTAGGAATATAATTATTTTATTTTTTATAATTATGTGAACATAATTAGACTGTTTTATCGTAGCTAGTATTTAATTTTTATAAGTGTGAAAGCAGAAAAAATAGTTTTTTTATGAGTGTATTGTTTTGGCAAATTGAGACCGCCTCAAAGCTACTTTGCACAAGTTTCTTTTAGATGTCCTTAAAGTTAAATTTATTTTTAAAGCTTTTAACTTTTTTGACAAGTTATAAGACTAGTTGCTGTGGGTTAAACAATCATGCTCACTACAAATCTGAAGAAGCCATAAACATTAGTTTACTGCTGCAATTATGTTTAGCTTGAAAATTAATATTATCTGCCCAACTCAACGACGGATATATTGCTCGTAAATTTTCGGTTATTATCATTTTCAAGTGTATAATTTTTTGTGGTGATTTTTTTTCAGTAAACACTAAACTACATTTGGCTGACAAGTCTAGTTTTCGACATACTAAGTCTAACGTTCGTAAATACTACATTCTTTTCCCAGAACTTGATGTTTTTGGACACCGCTGGCATCAAGCCTAGTTTCGTATCAGTTTCATACTGGTTTACGGCTGGTGCAACATTACAACGCCAGAAAGTGTTTGCATAAGTGTACACTTTTGATTTGCAATGATGATAAGCCCCAACATCTAGGCACTGGTTTGGCACCATACATGAAATCTAGCAGTTTATAAACCTAATATTACGCCTGTAGCGTTATCCTTCTGTATTTTTATTATAGGAGTTGTCAATACAGCAATGCATTTTTTCAAGGTTATCACCTTACTTTATAATATTGCCGAAGCATGTAGTATTCGTCTTGTGTTATTTATGCGTCTGGAGTCACGTTTAGTGTAGTTGATATTTTGATAGCCATTTGGCGCTATGATAAAAGTACCTGCTGTTAAATTAAAAAATCACAAAGAAGGGATCACAGAACCAGGTATTAAAAGTGTAGGTGGGCCAAACAGAAGCTGTTACTGAAGAATGTGTGATAATCCTCCATGATTGGTGTTTAAAAAGCATAAAAGCTATAAAAGCTGCCTAATATCACCCCAGCACCTTGGTTCTCACCTTTAAAATAAGCGAAATAACCTTCTTGACCTTGAGAGCTGTTATCTATCATTTCAACCCCGCTGTATGATCTTCAATTTTTCACCGAGGAAAATTGCTGCACCCATTTTCCCATTGACACTCCATGTCAACCTGTTTCACGTAACGGGTATCCTAAAAATCACTAGATTGCTATCTATCTTGGGGGTATATGCTATATTAAACCGTACAATGAATAAATGAAATTAATTACACGATAAAGTACGCTCACGGTATGCCTGTATTTCTAAAGGAAATGCACATGTTTAGGAGCACATCAGAACTTCAAGATTTTATGCAGAGCTCTTGATAGTCCGAATTCTCCAAACCTGTGCTAACCGAAGTTGTCAGTGTTTTAAATTTCTCTCTGCTTCCCGCCAACCATTTAAATGAAGATATAGCCTACTTTCAGAATTCAGCGTGTTGTATATAGGAGACTCCTAAATTTTATTATTTTTAAACTTTGGATTTTTTAATAATAATAATTTATTAATTTCACTAACAATATGACGTAGTTACAATCATGGAAATTAATTAAACTTGCCGAACAATGCTGTAAAATACAAAAATAAAATAGTTTTACAACATTATATCAATAGTGCGACAAACTAAAAGTATTCGATAAAAAAATCCCTTTATCTCATGCAGCTTACCCCATTAATCATAATAGTATGTGACGTACTGCAGAACCGTCAAAAGCCGAAGCTTGTACGAGAGACTGTAGTGAATAGGAGAAGCTTATAATTTCTTTACTGTTGCTATCGTGGAAATCCGTTGAATAATTATTTCGAAAGTTGACCTGTATTTTCCATTTAACCTCCCAGTTTTGTTGTAAATTTTTCTTCTATCATTCGTACAATCAAAACTTTTTGTACTAAATCTGTTTGCCAAATCGCGACAGATAATAGCCGAGTAGTTTTGGTAACGACACGAAAATGTTAGCAAAGATAGACCATTCTGTGCTCTTACCATTAAAATTGTCATAAAACAAGGATAATAGCCAAAGATGGTGTTTGGTTGAAAGATTCATGCTCGCTCGCAGGCAATTTGGTAGTAATTTGGCTTCTACAAACTGATTTCCATGTTGTAAATGTGTGTAATGTTATAGTTGTAACTTTGTAGTCGTTTCCCTCATAAGTTGTTATAAGCACATAAATGATATAAGTTTATCAAGCATGATTCTCGCTATACACGGTAAAACAATATTTAAGAGAAGTGGTTAACATTTTTTCGTTTGATTTTCTCTTTTTTGGCGCGACTGTGATACGGTGCCTCTTTCAGCGTAATGTGAGTTTTTACCTTGCTGCAGGACTTTTCTGTTAATTATACTAGCCGTTGCTCCAGCCTCTATTTTCAGAATTTCAATTTCCGATCAAATCTAGACGGACACATTAGGCGTGTTACATGCGTAGCTGCATAAGCTCAGACTTGAAATAAACTACATGTAGATATAAAATTGCATAAGCATACAATGTGTGTGTGTACTTTTTCTCGTGAAGTATAAGGCAACAGATACGCGGGCATTGCGGTAAGCAGTTTGACTTCTGTATTCTGTTATGTCATATTCTTGCAGGAAACGAGATATCACTGGCTTTTTCGTTTTTTCCGGGTCTTTTTAGCTTCCTAGTTGCCCTGCTGTCAAAGTACTGTGTTGTCGATAACGGTTAGAAAGCGATTGTTTTCATTGCAGAAAGTTTACTTGTTTCAAAACGTGTGTTATCGCTGTTTATGTTTATTACTGGCGTAATTTCTTCAGTATGAGGGTAAAGTGTTTCCAATACAAATATGATTCCTCTCTTACGTACGTCAACACTGCCTATGCATGTATTTCATGTAAACAAGGCAAACAGCACCAGGTTTATATTGTTTACACGGTTACTCGCCTTATGTGATCAATATGTCCATCAGGTTATGACACCCATGTAAACCTTAGTGAACCATTTTTCTGCATTTCCCCCGCATATGCTGCTTTCGGTGCATACAGCGAGCAATGTTCGAGTTAAAAAATCTCATAAATGTGTCCGTGGAAAGAATTCATGAATTTTTGATGCCATTGGGCAGCTTTCTTCAAGGCTTTAGTGCTTCTCTCAAAGGAAAAATGGTTAATTTTTTTCTTCGCTGCCGCCTGTAAATTACAGAATTTTTAGTAATCGTAAATAGTTTTTCAACAGCATTTAGTTGAAAGTTAGACAATGCAAAAAAGGCCATTTTCACATTTGTTCTATGATAATGTTGATTTTCTGTGCCGTACCCAGACCTTCATGGATAATACACATTGTAGATAAACAGATAGACAAGCAAACTAGCGATTCCAATAGCGAACACCGTTATAGACTTATAATGAGTTTTACTGGTGAGAGTTTATGGCGATAGTTCATTTGTTCAAATTACTTTTAACTAAGGAAAAAATAGCTATGTTTAACGTGTGTAATCCTATGCGTATAACATGTGGAGTGTGCATTTCGCATAATTGCTAAGTGAAAAGAAATACTAGCAGTCTGTTTGTGCTTCGATTTGCACGTACACATGTAATGTAGGGTATGACAACTCTTACAAGCTCTAATAATAATATTATGGATGAGTAGATCACTGTTTATAAATGCTGTTCTTGGTTATGTGTGATAGAACTGAGTCCAGTCCAATGTTCTCAATGCTGTCTTACGTTGTCGATGGTATGCCATATAGGCTATTGAAAATATAGTCAGCTGATCATCAATTAATCACAAACTAATAAATTATCCAACTGCCTTCACCTAAAATACTGCATTCTGCTGATTAATCTTTACTTTAATGGTTGTGATGACAACAGATTAAAGTTAGTTGCCTTTTGTTGGAATGCAGTATTTGAGCAGGATGGATTAATATAACCAATAAATCATTATGGATTTTATATGAAAACCGCGCACGACGAAACCGGTCACTAAACGATTAACTGATAACAAAAGTGGTGTTCGTTCGCCACTACGTATTATTATTTATAATTATTATTTATAAACATAGACAGTAATGGTCAAAAAATTAGTTTTAGATGAATAATGACAACTACAAGGGGAAGGATTATTATAAATTTTCACTCTTCTTTTTTCGAGTGCTTTTATTGTAGTTTTATTGTTTTATATGTATGTATAATGTATTCTATATTACATACTTTGTGTGCAACTTTTTATGTGTAATATGTAATAGTTTTTTAACTCATTGAACAAATAAATAATTTAAAAGTCAAAGTTTAAAAGTTAGGTAGCTCTAGAGGCGGCAGAATACTGCTCAGCAGTTGCATTACGCACCGGAGATGACCTTCAGGCGCGCAGTAGACAATAACGCAGACCATTTTCGCGTTACTAAATTTAAGTTTAAATTAACTTAAATTAAATTAACCATGATCCACGTCACATCAGAAACATTCATCATTTATTAATCCTAGCATGAGTATGTGAGTTCAAAGGTCATACTAAAATCACTTTAGTTAAAAAATAGAATGCAGTTAAAAACCACAATACCTAGTTAAAATCATGTTAAAATAGAATGTAAGTTAAAGCCACAGTAATGAAAATCACACTGAAGTAGAATAAAACAGTTGTAAATTAAATTAACCACATTGGGGCGAAATTATTAGCGCCAAACTACCCTAATGAATTTCAGTTGCCCAACGTAGGGCAAGGCTAACCTTATTAACACCTGCCCACAATAGGCCAAGACTGTTCCGAAGTCAACTAGCCACGATTGTTGTTAATTAGGTGATACATCTTTTTGCACAATAGCGAACAATAGGACGTGGCTGCCGTTTTACCAAAAACTGTCTTCATGTAAAATCCATACATGTGATGTAGTGTACGCAGCCATGCAAAAATTTACTCTCATTTGCAAAGCGGTGCTCCTGGTTCTTATCTATAATGAATGGCTTCTTTTTGTAAAAGACATGCTAAAGTTGTGGAGATGTTTATAATTTCCTATAGATTTCATTTTTTATTTTGTAAGTTTGCCTTGTACACACGTGCATAATTTTTCGATGTAGGTCATGGTAGCTGAGCTATAGGCCTGTACAACATGGAATCATATTGTAGCTTACACATTATTACGGAAAAGCCTAGAGTAGACTAAAGTTCAAAAATATTAAACTTTTAGTTGAAAATCCTGCTTGAAAATCGTCGGATAAAATATTATTTCGGTAATTCAGTTTTTCTCTATAATTCTTCGTTTGACGCTAGTTAGGCTCTATTTATTACCCATTCCTCAGCGTATTTACCTAGCGTCCGAGTTTGTCTCTTGTTTTATGCTGTCAGTTGTTTAGCTGTATAACAAATTACGCAACAGCTGCGTTACTTTCAGTAGACAAGTAAGCGCAGCTGCAATGCACAGCTTCTGCAGATCGTGTTTAAAGTTTTTTCGAGACAGATACAAAGGAGTTACTAACTTACTTGTCTGCATAAATAATGATTAAATAGTTTATAGGGGATTCATTAGCAGGACATCACGCTTTAAAAAGGATTTAAGAGTTTTGCAGCTGGTGCAAGTGAGTTGTGCGCTTGCTATTGTAATGCTCTAGCGCCGTTGCTAAGCAACACTAGTTTTACTTTTTTGAACAAAAATGCTGCAATTAAACTTGCCGCGTTTTCGTCTAAAGAGCTATATTTATTCTATAATTCTAATACAAATGCAATGTAACGAAGTTTTTTCTTCAACACCGATTTTTTTAAAATTGCGATTTTGGCAAGCTGGAAAATACAGTTTATTCTGACTCCACTGCTTACATAGTTAGCAATTCATTGATTTGAATTAAAATGTGCACAGGCTTTATTTGCAGGGTGATTAACTTTCAACTGCGTGAACGATTGAGAATTATAATGAGCATAACTTTATTATCATTACTGAAAATGGTACTGAGCTATGCGGAAATTTTTGCCTGCTTATATTATAATGCCTATAATATGTCTGTTCAAGACGAGTCGCATGCTATTGTACATTGTAGTTTATCCGAGTCAATCAGAGAAATTTGTGTATGTGCAAGAGCTGTTTGCATTAGAACCTGAACTTTGTAGTAAGTTCTTGTCAGTTTTGAACATTTATGATTAATTCATTGTGTTGTTACCTGCTGTTGACATCAGTTTTTCTTACTGCGTACCAGTTTTTGTAGTGTTCTTGATGGACTATATATTACTGCTATTAAAATATTGCTACTACTAGCATTTTCAGGAATTTAAAACTTATGGCTAAGTCAGTGCTTCATATTAACTACACTAATAGTAATTGCAACAGTAATTAAAACCATTTATATACTAACAGTAAAACATTTGTCGGAATCGTATGTACAGTATAGGGCCTACATTGCAAAGGGTACAGACTACACCTTTTGCCAAATTATTGGTAGACTGTAGGTCTGCCTTTTGGTTAAAGCACAAGAAAAGCTTTTACATAACGCTAAAAATTCGCCTTGAAAATTTGTATCACCTACTGACAACCTTAATGCGCACATAGCTTGTATTAGCAGCATAGAATTTGTAAATTAACACAGTTTGAGGCTGGAACAATCAAAACTCAACACACTTTTGAAGTAGTTAATTCGTTTTTACTAGAGTAGATTAAAGATTTATTGTTGAAATTTCGTTTATGTAGTTTTACCTAAGTCTGTGGTATTATTTGACTACAGTATGTTTAAAGCTTAAAATTATGCAGTTGAATGCTGTCTCAAAATATTATCTTTGCCAGTGCAGTGAATTAAAAAGAGTAGAACTATACATGTTTTTCTAGTTCATTAAATTGAACCAAGAGTATAGCCCATATGCCCATGTAAAACTCCGCGTTTTCATTTTCTTTTTGGTCATTTTTACTGGCTTTGTGTTTTTTCTTATCACATCATTACCGTCTACAATCCTTCAATTAGTAGTAAAGAAGATGCATTTTAAGCACGTCTGTCTACCACAATAATGATAATCTTTTCTACATACTACTCAAGTTTGCCGTGCAAAAATGCAAGGACCTTCTGGTCTAGATTCTCCTTGCTCATCAACAAACCATTATGAGGGACATTGTTTATATGAGTCCTCCTCCAGGGTTTGACCACACGCCGGGGTTGTATTTATTTTTTATCGGCAAAGAATTTGGGAATATAACGCGTGTTTCACTGGCGAAACACTGTTCATAGTGTAGCCGCTGAGCACCTATTTATTTCACTTAAAGATAATTTCAGTTCTAAACTAGTCTATGTTTCTGAGGAGTTAGTTGTCATGTTGTTTTTGTTACAGCAAACCGGTGTTATATTTAACAAAATTTTGTTTTTGTTACAGCAAACCGGTGTTATATTTACCTTGATGTTGTTGATGATTTCCCTTAAGATTCTATAGCGAAATGATTTGTAAAACTTCAAAAAAATCACTATTCAGTATATAATTTGCTTCAGTTATAATTTGTGTGGAAAACGTCAGATTGTTTTCGAAAGTTACTCGAGATGTGTGCATAATGTGTTAAAGCAAGTTGTCACATCCATGCATCTTAATATCATCTTTCTACATCAGTGTTTTAGGTGAAGTCTTACCAATCCATCAATGAGTATAGAACTTTGTACATGTGCAATTTTAATTCTTGCTTGAATCGAAGTAACTTAGGGAGCAATAAAAACAAACAAAGAAAACACTGTGGTTACCAGCAGACAGATTAGGCTGTGATTTGGCTTTATCACAATATTTTTCCAAGCCATCATAATGACACTTGATTCGTGATTGCCTGGACAGGTTTTGGACTATCTAGCGAGGTGTATAATCAGACCACATCAGTGTAACAGCTTATTGATATGTAATGAAATCTCAAGAACATAGACCAAAGAGTCCGCAAATATAAAAGTAATATAGAGTAACAATTCTTACATTGTAAGAGAAGCTTAAAAAACAAAGGAATTTTGATGAACTCATTTTGACTCCTCCTCCTCCCATAATCTACCATTCTTTGCATTGTTGCTATAACAGGCTACCGTCTGAGGTAAAAACTGTCTGAATTTTTGTGCATCCGTTTTCCTGTTTGTCTAAAATGTGTTAGAAATGTCAGTGTACGGGGCAAGTATTCTCTGCATATTGGAGAGAGTGTTTTGCTTTAAATTGCTCCCGAATGTAGCTTCCTGGTTAAAGACTCGAGATTTCTTTTCAGAATTTTCCATGGGGAGGAATTTGGAATTTTAAGCTTTTACAACAAACAGTATGCACTTAATTTTTCTTTGTCACCATAATGCTGTTTCTCGTTTCTTAATATAGAGTGCTTAATAATTTGATTTCAAGTTGAACGGTTTCATCATTTCCATATTTTTAGGTATTCTCCTCTTGCTTCTTTTAGATTTGTCCAAGTTTGCAGAGTTTCTCTCTCTCTCTCTCTCTCTCTCTCTCTCTCTCTCTCTCTCTCTCTCTCTCTCTCTCTCTCTCTCTCTCTCTCTCTCTCTCTCTCTCTCTCTCTCTCTCTCTCTCTCTCTCTCTCTCTCTCTCTCTCTCTCTCTCTCTCTCTCTCTCTCCCTCTCCCTCTCACTCTCCCTCTCCCTCTCCCTCTCACACCTCTGCCTCTCTTCTTATCTTTTATCTTTCATTTGCTTCCATCCTCTTTTTATCTGTCTCTCCACTCTCCATCTTTTGACTGGCCATAATTTTCTCACAACCTATTTTCGTTATTTCATTTCATGTTATCATTTCTCGGTCATTAACGGATCCAGACGGCTATTGCGTTTTCGTCTGGGTTTGCAAAGTCGATGCGTTGATTTGTCGCCATTTTTGCTATTTTTGTACTTGTAATCATTTAATCTCTTGTAAATCTTGAAGGTAATGTGTGAACGTCATGCAACGCTTTATGCATATATTTCATACTCGTCTGTGAGATTCACAAGCAGTATCATAATGATTACTGAGTCCAGTGATCATAATCTCATGATCATAGATATATGTATTTAGATGGTAAATTATTCAGAACACAAAAAAATTATGTTGGTTTGACATTTGGTCTTTAACAGTTTGCAACTCCGAGTTTTGGATTCATTAGTGCTTTATAACTGGTGTAAAATGTAAAATATTTTAAGCTGGAAGAACAAATTAAATTACAAACAAGTCAGAGAGCAAAAGAATGGTAAACTACAGTTGGTAAAGAAATTGATTTTATGCAAATTAAATTGCAGTTCAATTTACCATTAATAGTCAGAAATCACTAAAATAATAAACGAAAGTTATGAAGGAGCTCACATTCAAGTAGTTTACAGACATTTTGAACAGCAATATTTTTAGCCTTAGGCCACATAATAGCTGTAAATTAGGGCGAGTTGGCCAACAGTTTGAAGTAATTTGAAGTTACAGACTGATACTTGAATTGTATTTATCCTTCAAGATGTACAACATTTATCAATATTAGATACGCATTCTTTAGTAACAGTTTTATATGTCAAGTTGATATTTAGATGAATTTCAAGATATTTGTTATCTTTATTCGTTTTGAACTCGGCTTGAAATATTAATGTTGTTATTTGCCAAAGTTTAAGGCATTGTCTATGTAATTGTCATGTAATAAACAACTCCTGTGCACTTGACTGCACTAGTAATCGAATTAGTTAACTCATAAACGAAACAACATAATTCTGCATCTATAGTCTGAATTTGAATTCAGTGAAGATTGACTATTCCAGTATTGGACTTCCATGAGACTAAAAGTTGCTGTCCTCTGCTCAAGCGTGCAACAAGCGTCGTGCAGTAAGGCAAAGCAAACACTTTGGTACAAATGTGTTTTTACTAGAAAAGTATTGTTGCACTTCGTGAAAGAGTGGCCTGTATTTGGGCTCTGGCAAAAGATAACAATTCGTGCAGAGCTATTTGCCATCCATACCTTGATGGCCTCTTGGAATGATCTTGTTTAGAGCTAAGATAAATAGAATGTTGCACACGAGCAAGAGATGCTTGTGGCTGATCCAAGACCAAGACTATATTGCTTATGCTAACTGATATAAAAATGCGTTGGAGCCGAATATATAGTGAACATTTAAAATCTGTGTACGAGTAGTTAATTCTGCGTTTTAGTTATATCGTTTACAGAACGATTTTTTGAATGTTGAAGTTTATGGATTCATG
This sequence comes from Tubiluchus corallicola, assembly GCA_030141605.1. Lineage (NCBI taxonomy): Eukaryota > Metazoa > Priapulida > Priapulimorpha > Priapulimorphida > Tubiluchidae > Tubiluchus > Tubiluchus corallicola. The sequence goes on from JAQGDQ010000079.1 coordinate 161,400, forward strand.
CTTTAATCGAAACAGAACGAATTCATTTATAGGTCGACTCCAGTTCTGGGACCTTCAGTAGTGGTTTATGCTAATCGGTTTTAACAGTTCCAATAATTCAAGACCACACAAGTTAGCCTACCCTAAATAGCTTATAATAAGTAATTATTGTCCTTTGCCAACTTTTCTCGTTAAGTTCTTAATTATGGCCACTGATGGAGTTCATTGTCATAAGTTTTGTTTTTAAAAAGTGAAACTGGGGGTCAATTACCCGCAAATATGTGGCAAGCTGAATTTAGCGTGTAAATATGTAACCTTGTGTTCTAATATTTACTGGATAATTGCTACATCAATAACTAGTGGTGGCTGAAAAAACAACGCAATTGCTTTCTGTGTATTTCAAACAAATTTCTATACTCTAGTTAATGAATAGTGAAAAAGATAATGATAACCAAATTATAATCATTGTGATCGCGCTTGTGTGTGTAATGTATGTATGTGTCTGTGTGTATACTGTGTAGTTTGCACAATACTCCGGTGTGTTTGTCCATTTTGTCGAATAGCGACAATTGCAGTTGCAGTTGAATCCTATGCATTTATTCAGCCTGTTCGTAATACTACTTTAACAGAGTGACTCTGCTATAGACTGAATGGACAAGTACCCCAAATAGTAGTGTTAACATTATCGATTACCTTTTATGTGCGTAGTTTGAACTGAATGGAAAACGTTCATGTAAGTCTAATTATTTAGCACTATAATTGGAAGCATCTTCTCTAATCGATTCCTGACGTGACCCGGCTAAATGTCATTGACACCATGGTCAATACAGTGGTAAGAAGCTAATTATTTTAATTGCTAAGTGCTGTTGCCTATTAACACGAAGTCATTGTTTTTCAAACTCTTGAATTAGTCTCATACAGCCATTGGAAATATGACTGTTTAAACGGTTTCATTGAGCTTAAAGTTGATTAATAAGTAGGCTGCTGGCCTCTCTACAAGACAGGTATCTCTATGCCCGAAATAGTGTAATTGTGAAATTGAGCAGTGTAAAGTTACTATGGAGTTGGGCTGAAGGTTCCTCATGATTGCTTGCTGATTTACTGGCAGGCCATTCCAGGATTAGCAAGATTGTGCGTGGGGCAGGATTTCCAGAAACATCCTATACTGGTGTTCTTGGATGACACATTGCTCAGTAGATGAATAGATCCACTGTGGAGATTCTTATCGTTTTTTTAGACTTTGCATTTGGAAAGTAAGGCTGTTGTCATCACCTTCCAGACAATGGCACTATGCAGTCATCATCTTCTGGACAGATATGGTTTCTGTAAGGACTAGGTTCGTTCAGATTGATCACTTTCGTTTTCCAAAATTTCCAGACCAGCTTACATCAAAATTGGGGTAGAACAGATACGGCTTCTGAAAGGACATTTATGGAACTTCGTACGTCTTCCATCAGCAGTTATCTTGTATTTATCGTGTCAAACGATTGACACTCTGCAGCGAATCCTTTTGGAGCCTGGAGGTCCTCCGCTCAGTTTTTAGTATTCTTTCCAAAACTTCCTTGTCTTACAAACAAGTCTCTAAGAATTCTGATCTCAATGGCAAATGATTGTATTTCAGATTATCATACTAGTGCCTTTCCAAAGTAATATCCTCAAATATAATTTTAGTTCATGAATTACATCAACCAAATCTTCAAACTTTTTCACGTGTAAACAGCATGTTTTGAAATTTCGGAGGTGTTCATAACTCATCCTTCCTGGCATTATCCATACTTTGTGAGTTTGGTAACCGGCTGACTTCCATCAAGGAATGTTTGTTCGGTAGTAAATGGAATCCACATGGTTAACATTCGTCAGTGTCAGCTTGGAGGAATGAGGATTCACATCTGATGACGTTCTGCGTACATGGCTGAAATGCAGGAATGTAATAGAAGCCTTTTACTTGTGCTACTCGGTGAGAGAATGCATATTGTTTTATCATTGTCATGATCGATACAGGCGATATGATAGCTTGCAGTTTGAAGTCCATTTGAAGTCATGATTAGTTAATGGTGGAATGATCTACAGTTAATTAATGTTTATACCCAATGATAGCCGCAAAAAAGGAAACGTGAAAAGCTTAAGTTCAGCTAATTTGAGCCACAGATATTTAGTTGCAAGTTTTGTGGTCCTGGTAGTCTGGTATTTTAGAGCACGTCTTTCGTGATTAAGACAAATCTCACCAACTAACGGTTTGCTCATCATATTTTAGTTCTTTGGAAAAGCTTAGCACTATTAATTAATAGGACCTTATGAAGTTTCACTATGGCTTTCTACAAAAAGTTTAATTCTATAGATAATAATATGCCGGATTACGTAGTAATATTAATGTCTATGTTTAATTCACTTATAATATCGTTGCTGCACCACATGTTGGACAAATTTTAGTAAGCATAAATAATTTTTCATTTAAAAGAATACTTTAAATTAATTTAAATTTATTATTTGAAATTAATGAATTTGTTAGTTTCCGCGTTTGAGTAGTGAAATCGTAATTCCTTCACGATGGACATGAAATCAAAAACCTTAAAAATATGACTGATTGGCTGTAGCAGCTGACACTTATAAGCAGATTTTCCTTCATATTTCTCCTAATTTATTTGCTTTGCGTGTTGGCGCAATATGCCAGGTGTTTAATGTGGGTATTCAGTTTAATCTAGCGATTAGTACTTTATATTTATTAACAAATTAACGTGACAAGAACCTTGGTGAAGTTCGTTGTTATTCGTTTATAATCGTGAAATTATGTTGCAGCCGTCAGGAATAAATAGGTTGGCAATTCTGGAAAACTGCAATATGTGAATTGCAGTCTCATCAAAATAATTTTATGTAATTTCTATATTGCGGTGTCTAAACTGATAGCTTTGTTGCAGTCTGCTTTGATGTTTTCAGGCGCCATTTGTAGGCTAATGGTCTTCGAAAAGAGCTTGTTGACTTCGCAAGTAGGCTCATGCCTGTGGCCTCATTTTATAAGCATCCAGGTTCTGATGTAGATGGATTATGCGACCGGATCCCAGCGGGGACTGGGAAGTTTTTGAAAAAAAAATTAAAAGCTGTACATCATATCTGCGTATAGTAAAAAGATTACTAAGTTAGATCAATTAATAAAATTTATAGTTATGACAGTGCGTGAAAGATGTAAACCTTTCCTCTACATGACATCATGAAGTAGGTCCCCTGTTTATTCAGGAGTGGAGAAATCAATTCTGATTTGAAACGCAGAACATACTTCGGGTCGTCTGCTCCAAGTTGATTAAATTCCTTGTTCAATCAGTGTCTAGCGAAGTCATACGCGCCAAAGACTTGATGACCTGCGTCCTGCTGGAATAAATCAGGCTTTGGCGCTTACATGAAAAGCTAAATGTTGCAGTTGAGTTTGTACCACGAATCAGTAATTGATAAGAAATTGTAATAAAGCGCAAAATAAATGATGGAATTCATGATAATACAGCTGGGCTAAGATAAGAATTTAACATTAATAAATTCCACAGCTAAATTAGGCGCGAGAATAAAGATGTGAAACAGTTAGTACTAGGAAAGTTTAATAATATCAAATTTAATAGAAACATTTTTCGAAGCATTCAAAATACAAAATAATTGTTAACTTCTTCGAAGTCTAGTTGCTTTCAAATTCAGTAGGTCAAATTTTTGAGTTGTACTTGAAAAGTTATTTTTAATAACTGCTATATAGGCTAAAATGCCGCTTTTTATGATAACCGTGAACCACATACTTCACCTGGCTTAGGAAATGAACTTGCTGGCTAATATTTATATCATTAAGGCTTAAGGGCCTAATTATCTCTATTAGCCTTCATTAGGCTTTTAGTATTTTGACTCTGATGAAGTTGTTAACAAGGTTTATGTGTTAATTGCTTGTTAATTACGTTGGCTTATTTGTATTAGGCCCAGAATGTGTTCTAGTTTTTTCTCCGCGTCTAATCTTCATTTGTCAAATCTGCCTTAATTATGTCTTATTTGGCAAGATCATTTGCTATAAGTTACAAAAGGCATTTTCTAATTTTAATGTTTCTTTACTACATATAGTTCTCACTGTGACGCGAGTATGACGCAAATGAGCAAGTAGTTAAATTAGTATGAGCAGCCTAACAAACACATATTATTTACCGTCGCTTGTTTAACAATCAACATTAGCACTAACGGCTATTTAGCGACATACACGCAAACAACGAATAACATGTATTGTACGGCGTATACCCTAGCGTTTCCAGCCACTAGACTCGAACTCAAAACTGCGTGGTTGTAGTCCGTAAACCACTCAGCCACCCAACCCAAGACGAGTGTGTGACCGAGTGAATTAGTAGTACATTAATCGTGTTTTGTTTGGTGGCGCCGACTGAATGTATGATCTATACGCTTCAGACTACAGAACACATAGTTAATGATTCCAGTCGCAGGTTCGAGCCCCGACACATAGTTGATGATTCCAGTCGCAGGTTCGAGCCCCGATTCTAGACGCCTGGACGTTTGATGTATTTCGTTAGTCATCTGTTATTTATTGTTGCTTTTATATGGACTATGGACCTCCATGGTTGTTGACATAGCTTTTTTAAAAGCGATATGAAATCTATAGAAACTTAAAAAATGTAACAGACATACTGTTACATGTAATAAATGTAATAACAAAAATGTGTGTGTGTGTGTGTGTGTATGTGTGTGTGTGTGTGTGTGTGTGCGCGTTTGCCACATTTTTAGTTCAACACTTAAAATAGTTAAAAAATAAATATTATAAGTCTAAGTTTCGGTTGTTATAAACTCACAATTTTTTCCTTTTCAATTTTTTCCAGAATCACATTTCACTACCTCACATGTTGAGTATGTCTTGTCAGATTTATGCACAACTTAACAGTAAGTTATATGTGTGTGGTTTACAATTTGCCCGAAGATACACACGACGAAACTTTAAATTTTTGATAAGCTTTTTAAAATTCAGAACCATCAGCGTGTTTGACAAAACCGTCAAAGGACTGAATAAATTGTTGTTCTTTTATTTAGCTTTAGCATTTCTTCAAACAGGAATCCTCCGAATTTTGAGAGATGAACTGCCTCTTTAGTGTCTTACGGGCCGCTACACAACCTTTGAGAAGTTGTGTGCTTAATACAGGGAACCACTAAACGTGGTAATACACGGGCATTATTATACCGAGCTTTTGCATTGATAAAATAGATACATGCGCAACGTGTCCTATCTGTTCGGAGTGTCAATTGAAGGATGCATCTTACAGCAAGTATTGTAATCCCATTTACCTTCAAAGGGTAGCACCTCAAAATTATGGGTACATCGTAGTTAATAAACTTTGAATATTATATAAGTATAAGTTTCGGTTGTTAGAAACTTACAATTTTTTGTTATAAAATGTAAACGGTTGGTTTCCATACAGTTGAAAACTCATGTCAAGAACCAAACGCGTCATGTACCTCTCCCGTACATGTATATATAATATTCCGGCAAGTAGTACATACTTAATATTCCCGAGGTGCAAATCAGCTTTGGCTGTTGATAAGAGGAAACCAACACAGGTGCTCTATAAATACGGGGCAGTGGTTTTTCATCTGTTGCAGCATAATAAGTCTACGATTTAGGCCAGTTGACTCATTGCACAAAAATATTGACTTCGAATGGAAAGCGAATGTTGAATTATCCAATTTTAAGAGCATTATAAACGATTTTAAATGTTCTTGTCTAGAAAAGCAGGTTGAAAAAGCTTTCTTTGCCGCTTCTTGGTTTTACCGTTACCGTTTAACGTTACCTCCAAGCTGTGCTCGAAAAAGTAACTAACAAGTAATGAAACAAGGAACATAAAATTAAAACAACTATAGCAATAAAGACAAATAAACCATCACCAAAACGGTAACATTATAATTTGGATATACGTGTTAGAATGTTTATCATCTCATTTCATTTAAAAACACATTTTCAATTTGTTTACTTTTGAGTGTGGAAAAATAAAAGACAAAACATTGTTGTGGGTGTATTGCCCTCCAGCAACAGTAGGCGGATCTGTACACACCGTAGAGCCTTGGCGTTGGCCCATAACAGAAGTTTTCTTAGAATACCAAAATTCTGTCTGAATAATGCACTTCTATATAATGTAACTCGTGTCTTTACGACATGGCAATGATCATATTGGGGTACGAAACTGCTGTACGAAATTGTAATTGGCTAATTGGGTGTGAGCTTTAGAGCTGCCTTTTGCATATTTTGCTAACCTGAATCCGCCCTTGTTTGTCTGCTGAGGCTTTTAGTTAGCAAGAACTTAGCAAAACACACAGTAAACTAAACCCAGAAACAATCAAGCTCAAATTTCTGGGCCCCCTGGTGGCGGTCTGAAGAACATAAAAGCTTACCCTAAATTCGTAGTTTAAATTTCAAAATAAACCCTGCTGTGTTCATAAAGAGCGGCATTCCATTCGTAATGTGTTGTTGGGTTTGTTTTCTGTGTTGTTATTCTGAGTTTAAATGACTTACATAGACGGTTTAAAATGTCTGTATGGTTTTCTTTTGTCTTTTAATTTTGGTGTTTTGCACGGTTCTAGAGACTTTTATTCTCTAGAGTAGATATAGAAATGAGTTTTGCTTTGTTTCTTTTGTACTGCCTTCACGCTTATAAAAACCGAATTTATCAAAAATGGTTTGTTAAAAACGCATCGCATTTCTTTGCGTCTTAAATGGCATTTGCAGTGTTTAGAAAATAATTCATTTAAATGTAATTACACATTTTCTGTTTAGTCTAACTTAAACCCTGCTGCTCAAATTACATGCTTTTTCGTGCATCTAGGCATTGAATTATCTAACATGCTCGTAAAAATCAAACCGCAGCGTAATTTATAGTTCTGCAATCACGCGCAAGTGATAAATTTATAATCACGCGTATTACAATTCCTGGAACTACCCATTGGGTTAATTTGCGTACCAAGTATACATGCAAAGTGGTTAAATTAATGTTTCAGGCGATAAATTCATTTTTTTGCATGTTTTGTGCTTGGCATGCCGCTGTTTTACGAAGATATAAAAGTTGGTCATTAGCTTTCAACAAGCACTCAGCGTTTAGTTTAGATGTAACAAACATAATTTATATAGTCAGAGAAACACAAGCGGTAGTATCACCGCGTACGTTGAGTAAAATTTACTGTGTTTTAATCACCGCAGGTTTTAATTGCAAGTTTAATGGAACTTTTATTATAAGGAAGTACCCTTAGTATTACTAACCTAATCATGAGTGGCCAGCATGGAGTCTAACTTCTAACTCTAGAGAGGGGCATATAGGATTGTTCTACTGAATTGAAATTAATCTGGTCTTACGGAAGCGATAAGTTTGTTTCCTATTTTACCGTTCGTAACTGTTGTTTTGTATAGGGCAAAGCAGAAGAAGAATGCAAAGCAAAGTACGTTAAATATCTTTTTTGATGAACACTTAAACACTTTCTGCCTTGGATATTTGATCCAAATTAGTAATCCGCGTTTCGATGCTTCCGATTTTTTGCAAATAATCTACAAGCTGCATTTATTCTGTAGCTACATAACCTATATGTATCATTCATGTGGGTACTGTAATTCAGACACATGCCATAATTTTATTGGATGAATCATCTAATGATACTAGTCCATACAATCACGAACCTTCAAACTGTAAATTTTCTAATTTGCCGAGCTGAAACCTTACAAACCTCACCGGGCTGTAAATGGGAGTTGGCCTAATTTTTCAAATGGCGTTAATACTTTGTGATTTGCTTGCTGACTCAGTTCTTTCAAAAGCAACGTAACCCTTATAAAGTTTCAACAAAAATTTGAATATAAAGATGCTTGTTTTGAATAATCAGTATTATTGACTAATGTGTAACTGTAACCAGTTATCCTAGATCTTGGTCTGTCCATCTAGACAGAAAATTGAGTTCTCTAAAATCAACTTATAGAACTTTGAGGACCCTTGTGACTGAGCTTGATATATACCTCAGCTCTTTATAACACCCTCTGGCGTTCGTGTTCCAATTCGTGGGTCATTCGTAGGATTAAAACTTACCCAGCAAAGGGGCAAACACGAAATCCATTCACTTCACTCCAGCTGTGAAATTTGGCTTAAATATAAAATTAGTTGAAATTAGTATTGAATGTAGATCATGCTTGTGTATGCAGTACTATGCACGTGGCGATGATCTGAAAACTGTAAATAGATGATTGTTATACTAATAAGTGTGTCTACAGGTGAAAAATCTTTTTTTCGCAATTTCCAATACTTTGCCAGAAACAAAAGAGATTTACAGTTACTTTGCCTATAAAAGAGTTTGTAACTCTGATGAGCTAAGATACTGGTGTTAACTTTGCACACCATGTGCTGAACAAACTGTTAAATCCACGCCGCGAACAGTTATTTTAATTTTTTTTAGAAATTTGAACGTTTGGTGTTGAGACGTTGCCGAGTTTTTCAAGTGTAAAAAGTGAAATCCAGGTTGTCGCAATTCTGTTAGACACTTTTCTGCGTTTATATATATTTTAACAGCCGTGATACTGAAAAAATGGAAACTAAGCTTATCCCTTAAATTATAAAAGGCGCTCCTTCAAAAGCAATACGATCAAACCGCAAAGCGCTATATAAAGCTATGTATGGTCTATAATAAAGCCAACAAACTAGCTAGTTGCTTAATCTGAATAATAAACATTCAAAGCCTAAAGGCCAACTAAGCCAGTCTCGTTCATCCCAGAAGTACAAAAATGCAGAGAATTTTATCAGCTTATGGGTTAAAGTTAGTTAGACGGTCTTCCTCAATCACTTGCTCACTCACACTCATTTTCTGACTCTCTCTCTCTCTCTCTGGGTGTGTGTGTGTGTGTGTGTGTGTGTCTTCGTCACTCCGTGTTTCCATCTCCCTCTCTCTCGTCTGTTCACACGCACGCACGCACGCACATACATACACACACACACACACACACACACACACACACACACACACACACACACATACACGTTCACAAATTACAATATTCACATTCTTTTTCTTCATTTTCAGGTTAATGTTTTCGTTACATTGCTTGAAAATTTCAGTTTGGGTTATCATAAATGGATATCAAGTCGAGTTATCTAGTGTTAAGGATCGCACATGCGGCTTAAATTGCTTATACTTGTGTCTACTGTTGTATTCCCAGGAAAATTGTGTAATATGTATTGATAATTTGTTATTTGTATTTTTCAGATTTGGCCAAAGATGTTGTTCTTTTCAGTGCCCCGGGTGTTCCTAGCTACTCTCAATTGACCTTTGACCTTCCTCGGGGACAACTGTTGGTCGGTGCTCGTGATTACCTCTTCCGATTGAACATATCATCTCTACAGCTACAAGAGAGTGCGGAGTGGTCTTCCACTGATAACCAAGTCCATATGTGTGTACAAAAAGGACAAGCAGAGGTAATTTTGTAATTTTGCATGCTTACTTATTGAACTTTGTTTTACTAAAATACGAGTGTAAAAATAAACTAAAGTTAAATGAGACAAATCAAGTCTTAGTGTAATCAGATGCACTGATCGGTAATAATTGGATGTATTTGACTGTCCAGTTGATGTTAAAATTAAATCCTCCAGAAGGAACTGAAAACAGTGTCAAATGACCTTGCTTCACTTATCAATGATGAGAATGTAATACAGAACAGTTGGAACATTTTGCCACATTTGGTTTTCATAGCTCTTATATTTGCATTTCAGTAGCAAATCTAACAGTTTTACATACAAATTTAAAACTGAATCACTAGTTTTCTAGAAGACGTTGCATTTGTTTCAAAATTTGGATTGTTTTGAAATGATGGGCAGAATATGGTGAAATTTACTGTTAGGCTAGTCAACCACTAACCTAGTTAGTGTGACTAGTACTTTACTCAGTAGTTACCAAATATAAAAAATCTAAAAGTTTACACATTAGTTAGAATTTCACTTAGGTGTTCACTTATGTTCAGCTTGACCATCAATTTTATTCCCAATTATGAATTTGAAGTTTATTTCGAGATTATACAAATGGATTTACTTAAATGTACAACTGCTAAGGACATTTTTACAGAAGTTAAATCTTAAAAGCGGCATTTATGCTCAGTGCATTTTCGTAAACCATTTTGTAATTTTTAATACCCTATTCCTCATATACGTGCCACTGGCACCATGTAAGTAGGTACAATATATGTTACATAACTTTTAATTGTACATTTTGTAAGCTCTGTATTTATTTTGACTTCCTGTAATTTGATTTGTTAACTCATACAACAATCTATTTTTACAATGTTTTTACATTTGTCCCTTCGTTTATCTGGTTTATCAGTACTTGGTCAATAACTACTAATAACTTTTTCCTCAACTTCCTTCTTGGTATTTGGGTCACACTTACCCGTCTGACTTGTGCAGACTCGTAATAAAAAAATTTAAACAGCTGATTTGATTTTGAACCGTAAGTTGCAGTAGTCGAAGCTTTATGAACCATTTTCATTCTTGGCTTTAGAAGTATACGGTTCTTAAAATAAATACATGATGTACGACTTTGACAGAATATGGACTAATGTTGACGGATGGGCGTGGCGAAGAAAATGACCAGCGGTCATCATATAACATCATCTGCAAGTGCACGACGTTAAATTTCAAATAATCTATTCGCGCCTTCATGCGAGTTTAAAACATGGGTGCAGAAAATTAGTCTGAATAAACAGTGTTGGTAAATGTAGTCTATGTTATAATGCTTCCTCGTTCTAATGGTTGGGGATAGCATCTCATGATCATGCTCTATACTATGGAAATGTGTTTGCAACACAGTATCGCCATTTATAAAAGGCGTTACTGTGTTAAGCAACTAAGGTATTATTAAACTAATACAAGCAAGTGTGAGAAATGTGAGAAACATTAATGTTTTATATACGACTAGTCTATTTTAGGCCTATACTAGGCCTAATGAATAATTTCAGTTCCTTGCAGCAAATTGTGGATGCATTTTTGGTAAATAAAACAAAAAAAACAGCTCTCGAAAGCTATCTACTAAAATTCCTGAAGTTAAATTACTTTTCGTAATTTCGCAGACCATGGTCAGATGAGTTACATTTCATTCTGTACGTCGGGTTTGCTCAATACTTCCATTGTAACCAGAAAATCGTTAAGCTCCTAATTGCTACAAAATTAACTTAATCCCTAACGGCACTCAAGAAATTTGATTACAAAATCCTGTACAGTTCGTGCCAAATTGAGACCACTTTTGATTTTAGAAATTACGTGAGAGCTCTCTTGTATTTGTTCTACATCATGCAGTTTGATCGAGTTATAACATAGACTGTATAATTTGAATGCACAAATGGCTATTGAAATTTACCCCTAAATAAAACGGTTTTTCATTAATTGGTAGTAAGTGGTTGAGCTTGATTTACAGGTTTTTTGTATGCACTACTACTGACCAATTTAGTTGAAAACTTGACACGCTTTTAATGTGTCTGATTTATAGTGCTAACTTTAGTCCACAAATCCATATAATCAACAAAATCCAATTCCAGTGAGAAAGTAGAGAATGCAAAACATTGAGAAATTCCATCCAACTACCTGGATATTTCATTTAGATATTTCATATTGTGACGTCACAATATAAAACCTGACTAAAACGTATTACATGAACAGCGAAAACGACGCCATCACAATGAAATAGATGGCCTTATAGTTACTTCGCAAGTAAGCCCAAAATGTCATCAAATGCAGATGAAGACCACACTTTTTTCCATTTTTGGTGATTTAACTGCAGAGTAATCGATAGTTCATTATAGCCATAAGGAGCTAAGATTTTCAGTCCGTGTTCGTTAGTCGCCATTACACTGTATTCCTCGATTGTGACATTTCATTGTTTAAACAAGTAACCATTTTACGCGTTGTGATTGAATTACACCGAGTTTACTCACCCGTGATAAATCTTACGTTCAACAGTTTAATGCGCCATGCATTATCTCATCTATCTTTTTAAACCACCTAGTTATTTTCAAAACGTCTAGAAAAGAAAAATGGCGGAAGTAATTAAGTAATTTTTGATCGGGTAAAACTGCCATTTACAGTGTATCACAACTCTGTCAAACCGTGACTAAATTATGAAACTGTGAACTGAAATATAGGAATAAGCACTTCTATCAGAAACGTATATAACTGGAGGCAGCATTTGAAGGCCATGCCAATCATTAGGTACACTTGGTCCAATTTGGCCTAATTAGTTTACAAGAAATTTGTAAACTATTTCGTTAAAGCACTTGTGATGCTGACCAATGGATACTAAACACGTCGATCTGTAGGCTAACCTGAAATACGTTATGTAAGTGGAATGAAGTTACCATTATCTAGTCATTTAAATTCCTAAATAAATTAAACAAAATTTTTAATGCTAAATTTAATGTGTTAGACAACTAAGTTTAATGTTGATTTATAAGTCAAACAAAGCATTTATAAAACTAATATAAGTTATTTTCCCATCAACCATCACAAAAACTATCAGTTTATTATGTGTTCACATAATGTAAATTACTCTGTTATTGTAAATTATCAATAGGACTAGTTAGTTAATTTTCACAGCAAATTCTGGAAATTTCGTATTTAAATTTGTCATTTCTTTAATAATCTAAAATCTTGTAAATTTATGAATTTATTGTTAAATTTAACTATAGAATTTTTACTAGGTAATTCATAATCATTTTATTTTTATCCATTTTAAAGTTTGATATTTGAAATTCCAAGAAATTTTATAAATAATTATAAGGCTTAGTCCTCGAACTTCTGCTCTTTGAATAATTTTTCAAATGTAATTATTTTTTACAGGATAATTGCCACAACTTTATCAGGGTACTGCTAACTCACGACAACCGGGTATTTAGTTGTGGCACGAATGCTTTTCATCCTGTCTGCTCTTGGAGAGAGGTAAAAATTCTAAATATACTAACAGTTTCTTTTGCACGATTATAGATATCATAATTCACTAGTCACTATTCACTAGCAAAGTAGTACCTTCTACCAAGTACTACACGAGTATATATATATATATATATAATGAGGTAATGAAAGAAGAAGTTTCTTAAGAGTGTTTCCAGACTGGGGTTCTGAATCTTATATAATGGAAGAGTGTGCTAGGCTTGATCTTTAGTAGAATACTATTTGACACTCTGGCTGTCTGCTTATTAACTAGATTAATAAGTTTATTTGTAATCACTCTGAATGTTAATATAGCATTTAAAGTGTTTGGTTTTATTTTTAATTTTGCAGATAACAAGTTTAAACAAAATCATTGAGAAAGTGGAGGGGATTGGCAGATGTCCGTTTTCTCCGCATCACAATTCAACGGCTCTATTCACAGTAGAAGGGGACTATTACGGTGCCACCATGCTGGACTTTACGGCAAGGGATCCGGCCATATACCGGATCATGGGCCCGTCGAAACATCTCAGGACAGCACAGTATAATGACGAATGGCTCAATGGTATGAATAATATCAAAAAATGTTATATTAAGGAATAAAGACACGAATCTGTGTTCTTGAACTCTCATTTCATTTTTGTTCTAGTTGCTTTTCATCTCAAGAATTAGCATGTATGCTGAAGTGTTTCATTACTTTTTATTCTTTTCTTGTAACAGATCCAGAATTTGTAGCATCATTTGAAGTCGGGGATTACACATATCATTTTTTTAGAGAAACGGCCCTGGAATATACGAATTGCGGCAAAGTAAGCAAAAAATTTATTACATATTTTTGTACCAATGGTTGTTGGATTTTACTAGGATATATATTTTGCTGTCTTACATACGAAACAAAAACTCTTAATTAAAGCTAACTTTTCAAATTGTTCTATATGACTTTTAAGTAAACATTTTTTGACTTTGACAGCATAGCAAAAACATGTAAATGTTTATTGCTACCATTTAGTCCTGTAAGACTGATCTAACTTTATATCTTTATAATTCTGTTATAACTTTATAATTCATTTCGCTTTCAATTTTTCATCACAGGTAATTTATTCGCGTGTTGCTCGTATTTGCAAGAAGGATCTTGGTGGTCGTTTGCTCATGGAGAATACTTGGACGACATTCATTAAGGCACGCATCAACTGCTCATTGCCTGCAGATATTCCATTTTATTTTGATCAAATACAAGATGTTTATTTTCATGATGAGCAGAAGCGATTTTATGCTGTTTTCACTACACAACGGCAAGTATTCCATCTTAATTTTCTTAATATAAAAAAGTCAAGTTCTGGATCAAAAAGTTGTGTTTTTAGTGTTTGCAAGAACAAAGTTGCCTAATGTCTTAACTTTGCATTAAATTTTATAGTATTTCATTTATTGGTCGATTCAAATCTTCGATCTACATGATTTTTATTATTTCCTAACTTTGTATATGCCATCACATTGATGAATTGATTTGCCTCTTGAACTGGAAATACCTAGTAGATCACATCCTCAGGTGAGTGGCAAAGTGATTCCTTGTGCATTCTCTACCTAACCCACTGGTATCTGATTTCTATTCAGCTGTATCCAGTGATAGCATCCTTACTGTTAGTTTAATTAGGTTTGAATTTTTAATAAATGTCCATTTCTTTACAGAAGCAGCATCCATGGTTCAGCAGTTTGTGTCTATGACATGGAAAGATTGGAAGAGGCATTTGCAGGTCCTTTCAAGTATCAGCATGACATGAATAGCAAGTGGGAACAAGTGCCAAACAAACAATTACAAGTACAGAAAATTTTATTGTTTTTTGGTTGCCGATAGTGACAATCAAATAGATTATCCAACTGACTTGAGGCCTTTAACTTAATTGTAATGCTTTGTAAAGGTCTAGTCTCCTGTGTGTTCTAACCTCTAAGATGTGGATAATCTATCGATAACAGGTACTTTGTCATATACTAGTATCGATTTACGTAAAACGCTTGCTTGTATGCACAAAATCCTCTAAAAATGTTCCATGCAACTGATGCAAGCAGTTAACCACTTGTTTGCCTCTATGATATGAGTCTCCTGTCATGAAAACTTTTGTTTTTTACCCTATGTTTTGCAAAATTTTTTGAATAATACCACAGAAAACAAAACAATTTTCGAAATGATATGACAAAGATGGGGGTGATCAAAAATGCCTACTGGTGAAGGTGGTGGTGGACAGCAACTGAGGCGGTAGCAGTGGATGTTATAGGGTGCTCGCTGTACATTGTCAGGATTGCAAGCACACAGCAACCCACTGTGCAAAGTTTGCAGCCCACAGCCTTCCTACTTCACTGTTTTTTATTTTTGAACTTTTGAAAACTCTAAGAACTATTAATAATCAATACTTATCAATAGCAATGAGTCATGCAATTGCTACAGCATTTGCACTTCATGCTATGTGCACATTTCTTAACACTTTAAAATTTCTTAACACTTTAAAAATATATACAATGGTGTTGTAAAACTCTGTTTTTTTGTTTCATACTACAGATTTTAGAAGAAAAATATCTGCTAGTTCCTAACAAATTGTTTTTCTTTATGTTTTCAGACATGTGACTCAACTAAAGATGCCGATTTTGCTCTAGTAGATGCTCAGATGTATTACCTCATGAACAATGCTATTCAATCAAACCTTGCAGCACCACTTTTTTTTACTGATATGGAAAGGTAAAGCATGTCACTTGTTTGTCAAATTATTAGTCATCTCTACATTTAAACACCAGTTGCATTAGTAAAAATGATAAAAACTTTGTTGTTGGAAAAGAAGAAAAAGATGTCTATTGCTAAGAAACATATCATCTTTATTTTCATTTTTTATGAAAATTCCTTTGATTGGGCTAA
This sequence comes from Tubiluchus corallicola, assembly GCA_030141605.1. Lineage (NCBI taxonomy): Eukaryota > Metazoa > Priapulida > Priapulimorpha > Priapulimorphida > Tubiluchidae > Tubiluchus > Tubiluchus corallicola. The sequence continues at coordinate 177,234 of JAQGDQ010000079.1, forward strand.
GGAAACTAGGACCAAGGATGACTCAACATGTGCTGAGAAAATGAGCAATAAGTTTGGACTAAAGGTTACCATTCCCCACACAGCAAATTAGTTCGTAAAGCAGATTAGGGTTAGGGTTGGGGTTAGGGCAGTTGCTGTTGTTGCTTTTAAATATTAAATTGTTCTTTGTTAGTCTACTGGTTTCTCAGTCACTGAACCTGAATCTCTCAACTTTACTCATTCCCAGTAAAGCTGACTCATTTAGACGTGTAGGACCTTCGATTCCCTAGTCTTTTAACCCATTAGTCTACTTCATTGGTCTGGCAGCTAATTAATATTTCTCAGTCTATTTATATGACAAGAGCAAAAGCAGAATTTTTTGAAACCTGGGTACGGAGAACCATAGACGGTTAATAGCGGGTTATAAAGTGAAATGAGTATTGACTTGACAGACTAACTGGCCGAATGATCGACCTTTGGTGGGCCATTATACAAATATTAGGTTTAGATAGCTGTATTTTTGGAATTTCTGTATGAAGCATTATAGGTGGTTTTGCCAGCAACATTCATTATTGAACCTATTGTACAACTTGTTTTCCAGATTTACCCACATTGCTGTTGACAATGTGGAGATTAGTGGTGGTCCAAAAGTTGATGTGGTATTTGCAGCAACATCTGATGGTTTAATTAAGAAACTTGTGAAGTTACCACATATGGACAAAGCGTGCCTGGTAGAGCAGTTGCACTTGTTTCCTGAAAAAGATCTGCAACCAATTCATGCTTTGAGATATTTAAAACTAGAAGTAAGCTTTTATTTTTCAGAAATTTTAGCTTTGCAAAAAAAGATAAATGAGAAAAACTTATGAGCCTTGAGATTTTGTTGTTGTTTTTTTTGCTGCACTGTGACTAACTGTTTGTTTATACAGTGTCTTTTTGTCTTGTTATGCTCATGCTGGTGTGATTGTCATTGTAACATTGTTGCTTTTACTTTTGTAGAAGTCTCTGTATGTGGGCACAGATGGTGGTGTAATGAAAGTCGCAGCAGAACGTTGCAGCAGATTCAAAAGTCAAAGGTGAGATGACAATCAACTTAGTTCTTCGGTAGGCATTAACATCGCTTTTAAGTGGCTGCACTTAAGTTATGCAGTCAGAGCTAATCAGATACACAGTTTGAGCAGGCTCTTAACTTCCTGTGAGTTATTATACTTTAATCATTCTAATTCTATTGCAGAGACTGTCTAAATGCTCAAGATCCGTATTGTGGATGGTATCTTCCTACTGATGAATGCACTTCGGCTCCATTTGGAAACACGAAAGTGAAAAATTGGATACAGGATTTACATGCATGCCCAATGACTAGTGCCCCAGGTAATGAGGTGGCTGATGCATTAGAAAGTGGCTATTAAGACTAACCTATTTCTTGAAGAAGCTTTTTTCCTTTTCTTTAGTGAAGGGTTGTTTTTGTTGTCGTGATGGAAAAAACATGTTAAAAATTTTATTATGCACTGCATTAATTACATTCTTGTTGTTTCTTGCTAAGCTCTACTTAGAGTAAATGTTCGAATATATTCCTTAGTTTTACTTGAGCAGGGTAAGGTAATTCAATAATAAGTATCAAAACTGTGACTTTCTTTTATTGCAAATGAAGTGTGTGAGTTGAACATATATAGTATACAGACAGTATAGAGAGGCAGGATTCACTAATGTTCTTACGAACGATTTTCTTTGCAAGCACATGCATACAAATGCCTTTAGCGCTACCAACAGATTCATTAAATCAGTGTTCGTAAAAATCTCTCTCTCTCTCTCTCTCTCCCCGTAAACCCTCCGTCTGTGTATCTATCGATATACCTATCTACTCCCTATCCACCTTACCTAACTACCTAAAAACTGATCAACCTATCTACCTACCTACCTATCTGTCTGTTTATTTGTTATAGTTTTCTCTTGTTTCACTGTTATTTAGATTAATTTAGCAAACATTCACCAAAAAATCAGAAAAGCAAAATAACCATGTCTCAGACAGTAATCAATGGATGTTATGGCCAGGGTTGAGTTTTATCAGCATTAAATCTTCATACGAACAAAATAGATAAGAACTTCATAATGCAGCATAATGAAAGTTCGTGCAAAGTTCTTAAAACTTTTCGTATGAGAATTCTTATAAAAGGTCTTATAAACATTTTAAAGAATCCTGGCCCAGGAATATATATAAGTACCGCTTGTTGATTTTTCTTTTTATTATAATAGTAAATGGTGGATTTGGCGAGTGGTCCGTTTGGCGAGAATGTGCACACATTGGCCTCCTAGCAATGGGTGATGCATGTATGTGTCGAACACGCGAGTGTGACAGCCCACCACCAGCCAATGGGGGCATTACTTGCCGCGGGATGCGAGTACAGGTCTCAAACTGCACAAGTAAGTCTTCAACTATCTTCGAGCAAGACGTTTCTTATTATTAAACTGAATTGTTAAAAATGACCTGTGCTACCCATGGTAGTATAATCCTGTTTTCTTTTATAGCCCATGGTGGGTGGACAGAATGGTCTGAATGGTCTGCTTGCTCACAAACTTGTGGAGTTGCGATTAAGACTCGGCATCGTCGTTGCGGAAACCCTGAGCCAAGATTTGGTGGCCGAGTTTGTGTTGGGAAAGAAAGAGAAGAAGAATTTTGTGAGAAAGTTCCTTGCCCAAGTAAGTATGCTTTTTATCTAAATCGTTGCCAGTGGCACTATTTATTAGATTCTTGATATCTTCAGCATCTACTTTTTAATCAATTCAGGAACTTTTTGATATTAATACTTGATGCTACTGATTTGTTTTTTAAATTAAAAGAGATAAAAATTGTGTTGTTTAATGCATTACATAGCACCAGAGCCATTAAAAGTCAATGGTGGTTGGTCAAACTGGGAACCGTGGAATCACTGTAGTGAACCATGCGGTGGTGGTTTGAGAATGCGAACTCGCAAATGTAACAAACCTGTTCCTAGAAATGGAGGCATGGAATGTCCAGGCTGTGATGAACAGTTTAGTCCGTGCAATGTGGAGCCATGTGGAGGTTCGTTATATCACTTAATTAGATTAATATCAGGTTCTTGTTAGTTGTGCATGCAGACTGCAGTGAGACAGAGAATATTTAAACCATAGCTTGATAAAAAAATCTCTGACTGAGACTTTTCTCTGTCAATTTTAGCTGGTACCCAGTGTCAGAAAACCAGGCCATGTATTTCTAATAATCACAAATGAGTTCCTTTTAGCTCTTGTATTTGAGCAAAAAATGAAAATTAAAAACAAGAAAATCAACAAAGAGAAGCAATTATGGACAAAGATTGCACTTTCTTAGCATTTTCTTATTTGTAACAAAATGATTTTGGTACTAGATACTTTCGCAAATAGGTTATATATTTCTTTGTCCTGTGTAAGTCACTTTTAGTGTCATTCGAAATTGTGCAATACTTTGCATTGGGATGTCTTGGTGACTTAGTTAATGGCTATAACTGTCCATTTTTTACAATACTTGTCTGGGTACATACCAATATTTCATATAAAGAATGTATCAAAAGTTTTTCTTCCTTTGTAGAAATAAAGAAATCTACACCCTGGACAAGATGGGGAAAGACCAATTTAACGAAAGATGGTTACTACGAGGAAAGGTATCGATTCTCCTGTCATGCTGAAGTTCCGCATGCAAGCTTGATTCGTATTGGTCATGTACGCAAGCAGGAAAGATTTTGCGTTGAAGGTGGTCGGAGTTGTCTCAATTCAGGTGAGAAATTATTGTTATTTCGTAATATGGTATGCTTAAATAGGTTAGCTTTTTAAATTTGAACGACAGCTTCTTTCTTTTCTTGTTAGTTGGTGTAGTTCATGGGTTCCCAACCTTGGGGTCGCCAAGCACTTTTCGTGGGGTCGCGGGCTAGTCCAAAAACTAGTTTTAAAAATGCTGTTTTCACCAAAAGTGTGTAAGTAGGTCTTGTTTCCTCGGTCTCTCATTAGATATTTTGTTCTGAAATGTTAATCAGGGTTTTCCGTTCTAAATGCAGTATATCAGTGCTTGACTTACCCAGAAAAATGAAAATGTGTGTTGTTCCTTGCTGTACACTTGCGTACAGTGCACACCTCCCAAAAATGTGTCGCTATTCATTTTATCTTGGATGCCTATTGCTGTCGCATTACTGGTCGCTGAGAAACAGGTGCAACCATCACATTAATGAATTAATGACACAATCACTCATTGTTTGTTGAATTGTAAGTTAAAATTAATAAATCCAAACGATAATGATGTTTAGTAGTATAACATGTGATTATGTCCTTCATGGGATCGCGATGTGATGCAGGGTTCAGGAAAGGGGTCTCTGTTAACAAAAGGTTGGGAACCACTTGTGTAGTTTATGTGTGCTTGAGATTAGTTAATTACATTCTTCATTCCCTAACAGCATTTATCAATACTGATGGTCAGTGGTCTCCATGGTCGGAGTGGTCAAAATGCTCTGCCCGGTGTGGAGGTGGAGTTCAGACAAGGCAGAGAGAGTGCAATAGCCCTCGTCCGGCTGGAAGCGGAGACGATTGCGAAGGGTATGGATTAATGCAACAAGAATGCAATACTCATTCATGCCAAGGTGAGAGGTTTACTGTATACTATTATTGAACTATTGGTTTACTATTATTAAGGTGATTTATTATTGAGGCATTTATGTGATTGGTGGCTATAGGGAATGCTCATCTGATTAGTCCTACAGTTTTGATGTCTTGTTTAACGGACCTGAAGAAATCTTTCGAAAAGTAATCTTCATGACAGAATAACATCTGAGTTAACACTTCTGGCAATTTAAAAGATGTTGGGTTTTATAATTTAATCTATTCCATTAAAAGAAAAGACTACCCTACTTTTTGAATCAAACCTCAATATCTAAGTTTTCTATACACTCGATAAAAATTGGTGGTTAAATATTTAGTATGATATAAAAACACTTCAAACTAAATTGTGATATTTATCTTAGTCATGTACCCTGTACAATTAATTACTGATGATTACTCCAAAGAAAATCACAAGTAAGGCACTAGTTTGTACTGAGATATTTGTAATTAATTGAAAAAATGTCAAATGTTTGAGTTTGGGAACATCCAAAAATGTAATTAAATTATGAATTTCTCAGGGGAGTGGTCTTGCTGGTCTGAGTGGAGTGAGTGTTCCGTAACATGTAACACTGGAACTAAGTTGAGAACTAGGGAATGCATGAGTCACAGTGGTAAAGGCTGTAGAGGACAAAGCAGAGAAGAAAGTATTTGTGAGATGGCACCTTGCAAGTGTAAGTATATCAACTAATGTCTTTTGTGTAGCCAGGCACCGTTTCTTGTTAAACTAACACCAAGCCATTATTTTTTCTGATGCTTTGGTACTTGATTAGTTTTTAAAAACTGCATTTTTTCTTGAAAATTTCGAGGGTATGTGCATTTAGAACTAAGAACTATAACTGCAGATAAATGCAAAATGCTGAATGTTTGATATATATATATATATATATATATATAAGTAGATTTCAAATATACTCTTAAGCCACTCACTCGTTAACATAAACACAAGGCAGATGTGATTTACATAAAAAGTTGTTGACAGTTTAGTTATATATTACTTTTTTATCATTAAATTACAGTACAGGTATCTTAAACACGAATATGATAATGTCTACATATCTGGAACAGGTGTGGATATTTTGGTTTGGTGCTTGAGTAGTTTAACTTTGTGTTTTTAACTTGTAATAAATCATTTCTTTTTTATCCTTCCATTCTTTCAGTTGAAGTTGGTTGGGACCAGTGGTCAACATGGTCAAAGTGCGACAGTCAAAACAAGAGGCACCGCACACGAAAATGCCTGTTCGATAATCCTAATTCGACACAGTGCCAAGGTATATCAAAAGACAGTCGTTCCTGTGAATATGTCCCACTTCAGTCTAGTGAATCTCAAATGTCCGCCTGCTCGGGTGGAAACATACTTTTATTGCACTTAGTTATAGGCATATGTGCAGCATTTTTTGCTGGTTGTCTAGTGAGCGCCGCAGTGATGATGTGTCATCAACGGAAGCACAAAGCGGAGCCAAAACGTGAGAGTGCTATAAACAAAGCAGACTTATTTATGCCAGTTAATTTAGAATGGAAAAACAATGAAAGTGCAAACATTGCTGCAACTCCTTTTAAAAATGGGTCGCTGCTGCATAATGGCACCCTCCCGCGCCACGGGACATTGCCACGGGGAGCAACAATAACCCGTGGCCCGTCATTAACAAGGAAGCAGAATCCATACGGAACTCTCAACCGATTAACTGTAAAAACACCAGAAGAGATAGAGTCTTTTAAACGAGCGTCGTCATTATTGAAAAACTTTGACTCTTATGAGTGCTGATACTCGAATTTGTGTGATAAAATAATGTTATGCTGATGAAGAAACTTTGCCACTGTGTACATACACATCTGTACAGAGTATTTGCTTATAATGTGCAGCATCAGAATGTACATAATATCAATTTAGTGTTCTCTCAAGGCACTAATTATGCATTCTCCTGTCATGGAAAAAGTCAGTATTAAGTCGCGCATTCAATATGGCGAAATGGCTGTGTGAATAAAACTTAAAGATGAGGTGATAGCAACCTAGGGCCAGAAATAATTACTGCAGCTCTTAGTGGTTAGAAACTGTCTAGTGCGTGGTCAGAGAGCTTGTATGGAAATTGGTGGCATGAAGATAACAGTACGCCAAAGTCAAATGGCAGATGTTAAAATACGGAAGTATTTTGTGTTAAAAAAATTTGACGCCAAGTGAATATATACTGAAAATATATCCATTCACTGCAGCTACGTTCGAATCATGGTCACACAAGCTGGCTTGTAGACATGATAGTATAGTAAAGTGTAATAATATATTGGGTAGTCTGTGTGTACTGTACTTCAGTTTGAAAAATTTGTTAGCTGAATGCATTTGCATGAAACAGTAAATTGTTTCATGTGGTGACATCTTTGCTACATGTACTAGTGTTTGCTAAGTTAAGACTATTTAAAAAAAGACATGCATATCATCAAATACTGGTGCTGCAAAATTTGTAGTGCGTTTATTTGACTTTACTGTTACAAGTCCTAGGAAAACGTCTATGCTTCAGTAATAACTTTTAGAAACAAATCAGTGGGTGACAGAAGCTTAAGATTATTTTAAATAGCTACTGTGTCAGAAGAAACCTCAAAAGCTAATCAAACATAAGAAATGACTCATAATTGTAAAATCGCATATTGATGTACTAATGAATGTTAAAGTTAATGTACTTTTGTAAATAATGTGCTCAAAGCTTTTTCGAATGTAGAACACAAAAATTTTGAGAATCGTGTATAGTTTATAGTTTAATTTAATGTATTAACTTGGCTTTTGTATTTGTCTGTTTTGTTACCTTTCATTCGTTATTTTCTGTGTTGCTGTGTAGATATTGCTTATTTATACATGTCGTAAATATATGATCAAAGTATTACATGCTGTAATTTATGCTATGGCAGCAGATATATTTATTGTTGTTAAGATTGTTTTATAAAAATGGGATTAATAGTTAAATTAGGTTGGGGAAGGTAAGTAATATTACCAGCAAAATTTATTGGATGTTCGAAAAAGTTAAGATACCATTTACTTTTACTAAAATCTAGACCTACCTGTATTCATTTAAGGCTATTAGTACAACAATTCTTCTACGATGTGTTGATTGTTTGGGGAATTGGTTCATGTATGTTAATTACATTCAGGGAAAAATGTAAAATAAAAACTTAGTAAGCGAAGATATTCACAAATATTTTAAACAGATTGCTGGTTTCTGCTTTCAGCAGCCTGCCATTTTGAAACTGGTTGGGTTCTTGGAAAAAGTAGTAAGTTACTTTTAGATGAAAGGATCAAAGGCAAAAGTATATTTTACATGTGTGACCATTACTACTAGAGATAGATTGTTCTTTGCTGTTTGGAATTTAAAGCTTTTTTAAATGTGAAATTATGCCATAAATGAACTTTTTTAGCTATTATTGTTATGAAATTTTGGCATAATTACCTTTGCTTAAATGCTTTAGCTTTAACAGTTGATGACTTGCAGCGTTGTCACTCGTAGAACTGGAAGACCCACGGGGTGTATATTTTATATAGCTATATATTTGTTTTTTTCTGAAGCACTAGCATTCTTTATGATGTTGAACCAATTACTGTGAAAGAAAATGCCCAATTTTACATGTATAAAGATTCATAATGTTTGCAGTACTTATCTGTTGTTATTGTTGTATAAATAATTGTTTGTATAAATAAATGATTACATATAGTAAACAAGGGTAGCTTTTCTTTTTTATGTATTTCCACTTGAGTCACCAGAATTTTATTGAAACACTTCAATCTACTTATTCTTGGGAAAATTTTTACAGATGCCCTATACTAGGTTACTTAGGCTATATGTAATTTCCATTTGTATTAAATGAAAAGTAGTGCAATTCAATTGTCAATAAGAAAGCGCATCCATTACACTAAGCTCGTTATGTTACATTGCCTTCAAAAATTGGAAGAAATATAACTCAGAAAGGCGTGAGAAGTAATCCATAATCCGTAGTTCAGCTATAGTATGGAAGAATGGAAGACGCAAGATAATCCAGCATTGAATTATGCAGGCATTTGTTTTTATTTGGTTCTTCGTTCATTTTTTCCCGTCAAGTTGGCGTAACAAAATTTTTGCATTTGTGTTTTGATTTTTTGTTCGTTTGTTTGTCTGTTGTGTTTTTTATTTGGTCGTCGTCGTCGTAACACCAATGCAGTCATAAGTAACAGTGGCAGCAACTGTATAAAGACAAGCAACAGCAAAAATAGTGTTAATCTTATTACCCACCTATTTAAATACAAAGTAAAAAATTATCACTACATCTATAAATTGTGCAAGCATCCTAAGTTTTCCACAAGGAATTTCATTTTCGCATTTCATTCAGCAAGTTGTACAAATACGAGCAACCGCTTCGAATTAGTTGTTCAAAAATTTGTTTTTCCAGCTCTTGATGAATAACGGGATGCCTTTTTATTGGGTTCTGTAAATGCTCAGGAGCACTGAACTATTTTAAAAACTTCAGGAGGAAGCATCTTGTTTGGTCATTTATACATGAAATTTTCAATGATTATGCGAGAGAAGTAAGTCAGCTACTGAGTGAGGTATAAATCTCACAGCTTTTAAATAATGTTCTCTGGATTTTACTGTATTTTTTATTGCTGCTTAACTGCAAACAAATGACGAGCAGTGCCCAAAGGTTACGTTTTGCTATCCAATAAATAAAAAGTTTTGCTTCGTTTGGCATAAATTTACCAACTCTTATTTTTCAGCCAATTTACATACATGCGTTTCTGCACAATTCCAGTATTCTGTTATAGTGCGGTGAGTGGCCGAGTGGTCATGTACAAGTCCTCACTTTGAAGATGAAGCATATACGCAATGCGAATGCAGGTAATATGGCATAGGAAAAAATTTCATGGTAAAAACTGGCACAGGAAAAATGGCACAAAATTTAAAAGGGTTAGAGTTACAGTGTGGTGGATATTTATTTTAGCTATTTTTACCTCTGCCAAAGAAGTTATGCTTTCTTTGTTTGTTTGTCTATTTGTTTGGTTGGTTTTTTGTCTGTTACGGCAGAAAATCTATTACGCCAAATTCCAAGAAACTTTGTGAAGAAAGGCGGGTATAGGATGCCAGAATGCGAATCTCTTCGCCGGCCGAACACCACGTACAAAAAATCATTCGTGAAGCACTTCGTGGAGGTCTCAGAGGGAGTGTTTAGTACTTCTTTTTTGTTATCTCCATCTGGACAAACAACTGCGAGTTCCATGGAGTTCTATTTCGAGAAATTTTCGCTTGTAAAACTCTCTATGACCTTTGCTTAATTAATGTGTATAGCCTTTCCTATAAAGTAACTTGGTACATTTTGTCAGTTTATTACCATCGCAAAAGTTAACGGTGAAATCGTAGATAAACACCGTTAGACATTAATGATTATAAATCCATTTAATGAATACCAAATTTTGTGAGTCTTTTGCTAGTTTACATAATACTATACAGGTACATTTTTGTATGCTTGTTTATTTTTGTGTAAAGTTTTTTGAATCAAAAGAATCAGACAAATAAGTTTAGAATTGCGCGGTTTTGGTATCTGCTTCTTACTGAGCACATTCTAGTTTTATTTTAGAAATCAATTGTATCAAATTTGCTATCAATTGTATGTGACATTTTTTCCTGTGTCATTTTTACCGTGCCAATTTTGTCCCGTGCCATTTTTGCCGCGCACCACTCAAAGCACATGCTGTAAAACTTTCGATTTGTCACAACATAAAATAATCATTTTTTATTTTTTCCAAAAAATTATCATGTTGCAGTTTAAAAAACATTCTTTGTAATTAGAACATTTCTGTAGAAACTTAGAAAATTATAGCCATCCCAAGTTTCCATCATTAATTTTGGTGGCATCATGATGACCTGCATACTATCTAGCCATAAAAGATATGATATTATACCAAAAGCACCCAGCGTCTGTCTTCCAGTGTCCAGCATCTGGTTGCTGGCTTTTAGCGTTACTTAGTAGTTAACATCAAAGCGTCTAGTGTGCAAACTCTAAGTTCTTCGCAGGAAAACAAAATGGACAATATAAAATTGATTTTTGCAATGTTTCCTTTTTACATTATTTATACGTATAATATCGCAGGCCCTGAGGCCCAGTCATCATTATTTAGGTGGTTGTGGAACATACTCTGCATACTCATAGGAATTAAAAAAGTTTCCAGCGTCCGATGCCAAAATCATTGCTTCATCACCCATCAACAATATAATCATACCTTCTTCTGGCTTCCAGACGTTGGGCGATTTGGTGTAACGCAATTACGTTTTACCTGACAATTTCACACCTTTTGTTAATACTTTTTCATTGGTCAAATTTGTGACGTCATCATGACGTTTTGCGCTTGGCGCAACCTGTTTCGCTAACTGGGTTAGTGAACTTCGGGTTTTAACGGCGTGTGTTATCCTTGAAACTAAAACTGAAAGTTTTATGAGTTTATAAGTTCTTTTATGTAGCAGTGTGAGCTGCACTTGGAGCGCATCTAGTTGTGTTTGCATTGCGTTTCTATAAAGTTTATAAAAATGGCTGTGCCTTCGGTGGGACTAATGAGATGTCGACTAGCATTTGCGGTGATAGGTGTCATAGTTGGTCTTTCAATTCTAATATGTTTTGGCGTTAGCTATCGCAATTATAATACCGCATTGTGGGGTGGACTGTCAGGTAGGTTTGCGTTTAGTGAAGGCTTAATAATTTCGTTTGGATTAGGTACTATACCTATTGGAAATATTAAAAGTTTACCATGTGTATCATCACGTGCTTGTAGGTTTCTAGTTGGGCGCACAAGTTGCTTTGCAATAATAATAGAAATTAAATATAAATATACGTATTTAGCTTAATAGCAGTAATGGTAAATTGATAATAAGTATAATAGTCATGTCATATTCTTTTCTTTAATAAAATTAAATTCAGTTTTTATTTTTCTGTTAAGAAATCAGCACCTGCTGCTAAGTGCTATACTTTCAGATGTAGAGACTTGTCTCACAACTTGTTGCGCAAATTTTCTCTGAGAGTAAAGTTGCAACACATGAACGGTTTAGCAACTTCTCTCGCGATGAGTGAATGGCTTGGCAACTTCTCTCGCAACTTGTTGCAAAGTGTGAAGTCAGGGAGAAGAGAGATGTTGCGCAACAAGTTGCGAGAGAAGCCTCTCCATCTGTACACGCCATTACACAAACTTTGGATTTTTTCAGTCTTATAAATATTAATTAGACCTACACAATATCTTTCACTTAATTTTTAGTAATATTTTTTAAATTTTATCTTTTAGTCAATAGGAATAACTCATTTGGCTTATGTTGTTCATTTGTGCACTCGGCTTTAAATAAAGATTATTATATATGTATGTAATTACTTCAAAACTTATTAATGAGTTCAAATGAAATGTTTTATTAACAGGTATATTTGCTGGAGCAACATTATGGCTGCACATCATGTATCGGAGAGGTTATTTGATAAAGTGGGTACCTCATCTTCGCACAATCATGCTGACTGGTTGTTTTATTCAGCTGGCTGGAATTTGTGGTTTTGTAGCTTACATTGTCCTTGCAGCAACATTAGATCAGAGTATGTGTGTATTAATTAACTTATTATTGTTGTCCTTTCACCAAATTAACTGTAATTGTCATCATTGCTCCTCACTGATATATAGCATAAACTATGTCAAGAGAAAGCATTCTGTTTCGCTTAGCATAACCTACTAATTACCCTCTTCAGCATACAAATATCTAATTGTTGTGCTTCTGTGACCTGAAAACTGTGGGATTAATTTTTTCAATTAACTAGCTGGTTAGAAATTTGCTGAAAGACAGACTGGATGCTTAAATGATAAATTAAAAAACATGACATCACCCAGTATTCAACACTACAAGATGTGTTGGAGGACGTTGAGTTTTTCAAACCACTATTCCAATCTCACCTCCAAGACTGCATGCTGTAGGAGACTTGTGAGGCTATCACACTATATTTTGAGGGCATGAGAGATTCCCTATTGTTTGAGCTATACTTAGACATGGTAAATTTTCTGTCCTGTTACGCTTTGTTTTTTGTACCTCCATGTATAGGCTGCTAGATCCAGTTATGCAAGTTAATACAAGTAAAGGCGCTACTCTGTCCCATATGCACCCTGAAATTTTCAAAGTAACAAATGGCCAAATGCAACTTGAAACTATACTGTCCCCACTTGGTTAAGTGGAACTATTTTTTAAAATAATAAAACTTAGTCTTGTAGATTGTTTTCTCTTTGTGGTGGAAGTGTGCTTACTTTCTCTTGAGCAACGAAAGATAAAAACTATTCTTCTTAGAGTAGGACAAGATTTTGGAATTTTTATTCTTGCAGTGTGTTGTTGGACTTTTATTAATCTCATATACAATACTCTACAAACATTTTAATGACAATCGAAATCATTAGCTGACTTAGAGTACATTACTTTTACAGCTTATGCCTTTTTCAGAGCTCACGCCATATGATGATGGCTATTACCTCACTTCTGTCTGGTGTTTCATGACTTGGAAGTGGGGGTTCATGTTATTTTATTTCTCTCGATCATACCGACGTTTACTCACTTCAGAGGAATATCATCCTCTCACTAATTCTGTTGACCATGGGACGGAGTCCAACAAAATGAGTGACCAAATTAATAACTGCTGACAGAGAAAGCAAATCTAGTACATATTTTATTTGGATTAGGCAGCGGAAAATTGAGAGCAAATATGCATAGAGAAAAAAAGGAATGCACAGTAGAATTCTTGAAGACTAAAGAAGTATTTGTTGAATTTCGTGATTAATTTTAGCAATTTTGCTAGATGTTACTAGTACATAACGCTGTGGCTTTAACTTCTAACATGTGTTTTTTTCATTTGCAAAGTGAATACATCGTGTGCAAAAATTGTTAAGTTTATCAGATTAAATATCTAACAATTTTTTTGTTCATTTTCATTTAAAGATATAATATAGAAAAAACCTTATGATGTGGAAATAATCCTTTTGACAAGAATTAAAATTGCTTGATTATTTATAAAATTAACTTATAATATTCATTATTTAGGTGCTAATTTTGTGATTACTTGAACACTGGGTGCTTTTTTAATTTTATACACATGTATTGAGATTTTTTAGTATGAATTCTTAGATCGTAAATATACAGCAGCATAATGTTACGTGGCCTGAATATGTTTTTCCCTAATTACTAATTTCTGACACACAAGTTTTGTATCTGTTTCGTCATATTAGGCAGCTTTTCATTGCACAAGTTAGTTATACTATTTTCTTGAACAAAGTTCACATCTTTTGTAAACAATCTATGTAGATCAGTAATCAGCCTGTGATACTGTAGTTAGCTTGTTATCAGACTGTGATTTTTTTACATAACATTTTCTCCAGGGATTAGTAGATGTATAGCTATAATATTAAATCAATGGTCAGTCACAGGACAGGCCTATGATCCTATTGGATACATGTTAAAAGGAATTTGTAAATACTGCATCGTGAAATGAAATTATATTTATACCATCGTGAAGAACTGAAAACTTTTTAAATTATATTTTGACAACAGAGCAGAAAAAAAATCAATAAACTTAAGTGACTAATTTATTTTTTATTTTATTTGAAAGCTTGGTAACCATTTTCGACTCTACAATTACGAAAACATCAAAGTTATTGCAAACGAGCGGAAACAACAAATGATGAAAAGGAATTTATACAACAAAGAAGAGGTTTTGCAATATCGTTTAGATGCATGTATGCATTTTCGGTACAACAAAGTCACCTAGCCGATCTAACTAATGCAAAAGATAGCTTTTCTTTATGCAGCTTTGCATTAAGCTTATCAAATGCCTTACTTCTGAAGTGATGGATTGGTATTATTATGTCCTGTTTCCTTTTTTTTCAAAAATGCACAATACAGTCTAAACAAAGTTGGAAAGAAAATGAACACAATACTTGGCTTCATACTTGTACTCTTAAACACATTGTAAAACCTCTCCAATACCCTATTTTCTTTTCAGTAATTGTTATCACAAAAATGAAACGCACAACTGAGCACCAAAAGAACATTCTTCAAATTTGTGTAAACTTGTTTTGCTAAATTCTTTAAATTAAAATTATTTAATTGCTGCACATAAAGATTAATTCATTTTTGATATTCCAATTACTCTGAATACTGAAACATTAACAAAGTATCAAATGAATTGAAGTCTAAAGATTCAAACAAACATGGTCGTAATGCAAAAAATACCGAGTAATACCAATAACATTAACAAATGCTGTCACAACTTGCAAAATTATGTAGTCGAATAATTCTTAGATTCGGATGTTCTTTGTTAAAGGGCCCCAGGGCTAAAATGTTTAAAAAATATCACTAAAATTATTTCATAAAAGAGATACAAGACTAATCAGTGTGCTCTTATAAGTGAAACTCAACGCATTGTCCCTACATTTTAAAAGAAAATTTGTTACAAAAACGTGGTCGTAGATTCGAGACGATTTTATAACCACATTTCTTTGATGTATTAACATCAGTTTGCTGTCTTGATTGGAGTCCACAGTAAGCTAGCTTAACAAAAACTACAATCTTTCTCACTTTATTCACACAATCATCAGAAACAAAATTCAAAAGAACACGCACAGCAAAATTACACTTCTAAAGTTCACTACACTAGAAGTAATACAACACAAATGTAAAATAACTGACACTAAACATGTACTGCCAATCCATAATTACGCTGGAGTAGTCAGGCTAAAGACGAACAGAAGCAAGTTTTATTGAATTTTCTAACAATCCTCCAATTAAACACAATGTACCATACTATATTAGAAGTATATTTTAAGACCATACAGACACAGACATTTAGTAAAAAAGTGCCCTGTAAACTGAGTACAATATAGTAAAACCAACCTGTATAAAATACAACTACATTTTGAACTGGAAAAAATACTAACTACATCACTTGCACCTAATACTCCTATGCTCAATAATCCGACTATATTGTGATGCATTTGTTCTATAAGACTTTATGACAATGTAGCAAAACTAATAGATTCTCATCTATGCTCCCAGAGGGATTACAAAACCTTGAAAACACTTATGAATACAATGCAAGGTTAGTCACTAACCTAAGTACCAGTCAAAAATAGAACTAACATTCAGTACTAAAATGACAATAAGTCACTAAAAAATATAACGTAATATGAGACCACATGACGTAAACATCTTTTGAGGAAACATTACAAACTGAGCAAATCTCTGAATTATAGCCTAATAAATTACTCTGATGTTTATAAAAAATATGTACAAACAGAAAACATTCATTACACATCACACATTCAGTCAGTACAAAACACATTTGCTTTAGCACTGGCACTGAGTTGAACTGTTATGGTAGTCATACATTATCCACGCAAAGACAAAACTATGATTATTATTATTATTAAATTTGCAAGAGTCACACAAACACAGTATTAAACACTATGAAATTGCACAAAGCAATGTACAAAGTGGAGTAGTTATTACAAAATAATTGCAGCATCAATGCTAGAGTAGATTTGTATGCAGATTCACAATTGGCTACTGTTAATAGTACTCACAAAGCTTTCTCTCCCATTCAGTTTGATAGATTCAACAATGACATATTTCTTCTGACAATTAACATTTCGCAACTTTTAAACAGTGTGAGGTAAGCTCGTTATAACGAGATCGGTGGAAGCGTGGAACGTGTAATAGCAATAATTTCTTCGATAACTCTTATACTTAGACTGAGACTTAACTTGGTCTTATACTGATAAAGAAGACTTTTCCAACTTACAATTAATGGGCTACACAGACCAAAAAATGTATAAAAACACTGCAACGCAGAGAACGACAACCAACATGCAGTTTAAAAAGATCTTTGCTTTTGGATCTTGCTCTAGCGACGAGAGAGTGTGCAAATGCTTCCGGAGTTCCTCACTCGCCTTCTGACCCTCCGGCGAATAATCTAAGCCAATTAGCCAATTCCAAATCTTTTGACAAATTCCTCGACCTAAAAAAGCAATTTAAAATAAAAAACTAAATCTAAATTAAACTAATTAAAATCTAAAATAAAAAATTAAAATCCAAAATAAGAAACCAAGGTCCTGGCTTTATGAATAAAGTCTTTCACATAAAGTAATAAAATTTTAACAAAATATAATGATTTTGTTATAATAGACAATGTTGACTTATAATAAACAATAAGTCACAAGAAGCAAAAAACCTTTTCAATGTAATAATTTCAAAACAGATTAAAAAATAAGCACATAATTATTATGCTTTAACTAAATCTTCGTACATAATAAAAAACTTGAAGTAAGTAAACTATGTGTGAAAATGTATAAAAACAAACCAAGAAGGAAAAAATTAACAACAAAGCTGCATTAGCAAATCAGAGAAAAATTCTACTGCAAGCACGAAACTGGTTTTATCGCACGCTGACAATCCACAACCTGAAGCTACGGTCAAAAATGCAACATCAACATTGATAGTGCTACTATATATATGATGATCACTACATAACACTCAAATTATTTGTAAGAACTATCAGTATTAGACCTACAAAACAAAAGACGTACGAAAAGTATGAAAAGAGTCGATGTCTTCAAGTTAAATATGTACTGGAGTGTGAAATATGGTTCGCAAGCATCGCTTGTAAGATATTCTAATGAAAATAATGATGACTAGCTACGATTTGATTTACTATATATATATTATAATATATATATTCCTAAATCTTTTGCTATTTTCAGGGTGACATGCTCGAAATCACATTTTAGGAATAACGTTACATATTTTTCATATTATACAACTCCATTGCTACTTATTTTTACTTTGCCTTAAGTCTAGCTTTTATACAGCAGTACTTCATTAGGAAGCAATCTTCATTCAAATGCAAACAGCTTGCGAACTTATTGGATACAGTTGCAAGAACTGCATAAACTCAGGAAAGTTGAACCAATGATAACAGTACGTTTTCTGCTGCCATGCTGACCTACCTTTTGTATATTACTTCTCTGGTTAATTATTCCCAAATCATCCACAATTTTTGTTATAATGATAAAGAAATACCATCATCACAATGCTTCCGTTACGATCTGATGCCAATTCCCGATGCCACAGATCAAATTAGACTATACGGAAACTAGCTATTAGCTATAGCTCAAATGCATTTCACCACATTTCAACAGGTCACTTGTCCACATTCTACTGGTGTGATTTCGAATCCCAAAATTGAATGCTAGAAGTAATATGAAGACAAAACCAATTCTGCAAGTGCCTGAGGAGAATACAGTGGAATCCACAAAACTTACGACATTAAAGAATTGTTTTCACGCGTATTCCCTAGTAATATTTAACCTAACAAAATGCACTGTTGACGAAGAACTGCAAGCACATAATAATGCAAACAAGAGTCTAGTATACAATGAGCTAAAAATTCATTCATTGTATGAATTACTAGTAGCATGTAACAACTGTTCTAAAGCTAAGCAAAAATCAACAGCAGAAAAATAAGAAAGAGAAAATGTTAAGTAACAGCACAGAATGGCACAACTGTTATCACAATTTGCTAGCAACCACATACTCATACCTCAACCATTTTGAAAAGTCGACTCACTGCCCTGAATTGCATTGTGGATTATAGTGACAAGCAGGCCACCAGAACGAGAAATAAAAGAAGCAAAAAGCTGCAGTAGATAATACAAAACAAAGAAGACAAGTGAGCAACAGTTTAGCCTTGGGATCTTGACTCAATGAGCTCAGTTCAGCCAAGTGTTTGCGCATTTGTGCCTCGTTTAGGCCACCAGGGGGCTCGTAATTATATCCAGTAAGCCACCTCCAGCATTTCTGCGACATCGATACTTTCTCTGCAAATAAGTAGCTACCAACTGAAAGAAACTAAAGAAAGTAGAGCATGCACAGCAAAATAATTAACTAAATGACCATTTATAAGGTGCAAAATCTTTACTGCTGGTAAAAATTTTAGAGACTAAATGACTATACAGTATTAAAAACAGGAAAAACATGTTCATTAAATAATAAAACAGATCAACAAAAAATTTACCAAACTAATAAAAAACGTTTACAAGAAAAAACTTCCAAACAATCATTCACTGTTTGTTCACAGCCAGCATTTGTACAACTTTTAAATTTCCAAGCCCATTTAGTGACCAATTCATACTCAGAACTATTAGTTAAAAAAACAGTTTTGGGGAGTAAATCAGAAGTGGTGTTAAGCTCAGGAACTAACCCTATTACACTAATTGAAATATTACAGATACAGTGCTGAAAAATAATAAAATCAAGATGAATAACAATAAGTTTCTCAAATAAAATTACATAAATAAAAATTATGCAAAGGAAAAAAGAAAGGCACTTGTTATATAATTCAGAGTTATACCAAATACAAACTTCACTTACTATAAGTAGCAGTGACTGTTAACTTTTTGTTGTCTTTGTCAACATCAGCACCACCATCTAAAAGAATAATACTCACATAAAATAAGTGAAGACACAGTTTAATTCGACAAGTAAATAATGTTTTATACTGAATAGATAAAACAAACAATTTTCTCTAAACTACCTTTAGGTTTCATAGGTATTACTTCGCCATTATGTTGTACACCAGCAGCTGTAAAAAGCAAGAAAACAAAAGATTACTGTCAGTCTCAATGCACGATAGTTCTCTTCCCAACTACAAAATTATATTTGTAACTGAACAGCCTAAAATAATAAAGATTTTGAGACATAAAATACTCAGTGGGGTGGAGTTGTCCTAAACAAAAACATCTTCCACACGAAATGTCATTACAAAATTTTTGTAAATCAAAAAAAATATCGATATGTATCTAAATTATGGAAGCAATAATAACTGCAAAAAATGTCATCTTTTTAAATTATGCAAATCATGTTTTTAGTGCTTCTCTAAGAGCATGAGTAATTAAAAAGTTCGTACCTTCATCCACATGTTCAACATCTTCTACTTGAGTTGTATCAAACCGAGTCCAGTATGTTGTTCGCACAGTCTGTTACGAACAAATGTTGATAAATAAACTGTTTCTAAATCTTTCTAGTTAACTAATACATTTTCATATGCAAGAAAAGAATTTAGTACAAACAAGAATTTTAGTTCATATAGCACACTGTTTGGAAAACAGACTTCCCTGTTATGTCACTAAATTACGTCATGTATGAATGGCACAATTCACTATAAAAAGACATCATATTGAGAAATGATGAACAAATGATTAACAAAATGACTAAACGTAAATAGAATCCTACTTACATATTTTTGAGGCAATGGTTCAGTTAAAAGACTGACCACAACGGAAGAAACGACTGTTATCACAAACAGCAGCAAAGCAAAATACATGTAATGAAAATTCTTCACGATTGCCGGACGAGGGTCACCATTATGGAACTTATCTATGCACTCGGGCTCGACGTAGTAAAAGTCCAGGCCCATACGTATGAAGCCAACTACAAAGCCTGCAACAAGGCCCCAGAAGCAACCCTGAAAATAAAGAAAACTTATACGTTCACACAAATAGCTGTTGCAGTTTTTATTCCGGGTCATGTGGAGACTAAAATCGTTTTTTTTTTACTATGAATATGTAGCAATTTCATCTGGTAATCAAAACAAATACAAACCATTGCAGCTGAATTACTCGGAAGGATAAGACTACTGCAAATAAAGAAGTGACATTTTTGGACTCAAATGAAAATTTTGCATGATATAAACCAGCAGAAACATATTGATGCATCATTCAAGATGACGTTACACACATACATCAATTGAATAAATTTAAAACAAAACCTACAAAAATCAAAACTCTTGAAATGATTTCACCTCAAAGAGCATAGAACATCCGTTTTACCAAATAAAGAAATTTAAATTGCAAGCTATTGTAAATTTGTAATGTAATTTAATTTTTTGTTGCACAATAAATGACCTTATACCTAGTCACATGTTGGAGCAAATATTTTAAACCAAGCAGAATAGATGAAGAAATGACAGCAGAGCAAAAATAAATAGAAAAGAAGAGGACATACATAGTGCAGAATTCTTAGATGTATTTTAAGCTTGAACTGTGTAAAAACATATCAGAATTTTATCTTATTACAAGCAAGTGACCAAAAAATATTCTCATAATTCTGCTTAAATAGCTTCAGCAATTGAGTTCCATACGTTGGAAACTTTGGCAGATGGGTATTGTTTGCCACTCTGTTCTCCCAAGTCCCAACACTGGTATCACACAGTTTAGAATTACCATCAAAGCTGTTTTTTAATATTATTATTTGGCACACTGCAAGCCGGAATCCAACATCATTGGCAGAGCCTAATCAATGATGATATTATGTGAGAAAGTCAGGACTTGGGTCATCATTAAAACCATGCCTCTAAAATGAGACACTGACGTGCCAGAGGTATCTTAGCCACGTTCGAATGTATAAACACCCTCCTTTAATGAGGTAAATTGGAAACTAAGTATAGAGAATGAAGCCACTAGCACTGTCACGGGTTAACTTCGATCATAAATTCACAAAGCACACGTGCGTGGTCAATGTACTATTTACTCCACCTCAAGTTACACTGTTTCCCAGAAAGAAAAACAGGTATCTGAAGTGAAATCCTAACTTTATCGAAAATAAGAATCTGCCTCCTCAGCACCTCAGTTGAAGTCAGACTAATGAAAATGCACTTTACTAATGAGAATAGTCCTTGAAGAATCTAATTGCTTCTAGGATGGACTTGAAAATGTTATTTATTTGCAAAAAATCTGTAAACATGTGTCAGGGAAAATTCACAACTGGTGAACGTTGAAGTGGCATTTAACGCTTCTCATCACAACACATCGAGAACAAATTAAGCAGACAGATACAGCACAGCACAATGTGCCACAGTTCACCGCTAGCACCAGTGTTCAAACTTGCTGCATACATACTGCTTCATTCAGCCGCGGCCAGAAAACAGAAAGAACAAAAGCACAGGAGATGGGCGGAGCCACGTAGTTTCCAATTTTATAGATGTACAACGTTAGCCCGCCACCCTGCAGAACTTGCAAAACCGGAAGCCAAGCCACACTTGCTATTACCATGGCAATTACAAACATTCTGAAATTATAGTACAGGCTACTCATGTGAACTAATCACAATCCGGCTTCTCACAATTTCTAATCACTCGGATTTTGCTAAACCATAACAGGTGTAGTTTATAAATTAAAACAAAACTGTTATAATAAGAGATCAATATGTAGGAATTTGCCAAACACTTTATCAAATGAAAGTACTTTACTAACATGAAAAACTTAAGTAGAGTAAATTCAAAATAATTAGCTTTTGAGTTTGAACAGTAGGGTAGTGTAATTACTTATAAGTTTATTCTAAATTTAAATACGGACATCAAATGCAAACTCTCATTATAAGATTAATGATAAAAACTTCAGGAATTAAAAAAAATTCTGGTTACTTACTTTAATTTTCTAATATTTAGCTTTCATTTAATTATGATTAAACAAAAACTTGAAATCACTTTTCTCGTTACTCATGATTCCTATTACTTTAACCTTCTAACATTCAACTTTCATTTCATTTATGACTACACAAAATGTTGTCATTGTTGTGACCATTTATCATGATTGCAATCATACCAACCCACCAGAGGTGGAAAATCTTACAAATGTCCCAGGGACTAAAAGTTGGCATCCTTGCATGGACCAAGCCCAGAGATTTTCATAGAAGTATCTAGTATCGAGATTGTTGTGGGGGAGGGGGGTTGCAGCACAGGGTCACAAAGGTCTATGAAGACTTGAAAAGTTCGACTTCTAAAATGTCAAATTTATTAGAATTTTCACCATTTACACGTATTTGCTTCAGACACAACATCAAACAATAATTCTGCAAAATATCTCACTCATTTAGACAATGCTTATGTCTGATGTTGTTTAACTACTGAAGGAAGTTCTTTTGAATGTCAAAAAGTTGTTAAGCAGTGAAGTTTTTAAGATATTAGCACATGACTTGCACTGGTTGATGACTAGGTGGTAAGACCAGGCGCAACGGTAACTATAACAGTGTAATTTGAAGCCAACCACAACTCATTGAGTCAGCAAGGCAATACTCATTATGAAGTGAATTTTAATACTGGCCATTGGTCAGGCTTGGAAGGTTGACCGGGCTACTACAAAAATCAATATATCTTATCTTTGTAGCAGCGAGTCTATTTATAGAACGAGATCATTACTACAATACATGTAGTTCAGTCACATACATTATACCTGAATTTTCTGCCGCTACCAAGTTTTTGAGTATGACGCAATACGTAGGGACAAATTGCAGTGTATGCAAGCGCACAGAAAATTATCTCAAGTAATAATTATATTGTAACTTTGACGAGTATTATAATGCGGAACAGTTTTGTCGTATTTACTAATAAAGAGAGAAAAAATGGAAACTTTGTTTTTAAAATTTTGAGAAAAAAATTGTGTCCCTCTGCCAGAAGATGTGTTCCGCAGACCACATCCGTCAGTCTGGTAAGATTTTCCAGCCCCGCGATCCAAACCACTGGTTTTTAGTGTGGTGTTTGAGAAGGGGTAAGATACTGCATTTTCAACTTTAAACAACAGTAGTTTTGACCACTCAACTTCCACATATAATAGCACATAGAATTCTAGTCAATTTCTTCCAAAATGAAGATGCGTTATAGTATTACTTATTATTACAAATAATGACATTTTTGATTTGACTGTCCATGATCATCACCATTTGGACCTAGCATGCTAGTGGCTTGTTAAAAGCCTAACGTATTTGATATTTTGGCCTGAATAGTAAAACTTTTCATTAGTATTTACATATAGTAAGCTT
The DNA here is from genome assembly GCA_030141605.1 of Tubiluchus corallicola. Lineage (NCBI taxonomy): Eukaryota > Metazoa > Priapulida > Priapulimorpha > Priapulimorphida > Tubiluchidae > Tubiluchus > Tubiluchus corallicola. The sequence continues at coordinate 200,732 of JAQGDQ010000079.1, forward strand.
AAATTAATTGACAGTATTGTGAAAAAGATAGAAAATTTAGTAAACTGGATTAAATTTCTTTAACTGGCTACAGCCAATGTAATTTAGTGCAAACTAAAGTAGCACAAATATACATGTTGTTGGTTTCCACTGTTAAATTAGCACATGCTCAGTGTTTGCAAGTGCATCAACAAGCTAATGTTGTATGTTGCCCAGCATAATCCCAGACACTGTCCAGTATAAACCAACACATTTTAAACAAATAATCACACATGTACAAGCAAAAGCAAATAAGCACATTTCTCAGGTAAGCAATTGTAAAACTGTAAAACGTGTCATGCAATGTAATCTGTTCGTTGTCTTGAGATGTTGCCAGATTACTGACCTTTTCATTGAGACGTTTCCACAGCACAGACAATGTGTACATAGCAGCAAGCGGCGGAGACAGATGCGCCGAAACAACCTGAATGTACGTGAACAACTGACCACCTTGTACAGTTTGCAAGACAGGGACCCACAGTATGCTAATAATCACCATGATGACAACAAATACACTGCAATCCAAAACAAATAGAAAAGCAACACACTTAAACAATGCAACACAATGTAATACTTATAGTGCTCACAAACTCATCCAACGTTTGCATTATAAAGTGCTAACTGCTCATTTTTATAAGGCAAAAGTATAGCATAAGTTAAGAGTATAAGTAAAACATTAACAATTTTCTTAACAATAAATAAACAAGATAAAGATTCTGACTGGGTTATGTATTTTATGTTCTTTAAAGATTCACTTCTTCATCTTGAAATACGCGTTGGTTTCGAGACGCAGAAATGCATATGAATTTGTGTTTAAACTCTTATTGAGAGCCTAAGAAACTACAAATAAAACAACCAATGATGTCATAAACACAAATTTACAAAAATAAATTGCTGATGTCCGTTCTTTTGTCCAGAATTTTTTATTTTTTTTTAAATTTCCAAGCAAGCTGGAAAATGGTGAAATTTAGAGATATTTAAGCCAATATATAAATACTTGTTTGCCGACTTACACATTTCTCAGAAAAACAAACCCAGCCAGGTAAATCAAAACTATAATGTAAATTAACAAAACAATTTATTACACACCTTAACTATAGAGTTAAGTATTAAAAAGAAATGCACAAATTAATAAGAAAACTAAATGTATAAGTTATAAATTTAAAATAATAGAAAAAGAAACATTGTAAAATACTTTTTGTAACAGTTTATACAGCAATTGGGCTGGTGCGATATCTAAATTTTTTACTGAATGCGAAAGTGTCATCCATACAATATTTTTCATTTATTTTTTCTAGCCCTTCCAAGCCTACTGATATGGAATCTGCACAACACCACCCACACTTTCTCTGGCATTTTTAGATAGCCTGGGTACCACAGTATATACAAAATTATACACAGGATCTTTATATAAAACCCAATGGAAGCAAATAGTAAAGCTTGCTTTTAAAAGACTCATTATTATTCACTATTACTAATGATAATGCAGGAAATAAATAACTAATCACCTGTGTATAAGTTATAGCAGTTTTCAAGCTCCAGAGTGGAGTGCCATGTTTGATATTATGATATTGATAGACATTTGTTTGAATTTATATTGTTTCCTATACAATTCTTCAGAATTTTTTATGGGTTTTCTTCAAAAATTCCATCAAGTCAAATATGCACCTCACCTATTGAACAGTAGTAATTGCATGTAACCCAATAGTTGTAGCAAGTGCATTTCCAAAGTCAAGGTTTCAACTGTTCTATGCAAACACTCAAATCAATTACTCAAGTGTATTGTTGGTCCAGAATGCGCTTTTGCAGTAAATAAATTGAATAAGCAATTGTTTGATGACAGGCATGCAAAATTTAAAAGAAAAATGATTAGCTCACGATGACATTTAAGCAAATACATTTTATTTTATCAGAATTATATTTCCAAATATGTATCATCGAAAAATTTTAAAAGAAGCCATGCTAGATATGAAAATACGATAGGGCAGACAAGTCGAATTGCACTATCAGTGATCTGTATGGTGATTACAATGATCGCTTAGTGTAGTGTCCTCTGTGTGAGTATGTCAATATTATCATGCACTATCAACTCATAACTACGTTAATCAGACATCAAAGTATTTGTGATGACATTACTATTCATTTTGCTGTCGTTCTTCTAGATTTTAACTTTTCATGAAAGGCATTAGTTCCCCCGGAACATGCGCAGACATACAACCACGTAAGGTAAAAATGAATTCTTTAATCCCAAAATCGACCAAAGACATCGGGCAATACAACCTTAAGCACATGGGGTCATCTAAGGTATCACAAATGCTGACGAGTATCACATGGCATCGTCCAAATCCTAAATCAACGGGTCAACAAAAGCTAGAAAACATTAATTATATTGTATAGATGATACTATAGGCTTTGAAGTTTGGCACGAGACAGCTAAACAACGTTAAATGACTCTGATGATCAAAACTTTCAGCTTTTACGTGATACCGAAGCTTTCGGCTTTTTTTTACTTGATTAATGTTGAGCTCAGCAAAATAAGATGATTCAAAAATACTTTTTATTTAATTTGCAAAATGCTTTTTGCATATCAAAATTTGAACGTAAAATTTCTGTTACAAAAACAAATACAAGAAAAAATTCTAAACTATCCTAAAACTCAAAGCATAGCTACTGCAACAATTAAACAAAACAAACATAAGTCCGGCAAAACAAACATCACACACTAGTGATTACCTTCAGGTCGCAACACTTACCGTCCAACTATAAGCAATTCTTTAATGGAAGGCTTGTGCCGTATTCGAGGGTAAATATCAATTGTAAATAACGTGCTGCTGCTGTTGAAGATAGATGTCAAATCACTGATCAGCGCTGCTATCATGCAGGCCACCATCATGCCACGAGCAGCTAAAATTAATAGTAACAGCAGACAATGGGCTAAAAGATTTAGTTTAAAGTTGTTATTGCATTAGATTGCTATAGCATAAAAAATGTATCATGAATGAATGTATCATAACACTGCATGACTCAAAAGTTTCAAACCAAGTATATCAATCGATTTCTGCCACTTATTTAGTATGCGACATCTTTTTCTCTCCTTAAGATCTGTGATAATTTTTAAACTCTGCTGAATTATTTAATAAAGGCAAAATAATACTTCAATTAAAATGACTAGAGTACACTAGTGTACAAATGACCAGAAAGACTGCCATGTCTAGGCACATCCGTAGTAAAAAAAAGACCGGCAATAGTAGCAAACAAAAAAATAGGTTAATGTCAGCATTTTGTCATTCTCATTTTGAGGTGAAAAAATATCTGAATGGTCATGACGCACAACTACGAAGTTAAGCAACCTAAATGGAAGAGCGAAAGACTAATATCAAGAACTATCTCGCTTAGGAACAGTTTTACCTGCAACACTGCACTGGCTGTTACATATACATCTAAACGTAACTAAGATACCTCTGCCATTTCAGTGTTTCACCCACGAAAATTATCATTAGTAATGGGTAGGTTTTGTTCTGCCACAGCCTTCAACAATCGTGTTGGCGATTATGACTTGTCCCAGGGTGTCAAAATATTGACTAAACTTTAACTTATGTCTAATGCAAAAGTCAATTAGTATATTTACATCATTTATAAACTTTAATTTACGTCAAAAGTATTTTCACTCTACTCTTATGTATAGCAGACGAAGACATCTTACCACTCGGCATTAGATTCAGAACCAGGAGTGGATAAGCTAAATTTGAGCACCCGATTCGACTCCCGCAGGCAGCTTCACAGACATCTGGGTCAGCACATGCAATGATGTCTGAAAATAGAAATAGTCAACAACAACAACAAGTCAATAAGTAAATGGTGGAATAGAATGACTCAGCAAGCAGCTGAATAATCCCAACATCTGTATCACTGAGGATTATGTTGCTCAGAAACAGGGCACCATAATGTTTTATACAGTGAAAGAAATAAACATCCCACAAGATTCATTTTGTACTGTTTTAATTTAACCAATGAAACATCGCGTATGCGCAGTGAGATTTTTTATCTGTGAATATCTGATCTTTCATTAATTCCACAAACTATGAAAACCATAATCACACAAAAAAATTGTCTGTTATTTAGCTTGTTCATTGAAAAAAGCTTTAGACAACATCTATGCATTCATCCATTGCATCAGCTGTCAGCACAACTATCTATAAACCATGTGTTAGGAATAGATATTAATAGTATCAAAGAAAGTGCATTGAAATGTATATAAAACCTTATAAAGTCCAACGGCAGTAACAGATTCAGAAATGCAAAAATTCATTTAGCTTAACAAACTGGTGTTCTAAGAATTCCAGTAATTAGTGTTCCATTCAGTTACTAATAACTAAATGACCCTCAGTTGTAAATGATCAGGTTTTCAGAGCAGCAAGTCAGTGATGACATAAAGTTACACATGCTACACAAATTTCCATGTAAATATCATGGAAAGACAACACACATTGATGTATTTTTTCTTTGCCAGCACTAGTAGACAATACAATTGTGCAAGTCCCATCAGAATATTGCTAATTTTGCAGCAGTTTCATTATTTGCATGAAACAAACAGCTACAGTGTTTAGCACAAAATGTACTCAATCAAATAATCAACTGTTTTTTTATAAGTTGGAGAAATAATGACAGTTGTTTGGTTTGTTTATCATTACTATTGGCAGCTACGAATCCACATATACAGACGACTTACTCGGGTGTAGAACTCGGCTAATCATTCCTGGCATAACGATCATAAACATGGGCAAGATTTTAAGATATCCAGCCAACAATGTACCACCTTGTGCATGTGACAAACTTTTTGCTGCCATTGCTCGCTGTACCATCATCTAAAGAAAGACAGACAGAGCTTGATTTGCAAAAGTAAAACAAACAATACATCATTAATTATTTATTTGAAGGAGACAGAATTGGTAGATTTTAGTATCATTATTACTTGGAAGAACTATAGCCAGCATTCCAAGCAATAATGACACTAGAATCTAATCGATTAATCATTGTTTAAGCTAATAAGCAATGAAAATGTAAAAGTGACACCTAAAGCATGCAAACATTTATAATATATTTGGTTTAATGGAACTCAAGGTTTATGTCAAGGAAAATCAGAGGTATATCAGAGTATTCAAAGCTTATAAATAGGCAACGCTTACAGTAAAGCAAATGCTGCTACCTAAATTTGATACTTCCACCAACAACTGCCAGTTTTATCGTGCTCATTGGTGAAGAAGAGTCCCGTGTCTGTATGACACAGCTACTGTACGATACTAGAACACAATGACTTTAACAGCTGCAAAGATGGTGGAAATTAGTGAGTGAGTACAACACGGAAAGATCAATGTTATTTTGGTGTATAGAAAATGACTTTATTCATTATTTACTGAGCTAATATTGCTAATATCTAATTCATTTACATTTATTTCAGTATATTTTTATATGTTCCAACCAAGTCGTAGACACCCTCAAAACCCATTTGAATTTAATGAATTTTCGATTAAAAAGTATAAAGTGAAAGTAGAAATAAAGCATTAACCTGCAAAGAACAGTAAGAACCTTTGCAGGTGTAGTTTAAATGTGACATTTTGAAGAATGGCCAAACTTGGCATTGTACTCAAACCAGTATCACCATTCCCAGAAACAAAATAGTGAATCGGAAAATTAGGTCTTTGGTTAAATACATAGTACAATTTTGTTTGTCTAGTGCATATAACTGCTTATTTCAAGATAAATGGTTATATCTTTACACCTAATCTGAATTAGAAACTGAATTTAATGATTGAAGCTGAAAGCTAAACTTAAAGGTAAGACATTTAAATTTTTGGCAAGAAAAGCTTCTTAAGCAATCAGCAAAGCTTTTCAACATTTTTGATAGCAAAGTCCTTTTTCGTATTTCCAGGAAAAGTGATACCAAATGCTTGAATGCAGCCAAACTGTTGATGGTCACAGTAAATACCATGAAAAGCTGAAATGCCCACCTGGTCAGTACACCAGTACCAAAGTGATGCTACAGACTGGCCAAAGATAAAACCAGCCCAGGGTATGTCAGAGTGCCGTGGCTCACGTAACATCTGCCATGCATCTGCACGAGGGATTCCACATGTAGTACCGTATGTAGAACCATTGCTGTACAAGGTAGTATCAGGAATGGCATGCTGATACTGTTCCATCAGTCCAACAAGACCCCCAACTCTTACAAATCCTGAAACATGAAATAAAGATAAATATTATAAAATGAATAAATAAACAAACAAATAAACAAAAGGTAATCAAATGAGGGCACTAAAATAAACTAATGAAAAAATAAATGAATAATGAAAGCAAAAACTTGTGAAGCACGAATAAATGAATAAGCAAGTAAATGAATTAAACAATTAAAATTAACAAATGTACAAACAAATGCATGAATGAGTGAAAGGATGAACGAATGGAAGAATGAATACACTAAATAACTTACCTACTATCATTAAGGATATTCCTCCAATTATCATGATAGCACATTGTAAGGTATCTGTATAAATTACAGCTGCAAGACCTCCTGTTAATTCATACACAAAAATGATTCAGTTATCGTAAATATAACGGATACAAACAGCATATTTTTGTTGTTTAATCTTATTTTAGAAAATTTATCATAGCTTTTAATACACACTTTCAATTAAAATATATGAGAGTAAGATCTATTTAAAATGGAAAAATTACTGTAAAACTATCTTAGTCACACAATATCAGAAATTACTACAAAACAGAGAAAGTATTACGTTACTATTAAGTACACAGGGTAGCGCTTAGTACTGAAACTTGCAAAAAATTGAAACAGAATTTTGAATTTGAACTTGACAGCAATTCAGTACTTTCAATAATCTGAAGAGTAATTTCAAAGTAAAAAATAAGGTAGCAATTAAAGAGGATCAAAACTACTAGAATAATTTTACATACAGGTATACCACAAAAAAAGGGAATAATATTTAAATATTGTAACACTGGCACACTGTTCAAATCTTGAAACTTGTTTTCATTACTACTTCCTGGTAAAGAATGAACAAATTCAAAGCATCAAAGACAGAATGATTAATTGAATAGAGGTTCGTGGAGGTCACATATTTTTATAAATTTGCAAACGTAATGCATTACTTAAAATATTTATTCTACTGCTTATATTCAACATATAAAACATGAAAACAGGATTGTCATAATTGAACAGCATACAAGCACGTACCAATATTGATCGTTAACAATATGATGCCTTTGTAAGGTTTTAACCTTCACCATGGGTATTGGTGCAAAACTGAAGGGTACTAAGATCTGGAATTAACTTGCTTTTTTAGGCAAGATGCTCAAGGCTAGCAAATAACAATTACTGTACTTGCCTTTGGAGACCCAGTTTGGTTAAATTAATTAAAGCAATATATAAGATAAACTGATAACTGCTAAAAACTGAATGTTAATGATAAAAAGCTTAATAAAATAATATCTACAGCTAAAGTGTAAACAATAAAACGAAGAAACAAACATTATTTTTTTAATTTTCACAAGTTTAAAAAAAATTATTTGATCAGTCTTGCAGTTAAACTAATTAAAATTATATTATTCTTTCTCACAAAAGAAATACTATCTTATTCTGTTCTTGTGCATAGGTGAATTCTTGTCTAAATATTGGCATCAGACTCTGCATCCATTAGAGCATCCTTAAGAATAGGATTTAACACATGGCAACAGCGTCGGTTAGAATTACAAAAACCAAGTATTTTTGGCATTTGGGTGTTTCAGCTTTTTTCCAAGAAGTCAGATGGTATGCGTTATGCACATGCATTTACATTCTTGTGTAAGTATAAATACCAGCAGTTAATGTCATAACATTTAATTAGGATCTGCAAAGATTAACAGTATGAGTTGAGTAACTCAAACCCCATTACAGTTTTTACAGAAAAGGATTAAACAGAAAATGATATTAAATGTTTGTGTCTAAAGAGAATAAATGCTAAGTTGGCATGCAGGTCACCAAAGTCTAAACGACAATTTAGCTAACGAAAACTAAAAAAATAGGCTTGGAAAGTGAAATCAACAATTTACTACACATATATAAGAAAAGAAAAAATCAGTATTTCAAGATAATTAATTATAGTAATATTCATACATTTTAAAGGTGAAAAACTGGAAAGTATCTACTTTTCAAGTAGAAAAACTAGTAAAATTTATACAGTTTAAGTTGATAAATTAGAAAAGAATACATATTTTTAAAGCCTGATTTTTACTGATGTACTCTTGCCTTTAAATGACGTGAGTCTAATGAGCTAAAGCTCCACATGGATTTTGAGAAATGTTATACTATGATAATGAAATGACTGAGGCCATCTCCAAAAAAAACCTGCCAAAAGTTGTAAAATTTAAATTAACTAGAGCAAAATGTGATGAAAAATAGCAATTAAGCAATATTTCTGTAACATATCAGTGCACAGTTATTAAAATCATATAAGCAATACAATGCTCGATGAATGCTTCCATAACAGTCATGTAAAATAAGTTTTGTGAGGAAAATGCTTTAAATTTTGTTTTCATTTACACAACTGCACAAATTACTTGCAATGAACAGCACTTGGTATAATAATACTTGAAAACTACTAATACAAATCATGGAAAAATTAACAATGGATGGTTGCACTTTTTCAGTTTGGCAAGTTTTTCTTCGGAGAAAGCCACAAATAGCTTCTCACACTTACATACCAGTAACAGTTACCAAGCCCGTTAGAAAAAGTAGCAAAATTATAGCCCAGTAAATATTCCATCCTAAAGCTTGTTGTATAAACAGGCCACCTGAATATAAGTTCACCTGTAATGTAATATTTTAAAAAATTTCGTGAATTTTTGTGCAGTTAAAGGAAGATCTGATGATTGTTGAGACTCAATCTCATTTTAATTTACTGTCCAAAATATACATTTTCTTGCCTATAAAAGTTAACAATTGTTCCTTATATTTGAATAATTAGCTTAGAAAGTTAATTAACGGCAACCGAACACAGCTATTGCTTACATCAGAAATTAACCACAGTTTTGCAATGGCAGGTGTCTTCCCTTGTGCATCAAGCACATTTGCATAACTGCTACAGTACTGTTTAAACGCGTGATGTCACGAAAAATGGGCTCGACATCATATGACGTCAGAAACTAACACTGCAGTTCATGATCATGCTTATCATGGTACCGCCTTCTATTTGTCGGCCGCACGAATGTGACAAAAAGGCGCCGCTGCCAATGTTAGTAGATTCACTGAAATGCGCGTAGCTTTGAAAGTTTAACGAAATGTGAGTATCCGAGGTAATTATTATTTAAGCTTTGATTTAAAAAAGCTATTGTAGTTTTCAACATTTTAGAGCACTCTTTATTCTGAACTAATGTTTACATAATCATCTGGTTTTCCTTTAAGGAAAGCAAAAATAGTAGTTACATAAATGTGCGTGAAAATAATCAGCTTCAATAGATTTGACTGAAATTATTGTATGTTTTCTATGTGTACATCTCCAACGATCTTATGTTTAAAAGACTGCCTGAACGTATTGCAAAAATGTTACGAAAGAATTTTTGGTTCAATTAGATATTTTTAATGAAAGTTTAAACTTTCTAAACTTAGTTTCTTCCCAAACACATTTTATATAAACATTTTGTTGCAATTATCCTAATCATAGTAATGCCTGGAAAATTGCACACAATTATTAAGAAAGAGTTAAATATCTCTATGTAGTGTATGAACTGATTTATGTTCACAGAAAATTTTGGATTATTTCATAGGCAAGTATCTAGATAAACAGCCACTTAAAAATTACTTACAGAAATCTTAGTGAGAATGTATAGCAGAACAGAAAGGCAAGCAAGGTACACACGTAACCTATGTCCACCGAATCTTTTGTGAATATATTCAGGTAGCGTGCTGGCCTACAATAAATGTAAACACATTTGTATGACATTTAATATAATTTCAGTAATAACTAGATAAACGATTTTGTAATTCCTTGTAAAAGCACCTGCCAAGGTTTTTAAATTGAAAATTATGTAACACATCACGTGCAAAATTGCTAGAACCTGCATTTCCAAACATGGCAAGACATGTTGAAATAACTGAATGGTGATAAAATACTATTAAATATTTAACAGGGTTTCCTTTTTGAAAAAAAGGACTGAAATGAGAGAAATTTATCTCAATAGAGAAGTCTCAATCCACTATTCAGGGTCTGGAGTTTACTCTCAGATTTTTTTTAAAAAATATGATTATAAAATATGAAAAAAAATATGGACAAAAATGTATGAGACAATACTTACTCCGCAAGCAATGTAGACTGGTAGAAAGACCCAACCAAGAATCTGAACAATCACCAAAGCCTGAAAACTTTCAGAAAATTAATATAGCACATCCAATTTTGCAATGCTAAGGCACCAGGCTAATAAAAACAAATAATTTATGGAAAATTCTACAGTAAATAACATGAAGACTTCAGAGGAACAAAAAAGTGCAAGCCTAAATTTTAAAATGATAGCACAAATAGCTAAAAAAGAACAAACACAAAATACCACTAATACGTCATTAGCAGCAAAATTAGAAAAAAATTAGGCTAAATGTTTGCAGTGTTTGAACACAACAATTTATTTATAGATTTAATTGGAAAGCAGAAAATAAACAATTGGTACTAAATACATTTAGTTCAAAAGCAGCAACTCCTATGCCTCCGGCTGCACCAGATCCAGCTAAACCAACAAAATGCTCACTTCCAATGTTACTAGCAAAAATTGATGCACCAACCTGAAATGCAAAATTCCTTAAAGCTAAATTCAAAATTACAATATAAGCATGAACTCATAAAATATAATTTGGCAAAAGTGCAAGACCAGTTAAAAAAAACTTTAACTTTTACATTATTTTGCTTCTGTGTAGTTACAAATTCAATGCAAACTAACTATGTGTGTATACATTCCAGTTTTTATAAGTTTTTTATGTAAATGTCGGATGTGAAAGAAGTTTATTTTTGAATGATCATAACGGCTCGCAGTTTAAATAATGACACTTATTTGTGGCCAGTGTCTCATGTCATTTAAATTAATATTCAGAACTTACAGGTAACCATATCATGAATCGTCCAGCAAGAAAATATCCACTAATCGTTCCACGGTTAGAGCGAAACATTGACTGGAAATAAAATGCAAGATTATTTAATAATTAAGAATCATACAACAAATACTTCATCAGTTTGATAAAAGATTACATCGATCATTTCATTCAGCAATCTTAGTTTGTATTTTAAATATCTATACCACTGAAACTGTGTACTATTCAGTCCTTTTACCAATACACACACTAAAACTTTTCAAACTATGCAGTTTGGCACACTGTACTCTCCTTTACAGCACATCACCAATAGTCAACATCAGAGCCTAATGGATAACTACTAAAATTAAATGGCTGTTGCAGAAATGGGATCTATCTTATTACTAAGGATAAGTCTAAGATAAGACATGGATTGGGAGAGATGTTTAACATCCTCCATCAACAATATAAGTATGTGGAGACAGTAAAATCACTCACAAGCAGGCACTTACTAATCATGCCTAACACTGCGTAATTTTGTGTCAGTGAAAACCGAAATAATTTATACATATGTGATTTAAGAAATACTGATGCAAAATTTTTTACTTTAACATTGAACCTTTTGCTTTTTAGTTGTTTTCAAATACTACGGTTTGAAATAGTACGAAATGTCTAGGGATACCAACAAGAAATAGTATAGTACTCTCTATCATACAACAATTTGCAGACAACTCTTACTTATTCATTTACTTTACTTTAACAAGTACTTCTGCAAAAGATTGGTGATAGAAATGAAACAGTTTGAAAAAAATAAGTGTCGTTTGAAACATTGTTTTATGTTTGTAAGCTTGACTTTGACCAAATTATTGGTTTTCTTCATGACTGAAATCAGTGTTTTAAAATTTTTCCACATTGTTTCACCAGAACAGAAGAAATATGGCCTACATTGTCTGCAAAAGAAAGAACCTGAGAAATATTAACTTGTCGCAATCCTTTTGAGTGTGTTTTTGACAAGTCACATCATCAGCAGGCAGCAGGGACAATAGAAGATCAAATAAAATTTCAAAGACAATAAATAATCCATTTAAAAAACTGCTTCACTAAAAGGTCATTTACAGATTGACTTGTAGAGCGCAGTAAGCAGACACAGTGCCAGTGAAAACATAAAATTAGCTTAGAATGCTGTGTAAATACATAAAAGTACAAGTGGTTGTAGTCAGTGCGATGGTTTACAAGGCAATGAACTGGAACGAGTAAACAATTATAACTTGTAGGCCCTCATCAAGCTTCTTAGACAATTTGGAAACAAACCCCTTAACATATTACTATTTGCAATAGATTTTAATAATGATGATGGTAATAATAATAATATTTTTACCAGTGACAATTCACTCATAACAAGTTGCTGACCAAAACTGACAAGTGTTTACATTTTGTTCTTAGTACAATGAATTATTGATTTCAATCAGAATTCTGTACTTTTGTTTAGTTATTTATCTCGCTGTTGTTTTTTCACTTGCTTGCATATTTTTGTAGCATGGGTTTATGGGTAGAGAAATGAAATTTGGTGTGATAGCAGACAGCCAAAATACAGGGAAACAAACAAAAAATGGGTCAGCCAAGTGACCAATTGTAAAAAGGAAGTAAACTGTATGACAGACGTAGATTTTTTTTGCAAATTTATGCCAACAAAATTTGTCTTCTTCTCAAAGATCATTCTCAAAGATATCACTCTCAAAGCTAATGTTTTCTGATACTACCACAACTTTTATTTGCGAAATGATCTTAAAGAGGAACATCAGCAAATTTTGGAAAGAAAAATTCAAAAGCTTCACAGAAATGTTGTACAAGTTAGCAGTCATCTTACATGCTTGTGTGGTCTGTGAGCTGTACATGTAAGGCAAGTAGGTAAAAAACAAATGTTTAACATGGCCAAGATAATGCCACAAATCCAAAGACCCTGATCTCAGTGCATACATATAGCTTAGACAAATAATTATTTGACTACGTACTAGTACATGCAAACTGGTTTTTTGCCAACTTTACAAAATATATTACGTTCCTCATTGCTTGACAGAAGACCAACCATTAAATGGTTGCATCTAGTAGGTAGCCTAATATTTCAAGTATTACACATATTCCTACTCAACTCGTGAATTTCGCAGAAGTAAAATTAGATGTAGAGTCTGCAGGTGATATAAAATTTCAAAACAAGTTTTGAAGCTGCAACAAGTTCTAATATCAAAATTAAGTGATCTGGCCTTTAAACTTTTCTGCCCGCTTTTGAGTGTTATGGGTCAATTATTCTGCAAAATGACTTACAGCAACAATGTCCAATTTATCTTGATAATGTACAGGTACAGATTATGTAAACCCGCCTCAGACAAGCAAGCTAATCCAGTATATCTAGCTGCCATAAAACTGCTTTAGTTGTGTACTCTGTGCATTTTGGATTGATTCCTGTTGATGGTCACCACAAGTAACCGTCAGACCTGTTTTCGAACTAACAGATCAAAGATGAAGGTGATTAACCTTCGATAAACTCCCATGAACAAGAATAAGTATTTTGCTGAACCACGATGGGTACTAGGTGGTGACAGTGTGCTTTTACTGGCACCAGATAATTGACTTGGAACCAGTGTTCTAGATAATATTTTACATACTATGCAAAGAGTTTTGCTTCCTAAAACTTTTTTGGAGAATGTAAAACCTTGGGAGCAATTCTCACTTTTCCAGTTTTTACTCAATGTATTTACTTAACGTATTTCCTAAAATTAATACTGTCTTTTAATTATTATTATCTTTTTGACACGATTTAACTGCATTACAGAATCCTGATATAATAATACACCAAGATAAAGAACACGGACATCACCAAATTTCACATACATCTTATGTTTGGCAAAGAAAATGGCAATGAGTTTACAGATAGCATGATGTTCTCCGTTGTATTTATTAGATTTTGCAGCTCTTTATTACAGTTTGAAGGGCAAGATGTGCAGTGTTACGATTCTTTTGGCTGTTTCTCTTGAACTATGAGACTAAATTTGATAGAAAAGTTTCGTTTATCTCAGCCTCTTCTTGCATCTGTTATGCTCAGCCTAAGCTTTTTTTAATTTTATATACACTCTTTTTATTATACTACTATTTTAGCTGTTTTTATACTCCTAGCTTTAATTTCCACTGCACTTGTATTCGGAAATAACTTGCAACTAGACCGTGTTTACGACAAAGTCTTAAACTTAAGATTCCACATTACGACCAAAACTGCAAGTGTTGACTGTGAAAAATCTTTGCTGACTTTATATTTGTTTCAAGATCATAATTTTGCAATTGCTGAATTCTCCGAGCTTGATTACCTAGGAAATGCATTTTATTGCAACCAGTTTCAACACTTTCGCCTATGTCACGTGACCAGACCATGCCTACTTTTCGAAAATTCCTTAGTGCATGTCTATGCTCGACTGCCTACCTGTATGTGCCATAATGTAATAGGCTTCTAGTCCAGACAAAGCCATTCTCCCTAGTTTTCACATTTTGCTACCTGCTGCTGTGACCTTTAACCCAGATGTCGCCATTCTTATATTGCTCTGTGGTAGCTACGTTAAGTGTTCACCCTGAAAGTTTCGTGATTCTGACTCCTATACATATGGAGTTATTGACCACATCCCATTTTAACACTTTTGCCCATGTCACGTGACCTGGCCACGCCCACTTTTCAAAAAATACTTAATGCGTATCTACACCCAGCCGCCTACCCACACATGCATAAACATTGACTCCTGGTCCAATACTGTAAGAGGTGTTGAGTGACAAAGACGTTTGCCCTAATTTTCACATTTGGCTAATTCTCACATTTCACAATTTCCGAAAAATATCTAAGGCACACCTACCTCACAAGACCTAAACACCCGTGAAAAAAAATGAATTTAACTCAAAGCCTTATGAGGAGGTGAGCAACAAAGAAAAACTGACCACTGGCCAGTGTCCTTGGCCCTTTGACCCGCAATGACTGGTCACCATACCACTGCCTGTCCCCCACCGTCACATGTCTACCCACCAAGTTTGGTGACTCTAGGTACCATCGTTGTGGAGTTATTCACCATCGTAGCAAAGAAATAATAATAAATGGTTGATTTCCAATAAGATTCTGCTATATGCAGTATCTTAATTATGTAAATATGCAGCTTGTTAGCAGAACTGGCAAAAACTATTTAAATTAAGGTAGAATAATTTAATTACATTTACAATAGTGCAATTACATTGCTTATTTGCCAACACCTTAACCATTTAAACACAACATTTTAAGCACTACCATTAAGAAAAGTAAGAAAGCTGCTAGCTGGTACAAATTTATTATATTGCACTTTTCTGAGACATTTTAATTCGTCGATTTCTCCTTAAAAGAAAATGCATAATTATTAATAAAAACATTAAATTGCCAAGCTTTCAGACAAAATTATTCAGAGACAAGCTAAGTTAAGCGAGGAGACAACAACTAAGCAATGCTTGCAGTCGAAAATAATTACAACAGAAAGTTGATTCTGTGGTGTTTTTTCTGCATTACAGAGCTGGCAGGGTCAAGGGCCCCATGGCTTTTGAAAATGTGGGCCTAAGCTATGCTAAAGTAGGTATATAATAATGCCTATATTATTAACTAAATGGGCTGCAATAGATTTTATACCTTTGCTATAAAATAGAAAAAAACACAACATTTAATTTTGTCCAGCAGATGAACTAATTAATCTGCTAGAAGGTATCCAGCTGTCAAAGTAAAAAAGCAAAACTTGCATGGCAAAAATCTTCCAAAGAAACCCATTAAAAGCCACAGAGTCTACCTGTTTGCACTGCACCATTTAATCAGCTTATATCAGCATCTTTACCACTACTGGACTCCCCATTGACTACATTTCTGTTGTGAAACTACTAGTATCACACATGGTCTTGCAGATGCTCAAAGCACTGCAAATGAAACAAGTCTGCAAATGCTCATTATGTCTTTCTAAATAAATATTGTGTAAATTCTTTCAACTTAGAATGTTTCACTCTTAACTTTCTTGCGCCACTTGGGCTGTGCCATCATTTACTGCTATGTGCATCACAAAATAAACACTGAGCATCTGAAAACTGATTTTAGCACAAAAATGTTTCTTTTCTAGTCACATGCTACAGAGATCCAAGTCACCACTGCTGCTACAAAGCATCAAACTTTTGCCAACATAAAAAAATCAGCAGTGTCATGCAGCTAAAGCATAATAAATAGCATGTGCCATTGCAAATTCATTGGCAAAAGAAAAAATTATTATCAATAGTTAGCTAAAATATTTGTTTCTCAGTGTAAATGGATTTATAAGTAAAACAGATTTTCCGTGCCCAAATTGTAAACAAGATGTCAGCTTAGGTAGCAAATACACATGACGTCGTAGACACTTTCAATGAATCAAAGCAGTGGAAAAGACAGAGCATAAATGGGAAATAATTATCTGGTTTGGCTATTGTAAGTTATGGCTTTCGACTGAAAAAGAATAAGCAAATTTTTACTATATGGCATTGCTAAACGCTAATTTTATGGTAAATTCAAAGTAATTGTAGAGGCACGGATTCATCCGTTTTTACAACATACCGGTAACTGATTTCTCTAACTGATACATAACACCCGTGTTGCTAACATTCGTACTGTAATATGCGCATATATATTAAAATAAGTTCTGTCTACAGTATATATATATATATATATATATAGGCAGTACTGTAAGATGCATTTAAAAAATATTTATTTACCATTATTAGTATCTTCGATTATCACACTTGTGCTAGAAATTTGTAATAACACCTGGTTGCTGGCACACTCGTACAGCACAATACTTATACATATTTTACCAAGTTTAAAATTTACTTACCAGCAAACCTACACCCAGCACCAAAATAAAATATGTTATAATAATAACAATGTCCCATGCAGTAAGGACGCGGTTATTGGCCATGCTAACGATTGTTTATAGTTTATTCGGTAGTTAAATTTCAAGCTGCAGCAAATCCGTATTATTTTCTGGCAATATGGAAGCTAGTCTATCACTGTGTTTTTGTCAAACTCCAAGTTTTTAATTCAATGCACAAAACTCTACACATCACACACGCAAACTGAAATTAAATGAAGAATTTATATACACTATTAAATGCAACCGTGAGGTTATAGTTATTTCGGTTAAACTTTGACATTTGTAAACCGTTTTTCCGAGTTATCAACTGCAAGCCTGCACTATATCACTAGTTCTCCTAACAATCGCTCATAGTAACATTTCATGACTGATCAGTAATCACTAAGCAGTAAGCACTGAACAACCACAAAATCCACAGTCAACCGTTGCGCTTCATTGATCACAACATCACAAGCAGCAGTAGTGCAAACCTTTCAGGTTCTAGAATCGTCTAGCGGAAGCATTGGCGGATGTTGAAGATGACAAACTTCTAATGCGTTCTAATTTCAAACTTTGCACACAGGCGGTTTATGTAGTATTTAACGTATATTGCTTTGCCAATGTACATTGTATGTATTGGTGCAAATAAAACTGAATTGAAATTATTGAATTGTTATGGACAATCAGACTCGTACGGGCGCTTTCCGCCGATCTGGCATTTACGGGAAACTCTTTTTTTCGTTACACTCATGCAAAATGATGTATTTCTAAATAAAAACTGAAAAGTTGCATAAAAGACAGGTTCCACAGTTCAAAGCCCATTAGGAGCAAAATTATTTAATCCCAACTATGGCTGGGCCCATGCTCCAGACATCTGTAAAATGTAGATGACCGACAAACAAGACTAGGACTTAAGCGCGGCATAAATTATAGACCCTATTGTAAGCTTTAATGATGTTGTTTGATTTTCCAAAATAATAGCAGCACACATTATTACTGACCATTTTCTCCAGTTTAGCACTATACGTATATGGCTAACAATAATTAAAATAGTATTTGCAAGGTAAACAAGAAACCAAGTGTTCTACGTATATGCCATAGATAGTAATACGTATTACTATTTACTATGATATCTTCGGGAAAAAAACGCATACAGCGTTAAAGGAAATACGTTTTTAAGAGGGCCAATGTTTATATTGTACGAATGTTTTACAGTTTTTTTGAAATTGAAGATAAAAAAATTCCATGTATAAATAGAATGGCATTTAGACATTCGTAGCTTCAGTGCAATCCTGTTAATAGACAGAAATCAACAATGAAAACATAACCACTTGGTGAAGATAATTATCCTAATAATCAATGTATACCCACGTGCACCAGTTAAGAACTCTTTATGATGCAGTACAATAATTAGAATAATTTAGTTTATTAATATGAAGCAGACAAATATCATGAAATCGAGTTCAATAATACAGAACTACCAGAACACTACATTGGATAATCAGAAGAAGCCAATTTTGCAGAAATGTCACACTGCTTCAAATATAACTAAAAATAATTTAAAATTAGAGCTCAACAATTTGTCCTGGGTTCAGCCTCAGATTGTTGCAAATTAAAAAGCACTTAAATTCAGTTAAAACTGGTGTTTCACACATGTTTGTTTGCACGGAATCTAAGAAATCTGAATGATTGATTTCTGTAACACAGTGAGCAGTGCTCATAAGCTCTGGGAACAAAAAAGTGAAAAACAAGAATTGATTTAATCTAGCTTTAGCGTGCCAGAGTTTATGTGCAAATAAACACCATCTGGGTAATATTGTTGATAAAAATAATGATAAAAAAATTAAGTATTATTAATAAATTCAAAATAAATATTTTTTAAATGTTCGAGCACACCAAACCAATGAAAGAAACGAAAAGTCTCAATCAATGCTTTATTAAAGAATTTAAAAGAAAAACTGTGGTGGTCCATATTCACGAATTCCATAAAGAAAGTGTTGATAAAAATAATGAAGGGTTAATACTGTTGATAAAATAATGATAAAAAATTAAGTATTATTAATAATTCAATTAAAGAATTTAAATGAAAAACTGTGGTGGTCCATATTCACGAATTCCATAAACAAAGTGTTGATAAAAATAATGATGGGTTAATACTGTTGATAAAAATAATGATGGGTTAATACTGTTGATAAAAATAATGATGGGTTAATACTGTTGATAAAAATAATGATAAAAAATTAAGTATTATTAATAAATTCAACATATATATTTTTTAAATGTTTCAGCACACCGAACCAAGAAAGAAACGAAAAGACTCAATCAAACTAAAGACAGTTCGACCTTCTTTATTAAAGAATTTAAAACGAAAACTGTGGTCCATATTCACGAATTCATAAACAAAGTGTTTATGAATTAGTACTGTATTTCTAATTAGGCATGCTGCTCACTGCTAGACGACAAAATATATCTATAAATGTAGTTATTTTAACATACTATTTTCAAAGCAACTCTTCATGACTCCAAGTACATTTGCTTTTCACTGGTGTAACTTGCTGACAGCTTGTGAATAAACTCTCAGCATAGACAAATATAAATAGTAAATACCAATGACTATAGTACTTCGCTATGTACAATGCATAAGTGCATAAGTTAATAATATCATAATATCAACCCTTACTTACATGGACCTGTATTTACAAGGTCTATAGCTAAAGCATCTTAACTATAACTAGTTTCTTCTAATTAGTTAATTAGGTTAAAATGTGCAGTGACTGCAGTTTCTGAACAGTAAAGCTTACTAGTATATACTTATCTCAGAAATACATTTTAGATACAGTAGAGTAACATGCACCAGAAGTAGTTAAATGCATTATGGTCAAACACCTTTCGTAATGCTACCTGGTTTATAATAGCTAGTTTTGCCAATTTTTTTTACAAAACATGACTACCAGGAAGTGTACACTATCTAGCTACATAAAGCATTGTCTTCAGCATATGTATAATGTACACATTAGCAGCCTATCACTCCATGTGCAAGGATTAACAAAATCATAAAATTTGCTCAATAAACAAAATAAAAGCTAGAAACAACATTTACATCTTTGCCTTCAGTAAAATGCAACAAATGTGAACCAAAACTGTAAAAACGGCTACATAATTTGTGACTTTACACTTTTCATGTTTACTGTATCTTGCCTAAGAAACTATTGTCTACAACAATGGTGATATATATAAGCAACTCACTCTAATTTATACTAAAAAATGACTTTTGCCTGCCTTGTGCAAGAACTGTACATTTTTAAGTTACAAAATATTAAAACACTGCCCACATCAAAGTTTTTCGAGAAATTAGTAAAATTGAAAAACAATGGGGCTAGCCTAAACATCAATCTATATGTAAGCTTTTTTTAATGATTATTGACTAAGGCTTCCCATCGTTTGATAATAAATAAATAACAAAGAGGGAAATCTTTCAATGTCTGCATGGCAATTAAACTAACTTTTAGAAAAGACAGCATTAACAAGCCCTAAAGTTGCCTCATACAGGGAAAGACATTGTCATTGATTGTAAATAAAGGTGGTTTGGCTGGTATCAACTGGTGACTGTTTCCCAGACATGCAATTTAAGATATTGCAGCAAATATGCGATATTTAACCAATATTTTCGTAAAAAAGTAACTGACTTCAATTAGAATTAAATTATCAAATTAAAATAGTGTAATAAAAATGTCAAATGTTGCTATTTTTTCAATTGCTTCAAAGTCAGAATAAAGCTTGTGATTACAATATATAGTACAATATATACCTACACCTTGCCTCTTGAAACTTACAGATTAATTCAAAGTCAACTTACCAGCATGCAGTATTATGTTGTACATCTTTAGAGTAGCTACCAGGCTATGAGTCATCAGTATCACACACAAATGAAGAGGACAGAATAGGCTGTTGGTGGCAGTTCAAACTCTTGAAGGCAATTTGAAAGTAACCACAGGAAAAATGCCCCTTTTTTCAAGGCTATCATAAACTTATACAGCCAAATATTTCTCGGAAAGAGAAAATTATAGTG
This sequence comes from Tubiluchus corallicola, assembly GCA_030141605.1. Taxonomy (NCBI): domain Eukaryota; kingdom Metazoa; phylum Priapulida; class Priapulimorpha; order Priapulimorphida; family Tubiluchidae; genus Tubiluchus; species Tubiluchus corallicola. Next base: position 221,841 of record JAQGDQ010000079.1, read on the forward strand.
TAATAGTGTCCACCTTAACAGTGTTAACAGGACAATATGTTGAAAATGCAAGATATGCGACTGTTTAGCAATTGTTCACTAATTTACACACTCAGCTGAGCACGGTTCACCAGTCACAACCAGTCAATCTACCAAAACAAACTGATGACTTTCCCTGGAGACAAGGAAACCAAGGACCGACACTGTAGCCTACTAGACCCTGAAGCTGCTTGTGTTTTCTTTCAATTTTGCTACCAAGTCAGATTATATGGTTGCTAGCTGGCTCAAGCTGCAAGATGATGGTAGACTGATGCTTCAGTATTAAAATGACTTAAAAAGGTTCATTTCTACAAGCCACAATGCTGTATTTAACAGACTAGTGTGGCTTATGTCATGTATATTAGCTGGGCGCCTCATGACAGTGACTTCAGGGTCTTGCCCCAACATCTAGGTAAAAAGCAGTTCTTTTTTGAAAAATGAAGCACATAGTTCATATATTTGAGAGAAGGTGATCATACAGTACTTGGGAAATAACAAAGTGCCAACTGTCTTATACTATGGAAATTATTATCACAAAAAATGTGGCAGCTTCATTAAACATGAATTACGATAAGCATACAAAATTACCACATATGGTAGAAGTACTGTTATTGTATACAACCCTGTATCTTATCTATCCACTCTTGTGCAGAGTGTTGATCATGAGCCACAAAGTTGTAGTCTCGTTTTTTGGTCCTCAGCTAGAAAGCAAAATAAAATGTATAATTAAAACGATGAATCAGGAACATGATAGAGTATCATAGTAAATGTACTGTTTCACAAAAATCGCCACCTTACAAAAAGACTGTAACATACCTGAATTTGAATATAATATAGAAAACAATTTTCTTCAACTGTGCTCATATTATAGTGAAGCTTTAGTCATAAAAGAAATAACAATAAGCTTGCTTTTACTTGTTCAATGACGTTTTAAGAAATTCAGATAAATGAAGTAAATAATTTACTGTAGTATAACGTGTTTAACATATAGCAATGTGCAACCAATTGGTGGAAAATTACCTTAGAAGTTAAAGCTAATAACTTTTTACATGAACTCAACTAACCAAAAAGTCAGTTTAGTAAACATTAGCAGCTTTATGATACAAGCTTTCACCGGAGGTGCATAAGCAAGCATCACTTTACAAAGTACAGTATCTTGTCTAGTGTACAATGCCCACATCTCTGGTTTTGACGAAAGTTTCATGATAAAGTGAAGACCACCTGTAAATATTTAATATGTCAAACAAATTACCTCAAAGAATGATTTGTCATCAGACTTTTTCGGAGCGCCAGCAACGGGTTGCCCTGACGTCACAGAGATCACCTCAGAAAGCTCAACGAATCCCTTACAGTGACTGTCTTCTGTGGAATCATAGTAGCGTAACTGAAAAATAGAACCAAATGCTTTTTAAAGCTTCTACTTCACACTGCATTATAGATATTCAAGTCTTTGATAAAAAAACATTTTTGAGACACAGCACACATAAAACATGTCAGTAGATATTATGAACACATTTATATGCTAAGATGTTCTTAGGAAAAACCATTGAACATGCTCACAAAAGTGAAGTTACCACACGATATAATACAGCAATTCAGACATACTACAGTTTTCAAACATGTCCATATCTTAATTTCGGGTGGTACTTGTTATTGAGGTTAACACTCATAGTAAATCACGAGCTACCGGCAATGACTATGCCAAGCATAAACAGAAATCACAGCCGCAGAAATGTTGTAATAAACTTGCTTGATCAGAATAATGCACTTTTACAAAATTTTCTAAACCAAGCATTGATAATAGCTTTATAATTAAAATTAAAATACCTGATGCTTAATACTGTCAAGAACAAACCATCTGAGCTTCCACCCTTTGAGTAATGCTCCACGCTTGTAGAGGTAACCCTCATGAGTGCTGTGCTCACCAACGTTAGATGAGTACTGATCGTAGTATGTTTGGCTGCTAGCTGTTAAAGTACCTATACCTGAAACGGTATCATAGCAGCTAACTGTTTCAATGTATTTTTTACTTATTATAGTTCAAACATTTCTTATACTTAAATATAATAATCTTGTAATATATTCACATATGATTACTGTTATTATTTTCAAACAATATATATATATATATACAACGATTCTTTGCAACAAGTTATGACCATCAAAAATTAACATTATGATCAAATTAACAGTGTTACTACCAGTGAGCTTTCTCCTGTAACATACCAAGGAGAAAGTTGCTTATAAATTGTAATCTTCACATATCACTGAATGTAAAAATAACAGCTTAGTGGTGGCACAAAGAACCAACAAAACTAAAGCAGATATTTTTAAATTACAATATCATTCACACAGTTTGCACGAAAATGCAAATGTATTTACAGCAATACAATGAGTAACCCTTGTGAGTGACAGGCACTCTTTTAGGACCCCAAGTGAGAAAAGGGCGGTGCATTTTTGTTTCTCACATGTGTAAAGTGATAACAGATGCTTACCAGAAGTGACAACAGATGCACTATCTGAGCCACCGCCAGAAACATGAAGACTAGAAGATGATGTGCCATTGTGAACTGACTTGTAACGTGTGCAATTTTTCGGAACTTGACTCTGGCATTTCTCGTGGCAGTTATAACCGCAATCAATACACCTCATACCTAAAATCAACACAGCTTCTAGTAAATTTTGATTTTTTTTTGTTACTTATGTTATGCATTCACTATCGTGAGCATCATGATTATAACACAAACATGTGAGCAAAACAGTTCTGCAAATTTTAATGTTTTACAATAAAAAAGTTTATTCTCAAAGCAGCGCTTCATCTGCTTCATTTTGGGCTAAAATATTTAATTAGGATTCAACCATGTGTATAACATGCCTCTACTAAACAAACCATTGTTAGTCTTGTTTAGAAATTGTTAATCTCAAATTATTATTATTCTCACCATACAAGGCAATAACTAATCAATAAAGCTGATATTCGTTTGCAATTCTTAGTTAACCGTTACCAAAATTGAAAGTGCTCTTCCTTGTCACATGTCTCACCCCTCCACAAAGTTTTGTGGAAAAAAGTTAAGCAACTTTTGAGTAATTCAGTTAACAAACAAACAAATGGATACGAAAACATTGCCTAATTGACAAAGGTAACTAGATTAAAGCAAAATATGCAATAAACAATGAAAACAAACAAAAAGGAATAAAATTGATAAAATACAATCAAGGTTTAAATCTGTTGTATCAGTTTTATTTATTTTATCAGTCATCTATAGAAATATTACAACTATCCATTACTTGCACATGAATAACAGCTGTATAGGAACTGGCAGCTATCGAAGAGAATAAATGACATATACAAATGTATTCAATTACAAGCAATAATGACAAAATTTAAAAAAGAAAAGTTGTTTTTCCAAGATTTTAAAACTGAATCACCAAGCAGAATTTCTTAACAATGTCATAACAATGTCTTAGATGTCATAACAATGCTTGTTTAACCACGAAGCAATGATGACCATGGCCATCTGAATAAATACATTGAATAGCTCTGGCATTGCCCAATACGTTATCTCATTGTAATCACCAGCTACTGTTATTCCACCAGCATGCATGTAAATTCCATGTTACAGAGAAAACTAGAAAGTTATGTAAGTTGCATTAGAAACACATAAAACTCTTTTTTAATTGACCATGCTTACCCGTCTTAACGAGGCCCCACAGCACATGGTTGCATAAGTCGCAATAAGTTGGTGTTGTGTAGTTGAATTTCTCAAATCTGTGGGGGTGGGAGTAAATCTGAGCAGTCTCCACCCCCATTTTACCCTTGACCAGAATTTCAATGGTTGAGCGCTTATGTATGGCACGCCCGTGCGATCGACACTGCTGTGTGGCCCACGATGTCTGCTTCTACAAATACAGAAGATGCAACAAAGGCTAAGCTTTTTTATAAGATATGTTAGTACAGAAACAACAGCATTGCAAGAAATTACTATTGTTAAGTGGCTTGCACAGATGATACGTTAATGAACTTTATAATTATGTTGAGTGAATCACGAGAAAGTGTTTTCTAAAAAACAGAACAAGCTTTTGGCAACAAAACATGACCAACTAAACTGTAGATGTTCTTTCTGAGCAAAAAGACACATGATTACGTAAAATATATACCAATCAACAGCAACTGAGAGAGATTCCAATCTGACTACGCTTATCTAAAAACTTTGTTCTCTCACCTAAACATTCGTACCTTCAAAATTTTACAAAAAAAGCATGGAGAAGAACAAATTTAACAACTGGTAGAACGCATGTGAGGCATGTGAGAAAGTTATATTAAAAATAATGATGGACTAAGAAATAAAATTGTTAATTCTAAATGCTAGTTGATTGCGTAACATTGCGTAACCAACGCAATTAATGTAAAGCAAATCGAATCACACCCGAATGTAGTAAATACTGTTGTGATCATTTAAACACAAAAGAGAATGTTTTGTATCTCAGTGAAGGCTTTAATGTAGCACTATAGCATTTACAAATATAAAAACATCTTTTGTAGTGTTTGTTGAGTACGATTAAAACAAACCAAAATTTAAATTGGTCAGACATTGACTGAATATGTGGAAATATGTCGGTTTTCAATTGATATCATGGATTAGAAAAAGTACAATTACAAAAATTGTTAATATTATTACCAATAAATACAGCAAAATTAATATTTTTAGAGAAGCATTAAATTATTAGAATAACAAAAAAGTTCATGCAATTTGTTCAATCCACTTAAAAATAAGAAAGTCAACTAAAATGTAACAGTGCAAATTAACAGATAAAAGTATGCACCAAATTTCATATGAACTACAGATTGTATTTTTAGTACTGTTAAACAAAGAGATCTGTCAAAGCAAGTGACCATAGTGTATTGCAAAGTGACAACCAACAATATATAATAATTATAACACAAATTATTTCTAAAATAATCAGTATATCAGAGCTAAATAAAAACACATATTTTAGTTTAAATATTTCTACCTGTATTTCTTCTTGTTGTGGATATTCAAGACGATCAAATGCTAACTTCCAACGCTGAGGTAGATGGCCCAACTCTGTTTCTAATCTACGAATTTCCTAACAAATTACAGTATCAAATTTGTCAATCATGCATAAAAGTAATTCACATTAAACTGATTAATTTTCAATTAAACCTAGTAACTAAATTGAAATACGGGACTCCTAGTTTTAAGTTAAGAAATAATAACAAGGCATACTCCTATCACTCACTTACAGTTTGCAGCTCACTTTTAGCAATAAACTAATAATTGCAGGCATTAGGCAAAGTACATAATACAGTATTTATTATAATTATTTTAAGACTTACATCTAGTAAATAAGCTATAGCATTAGGCTGCAAAGAATACATATTGTCGTATCCAACGCCCACAATTTTTCTGTTGCTCGGTGCTGATTCTAAGGCATTTGCTTCTTCCTCTAGCTGAGCTTCCATTGCAACCATTTCGCGGTCATACGATGGGGTGTGGCCCAACTCTTCCGAAAGATAATAGTCCCAAATTTTTAAGTTGGCAATGTTTGAATAAGGTCGCAGAACATGCATTTTCTAGAAATGAGAGTAGACAAAGTGTCAGAAGTAATACCAATGAAATCCATCAAAAGACTTGAAGTTTAATTGATAACTACAATTATGAAGTACGAGTGCAATATGAAGTTTGTTTACATAGTATTTGATACTTACAGAATCCTGTTGCTGTTCCTAGTATGCATGCAATTAAAAAAAAGGTAAACTTTAAACTGACTAAAGACATTCCAAACAAATGCAATCTCCCTTGTTTTCTCCCTCTGACACGCTGCCTCCATCTCTCCCTCCCTTCCTCTGTCTCTCTCTCTCTCTCTCTCTCTCTCTCTCTCTCTCTCTCTCTCTCTCTCTCTCTCTCTCTCTCTCTCTCTCTCCCCCTTTTGACATGTATTTGTCAATCAAACTTACATGATTAATGCACCACGGCTGATTGTATTTTGGATTGTAGAACAATGGTGATGCTTTGTGGTATTTGTCTACATACTCCCACAGTGTTGGCCCTAAAAGAATTTTAAATAGTTTACACTCTGCTCTATAAAAAGACAGTCTTAAGCGAAAATGAACTAAGGTGAAACAATAAAATAATGGTAAAACACTATACCTCGTCCATTGTTGCGGGTAAGGAACTCTCCCCCATTTGGGGTGTCTTCATCTAGTCTGTGCTGACTGCGAGTTGGCGAATGGTCATCTAGGAGCCAACCGGCTTCCACGCGCTCACACTCACTGTCCAACAGGAATGTACGGAATCGACCGGAACAATAGTGATACCCAACAAATTTCAAGTAATACTGGCTGAATTCAAATGACAAGGGAAACTGATTGTGCACCTAATGGTAAAAAATAAAAACCAGTTAAGAAATCATTAATGAAAGGAAACCAAACAATGATGATGAAGAAGTAGTAAATTATAGTACAAATCATCAGTTTTTGTTGCAATGAAATGCAAGTGCTTTTGCAAATCAAGTTCAAAAGTTGTATTTCATGTAATGTGCATGAAAAAGTAAAAACTTGAACAATTGACAAAATTCTGGTATAATACTGCTGTCACAGAATACTCTAGAAAAATGGATGTGCGAGAGTTGTAGGAATTTCCAAGCTCTTAGGAAGAGAGTCATACAATTTAGCAAATTCTTTAGTGATGAACTTTAGAAACTATCAAAATCAAACATAAAGTCAATTTCCCTTAACAGTGTAAAGTTCAGTGGGTTAGTTTACTTATGCCCTGTAAGCGAAAACTGCAAAAAATGAGAATGTCTTACGCCACATCATAATAAGCTTTGCTAACAATAATCAATCAATAATTATAGTGGTTTGTTATCATACACATGAATACACCATTAAATTGCAGAAATACTGTGGCTAAACTAAGGCCTTGTTCCAGGTTGTCTACAAAACTCACCTGGTGCACCACATCGAGAAACTGCAAAAATATCGGCGCAAAACCAGAACCCTGTGAAGATGCCGTGGGGTTACCACGGTAACTGAATCTGTGCCCGAATGCCAGCCATTCTTTTTCAATGAGAGTGCTAAAACCCTCAATGGTCCTATAGTAAGGATCTAATAATATTTGTGCCACCGAAATGATCTGAAAAATTTGAAGCAATAGCATAAAAAAAGCAGATGTCAATAAATACTGTCAATTCAGATTAAATTTTAGACAAAACACCTTAAGTTTCCAATTATAGAACTGAAGTAATGTATACATGCACAACTAACACATTTAAAAATGTAAAATTTTCCACTGCTAAGATTTGAACCCAGACTGCCTTGTTGTCAAATTAAAAACATGAACTTAGGGACACACACAAATAAGAAACGAATCTGAAAAAGTCTCCAAACACTTCTTATACTGTTAAACACAATAATTAAAAATCAGCATTAAAGAGCAAAGTCTAAACACATTTCCACTGAAACCCACCTGTGCTGTTACATCCCAGCCGTCCTCTAAGCAAACCATTACGGATGAACCTTGTACATCAAGCAGATCTACAGCTGCACCAGCTAACTGCATGACGGACTGGACCTGCATGTAGAATTGCACATATTTACTCTTAACTGTAGTGGAAATTCACAGCATTTCAACTAAATTATTAGGGTGCTAACAAGCCTGACAGACTTGCATCCTACACTACTTATTTGACTCCAGCAGAAACATGATTATCTAAAGTTCAAAGAACACAATACAGTACACAAAATATTATCAGCATGAAGTGATCCCGAAAGTGCTTCACAGAGTTAAAGCATTGCATTGCAATGGTAGTCCAAGTCAAAAATGTTATGCAAAATCCTTGAATAGCATCTGTATGACCACTAATATGCAAAAGGCCTTTTTCACAACTAAATGGTAATCCTGAAAGTAAGCACCTTAATGACTTTACAACTCTTTATGCATCTATTCAAGTGGTAATATAATACATTTTAAAACATTAGAACAATGTTTGTTTTCATGGATTACGTCAAACACATATTGCTTTTATGTAGTAATCACCTGCTTTAACCATTCGCATTCTTCCACTGTCTTGTAGAAACTCAGCTGGGGATCATTAGATGCAGCACTGGGCATACATGCTCTAGTCAGCTTCTTGAAACTCGTCTTTACATGCCTCACATCATAAAAGTCAACAGGAATAAAATCACATTTTGGAAATGACTCCTGCTTTATTCCCTTTATTTGTCCTTTTTCACCCAGAACATAGAGTGCTGCCCTCTGTAGACCATTACCTAAAACAAACATTTCATTGGGAAAGTCACTATCTCACCCAGTTTGGTATGCAGAAGATGAATTTGGATTTGAAAATCAGGTTTACATGTTATTCCAGTAAACCTTTATTTTACTACTTTTAGTAGCTGTTTATTTAATGACAACACATTTTCCAATCTTGCCTCCAGGAAATGCAATTTTTAGCCAGTTTATTTAATAGCTGGAGCTTCCAAAAGAGAAAGCTTACATGTTAGAAAAAGAAAGGCATTATCAGTGCAATTAGACAGGCAGCTCTGTTATTGTAGTCAGTATTATTTTGGACAAAAAATCAGTATAGACTGACGAATCTAATCAGCAAGAGAGAAACAACAACCAGGCGTTTGATGTTTTTAAACCACAACAAATCTGATGATTACATTTAAAATCTCATGAAAGACTTACTTTGTGGGCCATCACTGTGGAAACCAGGTTCAAATGTCTGAGCATGACGTGATCCATACAAATCCAAATTACCATTTGGCCTTTGATTTTTCATGCTAGCGAATTTTGCCAAAGCTGGAAACAAAAAAAGTGTTTAGTTCATTTTTAGATCAACTCTAAAGATACAAACAATACAATCACATAAAACTAATCAAATTTCAAAATGAGCTTAAACAATAAAGTCTGCACCAAATCTGCACCTTGCCTGACCGAAGAATCAAAATACATATATCGTTATATATATTTGAAAAACAACACCAAAACAAAAGAAACTAAAATTAAATCAGCTACACGTATTTTCCATCTCCCGTTTAAGAAGGAAAAAAAAGCTAAGTAGTATATCACCAACACAAGACATAAACTGAATTTCGAAACATGCCAGTCTGAATGTATATAGTGCTATATATGTACATGAGGTGACAATAAAGTAATGATTAAAACAATTTGGAAATATAACTCTTGAATAAAAACGCCAAAATGCACTATATATCTAACAAAATATAAAGATTAATGTTTCAACAAATACACCTAGTATTTTCAAAATCAGAATAATTTTAAAATGCACATGGTTTTGCAACATTAGGCCATACATGACAATCTAGAACAAAAACAATTTCCCACCATTCTAACCATCCACAATTTTAAGACTAAATTATATTTAAAACACTCAGTGTTACAGTTTAATGTTGGCTTAAAGAAATTATTTAATATGCCACCATAATCAAATGATCAAATTTTAAGGGAGTTGTGTCAATGACAACAAAATCTTCACATTGCAATAAGTTGTTGTAGTTTCGACGATGTTTAATCGAAAGTAAGCTACTAGCATTTAAAAGCTCAAGTACCCGACAACTTAGATTTCTCTTAGTATGACCTACGTAGGAAATGTCACAACTATGCAAGAAGTTTCATTAATTACATTGGTAGGACCAAGAGCAGACACAATATTTTCCTCACTCACCTGGGGAAACAAATACAAAGAACGATTATTTACAAAAATTACGCACAAAGAGAACTTTCAAAGTAAAATGGGAGATTCTAAATATAATTTAGTCTTATAATGGATGGTTGGGGTCTTATGGTTTGTTTGTTTGGGATGTCAAGTAATGTTATTAGAACTTTTTGCGCATTTTAGAATTATCCTGATTTTGAAATCATAAATCATCGACTTACTGCATATAGTAAGTAACCAGTCGTTCTTACAAACGTTAACATGTCTATTCATTAAAAAGGGAAACTGTTAGTAAGCAAAAAGAGTTGCAGTCACTGTTAATTTAGTGAGATTCTCTAAAGGTGCTTTGGTTGTATTGTGGAGTTAAGGAACCAATGCTGTTCTATTATGTAAAAAGCAGTGCACTAATGCCAAAGCAAAGCAAATAACAAGAAAAAATAAAAGAAATGGACATGAGGTTGGACAAATCAACAAATGGAAACAAGCCAAAATAAAGCAAAGTGTATTGTGTAATTGTGTTGAATTAATTTCAGTCATAATATAATTTGATTTGATAATCAAACAGGATAATTTCTTTTCAGGAATGTCACATGTAAAAACCGTTTGGGTTTTACGCCAGGTTTAGCAAAGCATTACGAAAATCAGACCCAAACACACAAAAACTATACACAGCGACATTTCCAAAGGAAAGGAGTTTCATATTCTTGCATTTTTACACACTGAAACTTTACAGATTGAAATTTTTTTGTTTACTAGGCAAAGTTCCAATACTAAGAGGGTGCAGAAAGATCCAACTAACAGCCCACTATCCATTAGTCCTATCTACAACCTCATATAACAGGGAAGGACATTCTCTTTTTTCAGTCTGCTCAAGTCTTCACCGTGTCTTTTCAACTATGTTATGTAAGTGTCATACACAAAAATTAAACAACATTAGTATGATGAATATACAGGTACCCAAATACTACAATGGTGATCAGTAAAGCAGACCAGCTGCATCACCCAAGGTGTTCTTGCACGGCAATTTCTGAGGCACAGATGTATTGTAATCAAGCATTTCTAGGCAAACTGGACAAAAAGTAACTCACTTTTAACAGTACCTTTACTCATTTTTAATAAAATACAATGATGGGGCCAAAATAAGTGTTAAGTGCAAGAACAAATGATAATGTGGTTGTAAATAGGGCTTCCAGTCAAAGTGAATAAATTAATTACCCCATGCTCTAATACAAAATGCTCACCTAGTGAACTGGTTTCAAACACAGTTTCTTCTGGCACACCTACATTATAAACAATGACTACAGCTACAGTGCAAAAATCATTAATGAAAAAGCACAAACACGTATAGCAGGCTAAATTTATTCAAACCAACTGTGATAATTGTGATGATGGACATAGTATAATAGAACACGATGCACACAGGTGATGTATCGGCTTATGCACACAGAAAACCCAACTTTAACTAAATAATCAAATGCATGTGCTAGCAAACGAAAAAACAAAGAAACCAACTTTTATTATAACACGATGCAACTGCATCAACAATGTGTGGGAAAACAGACACGTTCAGCTCATTATGAGCATAAGCCAATAACATGTAGTTGAAATCAACCAGAAATAACATGGGTAGTATTCTGATTTATTTCACATTGTAAATGTGAATACACCAATAAATAATCTAAACTTTTAAAGGGCACGAAAACATTATACTTGAGAAAACACCATGCTAAATTTCTGTGAAGATTTCACATACGTTACTGATCGTTGTTAGCTGATACCCTGCTGATGAATCATAATAAAAAATTCGTTTTAACAAAAAATTCTAATTAGAAAATTTTTTCCGTACAAATTAATCCTCTAATTAAAAAAAGAAAAAGCAAAAACAATAAAAAAACTAAAGTTAAAATTATTTATGCATTTTAGCTTTAATAACAACAAAATCAAAGTAAACCGTCAATGGGTTATGGGAAAAAGATTTGTTAAAGACAGATAGTACGGAAGTATAGCAAACAGAAAAGGCACAAACCAAATACATTATTAAAGGATACACTCATCATGCCCAATCGTACTGCTTCTTCACCAAGACAAAAAATTAATTATTTAGCATACATGACTAATGGGAATTAATAAAAGTAACTGAGCAAAAAATCGCAAAAGATTTCGGAAACAAAATTTGAAAAAATAACAAGTGCTTTGTACATTTCCTTAAGATGAAAATATAATTCAAAAAGGTGCATCTTATACATACATTTACTGCCTTTACCGCCACTGTGTCGGAGGCTGTTCATGGCTCTTTGCAGTGCGTTGCTACGGCGACTAGTTTCAGGCGTTAATGCTCCCATATCATTACTCGCAGGTGAAGAAAAAATGAGGGAATTGAGGCTTAGGGTAGAGGCAGACATTTCAGCTCCACGTCCTGCAATGTCAAAATAAAGAATAAAGCATCTTACAAGCAAAAGAAAACACAAAAAGAAATCTGATTCACAGACAGCAGCATATTTTAGAAATAAGTACCATTAGATTTAATCAAAAATAATACTTGGTATTTGTCAACATTGAAAATAGTTTTTAGTTCAGATGCAGACTAGAATGTCAGACAAATTTTCCAGAAAAACCATTTACTAAATTTAAGTGAGTCTTGCAAAAAGCAACTTACCAAGCATCATGCTGTATCTGAGATTACCTAGTGGTGTTGAAGAAACGATAGCAGAGAAGTATTTCTCTTGTTCTACACTCGCTGATGTTGATTCATGACTAGACGGTCCTATAAAAAATTACGTAAGTTTTTGCAAAAAATATTACACCATTTATACAGAAGTGAGTGCTTTATACATATGCAAACTGACTTATTGACTAAAGATGATTTACTGACTGCCAAGAATTAAAAGCAAGCGTGTCTTCATTTTGATGTAAAAATTTAAACAGTTCATAAAAAACACAAGAAAATAACAAACTTTGTAGAAAGTTGCAACTAACAAGATGACAGACACTTTGCAGTTGCAACCGAAAACAAATAAGCAATATATCCGTCATGGCAGTAATTAATGAAGTTTACCAATCGTCTAAAATCATTTTCAAGCCAAAAAGTTGAACAGATAAACACACAGCAAGAAGCTAAAAACCTGTGGTTCTATGGCTGTCAGATCCTTTCAGCATCTGTAAAAGGTTTTTACTGTGGAAGCCACTAGCTCTCATTAACACAGCCTTTGTGCGTGAGTGTCGCCAACAAACTGTCGGAAACCTGCAAAAAACTTTCAAATATGAAAGAAACTGCAAAATTTTTCACAGGTAACAAAAAACTATTTCCAGTTATCACACTATCAACAATAATTCCTAAGCGTGTTAATGAGTTTTCGACAGTCAAAACTCCCTCATAAAATGAGGGAAATTCTCATGGAAGAACATATCTTAAGATGCCCATCATATACGTCACAAAACATACAATAGCAGGCTCGGGTTTATGTCTGACAAGTCGACTAACTTGCTATTCTTCCAATTAACGTAAATACCTTAAATACATTTAGACTGCGCTGCAAGAAAATGATCTCAAAGGGTCAAACCTATTATGTCTGTGAGTTTTGGCAATTTTATGCAAGCTATCATCAGATATGATCGTTGGCACAACAACTGCTGCTGGATAAGATCTGCACACCGTGTAGTTGACATTACACATTGACATACGAAATGGCTCTGACTTTTTTACCATGTTACTCGCCAACACTCCAAGACCTGAAATGTAGCAAAATCGATTAAATTTAAGGTGACACAAAGCTTTCTTGTAAAGTAAATATGTCTCACAGAAAAACTGTTTCAAAATCAACAGCACAACAAACCTTTTATGCCCATTCGCTGATAGTCTTTGCAGTAGTTTCGCTCAGAAAGACGCTCTAGAGTGTTCGTTGTTTGAGACATAGAACCTTCTTCAATTACTATAAAAATATTTTAGCAGTTTAAGATTCTGGCTATATACAAACTGTCATTAATTATGAAACTGAAACACAAGAGCCACTAATAAAATACACTGTAGTAAGTTACAATAATTCAATTAAATTTAAATAAAAAATTCATTTTACATACAAGAATTGAATTATATTAAGACTCGTAGTCACAATTCAACGTTCCAGCACATCACATGCCATTTCTTAATAAAAAAATATGGTAATCAGCAAATGACACTAATTCAACCTACTTGCTAAATCATCATCATAATTTTGACTCAATGGTCGTTCAGTAGAAGTCGAAATGTCACTATCGAGTGACGTCTGGGACAAAATGATTTTCCTCGACACAATAGGCATCTGATATACATATTTTTGTCGTTTGGTAGACTTCTGTTTTACACCAACACGTCTGGCTGTCTTCATGATTGTCTTTTTAGCTAAACCCCTAAATAATGAAAATAAATCAAAGACATCCTACAAAATACGTTTAATAAATAATATGTAAAAATATGTAAAATAGCTACTAATTAAAGATTTCTGTAAATCTGCAATAATGTTTTATTAGAGTGATAGAGAGGCTGTTAATGGGTCAATTTCTTTGATGCAAAACTGAAAGCAATAAAGTTCTGTTAAAATGCAAAGAGCAATGCATAGAGAAATAATGTGACTAATTGTGAGGCTGACCATTAGTCCATTACTTGAAGATAAACAACTAGTCACTCTCTAAATAAACATTTATTTTTAAAAATAAATAAAAAGTGAAGAATTGTTTTTGTTTTCTCCAACAACATGCATGCACTATGTGTCCTACATTACACAAATGTTGATGCATGAGGTGGAATGTATATATCATGTTTGTCACAGCAAGCTACAGTTTGAACCTCAAAGCATATTCGTTCTATGCAAATTGTTTTCTAAAAATCTGATGACTGAAAAATATTACTGTTATCTGTCTCCCTTTTGGGATATATCCACGCTCTATGAAATCAGTTATTTTTTTGTATTTAACGGAAGGAAATTAGTTCCAAAATTACACAACAAATCCTTGATTTACTGAACTAACACAGGTGACTTATTTCCACTATGAGATTCCAAAAGCAACGATTGAGCAAGCCATAATGTTGAACCATGCTTAATCGCTTCAGCACTCTGCAGCACGCAGAAAAACATGCAAAACTATCCACCAATTAAGACTATCAATAGTAATTAACTAGTTAAGAATTCATGTGGCAGCAGTGCACATTATTTAAAGTACAATCTGTATCACCAACATTTGGAATTTGTTGGAAATACATTGTTTAACTCAACATACTTCAAAGTTGCATTTTTTGCTATTTTCTCTCGACTTAGTGGAGTAGGTGGCATTGCGCTGAGACTTGAAAATGCAAACAATTGGTACACAGATGGAGGCATGCACACTCGATGGATCAACTTGCGGAATGTCTCCACATTTTCTGAATCCACTTCCTCGTCAAAAGCAATTTTTAGCAGCTAAAATAAATAATGAATTTTATGTTCTTGGATTTCTCATAACTGAAATTCCTACATTCTAATATACGGCAACAAGACGAATTGACAGTATCTTCCGCAATACCTTACACAATTACATCAAACTCATACATTCACAGAATGCTCTCAACAATGTTAACAGAACTAAAACACACACAGAAAACATGGTTGCCACTTGACAAAAACAATTTAAAAACTTGCTACTTAGAAATTTAGTATTATCATAATCAAATTTCATTTTTGACTTAAACAACTGAGGAATTTTCCAGTTAAAACTCATCGTACTGTCTTGCTGTACTTTTGTACATATTTCTTATTTAACAAATCCCACAGTTCATCAGCAATTTTTTTCATGTCAAATAAAAAATTGTTTCCAGCAACTCCCAAAGAGTGAGACCTTTCACTTGAAAATAAGTGTTGATAGCATCAAGTGTGTTTTCAGGTCTGCTCATCTGAGCTCTTTCACAAACAAACTTCTCTCCTAAATAAACATTTCAAGCATGAAAAATTCATGCATGAATAAATTACATATGCAAGATCCTTGAACAACTGCGTCACTTATCAGGGAAAATAGCAATTTCCACTATAAGTCAAAAAAATCAATAAATGATCCTAAAACTGTTAAATATACAAATGAACAAAGAGTACCTGGAATGTGTTAGATCGCAATTGTAGTCCCTCAGACAGTGACTGCTCTATGTGAACTAAATACTGACTACTAATTTTTTTCTCCTTGGTCAAGCTAACAACCGGAAAACTGCGTATCACAATCTGTTCACAAGCTGAAACAAAGCCAAGAAAATGAGCTTCAGTTTCGATTAAATCAGCGTACATAACTACAGATTGAAAAAATGGACTCACTTCACTAAGTGGATAAATACTTTCGAAGATACAACCTAGCCTCCAAAAATTTTACAACTGTTAGGCCACATAGATGACTACATATTATTATTGCACTAATTACATTAAGATATCAATTCACTGACTGTGAACTGCTTACCAAATGGATCACAGGGTGTTCCTTTAAAGATTATGCGGTATGTTGTTAAGAATATGGCACCCTCAGCTGGCAGTAACTGTGGTCCACCATTTGCACCGGTGGCTACATCCCGTCCATCCGGAACCAGGAATACTCGAAGGCCTCCCATCACAATCTCTTCACCATTAAGCAAAGTTGGTGTCAAAATCTTAGGCTGGAACAGTTAAGAGTAAGTACTGAATGAATTGAAAAGCCGAGCAGATATTACACGATAGTTTATTCGTTAGTGTCATCTAGTTCATGGACAATAACATTGAAAAATAATAACAACTGCCATGGAAAAGCAGACATTTGAATAAAAGAATACTATAATTTACAAAACTATTACTCATTAAAGAGTTCTAATTTTGTTTTAGCTTTACATTGTTGACACATATGCCATATTATGTTGCATTCATGTAATTACGTATTTCTAAAATCTTACGTAAACACTTTGTAATCATATCTTTCTAATAGCCTTAAGATACACAATTCTCATGATGCAAAATTAA
Source organism: Tubiluchus corallicola (assembly GCA_030141605.1). Taxonomy (NCBI): domain Eukaryota; kingdom Metazoa; phylum Priapulida; class Priapulimorpha; order Priapulimorphida; family Tubiluchidae; genus Tubiluchus; species Tubiluchus corallicola. Next base: position 238,544 of record JAQGDQ010000079.1, read on the forward strand.
GTTAACCAAAGCTCTTTTTTTTTCTTTTTTTATTTTCATCCATTAATACATTTTTAAAAATAAACTTTAATTCCAAAAAATAGTACCGTGCTAAGAAAAATTTAATACCACAATATAACATACCTTCTGTATTGGTGGCAATCTCTTGCATTCTCTAAATACAGCATCTAATGTTTCTATGTGCATTGCTACGACACCTGGAATTATAATGGTACTATTTAGTTTAATTTTATTTAAAAAGAATAAATAAGTGCTTACATAAAAGGCAAGACAATGTTACAAAAACAAAAGCCCCAGAGTTAAGTGTGTTTGGCACTTCTTTGCACTTGACAATCCATTTGTTAAGTTGTCATAATTCAAAATAACAGGACCTAGTGAAAATGTCAGATGTATTTGACTACTGCACCATGACTGTGCAATTTACAAAGCTGCTCAATTGCCCAAGTAGGAAAACGTTTAAAACAGTCTCAGCGACAGTATATTATACAAGAATTTCTTAGCATTTACTTTTTTTACTATAGTTAATCAGCTTATACTAGTTTACTGCTGATATAAATTAAAAAATATATCTCTTACATGCTGTCAGTAAATTGAATACCATTTTTAATGCATACCAGGTATCATCTGATGCAAGGCATGAATATGCTCTTGAGTAACTCGACTGTTTGAACAAACTTTGTCCACAAATCTGGTGATAAACCGTACGATCGTCGTCCCTGCTTCTGTAGTATCCTCCTCGAATCCAGACTCAGCATCAAAACTATCACTCTCGGCAATACTGAGCAAACAATACAAAAGTAAATATTACTTATAGCAAAAAAACTAAACCAACCTTCATAACAGCATAAAAATCAATACATGGCATAAAACTGTTTTTTCCTCAAATAACATTACGCAAGAAGAGTTTAATCACAGAACATCACAATCATGTTTGCTAGTTCATTAAGCCTTGTGCTCACAAACAATACATAATCACACATGAAAGAATGCCAAGATGCCATATCTAATTCATCTAATATGGTGACATTTTTCCAAAATGCTTTAAACTATTCCAATAAAAATGACTAATCAGTACATGCGGGAAATAGCATGTAATTAAGGTATTAAAAGAGCTATGTCAGCCATTGACTGACATGTTTCATTAATCCTGGGGTTATTGTTTATTTGCATGGAATTAGATAACAAGCTACCATAGATGATGCTTAACTCACCTAACTATAATTAATAAAAGTTTTTGTATTCTTGTTAATCAGCAATACAGACACAAACAGCAAATTATAACAAAAGGTGCAAAAATCGGTAAAATTATATGAAATATAAGTCCGTGTGCAAAATGCATAAAATAATATTATGCCAGAATGTGGAAAAAGCTTTGCATAAAGCACATTTAGGAAGCTAAACAGTGAACAAAAAATGTAATATTTAAAAAATCTTGCTGCTGTAATAAAAACTTCAGACTTGAGTGCACATGTGATAAAGAATGCTCACTCTAGTTCTGGGTCGAATCCACTGTTGCAATGAGAAAAACGATTTGTTATAAGATGACGAATTGAACTATTTTACGAAAGAATTACCAATAGAATATACTTGCAAAAGGCTTTTTGAGTAACTCCATTTAAAATTTCACAGTTTTAACATTGGCATAGACACACTTGTATTCGCAACAACCTGCAAACTACTCGCAATAAGGTGTTTAACAATTGACCAAAGCGAAAAGCACATTACTCTAACACACAAAGATGAAATACCTGTTTGAGCAGTGGAATCCAACAGCTGTCAGCTACTGAGATTAGAACCCATTTCTTAGAGAACAGCCGGTTGTTGCCATGCTCAAACATGTTTTCAAAAAGTAGTATGGTACGGGCATTTGCAGAAATAGAAGTGAGGACCAATGCAGTGTATGGTACCACACCAAAGTTGCACACAAGCGCTTATTAGACACGCTTAAGCATTGAGGAGTGGCAAATCTTCAGGCATCGTCAACCTTAGATCATTGTCATTTGTTAATACCAGCCTTATAAAGATTACTAGTAATTACGAAGTAGTTTTCTCTTCAAGAATAAAGATAAGCAGGAAGTTATCTTTATAGCAGTGAGGTATTGAAAGTCATGTCTGCATTAACAACATCATAAATGTTTACACTACGGTTACATGCCAACTTTTATTAATGAATTACTGATTACATGCTACAGTTAACAATGCCTAGGTATCAAAATATGAATTCACCTGTTTGTTATGTTGCTGCTGCTGCTTTCATCATTAACATCCATCTTGATACCTTTGCTAACATCTAAAGGTACACGGAGATACACCATTCGATTCGCATAATGTATCGCCTGACTGTAAACTGTAGATTCCTCGTTAGAGATACGTTCCGTCTTCTCTTCTTCACTAAGATGAGGCCACATTCTTATCTGAAATAAATAAGTAAATAAAAGTATCGGTAAACCCGGAACGAAAATATTTCGAAAGATAACACATCATTAAAAAAGTTCTACAGGCATGACTGTTGCTAATATGAAATCATTACAAGCGTGGCAGTAACGAAAATGGTTCTGATTTTATTTACGAATAACACATTTTTATACTATAGATGCATTCATCGATCCGTCAATTGTCATGCATATTTCAATTAGTGATGGGTCTCTTTACTCCTTTGTGAAACTCAACCCTATTTAAACCTAAACAAGCTTGTAATCAGACTAGCAATATTTCACACTGATTGATAATTTGACATTTTTCTTATTCATATTATTACTGATGATAGTTTTATTACCAAGTCATTTTTACTTATAAAGATACACAAGGTGATAAATCGGAGACCAAACTATGCTAACTCGGTAACTATCTCAAAAGTTTTAATGCTGAGATTATAAGTAAGTAATTGTTCATAATCAGGAAGAGTTAAATTGAGTTATCACATCTCTTCAAGCTCATTGAACAATTACCTGTTCAGCTGCTATGGCCAAAGCTTTTTTCTCTGGTGGTCTTAAATAAAGTGACCGTCGATGATGACCCATATCATCACCTTGCTGAAGTCGATGCAAAGCCTCAGTTCCAGACCAGCTAGCACTGGTGAGCTGTGGCATTTTCTGCAATTAAACAAACAAATACTAAGGTTAAAAATAAAAGAAACACAAACCTAATATCTGAGTGCTTGTATGGGATGCACAGGCACCCACCTTGGCAGGCAGGAATAGTGAAACTAAAAATCGTAAAACATTTGGCTATTTCGCTTGCTCCTTTCCCCTGGCCATTGTTATGTGAAATAAGATGATTAATAAACTTACATCACGAGGACTAGATGGCACAAGACTAACAGGTTCAATTTCGGCAATGAGGCCCTCCTGCGGAGTGACATACAGCAGACGGATTTGCCTTTCTACGTCGGCATAAAAAGTCTGCTCCCAAAATTGCATGCTGGACCATACTGGATGTTCCTGGATGCACGTGTATGCAAACTGGATAACTCCAGTGCATAATTTCTGAAACAGATGATAGATTTGTATAAAATAAAGTTGAATACAAGTGTCACTGGTGTATCTTACTGTGGTGGTGCACAAAATATTCGTACTGTGATAGGGCACAAAGATAGGGCGCTATCACACTTACTTATAATCAGTTAATATACAGCAAATTATATAACCTAGTAATATTGTAAAAAGAAACAATTAATTTGGAGCTATTACATGTCTGTTAATGACGATAAGCAAACTAAACTTTACTTATAAATAACAAAATTCAATGCTCAAGAGCAATAATGCATTCTTCATTTCGGGACATTAGACATTGCCAGTGGCTTGTCAACATTTGTTTACAAACAGACGAAGACCAAATTACTAAAAATGAGGCATAACAACTTAAATGTGGTTCAGTTTTGTTGATTTCTTACCCTACAAAAGGCAGTGACTAGAGGCAAAAATGCAGCAGCGACACCGTGTTCATCCATTGAAGATTCATTCTGAAAAAACAACACTACTGAAAATACATCGGTACAGCATTATTGAAAAATAAAATATCTATCCTGCCTACAAATGAACAATTACTTATAACAAGCCCTATCAGTACTCACATATTTACAGATAAAAATGAGCACAAAGTAAAAGCTGCTTTTTATATGTTGGGACTTGTACAATCAGCCCTGATTTTTATTACAGTCATTCAAATCAGTCAGTTTCAAGACTGCTCACCTACACTAGAACAATACATAATTACAACTATTCAAACCAGCTTGTTCATTGTCTAGTTGTAATTTTATACACAAAGTTATTAGATGGTACAAATGTTAAATTGTGCAGCTAATGTATTTTAGATTTAACACTTATGCTACTACAAGCTGTTAAAAATATAATTGCATTTTCTCTACAATATAGGAACAAGGAGTACACTGAAGCCAAACTGGTACCAGACCTACTCTAGAAGTAACACACAACATGTACTGACATGTGATACAAACCTGAAGAGCGCAGTTCATCAACCGCACTAGTAGATCAAACTGCTGATGTTCTAACATGGCTCGATTAGTTTGGACACGCAATGCTAACTCTTGAGTGAGTGCTAACCTGGCTGTCTTGCTCTTCAAAGTACGGAGAACAGCTGGGAACGTCTAAAATATACAACATTGAAATTATCATATGTTTATATCTATAACTAAGTTCAGTAAGCATTAACACCATGAATGCATAGTATCACATAAACAACAAGGTATTGTAACAACAGTCCTGTATCAAGTAAAGTAAGGTAAGCTTACTATTGAAAAACTATTCACAAACATTCATATTACTGCTATACCTTATTCTGGGCTCTTGTTTAAAATTCTCTTAATTTCCAATATTCGCATATAAAACAACGCAGTTGGTTTTTGTAAAAATGTCAAAATATTATAGGTCTTAGTCTGCAAGATGTTAGGGAAACCAAGTTAAGACAACAGGAGTTTTCCTTGTACTCCAATGATTACCATGTCAATGCAGAGAAGTTCAACACTATGTTTTGCCGATTCACTGAGATATTCTGGGAAGTACTGCATTAACAAGAACAGCAAAGCTTTTGTACACCGATTTTGGATCATTAGTTTAGTACATTTTACATTTTTAGTTTATTTTACATCAGATCATCAAAAATCGCTCTGTATTTTTTTTTACATTATGCTTGCGTTATGAAGTAAATTTCAGTTGCCATTGTTATTATGTTCCTGATGTCAGATTTTTATTTCAGTTCTTGTTTCAGTCCTTATTTCAGTTATCTTCAGTTTGATTTTTTTTATTATTATTATTATGCACTTATTATTACTGTGTATGAATTGTACTAACACATTATAAGCATATCATTATCAATTTTATGTCATTCCTAACAATTTAGTTTTTATTATAAGCAGTACTAACACTAATACACTGTAGCATAGCGCCTTTAAAAAAATGTTCATCACTAACCAAAGGGCAGCTGACTAGATGATCAATTGGTCTTTCGCTGCCCTTTCTTCACATTTTTGTTGCTAAATTAATTGTATTGTAACTGTGTGTGTTAAAAGATAAATAAAAGATTATTATTATTATTATTACATTCCACTTGTTCTTCCTAAGTATTGAACAGAGTTCAGACATTAATTTTTGTTCATCAAATACTATGATATATACTCCATTCCCTTAAAAAGCTCGGTTTGAATTTGTAACAGGCAAATAGTTACAAAATGCAACAATTTTTCCTGTAAAAAGAGTATCTTGTTTTGTGAAGTGTGTTGGCTTTGCTAACATTCAATGTTTTAAACAGTAAAATGAGCATTACTTACTGTGTGGTTTGTAAATATTTCTCGTCTAAAAAATGTGAACTGGTACCTTTCTAGCGTCTGCAATTTTATTTTCAAAAATGCAATTGACACAACTACGAAGAACTTCAAGTCGTCTCGTACTACTTTCAAGGAAGAGTTGATTCTGACCAATTCCTACAATGTCTGGACCTAGAGGTACGATCTTTGGATGCTGTGGGCGAGCTTGGTGCAGCCGAGACTTTAAGCTTTGCTTTGAAATCCCTTCATCTATTATTTCCTGTGCCTAAAACACAAAAAGAGTGATGCCAGGAGCAAATATTCTTTATAATTTTTGCAGACAAATCTTTTTAAATACTATATGAAGCAAACCGGCCAGTTTAGCTGACGGTGTTAAAAGTTGTACTCGACTCAGATAACCTGTTTCAAATGCTTAGTGTAGGTCTATACGACATGCTGCACAGGAAACATGCTCAATAGATTACCCATGATACTGGTATTTTGGAACTATAAAGAATTTATTCAAGTACCTATTAGTCTTTATGCTGAGTCGAGTTATGACATTATAGGTCCTGTACTGCTCAAAAAAGTAATGGTAGTGTGCAAACTCCAAAAAGCAGTAAATTGTTTTATTTATACCGCAAGTCAAACTCCATTTCGTTCTTCTTTTCAAGTTCTCATATTATCAAATTATTTAAGAAATTTTTAAATTACATAAGGAGTTACTGAGAAAGATAAAATTATGACCTTTATTAGTTTCTAATTCAAATGCCTTATACATGAAAAACAAGTACTGCTTCAGTTATTTTAAAGGTCATTATAAAAGTGTATTATGCAGATTTATAATGTAAAATATTAATAATAAACATATGATTTTAAAGGTTACAAACACCAGCATAAATGCAACAACGTTACTGACCTGCACCCAATCAATCCACGGAAAAATCGGCTGATGAATTCTCAGATGTGAGCCCTCTGTTGGCCGGGGTATCTTCTGCACATACGGCTGAGGATTAGGATTTTCATTAATAAACAACTGCTGAGCTAATTCCTGAATGTTGTGCAACATAGTCTCAGGATGCTTAACTTCTCCTTCTAAAAGCTCAGCAATGTTTGCATATTGCTGCAAACAAAAAATTACTCATTAGTAACCAAAATTATGTTAAAACAGAGACATTTAAACATTATATTTCTCTCTCTAAAAAACTTTGACAAGTGGAAGCAGGAAAACATCTGATTTTTCTAAACTAGTAAAAAAATGGCAAAGCAGAGATTACTAATATGACTTAAAAACATGACCTACAAACTTTTGTTTATTGAAATTACATCATAGATAGTAATTATGACAAATATAATATACAAGCTAATAAAAAATTATAACAACAATATATATCATGATGACAAGCCTCGACAAATTTTATTGATAATCAGAATAAAAATGTGATGTGTCATATAGTTGTAAAGTCATTTTCTGAGTTTACAGCAAAACCTAAATTACTGTGAATGGAAAAAGTCATTATCCAAAATAGAGTGACACTTTCAATGAGATGATCAACCGAACGACAATATCGTTATCATTAAATGGACAGTAATAACATGTTCTACACATAGTCTTGAAAGAGCAATCAGTTTTGCCAAGGTAGATTTGTTACAGCTTCTTACACTAGAGAACAACTGAAGACTACTTAAAAATGGCATTTTCACGAAATGTGTTAACTCAGAACTCAAGTTATATTTGCATGAACCTCAAAGAAAAGCTTGCTTTTATCTTATATTATAAACGTATTACTAAAATATTGATAAAGTACAATAATTATATATTCACACATGATGAATCATGGCAGATCAGATGATCCAATAAAGTCTTCGGACTAATCCTTATTTGTGAAAATTAAAAATAAAACCCAATTCAAAGCTATAACAATTTCTCCATAAGCACAAATTATCATTCTCTCAGACAAAATCATTTTAACAGATAATGCACGCTATAAACAGCTAGAAGAAACGAACCTCATCGAAAATGTCCAGTACTCTGAAAGGCGGACCTCTCTCGGTCACAAAAGTATTGAAAGACATGCTATCTAGAACTTTTGTCATAAACTCTACATCCAACATTCCTCTGTGACCCAAAAACATTGCCTAAAAACAAGGAAGTACAAGTCTGGATTTGCACAAATGTCCTTAACACATCTGTTTTTGTTTTTAGAACTGCATCAAACTTATCTAAAGCCTTCAAAAATTTGTGTTTCGCCAGCATTATGAATCATAATACAGTAAGTGCCAATTAATAGACTCACTTTGGGATGAAATTTACCCAATTAACTGACGAGTGCAGATACATTACCACTTTAAAAGTATGAGTCATCACTTGTCAGCTTAGTATGCACTACAAAGGCTTTAAATGCATTTTTAAATGCAAATTAATGTCAAAATTCCAATGTGCAATTATTTAATAATACTAATTTATATAAGTGAGTTAATAAAAAAATAAGAAATTGCACAAATCTGATTATTACCACTACAAATTATAGAAATTCGTGCAATGTCGGCAGCTTCATTTTTCACAAAGAGGTTGGTTTATGAAATTCTCATACTGATTAAAACATTGAAAATCGGTTTATGTATGCCACACATATTCATGCAAAACATCTACTTATCTAGTGCTTGGGCTGCATTTGGTGATGACCATGTTTTAGCTTCCAGAAACAACGAGGTTAATTGCAGTGGACGAGCAGATAACAGCTGTACTTAACATGACTGTTTCTACATATATTGTAGTGCACAAAATCAAAATAAAGACGACATAAAAGTAGTAAAAGCTCTTTGGTCACGCACAAGTGTCTTATTTTAAGTACATGAAGCAAAAATATTGGGTCAATTATACGGAGTTATTTGAGTCAATAAGCCTTTTGACAGTTCCAGCAATTGATGATGATTGTGAAAAGGTCTAAGAACAAGTGTACCAGACAACATATTTGTGTACACTTCACAACACCTTGCAGCCCAAGCTACTATAATAGTAACAGTTTTAACAGCTATCTAGAACTTTACCTAGTTATTTTTTCTTGTTCCCAAGCAAGATCCTGCTAATAAATTGCTTTATGTGCAGACTAATGTATAATTAAGTAAAGTCCACGTAAAACAACTGAACTTACTGAACTGATGTAGCAGATGGCTTTGTTTTACACACATGTCACGTGACGATTGTAGTTAAGACAGAATGCTGTGGTATACTTAACCGTTGACCTGCAGCAACTGTGCGTGCGCGCAATGAAACTGCGAAAAGCCTTATTGCCAGCAGTTTTTACAAACGTATGCATAGGATCGGCCAATATCAGGCATTTCTGAGTCAATTAGGTGACTGATTCTATTATCCATAAGTCTATTAACCATTAACAATAAACAGCACCAAAAGTATGTCACAGTCAGTTCAATAGTATGTTTTTCTAGCACTTCCACAACAGTCAAGTAAATCATGAGTCAAAAGAATATTTTCATCAAAAAACTTGATTGTACTTGGCTATTTGGTCTTTTGCATTATCTTGAGAAAACTACTGCAAATGCCCTGTTAGAGATGTTATTGTAAAGATGAAATAAACTCTAACTCTTTCACCATAGTGCTGTATTGCCTTTCTATAATGTTACATAACATTTTCTCACTTTTTGCACTTACTTTATGAAAAGTAATGAATGGTTCCGGGTGTATTCGTATAACAGTGAGGCAAGATCGATATCCCAAGAACAATTCACAAAACATTCGGAGGAAAACCGCACGAATTTCCTTATCCTGAAAAATATTCAAATTCTTGGAGATGTAGGCTAAAATTAGCAAATGATTTTAGATGAATTTTACACAAAAAACGTAAAAATTAATATTGCTCACAAGAAATAATTACATATATTACCAGCAATTCAATTCAATGCAATAAATTTATTTGATTTGTCCCTTTGTCTTACATAATAAAGTATATTACATAATCATTGATTAGGAAATGAAACTAGAGATACGGTGGCAAAAAACCAGAGGTCACCTAAGCAGTCACCCTGATACCACTATCGAAATTTATATTCAATGCCATGTTTTCATGAAATCAAATGTGCGTGGCTGCAGTATTATCATTTATAGTTGTTTTTCCCTTTTTACATTTCATGTATGTATATATATGTGTGTGTTATTATTATTATTATTATTATTATTATTATTATTATTATTATGATGTATTTAACATATATATCTTACATAGCAATATCATAGTATTGACAATGTTGTGAAAAGTTTCAAATAATAAACCATAAACAAAAAGTATTTATTTAAAAAAAAAGAGAAACATGTAAAATGAACCCCGGCCATTAAGTAGTATACAATAAGATAACTAAAGTGAGATATGAGCATAAACAAGTTGCAGGTTAGGCCTACTTATACAGCTTGCTTCTTGCAATACAGATAAGTGCATTTTACCAGCATTGTAGGGGTTGTGCTTCGTATGGAAGATGATGAGAATGCATAGTCAGCTACCTGCAGGTCTGGATGTAACACCTAAAAAACAGAAAAAACAGCTTGCTCTGTTATACCAAAGAAGTTTAGTCCAAAGGATCAATGCAAATAATAGAACACAATAAATTACGTAACATACACAAAAATAGTATGGCACAATTAATTGTATCAATTTGGATATAATCGACCACACACATCACAAAATCTCCGGGAAAAATTTCTGCATTTGCCTAAATACACATATAATCATATTGCAGAACTTACAGTGAACAATGCCGTCAAAGTCCTAGTGTAAATAGGTTCAGGTATACGAGGTATAGAAACATGTTCAGGTATTAAAACGCTGCCACCATCCAAATCTGCTACGATTACATCCAACTGTAATGTACATTTTCATAAGTCGAAAGATGTGCTGAGATTTTTAAATCATATAACAAAACTAGGTGATAGCCATAAAGAATCATGCATACTTACTGAAAAAGAAATTAAGCAAAAATTTTTATGGTACACAGGGTAAAAATTTTTAAGGTAAAAATTTTTACATAGTTTCTCAAATGATAAAAATGATGTTGAAGAAATGCCAATCTGGGATACAGTCACTAGTCCCAGAATATTAATTCACTTGACGAATTTATTGCAACTGGTACGTTAACAGCTTTCTAACTAGTTTTACTAACCTAGCTTTTATTCTAATAATCCAATTTATACAAATAATATTATATCAAGCATTTCTCACATGTTCTAGATGGATACATATATTTGATGCGTATGACCAGAAACTTCTATCGTGTGGCACAGAAAAAAGCATGTATGTTCCAACTACAACAATATTAGAAGCGAGTGATCTACAAAGTTGATATTTCACAGCCTTGTATTATAATGTATTGACTTTTGGCTGTGAAAGTTACAAGATTTATGGTTTTAGTGGTTTTTAAATTTATGGCCAAAAAGCTTATGCATGCTAAAAAATTAAATGCCAGAACAATGTCAGCTAATCATTAACTGAAAATCAACTATGTTGAGTGACGTATGAAGCACTAAATACGTGGAGCAAAACAATGAAGGAATATATCTGTTTATATCATGGTCATTACAAGAGAAAATAAAGTACAAATAAAGATGTGTCGCCAAGAAAATATAGGTCTTAATTCTTCAGATTACGGTATCTGGAATTCCCTTAAAGAGAATGACCGCACAGAGCCATTTAATGCCGAGGAATGAAAGGCAAAAATTCTTGAGTGCCTGGGCCAAATACATCCATAAGAGCGAGAAACTGTGTCAACTGTAAGAGAAAATGCCTTCGTCTAGGTTGCAATGAAAATAATGGATAATGAGAGCACATGCTGCAGATTTTAGCAATAATAACACAAAAGTTTTTCCCACATCTTTGGAAAAATCTGAGAGAATGATTTAAAATTTTTCGTGTTTATACACAAGTGTCTATAACATCACTGTAGCAATGTTCAATTGATTCTGTTTTTTCTTCTTATAGTATCGTGACCAAAACTTTGCCACATCTTTTTCTTACAGTGGCAAACTGAAGCAGTGCTTACCATTGAATGGTAAGGCTACTACCTCACTAGTTTAACAATTCAATTCCACTGTTAAATAGACAAATGTGCATCATAATTAGTTTTTTATGTGTAACACTATTAGATGAAACTAATACAGGTACAGGGCAAAGCTGAGAGTTTATATAAATATTATTACATCATTTTTGAAGCAAACAAAAGCAAACCGGTTTGCATTTTCAAAAAGCAATGAGCAGTTTAGAAGAACTAAAGTTAGCTGGTTGTTTTTTCAGTAAGTTGTGACAGATATGGCAAAGTGTCCCTTGGTTGTAGGACCACTCTTACAACCCAATTATTCCATCATAATGAAAGTTTACTGTATTTTCAGCTAATGGAATGGCAGTTTCCAAGTTTATAACTTCAGAAAGTATGCAGCACTTACAAGGTCACTAAATTCAGTCTTTAGCGAGGTATGTATTCCCATTATGAAGGGTGTAGGTGTGTTGAGAACTTCTAACAATGCTGCAGGTAAGAGTGGTATGTACACGTAGCTGAAACAGAATCAATATTTATAGTAGTAAACACGAGGCAGACGAAGAGAAAGTCAAAGTGTGTGAAGAAGTATGTTTATCCTTTAAGTCAGCATTTGTTAACCAGCTTAGCTACAGCTAAGAATATATGTTGAGAAACTCTAGCTGAAGCCTCAATAATTAAAAACACTGTAAAACCAGAATTTCATAACTTTATGCATTTTTATCTGAAATAATATCAAAAAATAATATAGACCAACATTCCAGATACTCAGAAATTACATTAGAAATGACAGTGACACCTTCAGTGAAAAATTTGAACTTTATTGTAAGAGTAGCTATGATCGGCAGTATAATATTGACTAGCATGACAAAGTAATACAGCTGGACCTTTGGGAACACAACTACACGTTGATATAACATAAGTTCTGCCAGTCCAAGAAAAAGGAAGTATAAAAGAGAGAGAGACAGAGAGAAAAGGGTGCCCACAAACTTAAGACATTTTCAAGGAACTTTCATCATTTGCCACTATTTAACAAATTAATAGGAACAAAACTCAAAATATTTCATACAGCCCGGAAAGATGAACGTTTTGTTAACAAAGATGTCACTAATAAAATAATAATACTAGTAAATAATTGGCTTTCAAACAACAAGTACATGTACATAAAATGATAGCCTAAATTTTAAACTTTTACCTATATTTTAGCGGATATATTAGTGACGTCAAAGCATGGCCAGCATCGGTAAGACGAGAGTAACTTTCCGAAAGAAAAAGCACTTTGAAATCAGACAGAACAGCAGAAAATATCGACAACGTATTGTGGATCCCTGTAAATAAAATGTATCACAACCATTAATCAACAACAAAAATTAAACCACCTATAGAAAATCAGCAAAAACAAACCAACCAATAAAGAAAGAAGCACTAAATGACGAATTTCTGAAAATAATTCTTACGATAACTACATTTAAAGTTTCTTTACAAATAAACAGTAAACAATTTCTTTGTACAGTTCTAGTTTATTTAATCATCTCATACACATACCTACATTTCTACTGAACAATTTTTTATTTTGAATCAACTATTGTTGCACATTTGGTACTCTTATTATTTACACAGTTGAACTTGTCTAAGTACCATTTCTTGTATTTAAGCAAAAAAGAAGATACGTTGATAAAAATGTTTTAAATAGGCATTATCCTGTTGCTATCTGGCATTTAGCTTACACGTAATAGTAAATATTATTGTAAGTGTACTTATCTCCGACAGCAACACATTTAAAATACAGTTAAAACGAAAATAATATAAGCAAAGTGCAAATTCTAAGTTAAACTATACATATCCAAATTATCTTTACCCATTTGTTGAAAAAACATGTAGGTAGAAGTATGGCTCACAGGAAGGCTACCAGATAGTGGTGGTTGTAATGCCTGCCTGTCACCAGCTCCAATGCTGAATCTCACTTGAGGACCACCTGCAAGTAAAACTTAAGTGTTTTCATGCATGGGTCATCAAAAATTATCAACTTGGCAATCATATAATCACCAAAAATGCACCAGCTATTTTTCTAAGCAGCAGCCAAAAGACTGCACTTATTAGATATATGTAGCCAAAACTGAATACTTAATCAGCTGCGGTCAGTAACAATAAATTACGCAAGTCACAATATTAGTCACAAGCTCTTAGAGTAGGTAGTATATGTAACTCTTTTAAGTTTCAACCCTCATGAGGTTTCCATTAAATTTTTTTAACACGTCATAAGTCGACAGACTCGTGACATACAACTACAATGACCAACAGGATCTTTACAATATAACTTGGAAATTTTATTTAAATTTTAAAAATTCACATAAACATAGATGTCCGAAATTTGCTTACCTGGTGGCGGCACTTGAATACATCCTAAAATGTTGCCGACCAGAATTTCAATCTGTATAGGCATATTTTCTATGTATACAGTATAGATGATACCTAGACAATTCTGCAATAAATGAAAAAAAAAAACATTTTTTAATCTGAAAGTTTTACAAAAAATGGATCACATCAGTCACATCAAACAAAAGCATAAAACTGGCTTTTTAAAAGACAAAAAATCTACAGCTACATGTTACACAACACAATGCAAGAATGTATCAAGGTTTTCAATTTAGTAATGCTTGTAATATGTAAATAATTCAGTTCAAAGAATTTGCACAGTCTGCAGTTAACATGCTGTTACATATAGTTAATAGCTGTTTAGACTTCTTGAATGCAATTTTTTTGAAAGTAAAACAATAAATATGCATAGTATTTCATCAGCTCCACCGTAACTATGCAGAGAATTCAAAATATGGCATCATAGCCACACTACCAGCAGAGTTCACAAACCATGACCAAGCAGAATACAAATTGCCAGTGTGAATGAAGCCAGACATCAGCCAATTCTAGGCTACTGGCACCAATATTTATTTCTCTGCATAGCTTAATGCAGCTCGCTTAGTTTGGATAGAGCATTTCACAGTTGCTACTTAAGACATCAAACAAGAATCTGATCTTATACAGTAGAGCTGCTACAATATATCAGCTTCTTTTGCAGCACTGCAGGAGAAAACGAAAACAAAGTCAACACCCTGAAATTAAGACTGACAGAAAAATACTCCTTTAGCACAAGGACGAATCAAGATTTGAACAATACTGAGGCAGCGAACTCTTGTGATACACCAACCATGTGCTAGTTACTACTATTATTGTACTGAACTATGATTGACTCAGTAGAAATATGCACGACAAGGGGTAGGGCCTAAGTGCAAGATGTTTTTTGCAAAAAAGGCAATTTTTTAATATACATGGTAACATACAAACTTAATCCAAAGCAAAAGATAGCTTTGGCTATGACAAATGCCTATCACACTATTCTTGTATAACTGCAACAATTGTGGAGAGCCAGGGAGTTCAGGATGGTAGGTATTGAGGTCATTGAGCCAAATCCGATGTAAATAAAATCAAATGTCACCACACAAATGGGTGCCAGATGACCCCTATGAACCACCCCATAACCGAAAAACTGCATGAACTTAGTATTACATTACATCGCCAGGTCCAAAAAATGCTAACCGTGCTATGTTTGTCATTGAAGGGTTAGCATTTTATTGAACCAGCCTTGTTTTAATTGGAGCAATATTCCTAAAACAGCACAAAAATTGATTTAAACCAAAAAACACACGCGGTAAGATTCACTTAGATCTAAACATATTCCATCTCACTTAAAATTTAATGGTTTTGTGTAACCACAAAGCCATCCATTAAATATCCTACTGTGAAAATGACAGTTTTTGCTGGCATCTAAAATGACCTCTAAAATGGCTTCTGTATTATGAAAACGAGCCTAGATAGAGCACTGAGTGTAGAGCTTACCATTACATTATTTAGTAGTTTCTTTAAAGTCTTCGGATAGAGTAAGGCAATTCAAGCATACAAGCCCAAAACAAGCCATCATGCATTCTAGCTATGGGCCTAGTCACTACTCTATGTTTAACAGAGCAGAGCTGTTTCTGTGATATACAAAAAACACATCTTACAGATATTTACAAACAAACACATGCAAAATGTGCCTTCATAACTGATTTGGGAAGCCCTGCACTTTTGAATGTATTTTCTTAAAGACTTTCCCAAGGTCCACAAAGCATTGTACTCAATATCTCATTTAACTGACGAAACTATAAAAATGAGTACATTTGTTAAATATCAGTTAAAAATTGGCAACAACCTGTTTACACAAGCAAACATTTTATTTCATATGAACATATTTTGATAAAATAATTTTATTAACACAGAAATCACAATCACGTTTTAATGCAGAAAGCTAAAGTTAGTATTGCCAGATGCTGAATAAAAAAATCAGGGACAAATCAGCTAGGGGGTGCTCTGTTGTAAACTCCCAGAGCCCAGTGGGGTACTCTTTGCATTTGACAAGATTTAATTACGCAGATTAAGTTAGACATGTGTAAGATTGAAAGTAAGTGGTTAATGATAATTTAATATCATTTGTGCTGGTAAATGTCTCACCAAAACATACTACAAGGCAAGCAAACAGCGAATAATGAAAGTGATATATGATACGACCATGGTTTATGACATAAACATCCACTAGCAAGAAAACAACAAGCTAGAAAACGTATTTTTAATTATATTACACAATTTTTATTTAAGAAAACATTTCCGAGCAAACCAGGGCAAATATCAGAAACAATTTACAAAGAACTAGGACAACAGGCTGAAGAAAGGACAACCTTAAAAAAGCAACCGTAATTTAAGTTGTAACACGTATGCAAGTCAAATCAGGAAACAAACTGATAGGATCGCCTACAAATGGTAAATATCATTAGCTTTTAGCAGCTCACGACCAATGTTTGTTTATAATTGTCCTGCAGCTGATGTGGATCACTCGCTTGTAATTAAAAGCTGCACAAGAAGCAATTATGAAATATGAGCTAGAAAAGTGTGGAGGAAAACAAAGCATTAGTTAAGCAAATTCTCATTCCAGCCCTTTGCAGTTGATGATCGAAACTGTTCATTGTAAGTGCATACACAAACAAGTCTGATGATAATACACTATAAATGCACGATGAGTTTCCCTTAAAAGTAGCACTGCTATTGATTTAAAATACAGTAATCAAATAAAATACTCAATTTTGTGGGAAGTACACATAATAATGTTTTAATAACAACTGTTCAAAGGAAGTTCAATGTGAATTTATAATAGGCTATAATCAAGCTTGTTAAATGCACTTGCAATGAAATGCTTTGTGAACTGAAAAAATCGGCTGATCGAATTGAAAGATTAAATTAACTCTAAAAATTTTCTTCTATTAAGGTAAATGATTAAATGAAGAAAATTAAATCATGTTGATGTATAGCTGGAAACCCACCAAAAGGAATGAAGCAAAAAAGTTAACACAACCTTCAAGTTGACTTTGAGATCAGTTTGATAACTTCTTTCTAGTGTATTTGCATGCAGTGCGGATAGGTGGTTTGGCCTTGACGAGTCTGGGTTGTTTTGATATCAGATCAAGTTTTTGATGAAGTTATCACTGAAACCATTAGTTAACTATCCTACAGTCTTTTTGTCATATGATTTATTTGAATGAATTAAATATATTTCTGAATATATAATATGCTGATGAATAAATATTTAAACCGCAAGATGACAAACTGATATTTTCAATTTTTAAAAACAAATTTGGCAAAAAATGTGAAGAAAGATTTGATTTGATTTTGACTTAGATTTGATTCAGTTTTGTTTGAGTATTTAGGGATGCCAACACTTCCTATTTTGTTGTAGTCAAAAACTTGTTTAGAACATGAGTTTATTCTTTTAAGTAACTTTTGTTTTCTTACCCAACTGCTAAGCAATGCAGAATCCTCAAACAGTAACCTTTGCAAGTTTGTGCATGCGTGTACGTATGTGTGTTTTTGACGGCTAAATCAAGAACCCTGACTAGCTAGCAGCAATAAAAACACAGGCGTACAACGATAAAATTGACCTGTATCCAATGCTAGTAGCACTGAGCAAAGCTGGGAATGTTTACATTCAAGAGCAGCATAGACACATGTGGGTGAAACATGGCTTCAATATGTAAGCCGGTAAAGGCACTGACCTGATCTAACTGGGTGCAGTACAAACAGCATAAATCCACATATGGATTATTAGACTACATCATCTGGACTCAGATATCTGCTTATCTGTCTACACACATACAGCAGTGGATTCAATAAGACATGGCAAAGTTAAAAAGTGTGCCGCATGCTCCTACGTATAATTTAAAGCAAATGATGATTAGTAAACGTTATGAAGGAATTTCTTAAACTTAATTCGAATACTTGGGCATAACAAAAGTTGAAAATATATAACTCTGACAGCATTTATTATGTAATGGGTAACTATAGAATTAACGGTTCTGTCTGTCCTTATGTCCATCTACTGCCAGTTTTTCTCGTTTATTTTTTATAATCAGCCTTACATGTTCTTAAACAAAGGAAAAAACTTTATGTAGGCCTTGCAAATAATTTAAAAAAAATCTAACTAGACCGACCTGATTGGAAACAATCAAGACTGTACATTACTTCCAAAGTGGATGTGTTGTTTTTAAGACTTTTTCTGTTAAACCACACAATATTTTTACAGCATTTAAAGGCTTTTGTTCAGAAATCCTTTAGAAAATATTGGCACCCAAAAAAAGAAAGAATTTAAAAACTTTTGGAAAAGCCTGAATGAAAATTCGTACAAAATCTGGTTCTGACGTATAAAATACGGTAATAATAACAATAATAATAATAATAATAATAATAATAATAATAATAATAATAATAATAATAATAATAATAATAATAATAATAATAATAATAATAATAATAATAATAACAAGCTTTTAAGCTTTTAAACACAAGTGTGTATACACTAATGATAACAGTTTTTAACTTTTTAAGCAATGAGCTAATAAAAAGAAGCTAACAGACTTCTTTGTCAGTAAAGAATTATAAAGAGACAAGTTTCGCTAGTTTTTCCAGAACGTTATCAGGTATTGATTCACAGCATAAAAATGTGCCATATATTGGCGCCACTTCCTTACTTTTTAACTGTCAGGAGGTCAAATTTCCCTATATTGCTTAGGATCCGGATCTATATAACTAAGAAATTACAGATAGGGCTGACGCTGTCTGCAGAACTCTCACTGAAGAGATCACAAAGTTTTGCTACATTCACAACTATCTTGTGAGTGTTTTATAACTGCAACTGATGCATTCTGATCGGTTTGAAACCAGACAGACACCATTCAACCGTGTTGCAAACACCGAAATCTAACTGCCGAAAACTGCAACGGCATGTTTACGATTGGTGGTAATAGCTTGAGAAAGAACAGCTGTGGGTTTAGCTAAAACAGCAGTCAGCGCAGAGAACAAGAAGCTCAGTCACAAGGAAAATGGCACACCTCTAAAAATCATCGCTTAATGCACGGTGGCTTTATTACAAGAGAGATAGCCTAGAAAAGCATTCTAACAGCAGCAGATACTTGCTTATGTAGCCTAAGGCAACACATCCAACAGTTTTCATATATCAGCTCACGCCCCCTTCTTACACACACACTCTCTCTCTCTCTCTCTCTCTCTCTCTCTCTCTCTCTCTCTCTCTCTCTCTCTCTCTCTCTCCCTCTCTCTCCCTCTCCCTCTCTCTCTCTCTCTCTCCCTCTCTCTCTCTCTCTCTCTCTCTCTCTCTCTCTCTCTCTCTCTCTCTCTCTCTCTCCCTCTCCCCCCCTCTCTCTCTCTCTCTCTCTCTCTCTCTCTCTCTCTCTCTCTCTCTCTCTCTCGACAGCTCTCGTCATCCTGGTATGTTTCCAAAATACATAATCAAAAAGTAAAAAACATGGTTCATCCAAACTTACCCTAAAAGTTTCAAAATAATTAAGCCGTGACACAAGCACAAGACACTTGGGTGCAAACATAAAAGCACCATGGACAATGCCTCCATCGTCACGGTCATCATCACCATCATCTGGCTTGGTAGTAGGCAAGGAAACAGGTTCCGTAAAGGTGAGGCAAGCACAGTAATGACGGTCTGCATCGATGTCTGTCAGAACCGAGACAAAGAATTTTGGTGGTTGGCGTTGCGTGGATAAACACCATCCTGCAGGCTGACAAAACTTTAAAGAAAAATACAATCACAAATTTATCAATTAACATTAAATGTTGTAAACTTTGTAAAAATTATCGTTAAGCTTCTACTTGAATTAGTACAAAAATCAAACTCAATCATAAAAAAAAATCAGACTACTGAAATTGAACTAGTGTCATTTTTCATGTGCTGTAAATGTTCCATGTCCTCTTAATTAACTCAAGGCAGGGCAGAAAAAGTTTCGTTTATTTAATTTTTGTTATTTTCTTACAGCTGGAACTAATCATCTCTAATAAAACTAAGTTTAATTGTTACAAGGTAAATAACCAACCACCATCACAATAATAATAATAAATGTAAGCTATAATTAAGCAACAAAAATGTAGGTTAAAAGACTGTAACACGGAAAAAACAAGTGAATTTTTATTTTTCTAGACTTCTGATTTTGGTAAATCTATTCAAAAGTAAGCCTACCAGTTCAATTCCTTGATTAAATGGAGTATCTTCCCAGTCTTTTGCTGGAAAACGCTGTATGATTTTGCCACAACTGATGCCACTTCCTGCAAAATAGTAAACTGCAATCAAACCTTTAAGTAATTCCAATTCTTAGCATTTTTAAAATAACAAATCCATAAAAATGGTTTCTTACTTTGTCTTTTACACATAATATGTATACAGTGGCGGGTAGCATAAAAAACGCTTGCAGTGCTTCACAGCTGGCCTAGGCCCCGCAAAGTGCTAATCAACACCCGAAGGCTCTGTCAACATGTAGAAACATTTCTTGTGTCAAATTCTTTCAACCTGGTGATTCAAATCATTTGAGAATCCAGATATTGAAAGCTGGCAACAGAAATTAAGAAATCGAAGAACTTTGCCAATCAGCAGTCATGGAAGACCTTTATCTTGAAGATTTACTCATAAAAATGTTGAATCAACAGTTAAGCTGGTTGTTACATTTGAAAGCTGGTATACAATGTAATAAATCAAATTGAATTGACAGAAGGGGGAGCATATTTGTGAACATGAGATTGTACTCTTAAGACTTAATTGCACAATGAATGCAATGAATGGATATGGCCAAACAGCAAAGCTCATGAAATGCTTTAAATTTTTGGTTTATCTTACTTGGGATGAAAGAAAGACATGGTTCAGGATCTTACTGCTACTGACTGTGCTAAAAAAACTGACCCATTTTTGCCCCAGATATGCAGACAGAATGTGTTAAGTCAACATAACTGGCATCTGTTTTGCAGCAGCAACGTTGGAAACAATGTAACAAGATTAATGGTTATTCCGAGAAATAACTTTTAATATTAGACCTAGTTCTTCATTGAAAGAGTTGTTAAAACTAAAAAAATTCCAATGAACAAAACTTAAACCTTAATGACATGCTCACAATTTTCAAAAAGACAAGTTCTGGTTTACATACATGAATTACAAAAAATAAAGGTACTACTAGTAGCACTTAATTTATTAAATAATATAATGGATTTAGTGTTTGGTGCAGTACCAACCTAACATAATTTTATGGTGAAACTTTTATTAAGGATTGAATGGTAGAGAAATTTAGGGCTGGTACATAATCTTTTGCTCTCCCAAAAAAAAAGGAATCTTGAGTGGCATGATCAAAGCAAGTGAATTGAACATTTTGGGATTACTATTTTTTGATCAAGCTGAATGGCATAGAAATTGGTCGACCCTCAGTTCTGTTTAATGCATTGTTGAAAGGCAAACTGAGAGGCTAAAACGATCCAAAAAGTGCCACCTAATGTTTGTCATTAGATGTGATATGTGTTAGAGAATCTTAAGTTCTTGAGTTGCTCCGGTGATACTCCTATTTGTTTTCGTAACACCCTAGTAAAAGGTTATGCACTTTCCTGTGCTTTTAAGGTGTAGCAGCCAAAAGTAACTCTTAGAAGTTGAGTAAACTCCTCTCCGGGCATTTTAATCCTGGTTTGGAGTTGAGCAATTTTTTCATTAAAGCCGTCCCATTAAATCTATGTTCTTACCAACAAAAATATTTTACCAGTAGTCTACAGAGTTGGTTTATAGTTAATGATATCAAATTAATTTGTCTTGTTTAAATTCCTGTTTTACCTATGTGTGTTTGCAAGTGACTTGCAAAACAAATGCATGTGCAATATTTAAACAGTACCTTTAAATTTTGAAGAACGAGCTCAGTTCACTCAATAATCAATCACTAAAGAAATCAAAAATAAGCAAGTAAACAAATAAACAGGCTGGGGATAGTGTCTGGAGTTCTAAGGCCCCCAGTAACCAAAACAAATCTTTCCATTCTAACAAAACAATGTTGTTGAATGCTATAAGTAGAGTAAAAATTTTAACACAGTTACTCATATGTGCTTTCATAACAGTATGTGATGGCGGTAGAAACCATAGGATATATAAAAATAAAACAGCTGCAGCAAATTTCCGTGGAATCGATACAAATTTTTTCACAGCAGTGGTTTGACCGAAACTGAACACCTCAGTCACAGTGGGGGATGTTGCACATTCCACATGTGCATATTAAATGCTAACGCTGTTGGAAAATGAATATTACCTGTTGTGAAGAGAAATACGTAAAATAAGAGCTAAAAAGGGTGTTTTACTCAGATTTAGTTTTATAGATTAATAACTTAGAATGTACACTGTGGGCCAATCAGGCAGGGAGCAGCATAACACTTATTCTCCAGGGCTGCAGAATCCCACAAGAAAATGGTTTGAAATGTTCTTGAGAATGCACTTGCCCCACGACATGATGATGATGTTGACGCATACCGCAAGCTGCGGGGGTAGCAGCAAAGCTAACAAACATTACACATGGTGATTCTGTAAATTTAAATAACCAGTTCTTATTGCTTCACAAGAAAGCATGCTAGAGTATTTCCAGAACTATAAAGAAGTTTTTAAATTTAAAACTTTATTATTATTTTTTCTAATAGTGCCACTTTTTGATTATTACCATATTCTATCATAAACAGCTTCCAGCACTTTTATATGTTCAAAATAGGGGCTAAATTATTAGCCATTTTAAATACATTTTTAAATTTCTTGTGTTTGCAAATATTTCACATAAAACTGTCCCTTAATTTACATAATATTAAAAGACACTATAATAAAATGGTTATTTGCAATTAAAATTCTTTATCTCATCTTACAAGTTACAACATTAAAAGAGCTTCGAATAT
The DNA here is from genome assembly GCA_030141605.1 of Tubiluchus corallicola. Lineage (NCBI taxonomy): Eukaryota > Metazoa > Priapulida > Priapulimorpha > Priapulimorphida > Tubiluchidae > Tubiluchus > Tubiluchus corallicola. The sequence goes on from JAQGDQ010000079.1 coordinate 261,684, forward strand.
CTATCAACAAAGAAGGTGCCATTCAGGTCCCAGATCAACAGATAGCAATTTAGCAAGAATCCTTGCTATGGCTAGTAACATCTGGTAAGCATACGCCTAATCCGCAAGTATACAAACATGTACGCAGCAAACCAGTAAAACATTGACAATATTACATGTACATGTACATCTAAAACCTGCATTTCTAAGGCACTACAAACAGTTATTAAAATTTCAAGATTATTCATATCATCCTAGTAACGTGTTCACTGTTCATGCGTCAATGGATACAATTCTGTTAAACTTATGCTGTCAACCATCGATTATTCCTGATTATACAATTTTCAACAAAACAACCATAAACTATTCTCATAAATAAGCTACAGTCATTTTAAAATGTACGCTGAAAGCTTCACACATAAAAATTTTAATATTCGTTCTTGAAAAAGAAAAAGATAACTTGTGTAGTAGATCGGGCCATGTTCACTATAACACCAAACTACACAAGAAGTAGTAAGCAAAGCTAAAATATAAATTATTAAAGCTGTAAAAACTCATAAATACAGAATACGTTTGTCATCAAGACCTCTCACTGCAGAGGTCGATATTTAGCCAACTTTATGAGATCCATTTAAAAACTGTCAATTATCTAAAAGTGTCAAAAGGCACAAGGTCGCATGAAAATAAGTAAAATATTACGCAGTTAAACCAAGTTTTACCCATTTTTATGCTTTAAACATACTTTAAAGTGGTGAACTTGTAATAAACACAGCATGACAAATTACGTGCCCCAAGCCAATACATGCCCTTGCTACTAATGAATATAAGTCCTCTGTTAAAAAGCATTTCAAAAAGAGAACAGCTTCAGAAGATTTTTAAATATCACTCAAGACCGTGTAGCTATGCAGGTATAGCTATATTTTAGGTACAAAAATAGCTAAAATAATGAACAAATTATGCCTTTACCTTTTAAGTGATTACCTTACCGGACAGTAGAAAATGGTCTAATAATAAGACACAAATACGAATACCAGCTGCTTAGCCATATATTATGTAATTATTTTATATTGTAAACTTGTTTCTTGCTAAATCAGAAGAAAAACAGGGCAAGGTTTTCTTTAAACAAATTAAAAAACTCGGCAGTAATGTTAAGTAATGATTACACTATGATACAATACAAAATTTTAATACAGGCTATTCTTTTTTAGTTTGTGTAAAAATAACAATGATCTCATTTTGTAATAAGAGAACATACAATAACTGCATTATTACATCCTTAACTGGACCTGTGTAGCAGGTCCAATACAATTGCAAATAGGTGATAACGAGCTTCGGGAACATGTTATAGATCACCCTGAGGGTTGAAACTCAAATGCCAATGAGCCATTTAGCTTGTTAATATCATCTGTAAGCCCTGGTAAGCTTATGTCTTTCTGTCATTTTTACACATGCAACACTGGCTTCGGTGCAAAACAAGAAAAGCATGTAAGGATTTTTGTAATTTAATCTTTTCTCATGAAGAGTACTGCAGCCCCCACCTTCACAATTTAATGGATAAGATATGCAACTGGCAGCTATAACAATCACGCAAATTTTGAAGTTTCTAAAGTGCTTCCTTCACCCTTCAGTCACACTACCAGACAGATTAACAGTAACTTATCAAAGGTCTGCAATAGTACAGACCTGTTTGCACAGTCTATGACAGTAAAGTACCAGTAGATGAATGTTTCTTCATCAAAAAATTGTAAACTCACATTGTAAACTTAAAAAAATTAATGCTACCAAAGTGTGTTTCACATGAATTGAAAATGGCAGAATCCTTCAAAAAGTCAAAACGAAATTCACGGGAAATTTGTAACTGTTCAGTTTTCAGCCAGTATGTACAGCAGACAAGAGACGATAAACTTCCATAAAACATTAAATACAGAGTTCTTGAAGAAAGTGTGTGGCTCAGTACTCAGCTTGCACTAGTTATATGCTTGAACTTTATGAGAATGGTCAAAACAGTCCACTCAATAGCAAGAAGAATACTATGCAATTCAGTCAAAATTCATGTGGACAAAATCACATAATCCGATTATTTTCAATTCATTTTGAAATCTTTCTCCATTTTCACTAGCAACAAGTACGAGATACTTACATATTAGTCAATTAAACATTACCCACTTGGCCTATATCGTGTACCTAAAAATTTGCTAATTGCCCAATTTCAATTAATTTAATTGTATTATACTCTAATTATGTAGAATATAGAATGTACAGTTTTTTCACAACTGTAAGCCAACACTTAGCAGTTGAATATGCAATTCAATAAATGTCTTACTTAATTGAAATTTCAACTCTTATTTTCTGAACTACTGAATTTCAAAAAGAACTTACCACATAGTATAAAAAATACAAATGTAGTTTAAAGCTCATCATAGCTAAACGTATAGATGTCTACAATAATCCTGCTAGTTGAGCCATAAACAAAGTATCGACTCCCGTAATCCAAAATGTCTTTCTGGGTATAACTTTTTTCAAAGGTACAATGAGTAATCAAGTTTTACATATTATGCCCAAAACTTTAAAAAAGAAAAATTATCATATCATTTTAATAACTTCCAAAATATTATATGATGTCCACGGGCCCACTAATGACTTTTCTAAAATTGTACAAAGAGTGAAAATTGCACACAGTATAGGTACGTGTCTAAAGCTCCATAGTTTCAACGGTTAAAAACGAAATTTACTCACGTTCTTTATCGTGGTCAAATCCAACTACCACAAAATAGTCTGCTAGTCGTGACATATCACCAAGATTGCCGCAGGAGGTAAGTTGTGTAATGGCTCTTTATACTAGCACACATTTTAAAAATAACAGAGCTTTGTGGTCTGCTGGTTGACCACTTTCTTAGCCAGATGAGTAAGATGATTCATGTTATTGTAAAGAAGATCGTACTGGTGGTGACATAAGATAACTTATTGCTGTCAAGCTCAAATTCTGCCTTTGTTGCAGTTTGCCAAAACAAGTCACGGACATCACATCCTTCAAAAATGAAGCATAATTGTAGTCCTGTGGGAAAATAAGAAAATCACAATAATGCTAAACATATACATACGTAAATAAACATACGTCACTTTAAAAGGCATATGTCTGTTAGTCCACTCACTTGACTAGATTTACTTTGGACAAAGTTAAATTAATCATAGTCACACAGAAAACATCTTACTCTTGTTAATTTATGCTAGCCTAGTGCAATGATTTACAATACATGTTTGACAATTTTGACTTTTCAAAATTCAAAGAGCCGACTTTTAAAGTTTGACACACTTATTTATTCTCATTTTTGACAATATATGACATGTAGTTACAATTCTGTTGCACTGTGGTCTAGCATGATGTTTATTCTGGCAAGAATTCCACAATTACAGAAAAATCAATTGAAAATCTGAAACACAGTTCTTATTGATCTTATGTCCAAATTTGCTGTTCAGTTGTTTTTGTTTTTATTCACAAGCAGGACAGAAAAATTTCTACCCACAGACAAAGGAAAGTTACATACAGAGTGTTCATAAAATATTATATGGAATCAACCAGTCCCACCTCAGATTTTGCTCAAAGTTTAGTAATGCTCTTTTAGTAGTATCTAAAATCTACTGGAGTATATATTTATAAAGAAATTATCAGTGTTCATATAAGAACATTTTAAATAGAGGTATGTATATAAAAGGGTAATAAGACAACCAGGAAAGTATTTCTAAATTTTGAAAATGATTAGCCAAACGTGGCATAGCTCACAAGACTTCGTCAAAGAATGATACAGAAAATGCGACTTTTGGAACTCCAACTAGAATGCGACTGGAGTCACATAAAAAACAATTGCAAATTAGTAGCAATTTCAATTTAGAAAATTCATCAACTGTTAATATAACTACAAACTTTGACATCATCTCTTTATTCTGTAATACTTTTGTGCTTAAACACAGTTTTGGAATGTTAATCATTTTAACATCGTCGTAATAATCTCCTGAAGGTGCATATGATGCATAATTGCAAGTGTACTATTGGAGAACACCTACATCCAGTTAAGGAACCCTATTCCTATGCGAAAACTACCAAGAATTCAGCATAATAATTTTGCAAATAATTACTAAACTCACAAAAACACTTTATCAGATTCTAAGAAAATGTCAGAAGGTAAGGTGGGGCCGAATTTTGTTCAATTTGTTGATTTCACGTTAACTGCCTCTATCAACTTACTCTATACGAAGATTATTCATGAATTCAGCTTAAATGATTTTTCTCAGCACACAGTTTTGTTAAAATTCGTGCTGACGAACGAAGTTTAATTGCAACTAATATTTAATATACAAACACATAAGAAATAAACCACAAAAATTACTTTTTTGCACAGCTGAGTTTTTACAAACTGCAGAACTTACAGCCTAAAACTTTCGCCACTGGTGGCAGCACTTTGCGAAACCTTCCTCCCTCTAACGGTCACTTGGTAAAACTGTTTCCACGTGCTGAATTTTGCTTTTTTCGTGTGTTTTAATTTCATATTTAAATTTTTGTGTTTTTTTTTCTAATGTAGCGTGTGACGAAATTAGTAAGTCACGCTTTTAGCAGCTAAATGGCAGCCCGTGCTTCGATAGGGCAAGACTGTCATTTTTGTGCTGATATAACTCGCACTCTTCATTCATGTTCGGAATCTGGATACGAATTTGCCGCCTTACCTTTATCAAATCCACAATTTCGACGCGAATTTGTGGGAGGTAAACTCAAAGATAGGCACGAGCGCTTCACACGAGCTGACTTGATCCTGACTAGCCAAGACTGGTCAACTATAGTTGTAGGTAAGATATCAGCATGGCTTCAGGTTGATTCACCACATGAAGTGATACGAAGAAATTCAGAGTTAGCATTTCTGCAAGAATTTCAATATGCGATGTACCTGAGTTTGCCAGCAGTGATGGTTACTCTAACTAGTGGCAGTTGTGTCAACCTTGGGCGGCTGTTATTCCAAAAACTTCTTACTGGTTACACTACACAAGTGTGGATTAAATGTCCAATGAAAGCACCACAAATAAATCAGGTTAATTTTGTAGAAGGTCTTGCAGATCTGGACCTGAATGCTTCATCTTGTGGTGATAGCTGGGATTGGTGGCATAAACTACGTAGTGTTTGTGGCAGTCATAGAAAGTTAGGTTTAGCTCTTGTTATTCCACCAGATATTCCTGATCCAGAAGATGTTGACCGATGGTTCGGTGAACCTGTGCGATGTGCCATTGTTCCAACTTCCATTTTTCTTACTAACAAGAAAGGTTTTCCTGTGTTGTCGCATGCACATCAGATGCTGATACAAAGGTTGTATCGCCTAGAGGTGCAGCTAATGGTGAGCGGAAGCTGTCATCATGGGGAAAAAGGACTAGTCAGTTATCGTCAGTACCTCACTTACCTGTTTGAGACCATGCCACCTTTGGATACAATTGCAAAATTTGCTATAGGGTATGAAGACTTTCTTCAGTGCCCACTTCAGCCGCTCATGGATAATCTTGAATCGCAGACCTACGAAATTTTTGAAAAAGATCCCTTTAAGTATTCAGAGTACCAGCGAGCTATTCAGTTGGCAATAGTGGATAAGATTTCAGACGAAGAAAAAAAGACAAAATCCTTAGTAGTAATGGTAGTAGGAGCTGGTAGAGGTCCTTTGGTGAAAGCCGCTCTTGCTGCTGCTAAGTCTACTGACCGCAGGATTCACGTGTTTGCTGTGGAGAAAAATCCAAATGCCATTGTCACTTTACTTCATCTAAAGAGTGAAGTGTGGGGTGATAAAGTGACAGTTGTGTCAAGTGACATGCGAGAGTGGGAAGCACCACAGAAAGCCGACATTCTACTCAGTGAACTTCTGGGTTCATTTGGAGACAACGAACTTTCTCCTGAATGTCTTGATGGAGCCCAAAGGCTGCTTAAAGAAGATGGAATTAGCATACCTGAGTCTTACACATCGTATCTAAGTCCTCTGCAATCATCTAAACTATACAATGAAGTAAGATCATCACGAGATAAGGATAAGCACCCAGAAGCACATTTTGAGATGCCATATGTAGTGAAAATACATAACCATACCTTACTTGCTGCTCCTCAGCCTGTATTCACGTTTGCTCATCCTAATAAAGATGTAGTTATTGACAACAGCCGATACAAGATTCTGGAATTCCAAATATCAAACAATTGTACATTACATGGATTTGCGGGTTACTTTGATTGTAGGCTTTATAAAGATTCGATGCTCAGCATTGTTCCAGATCGCCATTCTGAAGGAATGTTTAGTTGGTTTCCAGCTTTTTTTCCTATCAAAGCTCCAGTTTACTTATCCAAAGGCTGTATGGTAGAACTGCACATATGGCGTGTTGTAAGTGCTCATAAAGTTTGGTATGAGTGGTGTGTGACAAAACCCTGCATCACTGATATTCATAATTCTGGTGGTAGGGCTTACACTATTGGATTATGACATCTAATTAATTTACTTAGTAATTAAGCATTTATAACTATTGGCCAGACAGTTTAGATGAGGCCTGTTACCCTTACCAGTCCTTTATGTCTCACAGGACTTTCCAGTTTAATACTTTTTTACATTTTTTGTTATTTTTTTTGTACTTTTTGTGATTTCAAAAAAAGCCTAATTTAAGGAATTTCATCAGCAATGATTTTGTTTAGTGAGGTATAAATTGATGGATTCCATTGATTCCCTCTTTAGTTCAGTAATTTGTTTCGCGCAGTTTTTTCATTTGGAAATAGCAGTTTTTTATTTTGAAATAATTGACTAGTTACTTTTCTATTCATTGGTGTCATATGATTTGAGTATTGCAAAACTAAATGTCATTTGCTAGACCTGTTTCAGTTCTTGCAAATTTTACCAATTAGTTTGCTATTAAGTTTACAGCGTTTACTAATTTATGAATACATAAACGAATGCTATGAGTATTAAAAAATAAGACACCCACGTTTTACTCGAGAATTTTAAGTAATCTTTTTCTCACTGAACATAGTTGATGTATCTGAAAAGCTTAACATTGTTTTTGTCATGCATCTCGATGTAGTCATCAACCAGATGATTGTTATGTATGATGTTATTTATATCTTAGTAAAAATTAAATAGTTAGAGCTCTGTGTCTTATTTATGACTGTGCTGGTAATTTATATCTCGTAAGTGTTGAAGTCTGAGCACTCTAAACTGGGCCAGCCTCTGCTTAATAGTTATATGTATTGCTAAGAAAGAGCTACATGCCATTTGGTTTCCAGAAAGCACTGTTGCAACATTTTTGTTATCGTTTCTGTTGTTGTTGAACTAATTTGTTCATAGCAAGCTGCTACCTTTATTTCTAGAAAATTGTTGGAACTTCAAACTTGTATTATAATTAATAGATATGAGCAGTCCTAAGGACACATGCAATACAGTAATTATCTGTTGTATAGCTATTGGCATAATAAATCTAATAATCATCTGCCAGTTATATAATGTTCTAGTGACTGTCTGTAAATAGTTGCATTCTCGTACTAGTTAAAATGGTTTGGTCAGTCAATGCCTGCAGGTTTTCTCTCTACTAATTTCTTGTTTATATTATAGCTTTGTAAGTAGGTCTTAGCTGTACAGCTTGCACTGATAATATTTGCTAAAAATAAAATCACAAAGAAACACTTTACTATAACGTTCTTGTTTGAACTATGGTTTTATTTTTTCTCCAGTTGTGCTTGTAATTGGCTTTCCAAGTGTTAGAAGAATATTGTTGAACCAAAACTCAAGTCGTGCAATGCAATGTATATCCACCACACAAGTGGTACCAACTACATACTATTGCATGTCCTTTTAAAATTTGTTAGGTATTGTCATTTGTGCTGTGCTACTCAACATTATTAGTTACTGAAATTTTTCTTAAACGTGTGGCATATGCAATAGTGCTTAGCATTGCGCCTCACTGTGGAATTCCAATTATTAGCATTTCACTGTCATATACTTCTTTCCACATTTTCGATTTAGAAGTGTCTCATGCTTGAATTGATTTGAAGTGATGTTGAATTGGTGTCCAACCAAAGTCGAAATTGGTTTGAAACTCGAATGTATGACAGTATCTGTATTGTTTCCAGACTAAACAACATGATAAATTATTGTTGGATTGTAAAATGACATAAATCGAAAAAGATTATTATATTTTTAAGACATTCTCATCGAACATCAGGTAGAAAAACTAAGTCTGTATACCTGATCCCCCATACTAATAATAAATACTTCTAGGTATGCAACTTTATGTAGCTAGAACCATACCACCTGTTGTAGTATTCATAGTCCAACTTCCTTTTAAATAGTACGGAACATCCTCAGACAAGAACTTACAACTCTCTAACATCCCATCTATATTGATGCTTTACTAACTTCCTCTTCTGACCTCGTGTGAGTGTGACATTTTGTGAAGAAAATGCATCAATGTCAACTAGATCACTCAGGATCTTAACTTTGATCATGTCCCATAGGGAGCATATAATTAATGCAACTAAGCAGTTCCTGGTAGTCTTTTCAGTCCCCTAACCACTTCATAGTGGCCTGTCCATGTCAAGTGTTTCATACCAAATTTTCTTGCTCTATTATGGGTCTTACCAAGGACATATGGGTTATCATTTTGCCATCTGAGATGAAAACTCATATTCTTTTTATTTTTATAACACTAGTGATATCATTTGCTTTCTTGGCTGCAGTGATTTATGAAACTTCAGGTCATTTTCAACCTCAAAATCGAGGCATTTTTTGTCAGACACTGCAGCCAGCTCTGACACTGCGTCTCTGCTATCAGTGTGATACCTCTTGTAGCATATAGATGAATGACCTTGCCTTCCGTTTGAATTCGAGTTGCCACAGTCTGAATTATTCCTGCATCTTATCTGATCTTGTTGCAGTGCTTATCTCCTGCCAGGTGTCTCAACTGTATTACTGTTTTTCTAAAGTCCTATAGGTATCAGTTGCTGTTTTGCCTTGCAATTTTCCATAATAATTGGTAACGCTACACATAATCACCATTAAATTTTATTATAAACACTAGACCGTTTGTTTGTTTTTGTTTAACTATAAAATGAAAATTTCTGTTGATTTCATCTAATAATCGGTTTTCTCGGAGTCCATGTACGACAAAATTTAATCAATTCGTTTACTTGAATCAGTCGGTGTCGTAGCCAAGGCACAATTTATTAGCTACCCTACCGAAAGCATGAAACGTCGAAAAAGTGGTATTACTGGGCTGAAGCGCGATTGTGCATTATGCTTTAGTTCAGCGAGGAAAGTCGTGTGTTTATAATTGCTTTAAGTGTTTTTAATTGCAAAACGGATTTTTCTGAAGAACAATATTACATACTTTCACCTAGTAAGTATCTTGTTTTTTTTCTTATTACTACAATGTCTATTTTTATAATAAGTTTCATTAAAATAAGATTTATTTGTCTCCTGCAGGTTAACAAGACAGAAACATTTAGTTATTTTTAAATTCAGTACTGTAGTATGCAAAATTATTTGTAATGTAGAAGGAAATACTATTACAACGTAGTGTGTAGAAAGTGTGACGAATGACCATACGGTCAACTACAAAGAAATTCTGTAGTTTTTATACTTGGCTGAATAAGCTAATGGCATGCTTGTGAAATTCATTTCTTAAAAATAAAATTCATAAATATGCTGAACACTTGAACACGATAAAATAAAGATGGTTTCATAATAGGAGAACTGAATAATATACAAAAGCACAATTAAAAATTAACAAAATTAATGCAAAACCAGAATTAATTGACATATGATTTTAAGCAACTAAAGTAGCATGCTCCTTTAAATGTAATATTAATTATTACTAATAATTATGGAAATCAATACATGCATGAAGGGTCAAAGTTGTGCAGTAAATTATGAAACAAAACAAAATCATATTAAATGAAAAACCATTGAAACCAAAAAATGATACATGTTGGTGTCCATTAATCATCCATTAATGATGGCATGTTACATCCATTGTGTCATGTCAACACTGTTTTAATCATATGATTAATCATGATTAATATCAATGTATGGCTATGGGGTTTGACTTGTAATGACATTGTAGAATTAGCCATTGATGTATTAAGAAAGGTTAATACCTACAAGGTTGTACATGAGTTGATACTGATAAGAAAGTATAAATTGTATAATTTGCGTAGTCAATAAAGTTTCTAAATTTTGCAATGTCCATTTAAGTAAATATCATATGTACGATATCAGCGTTATTTTGCAAATGGGCACTTTTCTTGATGCCTGTTTGCTCGCTGAGCTGGCCTTGTGTATCCACAGCGGTACAGTGTGTTGATGACCGTGTTAATGTTGGTTTTGCACAGACAGCAATTACTTGTAGTGTATGTGTGATGTTGAAGAAAACAGCTAATTATTCTTAAATTTAAAATAGTTCGTTTAAAGAACACAAAGGAGAATTCTTACATAATGCTAGGTATGTGATTATCTATTATTCTAGCTTAGGTGAGCAGACTTGAATCTGACCTACGTGAATGTGAATGAACGCAATAAAGATCAGGTCTGGATATAAACTTCTCAAATTTAAAGAGCAAGAAGACAGAATTCTGACATAATGCTAGAAAATTGTCTTGAAATTTTGTATCACCCACGTGCTGTCTTGCTGCATACGGACCTTGTATTAGTAGTAAAATTAGTAGTAATTTTAACTCCAGCGCTGACAGTTAGATGCAGCCATTTTAACAGTCAGTCATTGGGTAGGAAGTTGCAGTAAGTTTAGATAACATTGTGTTAAGTAGGGATGTCACCGAAACTGAATTTACTAACCGAAACCGAAATTTATCAAACGTAAGAAACCGATACCGAAACAAAACCGAACAGAAACATTTTTGCAAAACCAACTAGTATTAAAACTGAAATAAGAACATTCTAAAATAAGTAAAATATTTCATTTTTTGTTTTTCTGCTTTTATTTGCTGTGATACAAAATTACTGGTAAAAAACACAAGGATGTTTTATAGTATAGCACCTCAAGTTTGATGGATTGGCTTACATTAGAAAAATTAATGTGTTACAATATTTTTGGATTTAAGTATCCTTAATGATTAATGTTTAAAGATTGTAATGCTTTATTAAAATAAAGAAACTTTGTTTTGTAGATATCTTGTTGCCTATATTTCATAAATTATAAAATTAAAACCGATTTTGCTCAAATAAATTCAAACATGGCTTGATATTTCGGTTTTGATTATGCCTGTGACCCTAAAACTTCGCAGTGGTCAGCACTGAAGATGTGCCACATTGCTGTGAAAAGCACATCACAAACTCTTATTTAAACAAAGTTTTCGCTTTATTTGAACTACTTTAGGCAAGATTTTTCAGCGGTTTTTGACATCTAGGAGAAAAGAAAAGGTAAATTCGATAAACACTAGTAAAACCCTGGAAAATGGTACCCAAAATTGTCCCAAATTTCCGCTACGAAACTTAAAAAAAATTTGCTGAAACCTAACTGAACTGAAAATTTCGTTTTGACAGCATCCTTGGTGTTAAGTTAGAAAAAATAATCAGAGCATGCATAGCGCACTCTTCAGTAACTAAGCAAAAGCATGAATTATGTTGTATCTCATTAACAAGATATTCTATCAGTTGACTTGACCGTTTTATATCACAAAGAATAAATTCTGTTGTACAGTCTTTCTTATGGCTTTCAAACAGGTAAGCATAATGCTACTTAAGTAATAGGTATGAAAAGTTTTTGGGGCATACTTTAAAATTCACTTTTCATCCTCTTCAAATGCTGTGCTTTGCTGTAACAGACATGTCTAATGCTTATAAATACTTTAAAAAAAAATTAATAGCCATTATTATTATTATAATTTTAGAAGTGTAATGACATTTATATATTTATATGCCACGGAATAACTGCAATTCCAAAAATGTCTGTATAAGAAACAATGTGAGACAGGTGCAGTTTCATGACCTGTTTGTAAAACTTGGGGAATTTAAGATTGATTATTTAACAGACAATAAATGTATATAATATGGGATACATTTGCAGTTTATCTAATATTTCTAGCACATTATCTTAAACTCTAAAAGCAATCATCTGTCAGATGTATTTACGAGAAAATTATGTAAACTTTTTTTGCTTAATGTTTAGCAGAATGAAGTAAAAAGTATATGCAGTTAATGTTTTAAACACAAAAACTGTCTATGAGAAACCATTGACTATGTGTGCCAAGACTATTCAGCTTGGTATTGTGCTCATTTTCCATTGTATACTTGACGGATGATGAAGAAATTATGTATAAAGAAAGCTTTTTTGTGTTATAATCAATAATGTAATTATTGATGCTTCATTTCTAAAAGGAAGACTCAGAAGCAAGTGTTGACTATTTGATGCTCTCTGTCGTGCTTTCTGTGGCACACAAATGTAGAAAAAGGATAGATACTCGTTAGAAACTGCTAAATCTAGAAACTGTTGGAATTGGATAAATGCTGCTGGTGCCTGTTAGAAAACCAATATAGCTATTTGCCATAATTTCATGTGAATTATGCCATATTTGCCATAATACACATGTATTACCACATTCCTGTAAGTAATTACAACATACTGTAACTGGCAAATTGGACTCAAAACTGAGAGAGACTTTGGTAAAAAATTCTATGCATGCATTGAATGCAAAAAAATGTTAATTAAATGTAGCTAATACTGACACGAGATTTGGCATAGTCAGTACTTTTACTTAAATGTATTTCGTATAAATATAGACCACATATCATTAAACAGCTTTTTTGTATCTGTCAATGAAATACTCTGCCTCTACCTTAATGATTTAAGATTTCTTACAAAGTATAAAATTGACTACTTCATCTTTACAAATACGAATTGTTTGGTATGAATAAGTTAAAATAACTAATATGTGCTATGATACATGCAGTACAAAATAAGTAACAAAACTGTACCAATCTATATTCGTCTGCTAATTTCATTTTCAAATACACTTTGATAAAGAAATTTTTTACTTATTACATTTGTCTGGAACATGTCGAATACACTTTCCTGTTTTATAACTGCATGGCAGAAATAACACATTTGTTTCCTTCCTTCATGCAGCATTCCAAAATTTTAGCTATGTTAAGTCTTTCTAGGGATTCTTGTATATTATTATTGTGCAAATAATTGCTAATATTTTTCTCTATGAAATACAGTGTTTCTGAAAAGATTTTCTTGCCACATTTTTTAAATAACTTCTTTCAGCCAATAAAAATGTTGCACCAATTATATTTATCGATGTATTTTCTCAGGTGACCACCCAGTAATGTTGGTGACGTAGGGAAGTTATGGACGACAACTAACATAATATGAAAAATGTCTGGTCATAATGACGAAATTGGAAAACAAAGTGTGGGTGATCAAAAACTTCCCACAGGAAGGCTTGGTAAGTTTTTAAATTCCAGGTTGGAGCAGTCTCTTATAAGCCTAAATTGCATTTACAATGCACATGCTTGGGGCCCCAGAAGTGACTTAATGAGTGAATTTTTCAAAAAACCATGTGTCATAAAATAGTTAAGCTCCTGGATGATAAAAATAAAAAGTTACGTTGATGGTGAACCTTACTACATTTATTTAATCCTTCCGTAATATTATCTTACCGCTTGATAACTCTGACTCTTGACATTCCTTACAATAAACTCTATGAAATGAAAACAGTCTACCTTTTTACAATTTAAATATTTTAAAAAGATATTGGCATTTTTGTGTATGCTCTTCAAGGTAAGTTTAGAAAGGCCTAAAATTGTTTCCACGACTAAATATAAATTTTGATTGCTGTGAATTCGTCTAAATGCCTTTGAAAAAGACAACAGTGGTTGTACGTTGCTGGTAGAATGGGTCTCATTTTAAGGTCCTATTTTCAAAAGTTCCACATAAATTGGGCCATAATTATAGCAAAAAAGAAATAACTCATATTTTTAATTGTCAGTTAATTCCAGCAATGCATATGAGCTTAACTAGTTCTAAATTGGGAAAACGTCTAATTTCAGCCTAATTGTAACAATAATTAGGCAGACAATAAAAATAGTTCTGTTTCTGTCTAATCGCCTGGATAATATTTTTATCATGCACCCGGCTGGGAATTTTATAAACAATTTTTGTATATTCATATACTTACTTGTCAGAAAAAAGCATATTTTTTAATTTAAAACATAAAACGCAATGATTATTATAACATCATTCTTTCAGGAACGCAGGATGCGGTCATGTTTTTCCACAACTAACTTTCAGCCAGGGTTGCCATTTTGTATGATGCTCACTGTATTCGAGGCTTAAAAGTATCAAATTTTCTGCCAAATTGGTGTATTAACGGCCGAGTAGTGTTGTCTCTTATACCATAATTATCAGAATATACACGTTCATGATACAAAAAAAGAGACTATACAATAATCGATCATTATACGATAATCTAGTAATGCGAAACTAAAAAACAAAGCTTGAAAAAACGTACATTGGAAAAAATTAAAACATTACTGCTAACCAGTGGGAAATAAACAAACTTTGATTTCAACTGATTTTAATATTCCACGATTCAGCTTTAACAAAGCTTTAAAATTTTTTTTTGAAATTTCAAAAAAATTTCCTCCCTCCCTACTGACATCTTTGGAGCTCATGAGATAAGACAGAAACAATTTTTTTTGTGGCCGGGATTATTCAGCAATGCTTCAGTGTACTCTGCTGCAGAGCCTGTGTCATTCGTTAAAGTGTGCATAGAAAATTTCCTTTTTTTGTAACAACAGCAAACTGCAGATTGCTATAACCTCAGTTTGATAAGTGAACTTGGAATTTAAGTTCAAGTCTGCCTTTTTAGTGAATTCATTCATGTTGAAATGTAGGTAAAGTTCACAGGCTTTCAAAAAGGCGAACGAATTTGTCCCGTCACAGATGCAGAAATATGCAAGCTTCCATCTGGTTAGCACAGGTGGGCTTCACTGACTTTTTGATTTCATTCACTGTCCTTGTCGGTGTCAAGAATAAATGGACAAAAATAAATACTGACAGAAGCACATTATTCCAAGGTTGGCTTTATGGATGCATTTTTTATTTGCAATAAAGCACAGTTAATATGGCAGAACCTTTGTCAAAAAAATACACTTCTGATTGTTAAGCTCATCAATATAATTAAAATAAAATAATTTCATTATTTGCAATTTTCTATAGTCTTTTACCTAAGACATTTAAGCCAAATACATTTCACAGTCATTGCAAGTGCATTCTTCATTAAAATCTTGCATTTAACTTTTGCCATTTCTATTCTATGCATTATTAAACGAAATTGCCAAGCTCTGCATTCCCTCCTCATTCACGAAGCTTACTGACATTCTTGTTGATTACTGATAGCTGATTACCCTCCCTGCCTATCAGAAAGGAATCCCCAATCTGCAAGTGTAATTACTACTGCCTAATCAAGTATGATGCCCTAATGATCATGTAAGCAAGCATCTAAGCTCTAATTTAGGGATACATGCTGGCAAAGGCGCTGAATGGAAATGGTTTGCGACTTTTCTGAAAGGTACTAAGAGTTCCTTTGGGTTGTTAGAAACTGTGGTAGTACAACGTTTATGGATACCATCATCTAAGTGATTGCGGCATGGAAATTTGTTGTTGAAAACCATTCATTATAAAGCTTTTATACGAAAGCCATAATATTTAAAACAACTTTCCATTGTTCATCAGATGTTGGGGAACAGTTTTTAAGCTTTTCTAAACATTTTTCACGCTTTTGTTCAGCAGTTTCAGGGGGAAATTCTGAATTGAGATTGTGTTATACGTGGTCAAGCATTTAAATGAAGTACCATGTGCCAGCAGATGCATTAACTATAATAACCGATGGTGCTCTGCCGGGCTATTAATCTCTT
The DNA here is from genome assembly GCA_030141605.1 of Tubiluchus corallicola. Taxonomy (NCBI): domain Eukaryota; kingdom Metazoa; phylum Priapulida; class Priapulimorpha; order Priapulimorphida; family Tubiluchidae; genus Tubiluchus; species Tubiluchus corallicola. The sequence continues at coordinate 277,601 of JAQGDQ010000079.1, forward strand.
TGAATGTCTTCAACCCAGTCCCTCAGCATCTTTTATTCAACGTCCCTCCACTGCTTTAGAACTTCCCGTTTCATATGCACAAGCATATTCGTCGAGCCTGAAGCCAATTTGAATCTGATGACATGCCTATTCGGATGTTGCAGCTACACTGATTCGGGTAGCGACGAGTTTCTGAAGCCGCGATATTTGTCAAATTTGTGATTCAGTGGAGTAAACATTCCCTGTGAGATTTATAATGAAAATTTCTTGAAGTGATGTAGTGTCTCACAAAGTCAAAGTGGATAAGGAAGAACTATTATTACTAGGTTGTGGACACGGGCACACTTGCGACCAAGCACTGTCTGCTGGGTATTGAATATCATCAATAGCTTCATCAAATATTAAATGAAATTGTTTATGGTCCAGCATAACTGATAATTGAAGTATATCATACTTGATCGCAATTTCTCTTTGATGATAGTATCTGTTGCCAAGGTGCAGTGTTCACATGTATCATTTGCTGCTATTCATATACGAATCTATTGAAAGGCCAGGCTGTTTTATGTGATGTGACACTTGCAGTTTGTAAGTTCAGAGCTTTACATTATAAAGCGTGTTGCGTGTTACTACTTCTTTTTCAAAGAAAATTACCAAAAAGAGAAATTTTGGTCTTTTTATAGTCAGTAAAGGAAAAGTAGAATAACCGAGTATTTGAAAACATTTTGAAATTTACTCAAAACTGCTAAATTTTGTGAAACTTCAGGTGTTTTATTTTTGGCCACTAGCTGTGGCACTCGATCAAATGTTTGAGTTTAGTTGATTTTACATTTAACTAAATATGATTAGTTTCTAAGCTTTTGTGTAAGTCAGGTGTAACGCCTTTATGGCTATAAGAAGTTTGCTGAATTAACTGGGTATCTGTATCAGTTTGTCATCAGGAGGATGACTGTCAAACTGTAGGATCGTCTGTTGTCACTTGTACCAATTACTGACAAATTAACTCTGCTTATGCTAGCTTTGATAAAACCGATGTTTAGATAAGCCATTTTTATCATACAGTTAATTATAAACATTATATGGAACATTCGCAGTTGCTCGGTATCCCCGTGTACTGCCTCTACTTGTACTGCATGCCTCGCCAAGTACGGCAGCGTAGCTTTACACTTTTTAGTGAAGTTAAACATGCACCCTGGACTAGAGTTAAGAACTTGAATCAGTCTTTGGACTTTGGCTTTCAAGCGAAAGGCGGGTTACGCAGTTTTATTCTTTGGCGAACGTCTTTAATTATGGCTACTGATTTGTTTATATCATTGCAATATAGTTGCGCTGCTGGCAGTATGACACATGAGAAAGATGTGGACGCATTAATTGGACACATAGGTTTTTGTGAATGATCTAACGACTATGTTTATGAAATAATCATGCAGTAATTTCGAAAACCTGTGATCATGATTGCAAACAAAACAACTTTCTTGGGAATGGATCTGTGAACGGTTTGGTTGTATTTCACTGTTGTTCTGATTTTTAAATGCAGAAATATGGTTGCAGTACAAAGACGTAAAAATGAATTTTTAAAAAAATCTTATTAGTTTAATTTAATTGTGAACGGCACCTCATGATAGCTAAAATGAACCAAAGAAGAGCCTCCAAAACACGCATAGGTAAGGTACATTTTATATTCAGCGTTCGTTAATAATTTTTGCATGTCTAAATTAAAACAGCTGCAGCACTATTTTTTAGCATTATTTGTCAGCATTGGCACTTCTTACAACTGTTCGATCCAGGTCCAGTTGACCTGTTTTTTGGCATTCTGCATAAATATGTAGAGATCGGCAGCGGGTGCTAACCCTTGCTTACCCGGCCCAGTCTCGAGATTCTTGCTGGCTGACAGCGGTTACAATATGTAATTTATAGACAAACTGGAAAAAACATAAAACGTGTACATGTTTAGTATGAATCTGTTAATGATTCCAGAAAATGTATAACTGCTATGTACTTACCAGAACCACAAGAACTTGTAAAGTAAACCACTGCAAAACATTCAACTATTTCATGCAAGAATATCAGTATTATGTCAAGACTGCTGGGTTACCCTTAGACCAAAATGCTGGCCGTCAACAAAAATGTCAATTGACACACAGACTTGTGAAATTATAGTTTTCACAAATCTCATTGCGATTATGTCTGTCAAGAATGGATAGTTTTTTTAGTTTTTTCATAATTATACTGTAATAAAAATTACTCGCTTGGTATAAAATTTAGACAGGATCAGTCTAAAAGGGTAAAGTAAGCAATGACATGGATTCAAACAACCCTAAGATACCCTTGTGATCTCCTAAGTGCTTTGATTCAGCGACACTTTTGTCAAAGTCTTATTTGGCTTGAAGAAACTTATAATAATAAATCTGATTCTGAGCTGAAACTATAGTTAGAAATGTAGTACGTACATGTTTACAAGATGTGCTAATCCTTAGCTTCGACGTCGTCCGTCTATGAGATGTGGACCTGTGGTTCTCTCATTAAAGTTGGTGTGGTTGCTGAGTGTACAACTGTGTATATCTTGATTCTTTGTTGCCGACGATGTTACAGACATTGAGGACGGCAGGTACTGAAGTTGCGGGTGTTCGTCATCAAGATAGTGGGCACTTATTTTACCAGCACATATTAAACGATCGCTGAAAAATGTAAAATATGCATGAAGCACTTTAAGTGATACAAGCATCCTCATTTTTGATGAAGCTTCTTTTGGCTTTATAACGGTTTTCATTATTAATAGCATACATCGTTTTACTATTTACTATTTACCAGTACACATATCTACAAGTGTTACATTTACACACAATTAGATATCTACTACAGTATATAATAACTAGTTTTATCTACAGCCAACAATTGAAATGAAATTAGGCGGAAACATTCTCGAGAAGCAGTCGCTGTTAGGCTGTTGTTCTTTTGACTAACTATAGTAGGTTCCCGAGATGACAACTCTTTAATGTAGTGTTTAAAAAATAGTATTGACCCATTATTGTAAAATTTTATATCATAGTTGATTTTGGTTTGTAGCCTAAAATTCAACGCCTTTTTTCTGTAAATACACTTCTGCAGAAACATTTGTATGATCAACACCTTGGTATATGACAGTAATTTGTTTTGGGATGAAACGTGTTTTCTATTTCTATAATAACCTAATTTGGAAAACTTACATACAGAGATAGAATGAGAAACATTGTCAAGATAAGTTTGAACAGGTTGGAAAAAATAAGTGGGGTGATTATATATCACTGCATTTGGAGTTGACTGGACGACTACAGAAGTCAAAGAATTACCTGATCATTGTCTAGATGTGCAGTGTTACAGACATATCCCACCAAATGCATGTAGTGTTGCATGCATACTCATACATGCATACATACATACACATACTCAATGACAGGCATGTTTCAGACTATGACGTTCAGTGACGTTTGAGTTATCCAAACCTGGACGTACTCAAGTTGAAGTCCGCTTCATCTGCGCCAGCTGGGGCATGTCTTTTTATAACATTCTAATACATAATTACTGACAGATTGAAATATTGTGAAAATTACTTACTGGTTTTGATTGCTCCCTTTGGGGCAAGTCGGACGGATAATTTTCCAATTACTAAGAAATACTGCAGCTGATAGCAGATTTTGTCAATTTATCTTGGGATTCTTATCTCCAAGAGTCTGCTTAGGGAATAATAATACTAGGTAGTCTGGGTTTTATGGGCAACAGGCTATTAACTCTGATTGTGTGAGATCGTGTGAGATTTTTTTTAAATAAGGACGAACAAACTTTCAAATGTGCAGGAGTATTTATGTTTTTTGCAAATAATGTACTTTTCCTGGTGAACACTGCTTTATTTATAAAGCAAAAAAAGGATTTGCGCAAATTTGTGAATTACCAACTGGTAAGAATGTGAATACTAAAATTTATTGTTGTTGTTGCATTCGTTGTATGGAGTGTGGTTATCATTTCCCCCTGACATTTTCTTTATACTTTAGTTTTAATTCTCATTTCTTTTTACTGATTGAGCTTTCAGTTCAATCAACTTGTATTCCGTAATTTAATTTAGCGCAAAATGAATGTAAATGAGTCAGTCGTGCGTATAATTCATCTTATTATATTTAATCACACGAGGTATTACAATTAAACGAACTAATTAACACAGAAGATTTCTTCATTAATTGCCATAGGATTGGTTTTAGTAGGCTATAACAATTTCTTTAGTGGCTATATTGCCTTTTGTAGTGTTAGTGAAGACGACAGCACAACGCGCATATGTACATGTATAATAGTTGTTCTAGCGCCTAGCTTTTTTCTGTGGGATAATTATATTCTGTTGTGAATGTGTAAGCATTGTGACATTTGCTCTTCTTAGTAAGGTCAATCTAATGGAAAAGATGGCCCTATCCCTAAAGAATTGCAAGAAAACAATGAGCATTTGTAAAATAAGATTATGATAGCTTGTTCAACATAGGATTGGAAAAAGTCCGAAAAGCAGCAGCAGTTTTTGACAATAGAACCGCTTTTTTGAATTTTTTTTAATGAGTTCTCAATTAAACTTACTTTTATGGATTGGCAGTAGCGACAACCCTTTCACAAAGATATAGTAAGTTGATTCTGTCTTCCATTTTATCCAAATGCAGCCATTGTATCCTGATGGGAAATTAATAGCAGGGTTGCTCTTATGAAAACAGCACAGTGATTTCCTGCTTCGCTAGTGACCATTTATCCTGGATGCTTTGTGTAATTACTGAAGCCACTGGTTTCCTGTAAAACTGTGATGTGAAGGTTTAGAAAAGAGAAAAATTAATTGAAGCCAATAATGATTGAAAATTTTGCTTCTTTGCACAGAACACAATGCACTCTAAAGAAGATGTCCAGAATGAACATGTCCTGAAATGTAATAGCATAGGCGTACTGATACTAAAGTGATAACATACTAATAGTATTCATTCCACTCTATTCAATAATGACATACTGCTCAGGTTGTGTCATTATTGAAAAAGAGATTTGATCAGATCAGACGAATTAGCAGTCATTTGCAGTTTTTCATTACCAATTGTAAAAATGGAATCTTTGCATGAATAGTTTATTGTCTAGCAGAAACAGCCAATTATTACCAGTGCACCACAGAGAAACTAACTTCTCAGGCTCAGTAATTTACTGTGTACAGTAAGATACTAAAAGTCTGTGTAAGGTTAAAGGTTTATACCAAATCACGAGTCGAAATGCTCTTCCAGTTAATTTATTTTAAGTGACATGTGAGCAAAATCAAATTTGAATTTGAAAAATATATTTCTTTATCGAGAAAACATATAAATGTCTCTTCGCTTGTTTCTTTAATATTTGCCTTTGACAGGGTTGTCTAATAGTGTCTCACCTTCGTCTGACATGTATGTACATATTCTGTAATGTTTTTGTATCATGGCATTTATGTTGTATCATTGTAGCAGCGTATTATATTTTTGCGAAAAGTGCTAAAATTATGACGTGGCAGTGCAAAGAGGGGTTCATTTGAATTTTGGCCTTTGGTACAAACGTTATAGTGTCTTCATTCTATTTGTGCAAACTTAAATGAATTGAACTCGTAGACTGTATTTGCTGTGCCATCATTCCAGCCACAAGTATTAAATTACTAATGGTGTATGATCGTGTATCTGTAAAGATTTAATAACGTTTTGACGCTGTTACCCAGAATTCTAGTCATCTCTGGGTCAGCTACTGTTGTGTGTGCTTGACGATAGTATTTCTCAGTTCACAACTAGATCCAACCAGATGAATTTTATGAGGTGACGTATGAAATAGCCTGGTCGCAAGAGTGTTTAGAAGCTCCTTTCTTCCAATCCGTTCTTCCTAACACTAAATGATCCAAACCTTCATCAAGCAATGCAGCAAACCTGCGGCTGCCTATCATAAGCCGGCCATTGTGAAGGATAGTCGAGTGACTTACGCTACACCTGCTAGTTTCTCAATTATAGCCTGTTATAATATACATCTGCCAACTACATAATGATGAAAAGCAATTAGCTTTCAATGATTGTCTATGGTCATTTCTGCTTCTGAAAACCTGAGGTGCAAGCCTGCGAAGTGACATTCCGTTACACTATTTCCAGTGTTCTTGCATTTTGATCATTTGGTAAGTTTTTTTTGAGATAGGTATTCGTTACTAGGAAGTTCAAGATGTACCATGCTGAATCAGAACACCATGAGTCTGTACCACGCACGTACACATTGAATTAACCATTTGTTTCACAAAAGGGCCCGTCTGTTGAGACAGTGTATGGTATCTCAGCTTAAATCTTATTCACTGATAAGGTTCTTTTACACTACAAAGTATTATCGCAATTCATAAATCTGGAAGTGTAAGTAAAATTACCATTACATAAAATTTGTGCTTATACATTGTGTGCATAAATGAGGAGCAATCTATTTTGCAAATTACCGTTATGCATGTAACTGGTTCATATATTCACCCTATTTACTGAACTGCCTTGCACTTACACTGTGGAATAGTCAACACATGCCGCCTATAAATTTGAACAGATCGAGTTATTGCCATTAATATTGACCAAACCATCCACTTGCCGTGCTAGGTAATGGAATCCCATACTTGACATTTGGTTTTTATAATGTCACACAAGATTGCAGAACTGTTGAATGTCTTTCAGATGCTGCTGATAGTTTTATGCCGTGTAGCTTTTATATCAGAACAACAAAGAAGTCTATCAGAATTGGTGGCAGTTACTTTGTAGCTAACGTGTCACCAAGCTTTAAAATAAAAGTGCTGTTAGGGTGATGAAAACGTGAAGAATGACTCAAAAAGTTTCGTTTGGATAGGAAAGTTTTGATATATTTGCAGACGTTTTGAACTCACTGCAGAATGGTGTAGATTCGCGTTTTGTATTTCAGTTGACAATTTGTTTTTGAAATAATTACACCTATAGTTCTTTCTGTGAATGAAGCTTTGTTTTAACGCACAGGGAACCTCTCCACTTACGCAAAGCTTAAAAAATTCGTCCTGAAATTTTATACCACTTACGTACTGACTTTTTACATACAGGACTTGCGTCGGCAATAACGCTGTATAGAACTTGTAAATTTAAACTCGCGAAACGACCGTTAGGCGCAGCCATTTTAATGGTAGGTCGTTTGAAACAAGTTTAGATAACATTGTGCGAAGTTTGAAAAAATAATAAGAGCTTACATAGCATACATATTACTAACTAAGTAAAATTTTAGATTACTGTATCTTGTCAACAAGATTAAAAATACATTTTTGGTTAGTGAGTGGTGCACCCTGGAGGGTTATCCAGCAACATTTTACCAATTATCATAAACATTTTAAATTATTATTTCGAATTACATAAGTCTTTCCAGCAGGTAAGCGAAATGCTAAGTAATATAAATTTGCTTGGAAAGTTTTCTGAGACATAATTTAACATTGCCTTTTCTTCCCCTGATTTACGTTTGCGCATGTGACGTAATGTAATGAAATTCGGAACGGTATTGCGGGAAATTTAAAATGCAAACAAACGAATGCATAAAATTGCTGTAAAGTAATATAATTTTTTAACGCGATTTTTCTGAAACCTGCTTCGTGTGCCCCTTTTCTGGTCTTTTAAATAAACCAGTCAGGCAAGCATGCCCATTTCATATGATGCTGTGTAAGAGAGAGCATGTCCAGCACTCCAACTGAACGATATGCAATAGTTTATCAAGCAATCGCCAAGTTGCAGGCAGCACTGCATGCATTAGGCTTTTGTTTCTGTCTAGCATAGTTCTAGAAAATAGGGCAGAGCACAGCACCTGCACATAACTGTAGCAAAGGTGAATTTAGCTACAAAGGTTAGTCCTCCCACTATGAATTTTATGTTGTTCTATAAAATCGGTTATGTCATTTTCACAATGAGTATGAAAAATCATATTTGTTCATACAGGTTCCCAAGCACAATAATAGACCAAACCACATTTCCAAATCGACATCATCCACTAGCTTTCATTGAGCAAATAGTGAGCGTTTGCTAAATCGACGTGTTTCCTATAACTGGAGCCAGACTTGTATCTTGCACATTGCCGAACAACCTGAACAACCATAAGTATCCATCTACAGTTTACAGTAGATGTTATATTGTTACAGATACAGTACCTTCTTTTTGTCCTGTATTAAATGCTATGAAAGACAGCAGTTTTAACCAGGGTCATAAATTAATTTTCGTTTATTTTATTTCTAGTCAGTAGCATGGATGTGCCAAATCCAGCACAGGTAAATGCCATGGGGACTCCAACACCAGCTCTCCAAATACCACTGCCATCTGCTGGACAAACTCGGAAACTTTCAGGGCCTCAACAGGATCCGAGTACAACAGCTGTGACTCCAACAGGTATTAACATTTGTTCCAATTGGAATTTACAATTGCAAGTGCATGTGTTTACAATTGTACAACCCAAAGAGGAATTCAAGTATAGGAATTATTTCAAAGATGGAAATTTCTCTGGGATTCTTCGATGCCTTTTCTGTATTTTTGGAGCTGTGAAATGCATAGTTGTGACTGCATATTTGTTTCAGAAAATTAATTCTGGATGGGAAATCCTGCTCCGTTTTTCCCTAAAAATCCAGTCTTCAAAATAGTTTCTGTTTTACATTGAAGTTTTTTATTTGTTTGTTTTTATTTGAATGTGGGTATGTGAAAGTGTAAGAAGTAACAGTTTGTGCTTCTGTGTGCTTCCTCATTTTTTGTCTGCCTGTCTGTCTGTCTCCCTCTCTTTATTTCTTTACCCTTAACCTATTGCTGTTAATATGAGCAAATAGGAAATGGGTGCAGTTCTGAATTTAAAAAATATATTTTTAACCGTTTTGCATTTGTTGTATTAGTATTGATTGGCTGGGTTTACGGTTGCACTACTACATTATGAATGACTGCAGTATAATAATGGATAAAATATAGCCTTGTTAAATAAAATCTGCCTAAATAGCATTTAATGATTTCTTTAATATGCTAATACTAACTATAGATTTCTAAATAGCTAGTCTAAAAGTATTAATATAATGCTTACTCCTCCTAATATGGTGATGGCTTTTGGCGGTTCTTTTCTGACTCCTTTCTTCACTGATTTTATTGCAGAACTAACACAGTCTCGCATGAGGCATCTCTTGCAGCAAACTTCACAGAATGATCAAGCCATACCCTTCTCCCTCAATCTCAATCTAACAGGTGGGTACATTGCATTCTGCTTCAGTTTTTTCCTGCATTCTTCCCTTTTGTTTTACTGCTACTGTAAGAAGCTCTCTCCCAGTTATATTTTTTGTCTTTTTTTTATTTTTATAATTATGTTCATGTTGTGTCTGCTGAATGTGGCTTCTTGATTTTTCTTCATGTTCATTTTTTTCCTTCTGTTTTCATGCCAAAGAATTCGTGCTTGGTAGTCTGTTTTTTCCTTTTTTAGCCTTTTGCTATGTTCAGGCTGGTTTAGTTTTTAGAAACTACACATCCCGAAAACAACATTAATTTTGCATTCCCGTATTTTCAAAGTATTTTATTTCTGCCGGTAGATGGAGCAGTGCGACTGGATTCTCCATTTATGCAGTAATAAATCGGCATTCTAGGATTCAATGAGTACTGTCATAAATATTACGAAGTAATTATACAGACGTGAATAAAAATAGGTTCTCTGGGATTCACTACACCGTAGAGACTGTAATAATACCACGTGGTAACTTAAAGGGTCTCTGTTATAAGTGTCCTAATCGGTGTGCTTAAATGGATGGTTCTTGGGATGGGGAGAATAGCTGTGCGATCCTGGTGTGAGGATAGCAACTGACATTAAGCGTTGCAAAGCCTAGTCAGTAAATGGATGGGTCATTGCCAGCAAAACAACGTTTTGCCCATTTCATTTATCTCATTGAGAAAGGCTGTTTCACAAGTATGAATTTACAAGTAGCTAAGAACCTCTCTGGTTCAGTGTGTCACTATGTAGGATTATACTTGAAGATGAACAAGGTTAAGTTCTACAACAACCATTCTACATTAAGTAGGTTGTATCGTTGGTACCATTGACTACCAGATGCCAACTTGTAGAATGCCGATAAAGAGTTAAGTAACTAAAAGTAAAACACTTTCAAAAAACAAGTTGAAGAAACAGCCAGAAATCTAGAATCTGTATAGTAACTTAATTTTCCAGTTAAGACAAAAAATGAAACCTATTTTTTTATTTTGTACTGCACTGCACTACAGTAAACATAAACTATAAAAGCATTTTGTTTAAGATATCGCACTAGTGAGTTTTGTTTTGATATGGTATCTCCAAATAGACAATGCTTTTCAAAAGCTTTGGTGCAAGAGCTATGGGCTCAATTTGCATATATGTTTTGCATTTACATAAAGAATTAGAGAATTAGAAGATATGGTTTAATATTATTAATGTCTTATTTCAACTGAGCTACGCAAAAGGTGTAAGAGATTATAAAATTTCACCTTGCACTAATTACACTAACTGTATATCTATATTTGTGGCGCATTAATAGCTAATTACTAATTACTAGCTATTTTGTTTACTTGTATCACCAATTAACTAATTTGTTTCCACTAGAACAGCTCACAGTGTTTTTCTAAATACTCAAGAACTACTATTGTAGTTGTCTGTGAATGTAGTAATTTTTATAACGGGTTTATTAGCTCGGAAACTTGCATGCTGCAAATTCTCTATTGACTGCAAACTCTCTGCTGTTTTGAGGTTAATTACACGTAGCTTGTAAACTATTCAGCGAGAACACCTGCTCTGTTCCCTGCAGTATTACCTTGCAAATGAATTAGCTTACTGAAATGAGCTGAAACTGGCTTCAAGTTTATTTCACGTTTATACAACACAATACTGACTAACATTTTTAAAGAATTATAGTTGATTAGTGTTTCATATTCATGTAGATATCACAAGGCCTGACGCTTTGTATTAATAGGTACAGTAACTTTAATGAAATTTAAGTCAGGTAATAAGGCAGGTCAGGTCCTACCATCTCTTGCTGTTAAATTTATGCATACGTGATTGTTGTTTTTTACGTCATGTGCGTCATAGCTATGATGCGTAATTATCGGTTTGCGTCTCTTTGCGATTTTTTATTGCTTGCTTACCAGAAAAATGTAAAAGAATTAACCATGACAGTTGCTCATTGATGACAAGCCTTTGCTGGCAGGTGATATCTCAGTAATTCGTAAATTATCCTGATTTTCCTCTAATCGCGTAAATCAAGATGAAGGTGACGAAGAAGGACCGTAAATCCAGGCAAAAATGGTACATTTGATTTTACCTATTTAAAGTCAAACCGGCCTCAGCAGCATCTTTTTTACTTCCTTCGCAGATACCTTTTTTGTCAGAGAGACGTTAGTGTGTTGTAATTTTTACGTTCATGGCGGATATTTGTATAGAAACTCATTCGTTATTAAAGTTTTGCATTGCTCTTTAATTTAAGCAAAATGAAATCGGTGCAGTTTTACGTTTATAAGCTAACATTAATTTATTTCAAATCCATTTCCCGGAAAACGAATAACTTGACCTTGAACAAACTTGTTATTCTGTTGTTGTAATATTAAATGTGTTGTGCACATCGTGATACTGAGGAACCAAATTATTTAAAATTGGATTGTTCATTGTTAGATCGTGTATTTTTGATATGCACTCATTGACTAACTTACACACAAATTACAGAATTAAAAATTTAATGATCAGCCTATCTGTGTGTTCGTTTTTATTAACAACTTGCTACTAGAAATTTAAATATTTTTAGTACTCTAAAATATCTTAATTAAAGGACAAGAAAAGGGACACATGAAGTAGGTTATGTGCCGAGCTGCTACTTACAGCACTCGTTTTTTACACGAGTTTTCGTGTCTGTGAATTTTCTACCACAAAATTGTTCCCTGAAAGCTACAACCTCAACAACCATGAACCTTCCTTTGGGGTGACTTCGGTAAAAAAAATAGATTTAGTAGTTTGGAGTTTCTGATAAAGAGAGAGCATAACGGGATTTCATTTGAAACAGTTTCTTTAAGCAATTTGATATTTTAAGGGCGTAAAGCTACTTGTTTGTTTGTATTGCTTGCCAAGTTGCATGCATGTCAAGTTACACATTTGCTTTCCAAATTCGTAAGATCATGAGACAGGTAAATTTCGATTAGCCACTTCATTTCAGCTCGTTTAGTATAATGTTAATAATTGAATTTACAGTGACAGTGTGATAAGTCGTGGCAGATATAATTATATTACTATACAGCATGTGACTATGTGTGTGAAGTATTTACAAACATTAAAAAATATTTACACCGCGCAACATTGCTGCTTCTGCAAAAAGTTGCTGTGCCGTTTCTAGTGATTACATAAAAAGAAGAGCGTTCAAACCAGCTTCTAAAAAAAGTGACCATTCTAGTAGTTTTGCTGTGTGCATTAGTACGTGCGTATAGATATTATGGTCATTGGATTCCTTTAAACTGCATATTTACCAGTTGCAGCAACACCTCTTTAAGGATACAACTTTCTTTGCTATTCAGTCAACTCTAGCCTGTTGCTTCAAACGGTTGCCTTAACCAGTTTGACAGATTTCGAATTCGCGTTGTCAATCTGGGCCAGACGGATTTGATATTAACATTTCAATTCTTTACTCATCGAAGGTGCCTAAAGCCTATTCTATGGAAAATGGAAAATGATCTTCGGACCTGACGAATTGATTCTAAAACACAAGCGGTGTTTTCGTCGTAGTAACCCAGTTACTGGATGTATTTGCTTCTCATATCACGCGTACACCATACACATTACACCTCCTGTTCAAAACATAATAAACCTATGTTTTATTACTTTTTCCTAACTAGAATTTGATTTTATTTAAATCAAATGCACGTTACAATGGTATTGTAGTTAGTACGCTGATGGTAATTAATCGATTTTATGTATGACTACTGCCTTAGACGCGAATTACTTGTCTAAGATTTTGTTTATTTTGACAGCTTAGTAAGCTTATGATTAAAATGTTTAAGACTCATAAGAGGTAAGAATAATTTTAGCGGTGAATGTAAGTTACACAGCTCTATTTGCATTCCGCTTCTACCATACCTTTGTAGGCTGCTCACGTTTATTAGGGCTTCTGTTAGTTGCTTGATCGATCACTTATTGATCGATAAATAGCCTGGTGCGTTTGAATCAATTGGCTTACTAGTGCATGCACCAATTACCTGACTACTGCTGCTAGAAACAACGTGCAAAAAATACGTAGAATGGTTGCGGTAACGCGAATTTTTTCTTAATGATGTTAATGACAAGTTTAGTGACAGTTAAAGAAAACAGGACGATTTTCATATCCTACCCCATTTTGAAGTACGGCAAAATGTGTACATTTTCACTCATACATTAATGCCGAAGCATTTCTGATAACTAATTAAATAGGTTAAAAACTTAATTAACGTTTGGGGAGCTCAGCTAGTGATGAATTCCCAAACGCACACAATTTTTAACAGCACATACATTATATGTGCGTGTTGACGGTGTTTGCGAAAGCACGACACTACTCTACAATATTCAGTGTAATATACAAAAAGTTGGCAAATTTTAAGATAAAAATTTAAATTTTAAATTTACCGCTGTGCTCGCACATGAGCGTTCGAACATATGAATTATGTCACAAACGAACAATCTGAACTGAGAGATACAGCACCTGTTTTTCATGTGCAGGCGCAAGTGTCTGACTAACTAACTAGCGAAATGCATGTAACAGCAAAGAACTAGCTGTTACATGCAATTACTCTTACTATGTGTGATAATTGTTCTTTCATGTAAGCCATTTTTAAAAAAAAAGTATATTTGCTTCCACTATTTTAAAGAGTAGATTTTTTTGATCTACAGTTTAGGATCGAGCCCGGTTTTCCTTTAATGAAATATCCCAGATAAAAAACCGTACAATCACTTAAAACAATCCTGTAAATTAGTACATGCTCTAGTCTGAAACACGTTTTTCCTTGTTTTTTAACTGTGGGATTTTTCATTAGTGGTTTCAGTAATCTGCCTTTCGTAAAGCCCTTTTTCAACGAGACTGGTTTTTGCTTTTCTTATTAAATTTTGTTTTGAAACGTGAAAAGTTGTTAGATCATCATTCATTTAACATTTTGAGTCTTGTGCGACATATAAATTGCTTTTTAGTTATGTTTTAATTACAGGACAATGACGTTTTTAATTTTCTACAGCCTTTGAAATCTAAAATAAGCGATCCTTTGTTTTTGATGTGTTTAGTGTTTATCCTTTGATCTTCAGCATATATGACTTTATACTAACTGATTTCACCTTTAAATTCGCTTTTGCAATTTGCAAAACAATAAAACGTCAATGTGATCAAATACAGTACCAGCACTAAAGTCAAAACATACTGGGACAGACTAGAGTAGTCTTTAACATGGCCATGTATGTTGGTTGATTTTTAGCATGTCGAACTGTTTCCTTCAACGGAAATGTGCGTTTAGCACGAACAATGAAATGATGTCAGTGCTAGCATCTTGAATTCAAGATGATAAATCGAAAATCCGACTCCATTAATCGATCCTGAATTCGTTCTACAGTAGTTTCATGACGATCCTTTGGAAATTTGCGGCAGCTTAGGCTTGTTTCGTATGTGATGTTGTGCCCGCCTTTATAAATCCACCTGACTCCGTCAGCCGATGAAGAATTCATGCTAGTATATTCGCTTGAAGAAGCATGAGGGTCCATTGTGAATTCACGGAACCGTAAGCTTTTTTAAAAAGTCATCCCCCAACTACAAGAATAACCACATACAGATGAGTAACGATTTTGGTTCCTCGACCAACAGTTGTAATAAAGACATCCTAGAATACAACACCCAATGTGAACCAAATAAATCGTAATCAGTAACTTCAGAATGCCCTTAAGAACAAGAACAGTAACAACCCAAGCAAGTACTAGACATCCCATTCTTGTATGTAAAAATGTGCTAAAGGAATGGTAAGTGATGGTAAGTTTTTCACCTTGACAAAGACCTAACAAAGATACTAATAAAAGAGAGTCGTTCTTCGATCAGAAACTTAATCCTGTGTCTTTTTCCGTTGTTTCTGATCGTCCTTTCTCGTCGTACCTGAGCGTAGAAACTCACGTAACGTGTTTCAGTTGTCTTGTGTATTAATGAAGTAAAATTTGTAATTAATTAACTAACTGACTTTGGAAGTTCTACAATCGAAATAGCAAACGTTCAAGTTCTGGACAGGAGTTTTAGTGCTTTATTCCATCCTTACTTTGGAAGTGTCTGAAATGGAAGAAACATGACTATAAATAAGTTGATTACCCTCTTGCATTAATTAATGAATTAAACAATCGACCATTGTACTAACGTACTATAATCCCCGTCTCTCAATACTTAGCTACCTATACGCCTTGGACATTTTAATCATCAGTTCATAAAGCTTACGGAATAAACCAAAAACTGAGACAAGTGATTAGTATCTTGGAAAGTAGCTTTAGTTTATACGTTAGTTATCATCCAAGCAAAATTAAACGCCTGGAAAAAGAAATAAAGCATAAATTCTAACTAATTCTGTTGGAAAACTGTACAATAATTACCTCAGGAGTTACATGCCAACGTGCTTTCAGAATCGCATAACTATAGTTTTTTGCATGTGCATGATTGTGTGTGTGTGTGTGTGTGTGCGTGTGTGTTGCATATCAGGCCATTGCTGAAGGCTAGGAGTAATCACATTACTGAAGTGCGATTTAGCTTTTCCACACATAATACATTAGCACCCCAAACAAAACCAAGGTTACCCAAGGTAAGGCGCAAAATTAAGAAGGTAAAGATATGAATACGTGTACAGAGAAATAGATAGCATGTAACCAGTTTCTAGCGATAGTTGTTCGTTAATGTTCTTCCATCAAGTAAGAAAGTAGTTTTCAGGGAAAGAATTTCCTGGTAGAGAATTCCACAGATAAAAAGCCCTGCTTATGATGCTTATGAACACCAGTTCTACGTCAGAAAAAAGAGTACGTCACACAAAATTGCGCTGTTTACCAGTAACGAAAGATCCTGAAAGTATTTTCCGTAGAAGTAGCGATAAATGTGGCTTCGTGTAACAAACTCGATGAACAAGAGACTGCAGTGTTGACAGCCAATCAGACCTAACCCGATTAATAATACAATTTTGCAATCAGTCAATGGGTTAAGGTAACAAGCTGAGGCACCAGCAAGCTAGCTGATTTATGTAAACTAATTTGAAGCCCCCAAATCACAAACCGCTGCTGTCAAGCTTTTGGAGGCCACGAGGAAGATGCACGTTATGGCCCAGTGAATGTCGCTTAACAACATCAGTAAGGCACTGTCTCGTTTTTCTTCAGAGCATCTTTCTGGTTCATTCTTCCCAGCAACGTAGTGTTTATCCGCTCAATTCTAAGTGCGCTCAGCTGGTGCTAGTGTATGCGAGGTGATTAGTGTATGTGAAGCTGTATCGTTCACATAAGCAAGTGACTGGAGAACTCAGGGCTTCATGCTCTGTTGGCTTAACTTGTTGTCTTGTACATATGCGTGTGTGCCACGTGCATTGTTGCATCTCTCTTTGTATGTTTCAATGCCTAGTTTTGTGCGTGCTTAGTAGAAGAGTAAAGTGTACAGCTTGGTGCCTTTAAACCACTACAGTTTTTCGGCAGAGGGCGCCTTATAGATTTGTGGTGTTTTTTCAACACACTTCGGTTGCAAAGTATTTTTGCGCGTCTTACATTTATAATGATTGAATACAAATAGACCGTTTAGTCTCAGGTCTTACATAGCGTAATTAATGCATTCCTGCGTGGTTGTATTTTCTGCTGTGTTATTTCATCACTTGAAATCGGTTTGTTTACATGCCTGTAAAGGCCAGTGTCTGTTTACAGGCGTTATCAGTAATCGATCATTAGCTGGAAATGACTTTCATCCGTTTACTGGCTGAGTAAATAAGCGCGGGTATAATCCTTAATGGGTGACGTTCGTGTTAATTAATTTATCTGACGACATTCTTTTACTTGCATAGATGTTACGATGAGTGTTTTTCCTGCCGTAGTTAATTGAGTCTTCCTAATACGCGGCGTAAATATTTTCTGGAAATTTTTATTTTGAAATTGAATTTTGCACAAAGTGGTGCAAAGTTGTAGAATATGTTATACGTATATTTGAAAATCCCAAATGACCGGCGATTTAAAAAAATGAAAATCATTGACTTATAAATTTTCTATATCAAAGGTTTTGAAGGAACTGTATGGGTATGACTAGTATATCGCATACTAGAATCTTAGTTGAAAGGCTTTATCGGTAGAGTTTGAAGGCGCATTTGAGCTAGCTTCATGAAAAGAAATGTACTTCTGTCTTGTATACTAGGTCTATTAGTCTAACAATCGCTGTGCCCACCTTACCATAGTAGTATTATGATTAAATGACAAAATCTTATCACAACTAATAACAGAAAAGCATGTGCTATTATGTACCTGCATGTGCAACATTCTGTTCTTTCTGGGTGAGTACGACTTCAAAAAGGCCTTCCTAGAAATGCGTGCGCGTTGTCTGTGTATCGGCTGTTATTAGTTTGATGTCACGAGTTCCGATCAAGAGAAACGATAAGTGAAATCATAGGTTGAAGTCACGATTGAATTGAACTAGAGAATGAGCGAAGCCTTCAATGCGTTTTCTTATAGTTAACGTGCAAGGCAATATTATACCAATATTCCTTGGACTAACGAAGGGTTTTGTCTGGTATCTGCAGACCTAAGCTCGAACTATCAATTTTATCAGAATTGAAGCGCATCAAAGAATTTCTGGCAATAAAAGCATATCTACCAAAATAAAAGTATTTTCGGTTTTTTGCTTCGGAGTGAAGTCACATCTTTTGAGTTTGAGTTGTAGTATTTAGATTGTACACGTTAGTTGTCTAAGTAGCAAAACAAATAAAATGCATATCTACCAAAATAAAAGTATTTTCGGTTTTTTGCTTCGGAGTGAAGTCACATCTTTTTGAGTTTGAGTTGTAGTATTTAGATTGTACACGTTAGTTGTCTAAGTAGCAAAACAAATAAAAATACTACATGAATTTTTGCAATAGCTAATAGCAGTAGAGCATGTCGCCCAAGCCTTTGGACATATTAATTATTTGGGTGTAACACTATTTGGTTGTGGTGGTGGTGGTGGCTTAGGCGGCGGCAGCGGCGGTGATGATGATGATGATGATGATGTGTCTAATATGCATCGAGACCGAAACCGTAGTGTGTCTAGAGCTCCATGTTGGTAGAGTTTCCTACAGTTTGTATTGTCTGCCTCGTGTTCTACGTGTATGTAATATGAATTTTAAAGGATGGTTGTAATTTTGCTATATGACACTGTAGAACTGCTCGCTATGTGCCACCAGATCTCTAAATTGGGAAAATCCATTATTAGGAAAGCAGTACAAAACGATAACTAGCTAACTTTTCTTCTCCAAGATTTAAGACTTCGTTTTTCTTTAAATGCCAAAATCTTCCTAACTATGTGTGATTTTTCTGTAGAGTTTCTCGCTTCTCTGCTGAGCCCTGTCGATTTCTATAGCTCACTGCATCGATCTGGTAACAGGATCGAATTCATTCACCAAAGCGACTTGAATGGAATTCCATGAAAGCGAAACCGGGCGATTTGCAAATGAGGTTTGATGGTTTGTGTGCCATTAAAGTCAACTTAGAAGTTGACATGCAAAAAACTGTGGACCTCTAACGACAGTTGAATTGGCGTTAATCACTTTCATTTCGAGTTGGCCAACTCCGCAATGTTTTGAGCAAGACAACAAAATGATCAAAGTTGACAGTTAATCTTATCTTGTTTCGATTCACTCTATTGTACTCTCGAATCTGGAATAATCGAACGAAATAATTGGAGTTTTGTCAATGATTTGAGTTAGGCGTAGTTTCGAACTCCGTTGAAAGTGTGTCGTCTTCAGAATTCGACTGTGTAGTATTTTCTAAACATGTATCATGTTATTCATGCCCACTTCACAGTCTGCACTTCAGTTTGATTTTGTATCTTCACATATTCTGGCTCATGTAACCATTAATGAATCAAATACTGTAGTACTTTTCTTTTCTGTCTTATGTGGTGCGATTGTTTCTAAAGCAAGGAAAATGAGCTCTTGATAAATATTGTCACATTGTTACTTTGTCTCTCGGTTATCTACATTATTTACTCAGATGACAAAAGAGTAGAGTAAGCATTTAATGTAGGTTTCTACGCATCTGATGTATTAATGTTTCGCTTTGGTCGATAGAAGAGCAGTCTTTGAGAAGCAGTAACAGTGTTTTTGCAGTAAACTGACACCCTCATTAAACATCGCAATAATCCTCGCATCATAGTCTCTGCAACAGGTAAACTGCTGTTCCGATTAGAACTAAACGTTTTTGGTAAATATGAGAATAGAACTTTTATCTTTCAGCGCAGCCGAGTACAAACCGCAGCAGCAGTTTGAAAACTTTTTGAAAACTAACTTTGTTGTTGTTGTTGTTGTTGCTGCTGTTGCTGCTGCTGCTGTTGTTGTTACTGCTGCTGTTATTCTAAGTGTATACATGGCATACGTCGTGGTGCCTTCTGTTAACTTTTTTAAACTTTTTTTTATTTATGAGTGAGCAATTCAGAGCAAGTGGTTTTGCATGTTGTTCAACTAGAAAGAGTCAATAATTTAATTTTTGTACATATCGCGTCAGCATAGAAAACAATGTAATCATGAAGGAATATAGAGTTTTTGTAGACAGAAATCGAGTGTCTTGAGCACGCACAGTGAATGAATGTAAAGATGTTATGAAACTGTGCGCAATGGATTTCTTGAAGCAATGGCGAGAAATAAAGTCAAGGCCACTCGGACGGTCACAAGTGTTTCTTCGATCCTGAAACACTCTCTAACGATCGCGCTACATTTTCGTTACTTATCAATTGGTTTTTGGGCTTCTGTTAATAATTGAAGAGATTTGCCACTGTCAGTCGAAATTTATTTGTTAAATGAACCGGCAGTGAGTCGCGAATCATTTAATTACACTTAGCAAGAAAGTCAACAAACTATGTAGGGAATTTGCAAGCAACCTCAGTGTTATGCTAAGTAATTTGAATATTCTTTATTTTAAAGCAAGTTAAATGGTGAAATGTAAATGCGCAGAAAACAAATGGTTGGTTTGAAATTATGCATCCGCTCGATGTTATTTATAATGGAATTCAAATATTTCAGCTTGATTTATAAGTCATAAATTGTAGAGCTTTTTGGAAAATGATAATTTGTTACATTTGATTCACTTAGCCGGTTTAACTTTCGCATATTGGTTCTGCTACTGTTGTCCCATTATTCATCATGGTAAACATTTTGTTTACCGTTGCCTGGCTATTTATTGATTTACAATCCTAATTTCGACAGCCTAACGCTTTCTGCAATTCTGGAAACTTTCAGCTTTTTGTACAGTTAAACACTGTTCTTTGGAAAGCCCTATTAATTATGTGTAATTATGGCGGGACCGGAAACCATCCCTTTATCAAAGATAATTCTTTGAGACACTTTACCGGTAGAGGACCCTGACATGTCAGTCAATGAGGAAATAGCCAAGAGAACTATGACAAATAAAATTGCACAGAGACCTTTTTCCCGGTGGCCAATAATTGCTTTATTGACTAGGCTCAACATTGCTCAACTTCGGTTAGCTCAGCAAGCAGGCACATTAACTACGGTGCTATTTTCCTTGCCCGTGAAGTGCTTTTGATTAGCTCTAAAAATTTGCTAGTATAGCTGATATAGACTGTCTGCCTAAGCTTTTCGTTTGATTTATATTTTGAAATTTGGCTGTCGCATATATTCTGTAGCTCTGATCTCTAAAAATGGCAAACTTTACGCACTTATATACTCTTTACTGAAGAGTGTTGTTAATACTATTGCTGGTGACGTTGGTTAACGTTCTCTCCGTTTGTGTTAGAAATAATATAGCTGTAAAAATATCAATTCTACAAATTGCGAGATGAGAATCGCGATTTTATTTTGCTGCGTTTCTTTTCTCTTGTCATTATGTCTCTGGGAGTAATTCGGCCTACTCGGTACCCACCAAGACATCGGAGTTTACTGCAAATTCGTCAGTTTGGCATTCTTGACATTAGTGTATTTTGTTTTATTAGCTTTTTGGTCCTTAATTGCGACGCTCAATCACTCGGAGCATTTATGACTGCGAATTGCAAAATCCAGAGCTGCAAATAACGCATTTTCTGCAGCCAGCTGTTTCAAGATCCATATTTTACATGCGTATGCATAGTGTACCTCAATCCATTACAAGCCCATTAGTCTTTTAACCCTATCAAATTTGTCACAAAACATAGGCCATTCCTAAAAAAAATTAAGCCTAATCACGGTTTTTGTAATTGTGTATAAAATGTGGTAGAACTAAAGCAGGCTGACCTGTGAGTGACAGTGCAGTGGGAGAGTCTAATGCAGTGGTTCCCAACCGGGGGTACGGGTACCCCCTGGGGATACGCAACAGCAATGCCAGGGGTACGCAGAAGGTGTGTCAGATCGACACATTTTTTCTTTCTGTAGCCGGTGAAAAGGGTAAAATACACCAAGTTGCAACATCGCGATATTCTTTCTACAGGTTAGGCAATATTTCACAAACAATATCATTCCTGCGCAGTGTGCTAGAAAATACTTTTACCCGCCCACGAAAAGCTTATATTTTGTCGCTTTGTTTGTGCTGTATTTGGCTTTCGAGGTGTTGGTTCCATTTGTGACAACATACATATGTGAGCTAGGCTTCAGTGCAATGCTACATTTGAAGACGAAGGCAAGAAACCGGTTGGATTTGAGGAGCGACATGCGAGTCGCAATATCAACAATTAAACCTGATATCAAAAAACTTGCTGATAATCATCAAGAACAGCGTGCGCATTAATTATGACTGCTGTGAAGATCGCGTTTCCTTGTATTGATGTTTTCATATTCGAGAAAGTTGTTCAAATTACGTATTTCTTAATAATCAGTGATAAAATTCATGTTTTCAAAAAAAGTTAAAATAAAAAAATGTCGATAATATTAATCGTTGTTTTCTGGAAACTGGTTTTTCAAACGATTTGTTGAAAAATATCAGGTGGGGGCACGCCGAAGATCGCCTCATTTAGAAGGGGTACTTGGCAAGGAAAAGGTTGGGAACCACTGGTCTAATGAGTTAAAAAATTGGAAACTTCTTCATGCTTCATAAGACGGACAGGCCCATGGCGTTGAGTAGTAATGTTGTATTAAGCTAATGAGCTTTAAGGGATCTTTGGTATCTGGTATCCAAGTACATTTTGTGACTTAAATAGCTAACGAGCAGGCATACTACTTGAGGCAGAGAATTGAGTACCACTTGACCGCAAGTTTCCAGTATCTTGATAACAGTTATATGTTTCGTATTTTTATTTATTTTTGTTTTTATCTTAATTCAGTATTAATAGTATAATATTACACATATTTACGACACATATATAAAAATTATTGATAAAACAGATTTAAAATTACTAACTGAAATACATAGTACAAATATATATGTTGACTTAAAAATTTACAACTTAAAATGGTCATATAATATATTTTGCTAATTTAAAAATCAGTAACTCAAATAACACACCAGCGTTTACACAACCGCTAATTAGAATATCATTTTTACTTCCAAGTATACGATTTCTTGAGCTATAGCAGCTCTTCCTCATTAAACTTAAGTGCACATACATAATACATTCTTTTACCTAATTCGTGATATTTAAAAAAATTAACAGCAACATTGTACGCGGATCCAAGTTGGTGTCTCGGATCAAATCAACATTATGCCAGGTGCGGGTAGCTAATAGGTAAATTTAAATTTCTGTAATTAAATAATTTCTGTGTTGTAATGTGCAATTCGTTACACACAATTTGACAGAGATACATGGTATGGCAAGAGAAACCGCAGCAGTGTGAACGTATCTTAACCATACTCGCATCTGTATCTAATTTTTTTCGTACACGCGTTTTTGTGCTGTGTTAAGTGTTACAGGTATGGATTGTTCATCGTTTTTGCAGAAACAAAAGCGCCATATTTTACAGGTGTGAACAGTGTCGGTGCATTAACATGTCAAAATCGTGACGATCGTGCGCTATATTCTGCTGTAAAAGTTATCCGCAGAAAGCAAACACATTACCGTTGACGTTTTTGTGCGTTTGTTTGCTCAAACCGTTTCACTATACTGCATGTCGCGAGATAAAAGTTAAAACAAAATGCGTAGAAACTTAACAGGAAACGAGATTTACGTGTTTTTGTAGCGGCGTTAAAACTTTGTTAATTTCATTAACAAACGCTAGTTAGCAATGTTACAGCAACTTGAGAAAATGTAGTGTGAATTCGCATCGACAAAGAAAAATTAATTTAAAAAACTATTGTTCAGTGGTATTTTGCTGTTATTGTTGCGTTCCGACTCTGTTGCCTGAACTAGTACTTTATTGAAGTTTATGTCTCTGTTTGTTTTTCTGTATGCGTCGGGCATGCTACGTTTGGAGCATTTAAAAATGCACGCGATTTTACGACATTAGCTCACTAAATGAAACGAATAAACGTGTATTGCATTTACACTCATGAGCTTTTATCGTTTTTCGCAATCGGGTGAGTTCTGCTGAGACAGTCTTATCAAAGATACTCTCGCGAAGACGAAGACGATGTCTTTTCGGTACACAGCGGGATGCTAGCGCGTTAATTATTAATTTATCCTGGGTGATATCTTATTTCCGCAGAAGCATTTCTGGAGTGTTGGCAATAATGGTTTTATCTAGCAGTCAGTGCCTGTGTCTTGAGTAGTGAACAGATTTGACGTAAACCACTTTAAGATCGTAAGCGTATCAGCGTTAAAGGAATAGATACTTTTTGGGGTATTTAGACTGCTAGTTCATGAAATCAGCACCAGGCCTAGAGTTATTCTGTGAGAGTGTCTGCTTCATGCTCCTCATTCCCCTTGATGGAAGGTGTCTTGATGGAGACAAAATAGGCCAACTGATAGCTGAACACTTTCAAATATAGAGCAGCTTGGTTTTGTATTTAGGAATACTGGTTCTGGATTGTGTTATAGTTGTAGGGCAGTTATTTGGATACTTATTGGTTTCTTAGAATGTGCACATTTCATAAATTGTATAGATAGTTGTAAGTTGATACATTGTAAGTTGCTATTCAAAATGGTTTCACGTGCAAGAGTACTTGTATAATAATAACCAGGTTCCCGTCTGTTTGTGTCAACTGACGTTGCAAATGACCTAAGTTCTTTTACTTGGGATGCCATTGTACGTAATTCCTGCAGTCTTACAGCCATTGTCATTAAGTCTCATGTCGGATGTGAAAGCTTTGCCAGTAAGCTTTGCTTGATTTTGTGAGTTTCCTTAGTTATATTTACTATCCCCCTATTTCAATAACTGTTATTCACTTGGGAGTTTACAGTGTATAACTCTTTTAGCATTCTAGTGTTGCTTTTTGTCTGCAGGTCGCTCTTACTTTTGAAAACTATTTTCAACCTTACATGAACAGCTGATTGATTTCGCCACACAGCACTATAACCGTGGCTATATCATCTCGTGCTAAGCGTCTTTCGAGACTTTTTTGATTACAAATGCGTGCGTCTTTGTCGAAGCTGATATTGGTTTTACTCAGTGTATGAGCTTGTGTTGTTAAATATTCGGCCAACAGACGCTTTCTTTTCTGGTACTACGATTAACTATACGGGTTGCAGTCATTCCTTTTGCAACCTTTTCCAAATGACCACAGCTTTTAAAGTAGCTTGTGTAAATTGTGTTTTATTGTTGTGCATCTACAGGAACTGTACTAACTGTCAGTGCTTGGGATACACGTGAGATGTGTTTGTAAATGTACGAAGACTATGTTTAGTATTATCGACGCTAACGTATAGAAACCGTGTTTGTACAGGCACTGCTTAGTAAAAAAATCTACGTGCATAGAAGCTGCGTTTGGTATTTATCTTCGCTTCTGTGGTTGCCGTCGAATGGCTTTAGAGACTGTTTCATATTGGTAATGTAAAGGATTACCTTGCTAATGTACAGGAAATATTGTCACTGTGCCTGTCACGTATAGCAGATGTATGGGAACCCCATGAATTTGGCGTTGACTGTTTTGCATTACTACTGTACAGTGTACAGGAATTTTGCTTGATATTGTGCATGTATTACAAAGTACAACTATTGTTTTATATATATATATGTTGAACGATATATATATATATATATTTTATATATGTTGAACTTTTGAAGTGAATGTGATCCAATAGAATTATGTAAGAGAATGCAGGGTAGACACGACTTTCTCTTCCGCCCCAAAGCTCCAGTCCTCCGCACAGTTTCCGCACTGGATGGAAAGAGTCTTCGCGCTTTATATCCAAAATCTAGACATGGTAATTAAAACATTTTAGGCGCCTACATATAACTTATACAAGTTATTTTGCTAGAAATAGACTCAATCACTGTGCAATGTACACGGAAATGTTTATGTCTAATTTGTGTATATTGTTAGTTACAATGAGTTTGCAAAACAAACTAAACTAAATGGAAATTGCTATAAAACGCAGTTAATTTAATTTCAATTCAAAATTACTTTTACACATCAAACAAACTGCATGGTAAATAAATGACCAAATAAACAAATAAATGGTAAACAAATTTTATAATTTAACATCAAACGTGTAAAAAGCCATGGAATTATTTCCATGAGTTAAATAAATTCAAATGAACAGCCGCACATATATTTTTTTAAAAAAAATCTGGTGCTTGCTCAAAACACTAACTCAGAAAGTGTATTTGACAATATGAACCAAGTCTAGGTAACACCTGTAGGTAACTACCTTTACCACAAGTAGTACTTATCATGGATGTATGTTTACTCTTTTGCATCAAGAAACTTAATTAAATGATTGGGCAAATATGTAGCAAAAATAATTTATCGGCAAGAAAAGATTTGCTTTTTATTTGCGCAAACTTTATCCGCTGCTATTTCAATAAGTTATCAGTTTCAGAAACATTACCTTATCATGAGTAATGTTGCAAACAAAATTTCCTAGCGATTTTTGGAAATTCCATCTTTTTATGGTTTCCCTGTATGGATTTTGTCTAGTAATTTAATTAGGAAACATTTCATGTGGCTGATTTGTACTTTTTCAGCTTCACTGCAGGAAGATGATAAAGGAAAGTCGGATACAGCCTGCAGCCCTGTGGTGTCTCTTTCACAAAGTCATCGAAGTAGAGTAAGTGCTGTCTTTCTCTTTCTGTCTGTCTGTCTCTCTCTCTCTGTCTCTCTCACTCTCTCTCTCCCCCCTCTCAAACTGTCTGTTAGTTGCTTAACGATATAAGTTCATTGTGCAATAAAATGTGCATATTGCAATTTTTTATTGAAAAAAAATTGTGTGAACTTAACTACAATACTACAGTCATTTACATCATTGTTTCATGTATTTTCTGTTATTTTCATTTTTGCATATTTAGTCTGAGGGTAAACTGCACTCTAGTGTGCTACCACAAGACTCAACACCAGACAAAGTCAGCAAAAGAGAGTCACTTAAGGTTTGTAAATCTGATACCTAGCAAGCTTCTATTATTCTTAAATTCCTTAAATTTTTTAACTTTGGGGATTTACCTATTTTTAACATTCTGACTTTTTAGGCTTACTTTATACTAAAAGAATAAAGCAGACAAATGAAATAGGTAATTGGCTGATGTTATAATCTAGTCATACAGTGATACCTTGCTGTTTTCATGCACACAATACTAGCTCAGCTCCTACTTCATTGATGAGACAGGTATCTGATTCTAACCCAATAGTGATTGAAGCCTCTTCTTAGCTTTATTCCGCTTTTTATTATAGCATGATCTAAAAAACATGCAAAGTCGCTTTTCTTAGAACTGTGAAGAACTAGGCCCATTTCTCCAGAGCCTTCATAAATGCCTATTTTTCCTATTATAACCATATGAGGTTTAGGTGAAGACCATTACTGTGATTGGATTGCAGCTGCTTGAGTGCTTGCGTCAATGTGGCTGCATGTTAGGCTTGGGAATTGTCTATATCAAGCTATTATGTGCTATAACAACATCATATAATACCACTTGAAACTTGGGAATTCAGTATAAGCAAAGCTCTAAGAACATCATTAGTAAGCATTGCAGCAGTGCTTTTTGTAAACACATGAGTACTTATAATGGAAAGTTTGCATTTATCTTGTACCATTTTCAAGTTAGAAAAATCTGGACCTTCAATTTGACATAGAGATACTGCCTGCATTCACACGCAAAATCACCAATGGTTAAAACCTACATGTGCATGTGATAGAGAAAATCATGTCGATCTTGTACCAATTTCACATTACAGAGCATTCAAAATTTATGACATTGATTTGTGACACCAAAGTTAAATGCAACATAACTGTTGGAAATGCAGTTATAGTTTCCTATGTGCAAATAATACAATTCATTTGTCTACTATGCACCTAGGTTTACCTCACTTTTACAAAAGTGATCTTTGATCTCTAGTTTAGTCATCAGTGGGCCAATTGACACCAAAAATGTAATTATCCCAAAAGAGACTATCATGTAGCTTACCTATAAAACTTCAGTTTTTTAGCCTTCAGCACTGGAGCTAGAGAGCATACATTCAGACATGCAGGCCTGATTATGCAATGGGTTTCTCCATTTAAGGGGCAACTGTCTAGTCAATGAAAAAGTTGTCATTTTCAAAAACAACAAACAAAACAGAACATCTAGCATTGAAATATACAAAATTGTTTAAATACAATAAATTGTGTAATTTTGTATTTTGCATATTCATAATATTTACACATACGGCTGTCTCTATTTTGGAGATTTGGAGCGGCTGTATCCTCTTTTTTGGAGATTTGGAAATGGCCACCCTGAACAGATTTGGAAAGGTTCTGCCTTTCAGAGCCTGATCTTGGCTCACAGAGTGCTGGGCCGTATAAAAAAGAATACTAAAAATTATTGATCGACGTGAAACAGTTGTGCACTGCACGTTATGAAATTTTAATAATGATATGATAACAGAGAATTGCGTGCAAAATGTCATTTAATGTCATTACGGGACGTGAAGTTTTATTCGGAACCTTCTGTTATTTACGGTGCTTGCTGATAAATGGATTATTATTGCCAGCTTATAAATTCGTAATATCACTGTTGCTTCTGAGTTGTTGAGAGCTGGTTAGGTTGGTATATTGGATAATGTTGTTGAAAGAACTTTAGGCACCAGTATCTTTGAAAGATTTAAAGTTCTACACATACATTCCAAGGTGATATAATGGTTGACAGTTGATTTTTAAGGACCAACCATGTTAAGTCTAGTAAAGGTATTTCAAACTGATTATCAAAACAAACAAATTTGTATGTAATGTTAACATACATGATTGAAAATCCAGATTACTTTTTAGTTCACTCGAAAAAGAAATTTTAGGTGATCTGCACTATCATCTCAGTTATTTTAATTGCCTGAAACAGACTGAAGACCGTGATGCAGTGTATTTGCTTTTTCTTGTCTTAATTTCAAATAAAATTTTCTGCGGTGCTGGAGAAGCTTGTGCAATCACAATTTAATTCTCCAGGGTTCTACAAAGATAGACAACTTTAAAATTTGCAAAGGCTGCTTCAGCCTTTCCCTTGTGACACTCCTTGCGACTCCTCGTGACTCTCGCATTATGATTGATGACTGACGAGAAGAATTGTTGGATGTTCTGTTTTGTCAGTATGCCATTATATGGCCTTGCTTCAAAGTTTGTTTGTTCATTTGTTGCAATTTCTTTTGTTTCTAGAGACTTCGGTTTCCTGCCTTCTGATAATTTATTGCTTTTTACTGTGAAATATCATGTTGAGATAAACATTCTCGTATCTTTTGATTCATTTTTTCCTTTGTTTTACGTAGTAGATAAATGTAAATACATTGTTTTATGTTGTTACTACTAGGGAAATTTGTTAATTAATGGATAACTTGGTGCAATTGCTGTACGGGACTATCACATTTTTCCTGCAATGGAAAAATTTAGAAACATAGTACTGCAGAAGCACGAGCTTTCATTCCGAACACACTTGTATAAACATGCCCATGTTATTTAATTAAATTTCTTCCTGGTGGCAGCTTACATGCAGGCCGTTTTCATTCTGGATTCTTCCTGTTTTCAAAGTTTGGTTAATTTAATGGTCCAGGGAAAGTCGGTCATAAATGCATGTTCAGTTATAACTAAAAAAATCGATGCCTACATTCTATCCAGAAGCATTTTAAATGAAAAGCGTGCAACAAAATCCATTTTATTTTAAGTGATCAATAATTACCGAATTACAGTAACATTCTTGGGTTACTCGCTTGCATTGCAGTCGTACAAATAGATCGGTTTTACTCTGTCTTGTTTCTTTTGTTTCGGTCTGGTTTCGTTGTTGTTGTTATGCTTTATGCAATAAGTTTTTACCCAGTTCTTATATAGTGAGTTCATAATAGATCATTGTCGTCAAGCTCTCATTCCATCTGTTGTACATATTGAGGCATTACCATTTGTTACAGTGTTTCGTCCACTCATGGCCGGCATGTTTATTTTGTTTTTATGCCATATAAGACAACCTACTTTACATATTTACTAAAGAAAATATTACGTTTTGGTTTATTATTTAGGCACAGAAAAGAAATTACAGGAAAGAAAAGAAAAGAGCCACAGAGGAACTCCTTGGAATCATCAAAGATCCCAGTGTAATAGTTATGGCCGATTGGCTCAAAGTGCGGGGCACATTGAAAAGCTGGACCAAGTTTTGGTGTGTTTTAAAGCCCGGCTTGCTGCTTCTTTATAAGAGCAATAAAGTGAAGGTAATACAAATAACAAAGAAAATAAACTGGTAATTTAACGCAAAACAAAATTTTTCCGTCTTATTTGCTTTCAATTAAATTCTTGCTTATAGTGTCTTTTAATAAATAGGAAATTTTTTGACATGTTCAATTGTCTGCCATAAAACGTTTTTGTTCAACTTTTCTGCGATAGTTATTGATATTGTCTTGAAAATATTATTCACATACATTTTCTTTTTTATCCATTTTTAAATGTTTTTAATGCTTGTTTGCATCTGTGTTGTCTTCAGTTTTGCGCGTTCTATAATTCGTCATTGCGGACCTATGTGGTTGTTTTGAAGTAAATCCCAAAAACTTTTATTTTAAATTCAATATTACAGAACAAATCAAATACGTGGCGATTTCTTCGCTTCCAATGAGTAGACTAAAAAACGTGCTCAATTCTGATTGGTTGACCTACTAAATGCATATAACGAAGCCAAGTTTTACAGGCAATTCTAAATAAGTACAACTTTAGATTAAAGGGCAAGCAGAGAGAAATCTTCCGAACATTTCCCCCCTCTTTGATAAGTTTTAACAAAACATATCAACAAAATCTATTAATCTAGTCAAAATCAACAGTGTAACTAGTTCTACTAAACTACTTAATTTTCCATATAACCATCAATACACATAGCAGTGGAAGCTAAATTTTAAGTTTTGAGTTACAAGTTTCAAGTTATTCTAACATTCGTAATTAAAATTTTCCATTCTGTGCTACATGACGTTTACGTTTAACTACGAAAAACAAAATTCTTGCAAACTTTAGCAAGCAGTACGAAAACGAATAATCGCAAAATCATAGTAATAATTTTCAGTGGTCCAGATCATCTGCAGTATTTGTAGAAACTTCACTTTTGATTGTCGGGTTTCTCTTCCTCAATGAACTCCAGTGGACAGTTTGGTGATTGGTCGTGTAAGTTCACTATTGCCAATCTTCAGTTTTGCAACTCGAGTGTGCCCGTCGCTACCAGGGTAGACTTCTAGTATGCGTCCCATAGGCCACTGTCCTCTAGGTGTATTTGGAGATATCACAAGTAAGATGTCGTTTACTTGAATGTCTCTCTGCACACGATTCCATTTACTGCGTCTGTTGAGTCCTGGAAGCCACTCTCGCATCCATCTTTTCCAAAAATGACGTATTAATTCTTGGACACGCCTCCAACGCTTTCTAGGATTAAAGTCTGTGTTATCCACTGATTCGGGCGCGAATTGTCCACCAACTTGCCCAAATAAAAAATGGTTTGGCGTCAAGGGAATGTCATCTTTCTCATCTGCTGTTTGGTACGTCAATGGTCTCGAATTTAATAGTGCTTCTGCTCCGGTAAATGCTGTCATGAGTTCTTCATCCGTGACGTCAGCGTTTCCGAGAATAGCGAATATGGCTCGTTTTGCGGCTTTTACCATTATTTCATAGGCTCCTCCAAAATGTGGTGCTAATGGTGGGTTAAAATGCCACTTGATACCTTGGTTTGCAGATGTCCGTTGAATCTTTTCTTCATCTAATTTCACTAATAGACTTTGTAGTTCATTGTTCGCTCCTACGAAGTTTAAACCGTTGTCAGAAAGCATCTCAGTTGGCAAACCTCTGCGATTGACCATGCGATAGAAGGCGTTTAAGAACGAATCAGTGTCAAGGCCAAAGGCTATCTCTAAATGCACTGCCCGCGATGTCATACAAGTGAAGAGGCAAAGATAGCGTTTCTGTCGACGTTTTCCTCTTCCTTGAACTGTAATAAAAGGTCCAGCAAAATCCACTGCTGTCCTAGCAAAAGCTCGTAAAGGCAGTTTCACTCTGATCTCTGGAATTGGTGCCATCACTTGCGTTGCAGTTTGAGCTTTCTGCTTACGGCATTTTGCACATTCTTTCTCCAATTTTCTGATTTCTTCCCTGCCAGAGATTACCCAATATCGAGCTGACAGTGAAGCAAGAGTCTGATTCACCCCTATTGCATGATGAGCTTTTTCATGATGATGTCCAATTATCAACTTGGTTACCCAGTTATTCTTAGGCAGAATGATCGGATGGCGTGCATCGTACGATAAGTATTCTGCGTGAATGAGACGTCCTTCGCTGCGAATAACTCCAACCTCGTCTAATCTAGGTTGCAGCTTTAATAAATTGCTATTCTTCGGCAACTGTTGGTTATTCTGGAGTAATTTGTATTCCAGTGAAAAGGCTTCACGTTGCATGTTTCGTACAATGCTTATCTCAACGTCTTGCAATTCGTCTGGCTCTAATTCTCCAAACTTCTTGTGCAGTTTTGAATCACGACAGTTTTCTAGAAAACGATGTACCCATGCTTGTACTCGAATCAGTCGTAACCAACTGGAAAACCGCTCAGGTTTTAGACGCCAATTGTCATCCTGGTTTTGTATTGGTCCAGTAATGTAAGTTTCAGCAGTTTCACGATTAGATACATGTCTAATTTTTGTTGGCTTTCTAAGTTCTGCGTCATCCACTTGCTGAAATTCTATAATTTTAGATGGCCATTCTTGCTCGTTCTTGTGAAGAAATTTCGGTCCTCTCCACCATTTTTCATCATTAATAAGTTGATTTGCAGTTTTCCTTCTAGTCACAGCATCAGCAGCATTCTCTTTTGATGTGACATGCCGCCATTGATGTGGAAATGTTTGACTCTGAATTTCGCCTATACGATTAGCGATGAACGGTTTCAGTGTGCGACTTCTACTCCTTATCCACCATAAAACGTTCATACTATCACACCAAAAAATTGCATTTTTTAGTTCCATGTTTAGTGCACCAGCTATGTGGTCCGTAAGCCTTAGCCCCAGTATTGCAGCCATCATTTCTAGTCGTGGAATACTAATTGCAATCAGAGGGGCTACACGAGACTTTGCTGCGATGAGTCGACACGATATAGTTCCATCAGGATAGGTACAACGTAGATAGCTAACTGCTGCATAGGCTTCTTGCGATGCATCTACGAATGTGTGCAGTGTGCATGAATCTGTACCCCCCTCCGTGACCAAACATCTCGGAATATGAATTTCTGGCATCTCGATCAATTCTGTAAACCACATTTTGGCTTTCCATTGCAAGTTTTCGTCAAGCTCGTCGTCCCATCCTAAACCGGCTGTCCACATTTCCTGCATGATAATTTTCCCTCGAACGAGAAATGCTGCCAGAAATCCCAATGGATCAAATATTGTAGCGAACTTCCTCAGTATATTACGCTTGGTAAATAAGAAATTGTCGATGTCCATGGATTTTGGTTTGAAGGTGAAAACATCTTCCTTTGCCAGCCACAGTACTCCAAGTGTTTTTATACTCGGAAGAAGTCCTTCATCTAAGTTAATTTCTGATGCTCTCTCCTCTTGTGGTATCTCGGCTAACACTACAGGTGAATTTGATAACCATTTACGAGCTCGCATGCCAGCCTTTTCCCAAAGACCGGACAACTGACTGTAGAGCTCTATGCCTTGTTCATCGTCGATGGCTGAATCCATGCTATCGTCCATATACGTCGAGTAGAGTATGGTTTCTGTAGCCATTGGATACTGCAATTGAAATTTTTCTGCATGCTTCCGCGTCACAAATTGTGCAAGAAATGGTGATGCATTTACCCCAAAAACGACCCTTTCGAATTCATATTGGTCAGGCTGTCTGTTTTCGAAATTCCTCCAGAGAAATCTATGGTAAACCCTGTCCTCAGGAACAATTTTAATCATCAAGTACATCTCTGCAATGTCCGATACCAATGCTACAGGATTTTTACGAAAACGAAGCAAGACATCGAATAAGTCTCTCTGCAGCTTTGGTCCGGGACTAATGACATCATTCAGCGAGACTCCATCGCATTCTTCTGACGAATCAAACACCATGCGTACTTTTGTTGTCTCTCTATCTGGTCTGATTATTGGAAAATGGGGTAAAAACCATCGTCCGCATTGCTGATCTTCTAATGATGTCACTTGACGTATGTAGCCTTTCTTCACATACTGCTGAATATTATCTTCGTATATTTTTGCCACTTCTGGATTTTTTAGTAGACGTTTTTCGGTGCTCTGTAGTCTTTTCAGTGCCTTTTCGTAGCTCAATTTCGCACTAGGCAGCTCAACTGAATTATCTTTCCATGGTATGCAAACCTCATAATGTCCATCCGTCATTTTCATGGATTTCTCTACTTTAGCTAAAGCGTTCTCTGCACCAATATCCAGAATGCGGCAACTTGGCATCGTGCCAGCTGAATCTATCTGCCAAAATTGTTGCAACATCTCATCAAGCCGAATTTCACTAGCTTCAGCCGAAAAATACGTGTGAACGAAATTGGTGCGAACACGATAACTGTCGCAATCATTTGGTTGTCCTATACATGTCCATCCGAGTGGAGTTAATCTAGCTATTGGCTCCCCTGGCTTTCCACGAACATCTCTGTACGAATAATGTAAATCGGTGTAATCGCTGCCAATCAACATGTCTACGATGAGGCGACGTCCTAGTTTTGGAAATTCAATAGCTTTCAAATGGTCCCACTTGTGACTGCATTCATTCCAGTTTATTACATTCAAATTTCCGGTAACTCTTTCAGCCGTTAATGCGCTGAATTTCATGTCCAGCTGGCCGTTGACACTCTGTAGATTAAATGTTACAGGTCTTGTTTCGAAAACTTTTGTTTGCCCATTTAAAACGTTGACGTTAATCTGCTGAGTCTCACCCTCAAGTCCTAACTCTGCTGCTACATCCGAGTTGATGTACGATCTTGTGCTGGCATCATCTAATAATGCGTTGATTGTCAATTTACGATTTCCATTTTTCACGATTATTGGTATAGTTCGCAACATAATTTTTTCAACTATCTTGGGATTGCCAGATGTCATTGTCACAGCCGAATTTTGTTTGTCAGGTGGTATGGTCGATGTGCTACTGCGATGCGATGAACCATCTTCAGCTGCAGGTTTGATTGATGACGGTGTAGAACCAACAGCATTGCTGTAGTTCTTGTTGGTCGCGGCTAAATGCGAATTATTTTCTCTAACTTCTTTTGACGAATGTAGAAATCTGTTATGATTG
Organism: Tubiluchus corallicola; assembly: GCA_030141605.1. Taxonomy (NCBI): domain Eukaryota; kingdom Metazoa; phylum Priapulida; class Priapulimorpha; order Priapulimorphida; family Tubiluchidae; genus Tubiluchus; species Tubiluchus corallicola. The sequence goes on from JAQGDQ010000079.1 coordinate 312,552, forward strand.
TATTTGCAGCTGTCTATGCCACAAACTCTGCTACGTGGACAGGTTTGACCTTGGTGATCTGACCCCAGACAGCGATAGCATAAGTTCAATCGCTTTGCAGAGTCCCATCTTTGTGGAATGCTCATCTTGCGAAACTCATCACACCTCCAAACACCGTGAGGCCCATTGCAAACTTTGCATAATCTTTGTGATTGACTACTTCTGGAAACTGCAGCTTCTTGGTTATCTCCTGTTGTCCCAAAGTACGATCTCGGTTTTGGTTTTGTGTCCAAATTGCTGGCCCCTAAACCATAAACTGTCTCGTGTGCTATTGTGTAAAACTCTGCCTCGCGAATTATCCATTCTCTTAGCGAAATAACATTTTCTGCCCGACGTTTCTCGAATAACCAACGCTGGAATTGAGCCAGCATGCTTTCTGGCATTTTCTTCTTTAATTTTGCGTAAAGTGATCCATTACCTAATTCTTCGTGTCGACCAGCCTCTTGTAAATTTACTACGGTCAAGTCCAATAAATCCGCGAATTTTTCTATTTCTTTAGCGTGCTCAGTTCGAATTGGCCTAAATCTTTCCAGTTCTTCTAATTGCAGCGCCACCTGTCGTCGACGACCGCCATATTTTCTATCTAATCTCTCTTTAGCAGCTTGGTATGCAACTGCCGAATGTCCCAAATTCTCAATGACCTTCAACGCCTCACCGGATAAATACTGTCTAAGTTGCAAAAGTTTATACTCTGCTGTCGCTGGCGCTGAATCTATACAAGCACAAAACGCTGCTTTCCAATTTTCGTAGCTCTTTTTGTCTCCATTAAAAACCGGGATGGAAACTCTCTTTAATTGCCTCCACATATCAACACCTATGGAAACGTCCTCATGCTGCACGGTAGCTGCTGTGTTGTACCGATCAGCTGGTTGATGGCGGGTCCATGATGTGTTGCTAAATTCTCGCTGCTCAGAATCGAAGTGAGCTTCCTCGTATAGTTCAGCTTTTACATTATAATGTTCAGTAGCAGACGTTGTAGGGATATCACTCCCGAGAGGTTTTGCAGGTGGCGTAGCCCATGGTGAATGCATGTTGTCAGATTCGATGTTTGCTGACGCCCTTGCTGTAGCAGTAGATCCGCCTCCATGTCCCAGTTTTAAGGTTTGCAGGTAGACCTGTGCTTTACTGTATACTGTCGCGTACTCGTCAGACAACTTCTCCAATTCGTCAATGACCTCGTCTATGCATTCTTCTATCTTTTGACCCCCTGTCTCATCTGTCAGGTAATTTTCCAGTAAATTCTCCACTACCGACATTGCTCTACTTTGCGCCTCGTCTATCTTATCAAATAAATCTAAAATGTTCTGACGTGTTTCCCATTCGTCCTGGTGGACTTCTTGACTGATTAATTGCAGTAGTTTATTTTTTAACTTCGTAAGTGCAGATTTGGCGCTAGCTTTTTCTGCTTTTAACTCCTGCCGACTAGTGTTGATAATTTTTGCGCTACGTACCCTATCGCTCTCCTTTCCAGCCGATTGTTGCTGCTGACTCATGGCTATGGCGATACGATGAAGTCAAATGAAACCCGATACATGTAGTACGACGAATACGATAACGATATTTACTGCAGACGAGTTTCACAGCATAAATTACCGCTGACGAGTTTCACTGCGTAACTACTCTCTGCTACCAGTTGTTTTGAAGTAAATCCCAAAAACTTTTATTTTAAATTCAATATTACAGAACAAATCAAATACGTGGCGATTTCTTCGCTTCCAATGAGTAGACTAAAAAACGTGCTCAATTCTGATTGGTTGACCTACTAAATGCATATAACGAAGCCAAGTTTTACAGGCAATTCTAAATAAGTACAACTTTAGATTAAAGGGCAAGCAGAGAGAAATCTTCCGAACAGTGGTTTTTTCATGCGCAGTGTGCTCTTGCTTTTAATAATAGAGTTTCCATTGATTTACACAGTACAGAGCGTAGTTGTCACCTTCTTGTTCTAAACCCTCAAGGTAGTAATTTTGCCAGTTCCTGTTACAACTATGAAAGCCAGTTTCATTGCTTTGATGCCGCTTTTGTGACGGCTGACTCAGTGTAATTATCCCAGCTGCTACTGCTCTGTTGACTTTGTAATGATGGCACCGAATGATTTGTTACAGTCATTATTAGTTACTGAAATGTTTTACTTATTTATAGTCCCGTTCTATCAAGTGCCAGTTACTAAAATGTTTAGCCTAGCCTTTTGTGCAAATATAGTCTTTTGTGCAAATACCGTAGTTTTCTACAATTGCACAATTGTTTTGTTTGGCTTCTCATTTCAACTCGATTGCGTTAAATTCTAGGGACACATATTTCTAGTACATTTCTGTAGTAACTTTAGCTTATCGTGAGAAATTTTGACCTTCTTGGTTATGTCGTAAAGTGTAAGAGTAGTATTAAAATCTGATAGTGGGAAAGTGTTAAGAGTGCTCATTAGTATAATGGAAAAGATATTAGATGTAGGCCTTTAGAGTTGTAAAGAATGCTACCAAATATTTTGACAAGATTTTACCAGATTTAATGGACAAATCTCTTAAAGCTGTTAAAACAATCACGTGCAAACGTTAAACAAAAGAGTTCATCAGGTGTTTAGTGTTCAGAGAGAAACCAAAATTCGCTTTTTTCTATGAGCCTATCTGAATTTCATAGTTTTTTGTAGTGAATAACCCATCATGTTGTGATTCAGCATGTGCTCATGCACACATACACACACAAACTGGATGCATAACATTAGATTCAGAGCACATTCATTGCAATATGTAAAAATGCAGTTTAGCTGCATGCTTCAAATTGAACAGCGCTACCTACAGAAAAATGCATAACATTTTGTTATTAATGTCTTATCTTGATGTTGTAACAAGGAAAATCTATTATGAAGTCATATTAGCATCATACTAGCAGAGAGTTTGTCTTGTTGCCATTTTCATTTGCCCAAATAAAAACTAACAATACCCTCTAAATTGGTAGCGTTGCCAGTGGCAAAAATCGTACATTGCAAACTAGATAAACCATCTTGGTCTTCCTAAAAAGGAACTGTTTTCTTTCAAGACATTTGATGAACATTCAGTCAATGCAGCAAGGACTATACATGTGATATCTTGTTCTGCCCAAAATGTCATTACTTAGCAAGAATATTTTATTGTTATATTGGCTTTTCATATTTTTGCCCCCAACCCCCTTCTTGCTTTTGCAGTTAAACGCTTGTTTCAAGTTACCTAATTCTCTTTTTGTTGTCTGCATCATGCAATGTATTTAATTAAGGCAAGTTATGTAAACATTAAAATTTTTATGAAGAATTTTTTTCGTTTAATTTCGTTTGATTTTAAATTTATAATCTTAATCATGACCATTGTAACTTTTTGCTAATGAAAAGTAGAATAAATGCAGCAAATTTATTGTGAAAATGTTTATTATCAATGTGCTGCTTTTAAGATGGACTTTTGCAAATATGCACCAAATTCTGGTCTCTGATCATGTGTTTTAATTTTCCTACTTTAAATCCTATTTCAATAAATGATTAGCAGAATAAACTTGAGTTTTTTTTACTAATCACTACTGTTATTGATCTATAAGTGTAGTGTTATTTTTTTCAATGGAAAGCTTCATGCATCACCATTGGCACTGTTACGAAGGTAATACCAAAATGCAGTTTACCAGTTGTTCTGTAATCCCACTACAAACTACAGCAAACTGTTGAAACTATAGAACAAATCTCACTCACCAAATAATAAATAAGTGATAGCAATTAAATGGTTTTATAATGCCAAATTTGTTGTACAATTTTTAGTCAGTAGCTGCTGTGAAAAACAAACTCGCATTTATCGAAGCCCATCCTGCTGCTAAAATCCCATGGGAGTTGATTCATAATGTACTCAATTAATTTTAATGTTATCCTTTATTGCTTTCTAATAATTAATTCATGTACACGAACTCTATCATTAGTATAATTTTCTTTGCAGAGTGGGCACTGGGTTGGAACCGTCTTGCTCAACGTTTGCGAATTAATCGAGCGACCGTCGAAGAAAGATGGCTTCTGTTTCAAGTTGTTTCATCCTTTAGACCAAAGCATTTGGGCTACAAAGGTTCGTACAATTTGCAAATTAAATTTCAGTTTAGTGCAGTGTGGATTTATTTGGTAAATTAATTACTGTTTGAATTTTAATGAGACAGAATTTTTGGTGCTTTTCGAGTATGTGCTATGTAATCAAATTGCAATCAAGTAACAATGTATGTTTAGCCAACTAAGGCCACAGGAGGTGTGAACATATCTTGTATTCATCATTTTGTTTCAAGTCTGTGAAATATATGCAGTGTGTATTTAGCTGTCTAGCTTTAACAAAATTTTAATTTTTTTTGTTTAATATTGTCATTTGTTATGTGTGGTAATGCGTTGATTATCAGACAAAGCAGTAATTGAGTGTTTGTGCACTTCTAATTTCTCCTTTGCAAATGCAGCTTTTGATTCTTCAAATAGTTCAATGTAAACTTTATGCTGTTAATCACCCAACGCTACTAGGAACCCGTCCTTGTTGCTTGCGCATCAATTGTATTGATGGAGAAACAAACATACATGTACTTTCAGGGCCTATATGCATACTGAAGCCATAAGTGTCTTTGCCTAGTAACTAATGGGCAAAAAGCAAATGATTATCATGCTAACTGGCCATCAGACTGCAGGTTTTTTATTTTCCAGTAATTTTTTGCTTCACTGCAATAATTAGTACTATTAGTACTATAATTCACTACAATAATCAGCAGTGTCCATAAACAAATTGTTTTTTGTCCTTGCTTTAATGTAATCAGTTTTCGTGAAATTAATGCAACAAATCATATTACTACATTGCTTTAAATCACATTACTACATTTTAGGGCCCGTCTGGTGAAACCATGGGTGCCGTGACACAGCCATTGCCTACGGCATATCTGATATTTCGTGCGCCATCAGAAGGTGCTGGAAAATGTTGGATGGATGCTCTGGAACTGGCTCTACGATGTTCTTCACTTCTCATACGCAGCATGACAAAGGTATGTTTTAGAATAATATTTGTTTAAGATAGCTTATTTGATAACTACAGCCCTTTGACAAATTATCTTTTTAAACTCATCGATATTTAAGAGGTATATTAATGATGTTTACTGTCATCAACATTTACTTTGAGACTTATATAAACTAAGTTATAAATTTAATTAATTTTGCTCTTAACATGGCTAGAGCTTAGCTGAGTGACAACTCTCGATGCTGAGATACCCAGCTTGAAGAAATCACAAACTGGCTCTTCATCATTGGCCTGTTTTGCCACCTGTAGGTTTTCTTTCAAAATATAGTGCATTATGTTCGGCAGCTAAATGTCTACAAAAGTACCAGTTGTAATTATCAAGTGCAACATAAAGTTTAGTTTCAACGTAACTTGCATGTTATGCAGATCGCCTATTTTTATCCATGGTACTTATACATACGTCTACATATATATGTACGGCATTTTGGCATGGAGTGCAAGCTCAATATTCAAATTATTGAACAAATGAGCTCAGTTTTTGTAAAATTTTATCATCTTGCTCATTTGCCCGTTCTGATTGCAGGCTGTAATAATGCTACATAAATTACAGTACAAGAAACTAAAAGAAACTTGTTCTATGAACAAAATATAAATCTTTTTGAATCAATACCTATGTGTAAATACCACAGGGAACTACTCGAAACTAAACTACAGGAAGTTAGGGCCCTGGATCCGAGACTTCTAAATGTTGAAGCACAAGAAAACCCTTCACTTAACATAAAGCTTAAGAATTTCCTCTTGAAATATTATACCACTTACCTACTGCCTTTTGCATGCAGGGCTTGCGTCGACAGTAACCCTGTATAAAACTTGTAAACTTAAACTTCCGCGATGACCGTTAAAAAAAGTTTAGAGAACACTGCGCGAAGTTGGAAAAAATAATCACATCATGCGTAGCACACATGTTACTAACCAAGTAAAATTTTAAATTACTGTACGTTTTTGGTTAATGAGTGGCCTGGAGGGTGAGCCAGTAACATTTTACCAATTGGCACGAACATTTTAAATTATTATTTCTAGTTATATAAGTCTTTCCATCAGGCAAGTGAAATGCGAAGTAAAATAGATTTGTATGGAACGTTTTTGGGTCATAATTTTACGTTGCTTTTTCTTCCACGATTTACGTTTGCGTAAATGACATCATGCAATGGCAACTTCGAAACAATAATGTGGGAGATTTAAAATGGAAACAAACAAAAATTCCCTTTAATGCGAGTACGATATATGCATAAAAATGCTGTAAAGTATTATAATTTGTTAAGGCAATTTTTTTGAAACCTACTTCAGGTACCCCTTTTCTTGTCCTTAAGTATTTTTGGCTATTGCCCTAATAGACGATCAAAAATCATGTAACCAAAAAGTATACGTCTGTCTGCTTTGAGGTCATCTTGTTTCAGCTGGATCTCTGTGCCTGTGCATGGACTTGCCTGAGCACAGAATTATCTTCCAAAGATAACGTTTTACACAACATGTAGGTTTACTTTTGCATTTGGTGTCTTAACACTTTACTGTATATAGTAAGTAAAGGATTAACTGAAATAGTGTTTATTTTTTATGCTGCTGACATTGGTCTAATCCCATGTAACATCTTGCCTGATACAGGATGGTCAAGGTCAGGCATTACCTATGAATCAAATGGAAGATGTATCAGAAGTAGTTGATACTGGGGAAGTGTCCATGATCATGAGTCCAATGACTTTGCTAGACAGCGTCCCTCCAGGAAAGTGGAGTGAATCTGACGGTGAATTCAACTTGACTGATCAAGGTCTGTATTCTGATTTAAATTCTAATCACATATGATGTGTCTCTGCAGTTTCTTCTGTCAGAGGTCTTTTGCAAAATTCTTTCATTTCCTTAAAAATCAGTATCGCTAAATTAGTCTTATAGATATTTCAAGACATTAGTCTGCATGCTTAATGTTAAAAAGAAAATTTATTAAAGTTTTAAAAGGCTGTGTATTTCATCCTTTTGTAGTACTTGTTTGAGTAGTATGTATTTTTACTACCACTCAAGTGTTTTATGTGCTATTTGTTTATGTTAATCCCAAAATATTAATTAATTTGAAAGCACATTTATAATATTACTGACTGGTAGAACATTGATAATATAATTTAGAATTGGCCCCTGAAGTGTAATGCGAGTCCTGCCACCCGATAGGTGACACCAATGTTGAATGACCTAGGACCTTTTCAGTGCATCCGCAGTATTACTTCAGTGTTGAGCACTTTCTTTGATTAGCACAAAAATGAACAGTGGATTGTTAGACCTGAATTTGGCTCAGAGTACTTTTAGCACATAGCGGAATTTTTTAGTTAAACATTCTCTAGCTCTCCGTTATTTCTTTGCAGATTTTGATGATCGTCACAGCACTGATGATGCGAGAGAAGTTGATGGAGTTCATTCGGAAAAGACTGATTCTGAATCAGAGCAACAAGATGAATGCTTTGATACAAATTTACGTACTATACCTCCCAAAGAATCCCATTATGTTCTTCAGACTCATGAAGTAGGACAGGTACAGTAAACTTTTAATATCTGTGAGTTCTGAGATTTATGTTGCTATAATGTAAATTCCATGGACAGCTTGTTTCTCTTTTGTTAAATCTGATGTGTAAGGAAAATTGAGATTTGCAGCATAGATGGGGTTACTTAACTATTATTGTAATTTAAATATTGAGGTGATATTAAACTAAAAAAATCAAAATGAAAAGGATTTTGAGGAAACTGAATCTGAAATGAAAGTTTTTAATTTTTTTGAATGTCTAGGTTTTAGATCTCCAATCTCTTTAATCAAATTTGGGCTAGGGTAAAGTGGTTTGCATCCAAAATATCCCTTGTTAAAATCCATTTTTCACTTTTTTGTTTTCCTTAAAATTGTGATCGCTCTCATCAGTTTTTTTTTTTGTAATTCATTTTTAACCTATCATAAATTGATTATTTTATAATAAAAATATCACATTTGATTAGCATTGTGCTCTTCTCTGCTGGGAAAATTAGTTTAAAGCATTAGAAAAACATCAGCTATATATCAAATTTTAATTTGAAAACTTTGGAACATCAGTACTGTGTTCATCGTCAATCAGTAAATAGTAAAAATAAATAATTGATGTCAGAATTCTAAAAAATGGAATGTATGAAACAATTAAGCCTATAACCATTTCTAGGCAAAATGTTTCTAAGTTCCGAAAGTTCCTTGAGTAACATTATATAATTTGAACAAATTTGGTTAGCTTTCTTTAATGTGAAAACTAGGTATTTTTTCTAAGTCACAAAAATGAAATTATCAAAATTATTCATTGGCACACCACTACAGGTAGGTTTCCGATACAGAATTGTTGTAAACATGTCATTAAATTAGCTATATTTTTTGTGTAATGATAAAAATTTTTGCATTTCAGTAAATCATATCTTGCTATGTATGTTTGTTGAAATAGTGAAATTCTTTACTGCCATCATAACATAAATTTACCGCCTGCAAAGATAGAAAGTATTAGCATGCTTTAGTCTTATTCAGTTTTTTTTACAAATATGTATTCTTTTTTTTCAGTTTCTGGTAGCTGGTGAAAGTTGCCAAACTGAAGAAATTGCAGATGAAAATAAAAGTCTTGTTTGGTCGTTACTAAAACAGGTACCTGCAGCCAGAGCTTCATAGTTACCAAAGTGCCACATTTATTTATGTATCCTGTTAACAATATGGCAAGGCATGATTATGGTTTAATGTAAATTAATGACTGTGAAAAGGTTATTGTCGTCATCCTTTCCTTTTTATTACTAAAACGTGTATTTCCCCAACCCTTCATACGTATAATTGTGTGCATTTTGTACATGTTCTTATGGGTGGCTGACCTCGATAACTTATAGTTCTTTCACCACCCTTTCACCACTAATCAATAATTACTTTTGCACTTTGTAATATTATTGTATGTTGTATAGATTTATAAATCTGTTAGTTATGTATTTTGCTATTTTAAAAATGGTGATAAACTAATAAACTTACTTACTTACTTACTTATTTTATATGCTTTATATTTTTCATCATTATTTTGATCTCTTATTCAATATAAATATAAAGGCTAAAATTGGACAGTTTTGGTTTTTTAAATAAAATTACACGTCTGTATATTTTTTTATGCATTTTAGGTTCGACCTGGTATGGATCTCTCTAAAGTGGTGCTACCTACATTTATACTTGAACCACGTTCTTTCTTAGACAAACTTACAGATTATTACTATCATGCTGACTATTTATCTCTGTAAGTTTTTTCTTTACATAATTCCTAAATCTAAATAAATAAAGTACACTTTTTAAAGAAATATATCAGTATCTAGAACAATTAACAATGAATATGCTTCTGCATAAGTTAAACATTTTTTCCTTAATGTAAAATTTGTGCAAATGGGGCATTTTGCAGTGTAACTAGAAAATGTGAATTTTTTTGCAAGAAAGAGTTGCCTTTTTGTTTAGAACTGAAATTTTGTAAGTACCTGAAATGCTGGAAATTATAATATTTACAGAGCTGTCCAAGAAGAAGATCCCTTTGTTAGGATGAAATCTGTTGTACAGTGGTACTTATCAGGATTTTATAAAAAACCAAAGGTTAGTGTATTTGGTTCATAGTTTTCACTCACGAATGACTTGAACTTCATGAACACAAATTTATGTAGCTGTTGTCTTCGCATTTATGTTAAAAATATTAGTCTAATGTGGTACTCAAGACGTCATTAAGTGGTACCTAATCCTAATGCGAGCGACTGACTTTGATCATTCTTCATATTTTGCACTTCATTATGATTATAATCAGCAGTGTCAAAGTAGCAGAACAGCTAACATGTTGTACTTGTGTATATTGATGTTTCATGCAAACTCAGTTGTTTCATAATCTGAATGCAGGGTTTAAAAAAGCCGTATAATCCGATCCTTGGTGAAGTTTTTCGTTGTTACTGGCAACATCCCAATGGCACGCGGACATTCTATATTGCAGAACAGGTGCGAAAATTGTTTTTTCCTTTCTTTTCCATTTAGTGGAATTATTTAACACAATCTCATATCAAAAGTTGTTAAAAATTTTAAATGCTGTAACTTTGCGCTTGGTTGATGATAATTTTTGAAGATTGTGGTATAAGTAATGAATATACTTTTTAGTTTGTGCAAAGCCTTGAATAAATTTTATAAACTTGAGTGCCTTAACCTGTCTTCTTTAAATTTGTCCATGTTATATGTAGTGTATGCAGAGTATCAGCATCTTGATGGTATATAAAAATCCTTTATTAATTAGCATTGACATGATCCTAAAATTAATTTCACAAATCTTAACTTGGGGCATAGTGATGTCATAATACGTCATTTTTTTGTTGTTGTTGAATCTTCTGTTATTCAAGAGTTAACTTCAGTTTTTGATGTAAATTAATTTGTTTATTGTTTTCAATTTTGATTTTTCCTGATTTTACCTTCAATTTCATGTCACTTAAAGGTGTTAAGTTAACTTTCAATGTTTTAAATTTTTTAATTTAAACTTTTAAATGTTAATGTTTCTGTAAATTCGTTTGTTAATAATTAGGTCAGTCATCATCCTCCAGTCTCAGCTTTTTATGTTTCAAATCGGCAAGATGGGTTTTGTATCAGTGGTAGTGTGCTTGCCAGATCGAAGTTTTATGGTAACTATTTGTAACAAATATTAATTGTACTTCTTCAGCTGATAGCACTTTTTACTACACTTACTTAGTGTAAGTGCTGCGGTTCGTGCACTGCTTTTATGTGTTTTTATGTTTAACTACATTTTTAATAAATGTTTGCTTTTTTAAGAATTCTTAATTTTCCAAAAAATGGAAAAATTTTGTGTACTTATATAATTACCTTCTTAATAAATTTTAGGTTTATTGTCAGTCATTATTTTTTGTAAATATCGTCATGTACAACAATTGTCAGACTGTAAAAATAAAAATTTTGACATATGTGTACGTCATTAAATGATAACAACCATACTGGTTTTTACAATAATTAACTTTTTTAACTACCCAAATTTTGTTAGGATATTATCCATAACTTCAAAAAAATTTTATTTGTAATCTTTAGGAAACTCTCTGTCAGCCATTTTGGATGGTTACGGGCGCATGACGTTTCTGACACGTGGTGAAGACTACGTGATAACTATGCCATACGCTCACTGTAAGGGCATCCTCCTAGGAACTCTTACGATGGAACTGGGTGGAAAGGTTACAATAGACTGTGAAAAAACAGGCTACAAAGCTGAGCTGGAATTCAAATTAAAGGTAAGTTTTCTTTATGCAGTTAAATGTTTCGAAATCTGAGCCTATCTGATTGTATATGATAATCATCTAAGATAGATAAAGAGTAGGCAGAGGTGTCTTAACACTTTTGTATATGTTTACCTCCTTCTTAATGATTAAAGTAGCCAAAAGGCAGATAAAACTTGAAGGAATTTTCTCGGCAGTCACTTATCCAGTTATTATTTAGGCTGAGTATTTTCTTTTTTTGTTTGGTTTCATGGTTTAATACTCCATCACAGTGCAACAAAACAACATAGTTCCCTTCAGGTGTGAATAAAACTTTGTAGTGATTTTTTGTTTGCAGTTTTTTCTTCAGGTTTTTGTTTATTAAATAACAATTAAACAAATCAATTGTTATTTATTTTTAGCCATTATTTGGAGGTAATGAAACTGTAAATATGCTTGTTGGTAAAATCAAACTTGGCAAGGAGACTTTGGTCACTCTTGAAGGTCACTGGGATAACGAGGTGTACATCACTGACAAAAGGACAGAGGTACGAAGCAGTTTCTTCTGAAAGTCTTACAGAAGTGTTTGTGTTATTATGATTTGAAATGGAACGTACTGCCTTTTTTCGAAATACGGAACTATCTGTAAAATTAGATAAAAATGTTAATTTGGACAAAACTTGAGAGGAGCCCATTTACATCAAAGTTCTCTGTAAAGTATTATAATGTATGTACTTGCATACATACATTTATACTTTGATACACATATTCTCACAATTCTGACACATTAAGGAAAATATATTATATATTTTATTTTTAACACTAATTTTGTCATAAGAACATTATCAGCTCTTATTTTACAAATGCTTGATGGTCTGAATCTGATATATTTTTATAAGCAATACCAAATCAGATACAGCTCTAAATGCATCAAAAACTTTGTTTGCTAATCTTTGGTGACAGTTACAAATTCTAAACTGCATTTTTTTATTCTAGCTGTTTGGTTCTTCTTTTCTGTAGGAATCGGTTTTGTTCTGGGTCCCAACTGAAGTGGTAAAAGAAAAGCGCTTACCACGCTTCACGATCCCGATTTCTGAGCAGGATTCATTTGAGTCTGAAAGGTGTGTAACTATATTACCTGAAAGAATCTGTCGTCTTTAATTCTAGCAATGTCATAATTGTGTTATCAGTACTATTACGTTTGTGATATCGTCAGTATTAGTCAGCGACACATACCAAGTTTACCAAACATGATTAACTAATCCCAGGAAAATTCTGGATGATAGAGAGTAGCAGGGACTGCTAAGCCTTTCTAATGATTTTTGTCACTTGTATTTTATGTGTAAGAATTTTCTTGGTGCACCTGGTGTGCACCTGTAACCTGTAACACATAATATGAGAACTAATTATTTCCTTTTAAATACAAAGATGAGACTTTTAGCCAGTGTAAGACAGCTTTTAGAATTGCTAAACCAGTAAAATTTTTCTAAGGTCAGGCAGCTGAATTACCAGAGGTATTTTCTTAGGTATACCGAGGAAGACAATATGGCAGATTAAATTGACCAGAAGCAGTTTTGGAAGCAACGCAATTATTTACTATCCAGGCCCAATGCTGATTAACTTACATTTTGGTTGAAAAAGAAAGCCTGTGTTATGAACTGTCAGACGAATCAGTTAAATGGCACTGGTAATGAAAACTTTTGCAGTCATAGCACGATATTTGTATATGCTCTACGATCGAGCAGACTCAGTTACATGTCAGATGGGCATTTTCTGTCATTTCTGATAATTTTCTTATACCACTTTCACTTTGAAATTTTGCTGTGCATTGAATTATTACTTTGTGGGCAGATCTATGTTACTTTTTCTAGGCATTTTGTTATACAGCTTTCATGTTAACAAATAAATTGTTTTTTTTTGTTATTTGGCTAAAAAATCTTGTGACTTAGTGTCAGTTACGAATATAAGGGTATACCCTGATATCAGGGTTGCCTTCCATGTAAGATTACCTTCTAGTGCCATGACAGTGCTACTATTGCTACTTATTCAGATTGTGGTCTAAAGTGACCGAAGCTATAAAGCACGATGATCAGGTAGCGGCTACTGATGAAAAGACTGTCCTCGAGGAAGCCCAACGCAAAGCAGCCAAAGAACGCAAACTCAAAATAGAGGAATGGATACCGAGGTTATTTGAACGAGACTCAATCACTGGCGAATGGGTGTACAGCAGTCTAGAGTGAGTTTCAGCTACTTTGTATTGTTGCTGTCATAGCAGAGATTATTTTCAGATTCAGGAGTTGTTCTTGAAAAATACATTCATTCTTTAATGTTAAAAGAAATGATACAAGTTGCTATAGTAGTTTATTCTGAGCTCATTTAGGAATTATGTCAACTATTTTGTTATGTAAACTTGTAAGGCACTTCATTCTAGATTAGAAATTAGCATCTAATCATACCTTGACGAAACCCAACAAACAACCTTTTGTTTGAAATCCTAAATAAGTTTGATGAATTAATTGAATAATTACTTTTAGATCGAGTATATCTTTAGAGACCCAGAACTTGTTTCTGGATTTTCAGCTAGATTGTGTACTGCATTTCTGTAGCAGTATTGCAGCATAGCATGGGCTATCATGTTATGAGTGTCAACCAGTGTTGCAAATGACAAAAATAGTAGCACTGATGACATTTTCCACAAATTTTGGAAATGCACTACTGTTTTTGCTCCCAATCTGCCAGGTCTAATAAACAGACAATCGTTAGTTCTAGGCCGTGGGATCCTCACAATGATTTAGTACAATTTGAACATAACTACATCATACAGACGAAGACAATGCACAAAACACCAATAGTTCGAACAACTAGCATCATGAGTGTGGAGGACAAGTCTGATGCCACGGCTCGACTCGGCACTGAAAGAAGGTTCGTCTTTAAAATTAGTGAGTCTATCAAAAAATACAAAACACAGTAGAAGAACCCTGCTATCAAACATGTATTATGTTTGACGCTGATATAGTTAAGAATGTTGTACTGTTATAACTATTCACTTTATTTTTGATTTCAATAAGAAGTTCTAATCTGATTTCACAATATGCAATATATATTCTGAATTGTTGATAATTGTTTTGCATTTGTAGACTTGGTAGTCAGTTGGTATAACTAGGATCCTCAATTTTACACTACAGTACTTGTCCTTGACGTTCTTTTCATAGCTTGATAATGATAGTGCAATGTATCTAATTTTCTTAGAATTATCTTCACCATATGTCACTGGTTAATTAATTGTCTTTATAGGTTAAAACAAAGAACGTCGTTAACTCAGCTTCGTTTGATGAAAGCTAAAGTTAGTGGCAGCTCAACACCGGAAGCAGACTTGCTGCCAGCGTCTGACTCTTCCGAATCTGAAAGTAAGTAATTTTTTGAACCAACATGTTTATTGAGCATAGATGATCATTTCAACTGTAACAGCCATTATCAATACCATAAATTCTTTTATGGTTTGATTTATAGTATTAATAATGCCTGTTACAGTTGAAACGATTGTCTACGCTCAATAAATATGTCGATTCCTAAAAGCTGACTCTTTCTTGTATTTAATTTGTTTGAGCTTTTTAAGTAAATTCAATCTTGTTATTAAATATGTTAGCTTCCAGTATGGTAAAATTATATTTTAGAAAAAATATTCTCTGATTAAAGTCTCCCTATTTCAGATTGTCCAAAGAACTTCGTTGTTGAGCTTGGTAAGCTTTTACAATCCAATCTCATACTGTTGAGAGTTGTTTCATATTGGCACTTGAATGTTGACTGCTCATGATACAAAGTTTGAGAATTGGGTGCTATTGTTTGTTTCAGATTCAAAATTAATGATGCGTCTAAATAGCATGCCCTAAACTGATTAGATGCTGGTAGACAGATTGACATTTTTAACGTAATTGTCAAACTTAGGTTATTACGTTTTTGCTCAGAGTGACATGATTTCAGCTGAACCAAGTAACCAGCAAGTTTTTGAAATGGATGACTGTAACTAACAAATAAATTCATTGAAATTGAGCTTGTGGAGGCCAAGACAGAACACGTTAGTTGCATTTTGGAATGACTTCTCGTTTTGGAAAAAGTGATTGAGGGCTCTGATATTGCAAAAAATGAAGTAGCCAGTTTTCTTAGGTTTAAGTTCGTTTCCCTGGCACACTATTTCTCAACTCGATACGACAAAATTATGAAATTTTTGTCAATGAAACCTCATTAATTAAAACTCGTTGCAGTTTCATTTACTCAACCTGAAGTATAAAGTTTCTTAGCGGTCTCCTGCTTTCTATTCTACATCAGAATGCTACATTTTTGGGGTGTTTCACAGAATTGTTGGCTTCTCTCATGCTCAAAATGTTTGTCTTTGAAAACCTGCCCTGCTAAAAATGCTAATAACCGATATCATGCACATTTGTCCACATTTTTGTCAGTTGGCAAGATCACTTTTGGAATATAATTTATAGCTACGCTTCCACTCTGTGTGTATGGTAAATTAGCAAAAACAACTGTAGTAGTAGCCATATCCAGGCAATTAGCCTCCATACGATACTGCTTAAATGATGTAAGAAAAAGAGAATAGTAAATTCATAATAACGTGTGAATAATAACTAACTAAAGATTAAATCAAGGTCTAAAACACTATAGCAGTGTGATATCTGCTTCCTTTTTTCTTAATGGAAAAACCAAGAATCCCTAGAAGGCTTTAAACGAGTGCTCATTGAAAACCAACCGAGAACATTGAGTGTTTGCAATAACTTTGCTTTAACTGAACAGCACGTATTAGTCTATCATGTATCTACAGAATTTATTTACTTTGCAGCTGGTATGAAGAAAAAAGATGGAAAGCGTGTGCGAATCAGCGAAGGCATAACATTGGAACAACTGGAGAAATGCTTAGAACCAATGGTACAACTCCAAGAGAGAAATATGCAGCATATACAGACATTGGAAAGTCGTCTAACATACATCGCTCGCCAGCAAGCTGCTCAGGGTACTATCCTGTGGAATCGTGACTGGTGGATCGTGATTGTTATATTGACATTCCAAGCCGTTCTTCATTGGTTATTTCAAGGATAGCAGCTTTGTGGATATACTAAAGCACTTGAGAAGTAAACAGACTGAATTTTGACTTTTGTCTTTCCTAGAATAATTAATGTCAGAACAATTCTTGTGAGATATTTAGTTTTATGCATTTTAATGGGTATAACTGCCAGGTAAATAATGTAATTGCTAAATTGTACAAGTTGGTTTACTCTGTAGAAAATTGTTGTCATCAACTCCTCTAATTTTTGGATTTGGGGGTATATAGGTCTATATAGTGCTAAGTTTTACACATACCTAATATTGTGAGTTCAGTAATCTGGCAAACTATGAAAATTGTACTCAAGAACCAAAAATTTGAGAGTTGTGGCACACGAAGTGCAGTACAAAATTGTTTCAGCATTCATGGAAGTTCATACAAGCTAATAAGAGTAATCTATAGTTTACAGTCATTGTAGTAAAATTTGAACTTTAGTACACTAATATTATTTTATTATAACAATAGATATTGCATTCTTCAGATTAGACCATGCTCTCTAGCGTACTTATTATTTTATTAATTAATTTAGTGTAATTATTATATTAATTTAGAATGACGCATTAACCCATAATATTACAAAGACATAGCAGTATTATATGATTGGCGTAAGCATTGCTTGCAGTGTTTACCATTTCTAAAAAAACATATACATTTAGTTTTCATAATTTCTAATATCATAAGAATTATAGTTTAAAAGCCCAGAGATTTATTTTCATTTTATTAGTTTAATATTTTGTTATTTTATCTGGTAAGTAGTTTTATAGCAAGAAATGAATGATTAAAGTTTTAAAAGCACAGCTAGAATATTGCCTTCTGCGAATTTTCTAATAACTATGTTAACTTGTCCATAAACATGGTAATTCGTTTACTATTCTTGCTGTTTTTCAGGCATGAGGGATTGCTGTTCCTCGTCAATAGAAGTGATTCTTGTAGCTGCTGTAAATATTATACAACCTTTGTTGAAAAAACGGTGATACTCTAAGGCAAATGTTGTACATAACAGTATTGTAGATTTTTCCTGCTTGATATTGTATTTGTTAATCTTTTCTGTTATATGATGCATGGAAATTTTAATAACATTTATATTTGTTGCGGCTGGTTTTTATTATGATTTATAGTTGAAGAAAGTGAACAAGTGCAATAATTAAAGGGACGTCTGTAGCCAGTTCATAAGCTTGTAACTGCTAAGTAGAATTATTAGCATAGTGTGACTGTAGATGGAACAACTTATAAATTACTGGTTCAAACGTATTGCCTAGCATGTTAACATGAGTCTCCATTTACTTAGGTAACCTGCATTTTTGTGAGTAGTCCTTACTGTGTACATTGATTATACCAAGATGGCAGTTTGGTGGGTAAGATTGGTATAGAGTTTATACTGCAGCATTCCTGCACCCGCCATGTAAAAGATCTCATTAATGTATTGGATGACTGGTCATCTTATTCGATTGTTATTTGTAAGTGTTAAGTATCCTTTACTGTAGTCAAATGTTTGTTATTATTATTGATTGAACAATTAAATATTTTATGGTGAACGCTGAATAATTGTTTGCAAAAATTATCTGTTACGTGTATTTATAAGACTATAAAAACTAGTGACCTCAATAAAGGTGATCAAAATGTAAAAAGTGACTCTGGTACGTACCGTATGTCATCAAATTTATTAACAAGTGTACAAAACATTACATGTTTACATGTGTATGCCTATAATTTAGCATCAGTCTAAACTCTGGGGACCAAAGCCGATCCAATGAGGTGGAAACTTGTATACAAACTCGAACCCAAGTCTCAATTGACGGGCTTCAGGTTTAAAATAGTTTGTAAAGTAAACCTTTTCACCTGGAGCGAGATACGATGCCCACCAACCAAAGCTGCCCATTGTCATAATTGAGTGATTACAGTGAGCTAAAACAGCTAGATCTTCTTCTGGGATGAAATTTCGGTCAGAATAGACAACATCATGTTTCGTATTTGGTATGTTTCTTTTGCACCAAGCGATATCGTCGCTGCAAACAACAAACACTGCATCATCGTATTTTGAGCGATAATATGACATCGCTTTCGACAAATAACGTGCATCTGCTTCATATGCATGATTTTCTTTCACCCACTGCTGGTAATCACCTCGACGGACATGGACGCCGACATAAGTGACTGTTTTGCGACCTTGACTAGCATCTTCAAGAAACCTATGTGCTGTGTAAACATACAATTCCTTGAAGGTGAATTCTCTGTGAATTTGGTCGCTTATGTGATTAAAATAGAACCATGAATTGAAGAAACCCCATATAACATTTATTGTATCATTTATCTGGAATAGTGACCTTTCAAATGGAACCTTTATCAGTAGTTGATGTCTCTTTTGTTTTGGGATTGAATAAGTTGGAGCAGAAATGTTAAAAGTATTTCCAACGATCATGTGAGGCTGAACGAATGGTTTACGATTGGTCACATTTGCGATTCCAAGCAATGTGGCATACTGGAACATTTGGTTGCCAATCTGACCGAGAGGAACAACCGTTAACCAGTTATTGTAGTTTTTAAGTTGTGGATATGTGGAGTCTGTTTTCTTTGGTGCTGCTGCATTATTTTCTTCAGAGTATCTAACCACTTGCAGTTTATGGAGATTCTTTTGCACACTATCAGATTTTAAAGCCTGGTCAGCACGGCTGCTGGAATCCCTTTGCTGAATCAACCGCTCTTGAGTTTGTGACTTTTGCTCATATGGCACTGAATGGCTGCCATGGTTTTGCATTGGCCCATAATAATTTACAGCTGCATAATTCTGAAATGTGTCCGTATGTGGATTATTATTACTAGGAAGAATGAGATTCTGGTAAGAGACAACAGAGTTTTTCAATACTGAGCTTTTCTGTGATGGCAGTGAATGACTTGTGTCTCTGCTCCGAGATCTGTCATACTTGTAGTCGTTGAGTTTGTACTGGCCATTTATTTCCGGGATTTGATTGTTGCTTAGCTGCCCAAGAACGTGCGAAACTTTTGTATCTTCAAAAAAATTGTTTGCAAATTGTCTAGATGTTTGTTGACGTGGAAGATGTCGTTCCCATACATCTGCTGCTGCAGAACTTCTCAACTGCATTTCAAGATTATTCTCTTTCCCAACAGCTCTTCTGTAATTGGAAGTTCCCTGTGGCAAACTGCTTGACCCACGATATGCTATTTGTCCATTGTTTTGTTGTGCATAAAAGGATTTGGAATTGTGTTGCCAGTTTTGTTGTTGGCTAGAAGGTTGTTTTTGGTTATGCTGGTCCTGCAGTTTATATGGAGCAGAACGCTGTACATTTGTCTCGCCTTGTTCAGGAGGGTCCTTTTGTAGAACCATTCGAGGCAATGAGGCCGCAGCATTCTGATCTTGGAACACGTTTGACTGTTTAAATGTTCCATACTGTCTCTTAGTATTAAGATCGATGTTGTTACTTACCATACTTGGCGAGTCGTAATTCTGACGTAGTTGACTAGTTTGTTTGTTTTCCCGTAAATTTCCAGTTAGCAATTCATTTTTTCTGCTATCGATTAATGTATTTTGTTCTAATGCATAAGGAACCACTTGCTGATGATGATACCCGTAATTTATGGGGCTGTATTGCGGGTATTCTGAATGTTTTGAATTAAAATGTAAACTCGGGGCTGAGTCGACTTTAGTTTGGTTGCTCATCGTTATTTGCCCCAGGAAAGCGAACACAAAGATAGCGCGAGTTTTTTTTAAACACATCTTTTCGCTGACCGTCTAGATTAGATTAAAATCGGCGTACACTAATTACATGGCACCATAACAAATCGATGCTGGCAGAGTTAGCCTTTGTCGCATATTGTAATGCAAACTGAAGTAGCCAAATATTGCGTTATACACGAGTCAAAAAGAAATTATTTCGTACCTACTAAGTTCCTATTTTCACTGTTACACCAGCGTAACTATACCCTGTCTACTGGAACATGGCATTTTCGTTTAGACAGGTTTGCTGATATATTTAGGTCAGTAACCTACCCTACAGTATTTCGATAAAGGCAATAGTGTTGGCTTTCATAGTTAGATGCCCGCTAAATTTAAACTGAACACAGTATTTTCGTTTTTAAGTATAAATTTCATTTTAAATTTAAGAAGCACATATTTGCAATGAATTGTTTGTTGCTGTCATCACGTACTTATAGGAAACTATAATACAAATTAAATTGTTTGCAGTCGCCACTGCACTCTGTTCTATGTTCCCACTTATTAAGTTATGTTATGGGCTAATTTTATTTGTTTATTAATGCGTTAGATATGGGAATTTATCATACAACCAATTGTATCACGCTCGCAACGTTTAATGGTTAATTCGTTATTATGCTTCATTCACTTGTACTTTTCTTTTTCTCCTCTTTCTCGCGTCTTTTCTCTCCCACTTTCCCCAATAAATTAGTAATTTTTTGAGTTTTCCTTTCTCCCACTCTTGTTTCTTTTGTTTTCTCTCTCGATTCTTTCTCTTATTTTATTTATTTTTTGTCAGTTATTTATGGTTTTTGAGGGTCTGACTAAGGAGTCATCATTCCCAAAAAAATTGAAGACATTGTATTCACCACCTGGCCAAAAAGTAATAAGTTTGACTGTGTATTTTGAAGTAAAAGTATCTACGTAGGTTCATCTCCCGTTCTCTTCCTCTCCCTTTAATTCTTTCTCAATATAACATTTTTTCCCTTTCTCCCTCTCACTCTGTCAATCCTCTACAGTGACCTGCCATTTACAGTCTGCATTATAACAAACATTTTCAGTCGTGCATTGCCCATCAAGGAAAAGTGCATGTGAAAACAAAAATAAAAATGAGGCTTTGCACACTCTGCATGTAAAAGGTTTTGGAGTAACCTCAGTCCTTGCGAATGAGTAAACCATTCGCTTTTTCAGTGCTGAAGTTTGCTTTTTAATACAAAATCTGAAGTGCAAAGAATTTGCATTGTGATGCAAATGTAAACCATTTTAAATTCTAAAAAAAGTGAATGAATGAAGTAAAAAATTACATGTACTTACGTTATCAATTTTTATTCACTATGTGATGTTTCTAAATTAAATAGATGTTATAGCATGTGATTTGCCTAGTATAATATTATGATAGTTTTTTTAATAACCAAAATGCCAACTTGAACATTGTAAAAAATTATATTTTAAATCTGAATGTGATGAGAGTCTATTCCACTTGGCGATATCTTCTTTTTCGTGCTGTAAATAGCTCGATATGTCAAGTTAATTTTCGACAACTGTCAAGCTGAAAGGAACTACAGCAGTACAGCTTGCCCAACATTGACTGTGAGCAACCCCTTTTTTCATTACACCAGAATTTTTTTTGCAAATACAGAATCTATTGACATCAACCAATGTAACCACTCTTCATTCACATGCCCTTGCCAATCATGCCAGCACACATCTCGTCAGTGCAGTATCGGGTTTTAAATCATTCTAAATATCTGAAAACACAGCTAAATGATAAATAGCAGCACCTAGCGACACACTACTCGAAATCTTAACTATAGTTACAATGAAAATAACCTGTATTATGCTATGCTTTTGCCAAAGAGTTCCTAAGTGTGATAATATTAACTTAATCATAAACTAACAAAAATATCCTAAGATAACATCTGCTACAGAGCAATTTTTTATCAAGTTGGCTTGCCTCAAGCAGGATGTCACACCAATTGCACATAAAAGTATTATAACTTATCTTTAGAAGTCACACTGATGTATAATATTATGATGTTCACAGTCACACCCCTTTGATATAATGGTTTTTGCTTTTTTCGCTTTTCAGGTATAAAAAATGTACAATTTGTTCAGTGACATTGAAAAAAATTACTGTACGTTTCCTTTGCCAAGCAATAATCAAGTGAAACTACAAAACAATATTTTATACTTGTAGGACTGCCTTCCTATTTTTGGAAAGCAATCAAAGTTTATTGAATTCTGTCAGCTAAATGATTAAAGTATAACATAAGCATATTGTACACGCATCAAAAAAGTATTAGAAATTTTTAAGATACTGTTAAATTACTTTACAATACTGTTAAATTAGAATTGCGTTTACAGTATTTAAGCAATAATCAACTGTGAAACATGTAACAATAAAAGTGAAAGATTTTTGACATGACTATGTGCAATGTGCTAGTTAATCTTGCACCAGAAACAGCTCTGTATATAGTTTTCAAAATGAGCAGATACATAAAAAAAGAAACCGAGGCTAAAAAAGGAAATCGATATCACGGCTAGCTCGCAATCCCAATTGTTCTAGTCAAAATTTTAGCCTCTGCCAATTTTTTAGCCATTTTTGTGTTACATTAGTCACGGTATAATGAAAGCAGGTTAAGGTGCAGAGGTATTATTTTGCCAAGAATTTAGTTACTTGATATTTCCTTTAGCCATTCTGACTAAGCCTTAGTTTTTGGCTAAACATTATGGAAGGCCACGGTAAATAGGCCCCGAATGTGCATAGCCCTTTTATGCAAATTGAAACTAATTTAATTTTGAACAAGAAGTACAAAGGTTACTTGCCAAATTGATTAATTGATACATATAACTTATGATACGTGAAACCAGAATTCACAGAGTTCTGCACAAAAATAAAATGGACAACATGTATTCATGAGCAGTTTAATACGTTCAGCTTTAGCAAACAAGATGATTATGGTCATATAGTTCCCAAATAGCATGTTTTTAATACATGCAACACATTTTATAACACAGCTATTGAATTAATACAACTTTGCAGTCTGACCCATTTCATAACTGCCACGATTCCGCAGCACACCATGACACGTGGTTCTGCTCTCTTCTAGTTATGTCTGGAAAATCATAACTAGATTTTGATTATGAGCATTCTTAACGCATCTTATAGCTAATGTTCTGAGTCATCTCACTCAGTTCTCCTTTAAAGTCGATGTCAAGAGTAAAATCAAGGTCACGATTATTCCGTTTGTTCGGTGTCATGGAGAAAACCCCAAAAATCTCCTCTCCTTTCTTGACAGTTAGGTAGTCTTCGAAATAAAAAACCGTCTGCTTCCAGTGTGTATAGGGAGCCTCAGGAGCAGTTGAGAATCCTGTACGTTTGTGACATTTTGTGAACTCGATGTTAAAAAAGGTTACGAATGCTTGAACGTAATCGTTGCGCCGTACCATTAAGTGAAATGGGGCATTCCAGACTAAGTCATCCCTTGTTACCGTCATTAAATCAACTTCTTTTAGTAGGCAAGAATTTGTGACAACTTGTTTAGGATCTACAACATCTACCAAAGGTTCCGTAATGGCCACCGATCGAATACATGACATATCAAACCCATACACATTATCCCACCAGTTAATTTTGTCGTCCTTATACTGTCTGTCTTCAATAGCTGTTATGTAAAGTGTTGCCCTGTCTGGAAATAGAAGACCATCAGCCTTCAACCATTTGTCACGTGCAAAAATGACAGTATCCAACATAGATTCATAAAACAGACAGTACCCCATCCACTCGGAGATGATAATGTCAACTTTCTCTATTCCATCTGGAAGACAGACTTCTTCCACTTTGCCTTTAATTAGTGTCACAACTTTGTCAAGATTATTTCCAGTTATTATTCGCTGAGCATGGTCAACTATATTAGACATTTCAATACCAATAACTTTTTTGGCTCCAGCTTTAGCAGCAAACATTGACAATATTCCAGTTCCACAGCCTACATCCAAGACGACTTTATCACGAAATAAATGCCGATTGTGATACATGGAATTTCTGTATGTAAGTGTACGCACTTCATCTTTTAGCATTTCTTCATGAATGGCAAAATGTGCATATGAATCAAAATAGTAATCTTTGGATGTCATTTCTTCTGCTGGTATACATGCTTTCTTTTCACTACATTCTCCTTCCTCTTTTTCATCTTTAAGGTTGCCATTTTCATTTACAATGGAAGGTCCATTTAATGTGGACACAGCAGCAGTTTTTATGTTTTCTGCAAATGATTCTACCTCCATGCTCCCGTTTGAGTCAGTCATTCTGCATCAAAAGATAACAAATAAACTTTAAACAGTAAACAAATAAACTTTAAATAGTAAAACAATTTCAGAGTTTAATTTTTATTAATCACAAATGAATTGCACTTTTCTTCATTTTAGTTGGTTCCTGTAATCAATGACAGTGCTGCATTTTATTTTTGTGTCTATTCCCAGTGCTATGATAAATTTATTTTGTTCTAAGACAGCAACATTCAGTAAATAAACCACCGTCTGCCTAGTAGCCAATCTGCCTGTTTATCTTCTTTGCATCTCACTCACTTACCCCAAATTCCTTTGCTTTAAGTCTGGTCCATCTCATGTCAGCCACAATACTTACATTATTTACAAGGTGATGCAGCAGATCGGGCCCAGTGTTTTATATTGTTAACTCGTCTGTCACCTTTTTAAAACTATAAAGGAGTCTTGAAATGCGCTACAGCTTCCTCTCTTTCAAACATCTATTTACATGGTTCGGATTTATTATTTACCCTTATCTACCAGTACTGGAGGCCAGAACACCCTAAGCACACCAAATATTTTTATCAAGTTTAGATTTAGATTTATATGCCATGTTTATTTATGCAACACTGGTATTAAAGAGTAGATAAAACAGCAATGCAAGATGAAAGACAATGCACCTGATACAAACTACAGAAGTCCCACAAATCTTCTGAGCAATGAAAGCCTTGTATGAGACTGATCTGATAATGACTTCTATTTAACAAAGTGCAGGTCTGTGATTCATAGCTAAACCGTCTCTGTTCTTAACTCCTCTGTTTACCTCTTCAAAAGAAACACATAGCAAAGCTCAGCTCTGCATATCATATCAGTAAGTACAATTAAATTGGAATGTGACAAGATAAACTATAAACATGCACTACATACATATATATATTTAATCTTTCTTCCGCATTATAATTTTTGCAAAAAACAATTACAGTGCAGTTGGCTAGCAGCAACTTGACCACATAATAATATTTACATGAACGTTAGTAGTTGAAATCACATTAAAAAACTTATAGCCTTACAGGTTAACAAGTTAATAGGTTATTGCCTTTTATTTCGCTGTTATTAAAACCAGGTATGTAGTTCTCATCATGAAATGGTCAATATGGTTTATGTGCTAAATAATCAACATAAGCATAAAATAAAAACTTTCATTACGTAATTTAAGTTTGGACTAATTTTCGTATTAGAAAAGTATTTGTTAAGAAGAGACGGTGCCTTTAAAATGGTATTGGTGTGTTTGTTCATGCTGTTATTCAATTTTACAATACAAGGCAGAAAAAAGTCAGCAAACATAAATAGTGTTATACTATTTACCATACAGGTTGAGCAGTATTCTTTTAGCTGACATAGTTTTAAAGAAGTATGACATGGAATTAACTGATTTAATATAGTCAAGATGGCATCTCTTAATTTCACGATTAGTCCATGTTACACATCAGACGTTGTCCAAGACATGGTATTTCATGGTGCCATTTTAACTTTACATTATTAGCTGTGATATTGGGGGGTTTTATATGTGGATTTCTGCTGACCAAATGTTATAACTGTATAGTAACTTATTGTTCTTATAAGCTTAGGAAATGTGTTATGAAATTAAATTGTCAACATTTTAAAAAGACAGTAAGTGCAAGTGCATTAAGTGATGATTTGTTTTTTGGCTTACTAAAGGCCAGTATAGGCTAGGGTCAGTGTCAGCAAATAAAGGGCTTTGGTGGGTCTGCAGCGGTTCAGAGTTTGAATTATACAGATCAGATTCCACTGAAAGATTCCAAAGCCTGTGGGCCTTGGACAAACAATGGTTGACCAGATTACTTCTTTGTCAATGTTTTGGTAAAAATAATCTTTCAATAAAGTGTCTGTTTCGAAAGCTACACAATAACAAATAGGCCAAATGCCTTTTTAGTCTTTACCCTCGTTTGAAAAGAACTTTGACAGGATCTACAAGATCTAATCACAACTTTGTCACGGCGCTATTACACTTTCGCAAATCCTAGTTTTTTTCTGGCCTATTGTTTGTTTTCACGCCTGCAGGCCAGAAAGCAGACCAACAGGCGCAATATACACCATATTCCCATAATATTATTGGTTTTTCGGCCTTACAATTCCAGATTAAAGTCGTACATTACTTACCGTCACCAACATGCAAGAAGCTCCACGTGAATAACTGTGTTTACACCACTCATGCGCAATCGCTCTCGCGCAGTGACGTATATGGCACTTAACCTGTATTTTTAGTTTCTTTGCATAATTTATGATTATTATGGTTGCAGCCACGGGAGTTTGTATCGTATTACAGTGTTCCCCGCTACTTCAAAAATATTAATGTGAAATATTTATCTCGGTATCCTTGCTGTTTCGATGGCATCAGAATAGTGGTGGTGATGGCGATAACGATAAAAGTAACACTGCAATAATGGTGGTGATAATGAGTACATAAAACTAAAATGCCATTATAGTCCTGTGTCAGTCATTGTCTTTTCTTCAAAAGACTTCCCAAATTTTTTGTTTCTTCTTCACTGTATAGTCAGACCCAAGCTGGCATATACGAGGAAATTATTTTAGACGACTACAGTTATTTATCATTAATTTCATTTATTACTTTAGTATTATAAAAGTAAAGGTTTTTTCTTTATGTCGTAAATGACGTTAAGATAAAAGTGTGTCACGTGCCTTTTAAGCTATGCCCTGATAATGCATAAACTAGTACGAAATTCGTCACGTAACCACACACACAAACATGAAGGCGGTACGAACTGTATAGTGTACAACTGTGAATACAACGTAATTATTGGTAATTATATACTAAATATATGAGTAAATTACCACGAGATTAGCGGAAACATTCACTGATGACGTGAGAATAATAGAATAATGACCTATGAGCCTAGGAACGAGTAATAACCTAGAAAAAACTAGGAGGTGCGAAAGTGTAATAGCGCCCTTTGTCACCTTTTACTGTTTTACTTAGTAAATTTTCAGCCCAACAATACAACATTTTACAAACGCAGGGATACGAGCATCCGCATTATTATTATATAGTAATAATTCGGCAACTAATTAAGTTAATGTTTTGCATGTCTGATTTTATACTTCGTGCAGTTTCTTTAAATACATGTGACTCAGTGAAGACGGTATCCACGTGCTCAGTGATAATGGTAAGTAGACCCATTGTCTAATATGCTAACTTACCTACAACAGTTAAAATTCTGTATTTGTCGGAATTACCACCGCGCTGTACCCACTATGAGAGAATAACTCAGGAGACAAACAAGCTCGGCAAGAAGATAGTAACACAATTTGAAAATACAGCTCCAACAAAATTAACGCATCAACAAAATGGACAAAAACGAACGTCGACAATGTTTATTTTATTCAGCTGCATGTAGATGCCGCCACCTTTCTAACACGTGCGCTGTCTTGTTTTGAGGTATGACTTAGTAATGACATGGACAAAAACGAACGTCGACAATGTTTATTTTATTCAGCTGCATGTAGATGCCGCCACCTTTCTAACACGTGCGCTGTCTTGTTTTGAGGTATGACTTAGTTTTAGTATTATTACTTACGTACGGCACGATGGATTAACTAAAAAGTTAATTATTGTTAAACTTAAAGGTATTTATTTCAGCTTGGTTACTTTTCTTCTTTATTATCTACAATAATCATTACGCCTAATGTTTTCCAAGTTGACAAAAGTTAAAATTAGTTTTAGCAGATTTTTCTACCTGTCTAAATGTATGTATAAACTATCAGTATCAGAAGTAATAATATTAATAATGCTTAATAGATCTGCAATCTAGTATTCACACTTTTAATTTTTAAAATTACATTACCAAATTAATGGCTATCTCCTTTTAAGTAGATTTTGCATCAATGTCTGCCGGGCCACTTACCACACACGTCTTAGACACTGCAAGAGGAAAGCCAGCTGCACACATTGAGATAGAGTTGCATCGAATGTCTGGTCCTGGAATATGGAGCTTTCTAAATTCTGGGTACACCAGCTATTTCTAAAATGTTTCATGGTGGCTGTAGTTTCTTGACATTTACTAAAGACTGGTGACTATGCCCTGTCCAAGGAGTGTTATACCATTTTCCTTATGCACCTTAAGCCCCCAGGCTGGAATTTGTAAGGTAAACTTGGCATGTGTACAGGCATCAAGGATATTACCGAAACTGAAATTTATGAAAAAAAGGAAACCGCACTGAAACCAAACCGAAATAATTTTTGCAACAGCAACTACTGGCTTTTCAACTACTTTTGCAAAACCAACTACCATCAAAACTGAAAAAATTCTGAAATAAATAAAATACTTTATTCTGTTTGTTTGCTTTTATTTGCTCTGATACAAATTGATGAAGTAGCTAGGTGTTGTGGAGAAGGCTAGTATTCATTAGAACTGAATGGAAAATTGTAGAATGTTCTATAGTATAGTAGAACAATCTTTTTACCTTGTAGAAGCAATCGTAGATTCTAGAACTTTCTATACGCGATGCGCGTAGTAGTTTCTAGATTGTTCTGGTGTTTCCATTTGTATTGATATATAAGGCAGAGCTGGCCACTCAAGTTTATTCTCAGATACGCACACTCTCACTTACATGTTTCCAGATTATCACTTGACTGTACATATTTTGAGTTCCTTCATACTTTGTGTTATGGAATTCTCACACAATAAACCTATTTAATTTGACAACGTGTTTTCTGGTTTTCTCTACGAGCCGTCTGAGAGAAAGAAACACAACATTAGGTAAAAAATCTTAACCAGAAACCAAATAAGTAGAAATATGTTTATGGTTAAAAATCATGATGCTTTAAAAAAATTGACAAATTTTATTTTGTTTCCTATATTTCATAAATTATAAAATTAAACTTGGTTTTATTCAAATTGTGCTTTGATATTTCGGTTTATTGTGCCTGGAGGCCTTAAAGCTTCACAGCTGTGATGAGCGGACCATGATCCTGTGGACCGGATCAGACCAAGATCGGCAAGGTTTTTTGCTGATCAGATCGGATCGGATCAGATTGCAAATGTACTATTGAACATAATGATTTATGCGGACCAGATGTGGATCAAATATTTGGTGGATCAGATCTTTGCAGATTTTAATTTTCATTAATGTTTCTCCGCACTATTTGGCAGTGTTTGCATTGCGGGGAAAAAATGACAGACGGACACTCATCGCAAGCTACCAGGTTGAATAACAGTTAAATGAAAATAATAATTAGCTTCATTAATCATTAAATGAACATACTACTGTACTAGCAGTAGTAGCAGCAGCAGCAATAGTAAAATCTGTTAAAAATACTAATGCTAAAATATTAAAATAACATCAGATAGAGAATATTCTTATATTCCTTCCTGCAGTTGCAATTAGTCAATGAAAATCAAACTACCCAGTTGATACACTGCAACTGGGTGCAATTGCCACTGATTTATAATATTTTTGTTTATTTAAACCAAGGGCAGCAAAAAATGCAAATTATTGTGCGGATCAGAAACCTTGCAGATCAGGACAGATCGCGGATTAGAATTAATTTATATTAGCGGTTGCAGATCGCTGTTAATAGCAAAATGCAGATTTTTAGTAGCCAGTAGATTTCATCTTGGTAGACCAATTTGTTGCAGATCAGGAAATTAGTCGATCTGCTCAACCCTGCTTCACAATGATCAGCACTGAAGATATGCCACATTGCCATGAAAAGCATGCTATAAATAATACAAAAGGTTAAATAAACAATACTTTAGTTTTATTTGAAGTTTTAACATCTATGGGAAACGAAAGGTAAGCTGGTTAAATACTACTAAACCTCGGAGAATTGTTACCGAAAATTATGGAAAGTTTCGGCTATGGAACAATAAATTTCGACTAAAACGAAACTGAACCGAAAGTGCAATTATTGACAAAGCAAAATGACATTTTCGTTTCAGTAACATACATGACGGGCATGAAAATTTTTGCTGGTATGTGCTTGGTATCAGAAAATTGATGTATAATTAAGCCACTAAAGACATTGAATATGAAAATAAATTACTTGAATCCCTTCAAAGAGAAAATTTAATAAGTTCTTCAAACCACACACAGATAGCCATACTAGTTTCGCCACAATGTGATTTATAGAATATAGGGAGTGCTGCATTTGTAGGCCGAGGTGTTCGCGCATGGTGCAGCATGTTTTGCAGCTTGGATAAGACCAATATAATTATTATTGTTCACAAGTCCCGTGCAGTGTCCTCACCTACACATATTCCTTTTGCCCTCCATCAGTCACAATTTGGAACACACTTCCAGCCAAAGCAATAAACACTAACTCCTCATACATTCCTGACACTAAAGCCACCTTCCCACATGGGAAGATTTCAAATTACACAAGGTGCACATATATATCCACACTCGGCAGGCCTCTATTCTTTTATAATATTGGTTATAATATGCGGGTCATGCACAATTCCAATTTAGCTTTTAGAATTAACGATTAAAGAGCAGCTTTTGTTACAATGTTACATTTTTCATTACATTATATTTTATATGCTTTCTGTTTAGCTTCTTTACAACTGCTAGCCTTGTCATATTTACAAAGTATCAATTGCTACTATTGTAATTTTGCAATTGACTCCGAATTTTCTGTTTTTTACAGGAAAACTAATGCTGATGGAAGGTTACCTGGCTTGCTAGCAGATGGAGCCTTAATTCCTGGTATCTATAAACTCAAATTTGACACGGCTGGCTATTTCAAGTCAATTGGAACACAAGGATTTTATCCTTATGTTGAAGTAATTGAACGTATTCTATCTAGTATCTTAAAATTTAAAAAAATGATTAACACTGTATGAAATTGACCATTAAGTGATCGTGTTAATCCTTATAAGCATAGTAGATTTGATGAATTTATTCATTGGTGAAATTTGGTTTTCAGTACAAAATGCAGCGTAGATGCAATGAAAGTTCCAAGTCTGGGGAATGGGAACCTTAACGCTGTCAAGCAGCGCCTATTGTCCGTTATTGTGTGAATCTGTTATCTGTTCACAATTTACATTTTAAAACATTTGATCTCTTGGGGTATAGACTTGAGATTTTTGGTGTGGGATAACTTTTGAACAAAATAATGGCCATTATCATAGTTCATCCAGAAAGGGGTAAACGGGCATAAGCCTCAAGAGATGCACAGTGGGAAGATCTGAGTCAGCTCAATGCAAAGATTTAGAGTGGCCTGTCACCTATTGACAATTCACCATTGATAGAAAATATATTATCACCCCCCACCCCCAAAGCAGTTCCTGGATTTGAACATTTGCATTTACAATGTCATAAAGGCAGTTTTTGTCCTACATAATGTAAAGTGTTATTTATAAATTATCTATAAGTATGACAGCATTTAGATACTGCTCTTGCTATGTCTTATCATCCCTTCTAGTCCCCCGGTGATGGGAATAGTGGGAGAATTTGAGTCACGCAGTAGCTCAATATTAGGAATTAGAGTGCATTGACAATTCAACACTGACAAAAATATATTAATCTCCTACCACAGGAAGGGTGGATCCAGAATTCTAACAATTGTAACAATAGTGTTATAAAGATAGGTTTAAAATTTGAAGGTTTTGCAAAATTTCAAGTGTAAATGTTAGGTTCTGGGCAATTGCCCAGGTCAATGATCCACCTCAAAGGAAGCAGGAGGAATGATGCAAGATGGTAGATATAGTGTGAGAATCTGAATCAGCTCAATGATCTGTCACCTGTATAATCCTGTTACAACAAAAATGCTTTATCTCCTCACTATCCAGGGATGGGGAGGGAAGATCCAGGAGTCGAATAATTATAACTGTAGTTTTATGAAGGTAGGTTTTGTGTGCAAAATGTCAAGTGTAAACGCTAGACAGTTTGTTAGAACTTTTGCAAGGGCCTAGGATAAAGGTAAAAATTGCCAAAAGTGCCAGCTGTACAAAACTTGCTGTATGAATTTTAGACGTCAAAAATGTTTGAACCCTGTTTATCCAGGAGGCACCACTGGGAAATTAGTTCTGTTTGTATACCTTAATTGCCTTTGGGAATTTGTGAACCAAATTTAGCTAAAATGATCTTATGTTAAAAGACAATATCCTCAAGTCAAAAGTGAGTGTCAGGGAACCTACAGCATTATTGATGCTCTGATTAAGTAAACATTAACATCGCTATTATTATACTTAGTTTTGCAACATTTAAAATGTCTTGAAAGTTTAGAAACATTGTAAATATTGTGCCTATGCAGTTATTATATGTAATTGCAATAGCTAAAAGGTTCATAGCATTTTAATACATTTTTGGTTTTTCTAGGTGGTGTTTGAGATTGAGGAATCCAGTCAACATTACCATGTTCCATTACTTCTAAACCCTTATGGTTACAGTACTTACAGAGGAAGTTAGCTTGACAGAACCGACACTTACTAAGTTTCTAGTTACTGTCACACTACAGTTGAAGCAATAGTGTGCATAATGTCCAGTGGATTTATGAAGATCAGAGAGTGGGATATGTGTAATGAACATGACTATATACTTTATTAATGCTGACTTTTTAGTACATGTTCTGGGTGCTACAATTATGTTAATATCGAATAACAACGTAATCGTAGTTTTTAAGTCTTCTCTATTTTATGTAATACAATTTTAAAATGCAACAAAAAGATTTACATTTAGTAAATTTAGTATGATTGTTAGACAATAATTACCCCGACTCCCGAGTTCAGTGCCAAATATTTAATAAGATATTTAGCTGCAGCACTAATGCTGCACAGTATTGTTTCATGCTTTTTCTATGGAATACAATGAGTATGATTCTTGAGGCATTGATGGATTGGTTAATTATGAAACAGTAACTGGTGCTGTGGAGCAGTATAATTCCGTAAATCAATTGTTTTGTGTTCACCTCAAACATTATTTTAGTGATTTGTAAATAATATATATATCTAATTATTTTCGTTAGAAAAATTTTGTACATGTTCAGTTTCTTAAATAAAAGTGGCATTTCGTTGTTTCAGATCTGCTTCCACTGATTTTCCTTCCTTCCATATCTCACATTTCTCTCTCTGACACTCTTCTATCTGTCTCTTTCCTTTTCTCACTTTCTCACTGCCTCCTCTTCGTCTAACCGTCTCGGTCTCTTCTCTCTCTCTCTCTCTCTCTAGCTCTTTCTCTCTCCTCTCTTTCTCTCGCTCTCTTTTTTTCTCTCCCCCTCTTTCTCACTCTCTCGCTCTTTTTTTCTCTCTTCCTTTCTCTCTCTCTCTCTCTCTCTCTCTCTCTCTCTCTCTCTCTCTCTCCCTCCCTCCCTCCCTCTCTCTCTCTCTC
Source organism: Tubiluchus corallicola (assembly GCA_030141605.1). Taxonomy (NCBI): domain Eukaryota; kingdom Metazoa; phylum Priapulida; class Priapulimorpha; order Priapulimorphida; family Tubiluchidae; genus Tubiluchus; species Tubiluchus corallicola. The sequence continues at coordinate 346,318 of JAQGDQ010000079.1, forward strand.
TCTCTTTCTCTCTCTCTCTCTCTCTAGCTCTTTCTCTCTCCTCTCTTTCTCTCACTCTCTTTTTTTCTCTCCCCCTCTTTCTCACTCTCTCGCTCTTTTTTTCTCTCTTCCTTTCTCTCTCTCTCTCTCTCTCTCTCTCTCTCTCTCTCTCTCTCTCTCTCTCTCTCTCTCTCTCTCTCTCTCTCTCTCTCTCTCTCTCTCTCGCCCTCTCAATTGTTTGCTACATATTAACAGCAGGAAATTAAAATCTGTAACTCATACTTGGACAGTTGTGTTCATTGCATGATTTTGTCTGCAGGTCATTTCATCATTCTTACCTTTGAGATCCTTCTTGCTGCTTATGCTCACAGGGGGCATAATAAATTCTGTCAGCTCTATTTTTTACGCTGTACCTGGTATTCCAACTAAAGACAGCATCAAAGCATTAGGGCCTATGTCTGCTCTATCTTGGTTCTGGTCTGTCTGAGAGATGAACTGTCTGTGGTCTGGTGTTTGACTGATCTGTCTTGGGGGCTGACCTGCCTGAGAAGTGATTTGTCAGTGGTCTGTTCTGTGTCAGATAAATATGGGATCTGGTTCATGGAGGTCTAATTTTCAGAAATCTTGCCTGTAGCTGGTCTCCATGGGGTCTGGTCTTCAAAAGTCTGATCTGTTGTCTGTTGAGATGCCTGGTCTATGGCTGATCTGTCTGTGATCTAGTCTTTACAGGTCTGATCAAGTGATCACACCTGACAACCGTAGGACATTATATGGCCCCAAAAAATGGCATGCTGTATTGTTTTATCTGCCCAATCTGACAATAAGACAGAAAAGGTGATTTCCTGGCCACCCTAACTTAGATGGGAAACATGCGACTAAACCCTGGTGGTCAGTGTCATCCGTGAAAAAGAATAAACAAGCAGTTTGATTGACGATTATTCACTTTGTGCATATGTAGTATCAAAGTCGTATCTATCAGACTATCTACTGTCAGACCACTGGTAGACCACATCTCAGGCAGACCAGATCAGATCACCCAAAGAGCAGAACCACTAAATAAATCAGACTTCTGAAGACTAGAACCCAGGTAACCCAGATGCAGGACAGACCTCAGACAGACAAACACTGGGCCTCTGAAGACTAGATTAATGAATAATTCTGACTTCTGTAGACAAACTGCAAGTAGACTCCAACAGGCCAGGCTTCGCACAGACCATCCAAAGACCAGAACTTTGAAAACCTAATACAGACCAGACCACTGATACATCATATCTCAGACAGTACAAAACTCCAAACAGACCAGTCAAGGGCCAGACCTCTGAATAGGCCATACATCTGAAGCCCAAACGCCATACAGACGAGGCACAGACCAGGCCACTGATAGATAATATCTCAGGCAGCCGAAGACCCAAGCAGACATTCACAAACCAGACTGCTGGCAGATCAGACTTCAGACTGACCACTCAAGAACAAACCAAACAGACCGACATTTGGAACAGAAAAAACTAACCCAGTCCATTAATTAAAGCAAGCTCAGACACAGCCAACACTGCATTAGTTTGTTACGTAATGCATCATTTTTATTACATAATGATTGTTACGTAATGACATAAAATAACGACAAATTTTGTGATTTGTTACATAATGCAGCTTTTTTGTTACATGATGCTGAACTGTTATATAATGAGCCTTAACGGAAGTAATCGGGGAAAGCATGTCACTCAAGAATTATATAGGCGAATTTCTTTCGTATTAAACAAATCTGTCGTTCACTCGTGTTTAGACTTCAGCGAAAGCGTGTGAATCACTTTCACAACGAATCATCGGCAACCCTTGATAGTCTAAATTTGTAATAATCATTCAGTGTGAGGCACTGAACTGGCAGAAGTGTCTGGACAAAATATGTGTACATCATCACTTAATGAGAGAAATAACCAGAGCAGCATGGTAGCTGAAACCGCCTAAAAGGTGCTTTAACTTTGATAGCTAAGCAAAGCAAGCCATGTTATCGCTCAGCTATTCTTGTCTATAGACGTCCAAAAAAGGCTCCAAATGTAAAAGTTTCGCATGAAATGCAAATCATATTTAGTGCTGAAGTTGCTGAACACAAAAAAGACAAAAATATAATTCAAGCTAGCTATTAATCAATATTAGGACTACCGATAGCTACACATAATATGATAATTCTGCTTACTTGTTATATGTGACCCAAAGGACAAACTTTGCTGAGTTAAGTAATGCAACAAGCGATTATATTTCTAAATTCGGTTGGGGCTAAATGAAAAGCCTTGATTTTGAAAACATTAAATTCGAATAGAACCCGTAGTTTTTAATTATTTATAAAATTAAGTTTTTAACCCTTAGGGCTAACTAACGTAACTGTTTTTTTGCAACTAAGCAAAGTTTGCGTTTTGAGTGTAGAGCTATGTAATTTTTACTATTTGTGCTTAAGTTCAATTTGGCGGTACAAGTACAAGCCTGCCTAACTTCATGAAAGGTTCCCTAAAATACGCTTTGCAAGTAAAGCATATTTTTGAGCTTCTGCTCAGATACCCGCAGGCGTAGCTTATTGTGTTTCCAACTAAGTATCCAAATAAAAAAAATTAATAAAGATTAAAAACACAAAGTACGTACACGAATGGTGACTTGGTCGCAAAAAAGTTTGGAACCATTTTTGGAAACGTAGGTGCGTGTACACTAATCATTCACACATCACTAAGTACGCTCAGTGATTATAGTGTTTTACTGACAAAGCCATCCTGAAGTTCTGCTTATTACAGTCGACCGCCTTCTACACGTATTTCTCTGTTATAAAACCTTTGCGCCCTACAGTTAATTAATTTTAGGAAAAGGTTTTAGAAAGTGAATAACAATCATTCACGAAACGAAGCTAAGGCGGACAAAATTAACCAACAAAATTTGTTTCCGTCAAAAAAAACATAAGACCTGCTAAGAAAAAATATCCATTCAATCAGCTTTACTTAGTGACACAATGCGTGCTCACATTATAAGTATGGCAGGTAATCAGCGGGTTGCGAAGTTGTATGGGATTTAAGAACAGATTTATTTGGCTTTAAGAGATGATGATGTGTTGAGCAGGTAATTTAATCAGGATTGGTAAAGATGCAGTGATCTCTATGGGGAGCAGCTCATAATGATGTAGTCTGCATGGGTATGTCATTTTGATTTTCATTTTAATTTACTGGAAATTTTTCCTGTTGTTTATACCAACTTAGCAACACATATAAGCTTTAAATTTTAAAGTTTAAATGAATGTTCACATTATATCGTTTTCTTGCAGCGCGTCAATAGACTGTACTAGGGGTAAGTTATAGTAATGTATCTACATCATGCATTTTGGTTCAGTGCGGGGAGCGTTATAGCAAACGCCGTTGGCCGTTGCCACAACTGCATTACCAGGTTTAATATGTGCACGTCTTAAGTTATTGGCGAAAGTTAATTGATCTTATGAATGTTCTCTGTATAAAATTGGATATATAGTGTGTCTTTATATGCGAATTTTAAAACTTGCTATGAACATTGGGCAATTATAATGCTCGTGGTTAATTTGAAACACAAAAGCACCGGTTTATAATTCTTTAGTATTATGTTAAAAATTAATGTTAATCAATCCTGAGAAAAAATTAAACAAAATATATTTTAAAAATGAAATAAAAACATGAAAGTTTGGCTGTGCATTTGGAATGGGAAACTTCGATGATTCAAGTAACCCAATTGTAATTGATTTTTTCACGTGCCCATGTTTCGACTAAATTAGGTACCAACAATGTTATTTACAACATTCACCATTCGGTTCCATAGGTTAGCTTTGCTTTTGCGAGCTTTGCGTGCTTAGCGATAATTGCAGCAGCTTCCCACTATTTTTAATTAAAAGAAAGCCAACCTATATAAGTTTGAGTGCGCTCTGGGATTATTGAAGGCAGTCACGGCTTACCCCACTCAGCAGAGTGACGTCACTCGCTACTGAGCCAATCAGCTTCTGTACTGAAACAAAGTCTGGAGATATTGAGTTATAATTACAAAGTCGGGGTGCATTACAGCCAGAAGTAGAGTGTGCTTGAGGCTGCGGAAAGGTGAGCTAAATTCTATTTATTTTATTAATTTATCATTTTTATAATAAAGGTTTCATTATAGTCAGCGGGCCCAACAAATACTTTTCAGAATGACTACCAAGCCGAGGTAGACTTCAGCCAGTAGAAGAATTACTTTTGACTGATTTGTGTAAATAATAACAAATATTGACTATTGCGAATTGACTTGTTATTTTTTCGAATCGGCACCGCATAAGTATGATTTAAAATAATTTTTTCAAAACTTTGAATTATCAAAATTGCGGGTGAATTTCGTAATTTGTGAGTGTGCCTAAGGCATTAGATCGGGAGCTAAATTGTATGTCTTTTTGTTCACGGCGTTAATTGTAACAACCTCTAGGATAGCTTTTGTTTGTAGCTTCTTTTCTTTTTTGTCTTAATGAAATGGTTGTCGATGTAAAAGTCAAGTAAGTCAAAGTTACATATGGAAAAAAATAAAAAAATGTATGTATTCCCGTGGGACAATTCTCTTGTGTTTTGCATGCGGTGCACATTTTGTTTTTCTCCTTTCAACCTTGTTAGTGTAACACCAGAATATTAATTTCCGTAGGTTTCGTTTAGTAGCAACTTTAAAGTGTAACTTTTTGAGTTAAAACGTGTTAAAAGTTGACAAATTATAGGTAAGTACAGTATAGGCAAAATTATTTGATTTTTTAGTTCCCGTGGAGGTTCGTGTCCGGGATCGGCTCTATAAGTAGTATGACGCCTTAGGCAAAAGGCTGCTTTCTCAAATGTCAACCCATTCTACACGGTCCCCATTTGAAATTGAATTTTTGCTGTATACAGTAAATTATAATGGTGCCCGTGTGGTCTTATGCATGTGCTATACATGTGTTATACATATACGTGTGCTAATTAACTGTAGTCAATTTCCTATCAACGGCTTGTGTTGATTCCATTTGAAATTTGAGGAGCAACAAAAATTTCTTCAGTTTCTGTTGCACAGTCTTAAGTACATGCTGTTGGCTAGATTGTCACTCGCCTTTTCATCAAAAATTTTTTGAACCAGTAACTCCTGTCTTAATATACATTCATTTCACTAGTTTCATTATCTTCATAACCACCACTCTGGTGAAGGTTGCAAATATTTTTCATAGTGAACATTTTTGCTACTTAATAATGAATTTCAAGCTCTCTAGACTATATATACAATATATATCCTGGATAAGCATATGTCGTTTATTTTAGAATGTGAAGCAGATTTTCATACTGATTTTCTAGCATATTTACAGTAGTGATGCTATTTTATTTTTAAAGTATCATGCATAATTAGACCCTTTCCAAGAATTGCCGGACAACTCGCCGTGGTACTCATTTCATACTATAAAATTCTCACATAAAATCTTTGCCTACGTCTTTGCTGGCGAAGGAAGTGCCGGTTTAACCAACGCAATTATTTTGGTTAATTTTTATTTTTCAATCCAAAGCGTAAAATTTCGAACAAGTATAGGGTTATCCCAAGAAAATTGGTTTTGTTTATAGTTAAATGCCACTCTCAGTAGCATTTCCGATTTGTGAGATTTTCAGCATTCATCAATTTCTAAAATAACACGTCACTTGCTGCAAAAACGCTTTGCGCCATTTACATAAAATCAGTTTTCTTACATGAAGGAAAAATCTTAACTGTTATGTTAATAATGCTACTTTCAAAACGAAGTTTCATTTAAAGTTAGCATTGAAATTTCACTAACCTGGTTTAAGACCTAGTATATATAAATAGGCCTATAGTTAATGAGTTATAGCATCTCACAGTGCTTTTTGAGAGATTCAGTGCACTTCAACCTATGAAACTGTTAAAAGTTTGATTTCATCATGCTACAAAACTTTCTCGCCATTCTTGAAGAGACAAAACGATCGAAAAGTTAATTGAAATTTACCTCCTTATTCGTTCAGACAGGATACCGAAATACTTATTATTACATTATTACTCAATTATTACAATTAAAAAGCTTGTCTTTGATTAGTCTCTTTATAATAAGTAACAACTGTGCAGCGTAAGTAACTAAGGATAAGTTTGTTCAAATTTTATCATTTGTCAATTAGCTTCGTAGAAATTGAGCATTACCTGCTTATCTAAAATAACAACAGCTTGATAGAATCTGTTTATTTGTTCGTTTAGTTTTGGCTATGGCCAGCTTCGTAAAACATACATTCACATTTGGTTTTACATTTCTGAATGATAAAAAAACGTACGTGTAAAATTCGGTTGCAGTCGTGTAGTCTCAGTCTCACGTTGTCAGGTGAATAACAATGCTAGCTACTGATTGTCTTGCAAACCTTTTGGTTAATTCTAAATTATGTGAGATAAAGGCTCATAACTAATGACCTATGTTAGTTAATATAATTTGTTTCATGAGATGAAATTTCATGAGATGAATATTTTCCTGATGCAATTTTTTATATTGTCACACTAGCAGAAATTTTGTTTTCTGACACCGATTTTTTACATTTTAGAAAGAACTGAAGATGACCGATTCCCAGGTGCTGTTGTCTCTTCTGTCCTTGACTCTTCTTTGCGTAGTAGCAACTGCGTTGAGTGATAGCGACCACGATGAATTCCCGTTAATTTACAAGGCAATGATTTCTAAAGAAACTGACAATGCGGAACAAGCAGATGATTTTAGAGTAGAGGACAATGATTTAATCAAAGACAGTTTCTTAAACGAAGACAATATCGAAAAAGAGAAGTTGAAGCGTGGTTTTGGCAACAAGAGAGGTTATTTTAATAAGCGTGGTTTTGGAAACAAACGTGGTTATTTCAACAAACGAGGCTTCGGTAACAAGAGGGGTTTCTTCAATAAAAGGTTAACGCCTAGTGAAGAAGAAATACTCGATACCGCTGCATTAATGAGCAATTTTGATGATCAATATTTGAACGACTTGGAAAACCTACCTGTTGAAGCAAGAGGCTTCTTCAACAAAAGGGGCTTTGGAAATAAGCGAGGGTTTGGAAACAAGCGAGGATTTGGAAATTAAATTCTTGTTGTGTTCGATATTCGAAAGAAAAACAAAATGGCTTTTTACGCTTTATTTCTGCTCCTGTTGCAATTTAATGTGATAAATATTTTAACGGAATTTAACTTTCACATTGTAAATGTCAGTTTATGTTTCTTGGTCTTGTTTCGAAATAGTTGTGGGTCTATATTAGACCACACCCAGCAACGTTCGTGAAAATTCGCTATTTGCTTAGAAATTGGAAAGCAGCTTTGTGGGAAGCACTTAATTGATTTTACATTGCCCTATATCAATAAAGCTTAATTTATTTCTCAATGGCATCAAGCTATGCATTTTCCACGTGCTTCCACGAATAAACAGGTGGCCTGTTTGTTCAAGAAACACACTCCATTTTTGTAAAAATTGCTCACTGGTTTCGCATTAAAAGTTAGCTGCTCAGTTTATTACTTTGTATATTTGCGGAACAAAACAGACTGTACAACTAACAATTATAAGTTCCGAGTCCGCAAATTATCAAGTAGACATTTTTTGTCTCAGAATTTTAACTCTCGAAATAAAATAATGTTAAATAGTGTTTCTAAAGCATATATCGTTATTTTATAGGTGCTACTTAATTTTGTTTAATACACAGTACGTATTGTTGCTGGGCTTCACTGGTTTCAGGATTAATTAATACCAAATACTTATTTATTACGATACAAAAGAATGAATCAACTGTGCATGGTAGTGAACGAGTAGTTGATTTAGGACGCGCAGCATCTAAATGAAATTGGAAATTTCTTGGCGATGTGGTTGACGATTTGAAACTTACAGTTTATGATGTTATAATTGAGCGTCTTGCCTTTTATTCTTCATTTGAAACGCGCCTTACGCTATCATAGTCATGCGGAATGTAATTATTTCAAATTGATTTGGGATTTTCTCATAAAAAGTTGTTTATTGGTCCTTAAAACAGCCAAGGTATGCATTTTGTATATATGCCTAAATAAAAGGATGAAATGCGGCAAACAAAAAGTTGCAAGCATTACTATATATCTCTACAGAGTAATATGTTAAGTAGGAACCATTGGACGTATTTTGTTCATAAATTGTCGCTTATTATAGAAAAAATAACAAATTTGTTGAGAACTTTCTAAACCGTTTTTGCTTGTTGTTTCATACAATTGTTGTAATTATTTATATTCCTTGTCTTCTGATGATCGGGCCTCATTTATTTATTATTTATCACCTACTCAAATGGTACAATACACGGTCAATATGTATAATTTGCACCTAGAAAAGCAAAATATAATACTGTGCAGAAGCAAGCAAGTGAATTATGATAATTATAAAGTTACAAACATATAATACAATTATACAAGAATAAGAAAATAATGAATTATACTTACAAAACACGCATAATTCAACAAACAAATACTACGAAAATTTGAGATCTCAGCATTTTTACGGTAAAAATGCGTTACAAAATACATGTAAAAATACACTTAAAGGCAATGTAGATGTAAGACGGTTGTGCACAGTAAAGCCAAGTAAAAGTAGCTGAAAAACATGAGTTTTAAGATTGACAAAAGAAGCAATAAACTCTATTAGCTAACGCTTTATGATGTAGTGCCACTTTAATTTTTGCAGGCTTTTTATTGGTACATTACATTTAAATAAGTTAGGGATGTCACGTATGTACTATTTTTAACAGCCCAAAACTCCTTTTTGAAATACACAGCAGTATAGCGTGTAGCCACAGCAGTATATGGTCAAAATGTCAGTTTTTGAATGTTATATTGCAACGCCTTACCGCGGCCTACAGTTCGAAAGGGAGACTTTAAAAGTTACCAACAAAAAGATTTAATAAGCATCAATTAAATATGAGCACGTTAACATAGGTTATAAAGCATATAAAGTAAAGGCCTTAATTTCTCACACTGAAACGATAGAATGCTTAATCGAGCAGCAAATTACAAAAGAGTGAACATTGAAAATGTTGCTATTTATAGAAACGACGGCGACGAAGAAGGCGACGAGATAAGGATAGTCACATACGTAAAGAATTAAGTTACTAATCTTCTTTGATGAAGACGATATGACCGATGTTGTTCTATAAGATTAAGTTTTAATGAATGGATAAGGTGACATTTGCGATTGTGTAGTAACGAAATTGGTCTCTGCGAGAGCAGGTGAAATCACCGAGGGGATAGTTGAAGCTTGATAACGAATTCACATATCAGGCGACAAAAGGTTTTGTAGATCACCAATGGTGACCTTTAAAGCTGGCTTCTTTAACGTACATTCTTTGTCTGGCGAGTAGTTAGTTATGCTCAAGTGTGGTAAGCGTACACGCGAAGGCATGCTCTAAATTATAAGGGCTCCAGAACCGGGTTTATAATATGCACTCCACTTTTAATAGTTCTGATTTTCTTTAAGTGCAAGATTCTTGTGATGTTGTCCCTGCAGTTTTTGCAGAATTATTTTTGCATTCTCGAACCTATCTATTAAGTAAATATTACCATTATAAATGCAGCACACACAACATGCTTTTTCTGTATAAGAATATTTTTATTCGTTACAAATGTTTTAGTACACCAACAGCAATTATGACACATAAAAGCTATTCTGTGTGCGTACTAGGCTAAGAGGCACAAATGTAGTGAATATACCACTGTATGAAAAAACAAAACAACACGATGTTCTATGAAGGTCTCAAGTTCTATAGATCAGGTAATGAAATATTTTTATACTAAAATTCTTGCTTTTACAATAAAACTGTGTAATTTATTTTGACGTACTACCCTCAGTTATGGCTGCATCTAACGTAATAACGCTCTAACTTTATGAATCAGAAAAGCAAAAGATTATCTAACATTTAAGGTAGATAAAAAATCGGGACTCAGACTTTCGTCTCCCATGTCTATAACTTACTTTTTGAAAAGCATCCAGAAATAAGTTTAACTTCAAGCGACTGCTTAATGTTTGTCCAGGCAAGATCATCCAAAGCTCGTTCACATTTCCAGCAAAATTTAAGTTAGTAAGCGTAAATAACTCTAAAAGGTCAAAAACATTGCTAATAGACAAAGGCACAGGAAAATAGTTCGGAATGAGGAAGCTTTGGTTTAATTTTTTCTCGTAATGAAAATAAGAGAAACATGACAATAAAAGATATACTACCTAATAATTAATCGTGGCGTATTTTACCCTTGTACTAAACTTCAGCTTCGGACCTGCTTTACAAGCCGAGCTACGGCCCTTTTTCGAAACAACAGAACCAAAAGAGAAAAAACATATTAAAAAGACAAATTCGCAGTCCAAAAACATGTTACAAGAACGAGAACAACAACAACCTTACATCGAAACAGACTTCTTGTAGGAAACTTCGCTGACAAGTAATCAAAATGCTATACATGGCCATATGTTTTACTAAGCTTTGTTCTTACTAAAATCCTTATAGTCCTTACTAAAACTACAACTTTGCTCAGCTTCACAAAATCAAAATACGCCATACCTGCTGGCAAACGTTGGAAACATTAACAAAATTACTATTGCGTAAGCAAGGCCTTAGCGGACCACTGCGTCAAGAAGGCTTAGCGGACCACTGCTTAGTAGTTTAGCTCTTTACATTTCGGGCACGGAAAAATTCGCAATACACAAAAAATCGGACAATAGAAATAATAATGTTATAGATGATGATAACAATAATAATAAAGAGAACATACTTATGAACAAAAAAATTATATATACATGGATAGTAAAATGTTATCGTGGATATTTTGAGAGGACACTCCAAATAGTTGCGAAAGAATTTTTGTAGAACGTGATATCAAATGTTTACCAAATCATTACAAAATACTGTTAACCAGCTATTTATATAATGTACAAAATCAGAAAAAAGCACACCTACATAATAAAAGCATATCACGGAAGGACTGCACGGTACACATGACCTATAGAAACAAGGTATTTTTTCTACTAGTGTAATGTTGCTTTTTGAATTGCCGTTATACATTTTCCAACTTTTGCAGTACGTTTGCACAAAAATTCAAAGCACTTCAACCCAAATTTCTGAACTTTTTTAATATTTATTTAAGAAAAGTGAATTAAACATACATTAACTCAATACTCCACAGCCAAAAAGTGACAATATATCACTTAATCGAAACAGAAGTGCTGAACCACTTGGACTGCTGAGAAACGGTTTGTACTTTTTTCTTCTGGTGGCTGGGAATCGTAAAGTCCAGTCGGGAAAGCAAAGCAAGAAAATTGTCAAACTATACAATTATAATATCGAATATCCCGACTCTAACTAAAGAACCATTTCATGAGATTACAGGTATTCCACTGGTTCACATGTCATTTGGATCGATGACATCCTTGTACCAGTTTGGTGCTCTGTCGGCTCTGTCTACAGACATGGTTTGCATCACTGAAATAAAAACAAAATTCCGTATATCTGTGACAGCCGGCCAATATATTTACATAGAAAAACTATTCTATTTTTAGCAAACTGCCAAATGAAACGAGCTCGTTGATTATTAGCTCCAACGAGTTAAAGCTGCATTGTACTTGCTAATAATTAATTAATAATAATTGTTGCCAAAGTTGCTAGCAATGTGTTTTCCTCCTACATGTAATACAAATCATAGGTTTGCTTTTAATGCTTCCTTCCCAATCATATTGAATGAACCAATGGATTTCAATAGACAATGGCAATATATACTTGATAAATATTTAAAAAATAACCCAGATATGCGATATATCAATCATGAGATGCATTAATTAGTAACAAAACTAAAACTTACACACGCCTCTGTTTGGGTGTGGCATTCCTTCCAAAAATGGATTTGGTGGTAGTGCTTGCCGTGGGTCTTGATGTCTGTAGTAACCATCATCAAATGACTGTCGATGTCTGATGTCCAACTGATCAATAGGATTGTACTGATATCCATCATCTACAGCTATACGTTGCTCTCTTGGCAGTGCTCTGGGATTCACAACTCCCATTCCCATTGGATCTCGTGGTGGTCTGAAACTTCTGTCATCATACTGAGCGTACTGATCATCCATATATTCACGTGGTATCCTTTGCCCACGTGGTGGAAGGTTGACTCGATCTAAGCTACCATAATTGTCTTTTTGTCGAGGAGGACGTCGCCCACCTCGGCTACTTTGGTAGTCATCAGTGGAGTCAGTACTACCATGTCGCACATCTCCGAGCAATTCCCGTCTTAGCATTTCTGTAGTTCTATCAGCTGCAGTGGTATCCAACTTGTCAATGTTGTCTAAAATTTCTTTAGCTTTAAATTCTGCAAGTGGTGGTCCTTGAGGAAGTTTTGCATTATCCAGGTTGAGGTCTGGTTTTGACAGTGGAAACTTAATGTTATCCAGTCTACCTAAGCTGGAGACACTGGATGCTCGCTCCCGTCTATTATTGATGAACGATCGATGTCTGGAGAGGAAGTTGTCCACATCATTATTGGCATCATTACCTTCACCATCACTTTGGGAAATCGAAAGACAGTATTCAGAATAACGTCAAAATAAAGTCAGAATAACCTTTTTATTTAACAGAACTGAATCTAATAGCCCAAGATATCCACATCTACTCTATAACAGTTAGTCAACCACTAAATGTAATATACTCGCCTAAATTAATAATGATGATTGACCGCAAAATAACCTATGAAGATTTATGATTTCACTTGACAAAGAACCGAGTATTGTGCACATTGTGCCCCATAAAATCCAATGTTATGAATAAGTTTATTTGCAAGACTTTTAAGATAATCAACTATTCCGGTTGCTGGAAAAAACAGTGAAGAATTCCAGTCTTGATAATGTGTAGAATATGCAGTTAGAATATACCATTTAAAAAAACAAAAAATAGACAAAATGCTTACAAATCAACGGCACAAAACTTAAGAAACAGTACCTAAGTAAGTCATCTTCTAATTCTTCATCAGGCAATGCTTCATCCTGTAAGGCTTTGTGAAGATCCTCTATTCGTCGCTGTGCGAGTTTCAGTTCATTTGACAGTTGCTCTTGTTTTTCATTGGCAGCTTCTAATGCAGTTTCTGCATCACGTTGCTTTTGTTGGGCTTCCGTTTCTTTGCGAACAACAGCACTGTGTTGGTCTCTGGCAATAGAACACGTATAACATGATGAAAAATAGGTGGTGCTCTGCAAGCTGTTTTAAAGCTATCTAATTTAAATATTGCACAAGTTTATTGAAAACTTCTATTGTGCAAGGCGATCATTATGCAAATTGCACATGCAGTAACACAAGCAATTTTTGACATGAGTATTTAAACCTTTATACATATATATAAAAGTCTGCACTTCATATTAAAAGCGTTTCATAGTCTTGATTTAGCTAGACGGGAGTAAAACGAATTACTTTAGTTCTTGAAGCTGCGACTGAAGTTCGTCTATTTCCGTCTGAAGTTTTGTTTTTGCTGACTTCAATTCTGCGGCGTGTTCTTCTTGTTGTTTTTCTATATTTTCGTTTAATCTGCTAATTGTTTGCTGTAAAATAGTTACTTAGCGATTAATAAAAGCAATCGAAAACAACTACTAACCACAAAAAGGCGACACACTTGTGCCAATTATTTTGGTGATGGTGGCGACCAGCATTAATGACGAGAATACCAAGAATTACGAGTTTGTCATCGACAAAAATTTAGGCCTATGATATCGCGCAACCATAGTGACATAGAATAACAGCAATTATGATAATATTTGTGATTTAACAAAAAGGTGATATGATACTAAAGAGAACAATGCTGATTACAATGATGATCACAAGTACAAATAGGACAACTGTGACAAACCGATGACATCAATTAGAATGGGCAAAATTAATGGCAACAATGCAAAAACTGTCAGATATTAATAAAAATCATTGATAATAGTCTATACCTCCATCTTGGCCTTAGTACTCATAGCATTTTCTAGCTGCCCTTCTGCCATAGCTATCTGGTCTTCCAGCTGCCTTACAACCATCTTGTTAACCATGACTGCTTCCATATCAGCCATTTTGTTTTTCATTTCTATGACTGCTTGCTTCAATTCTGAATTATGCTGATGTAGATCATTCATTCGGGCCATTTGAGTTCTGGAAGCTTCTTTCTCCTGTGCTAGTTGTGTTGTAAGAATTTTAAGCTTTTTTGTAAAATCATCAATGTCCTCATTTGCTTCTTCAAGCCTGGATTCTGCTGACTTGTTTTCCCTAGTTAGAGCAGACACTTTATCTTCAGCCTATAATAATAGATGAGAAACTACATGTGTATGTTACAACTGAAGCAAAAATACAAACAAATCCAACAGCTAATTTAGAAGAATAGGCAGCATGCTGCAAGAATCCTAACGATGCAGGTATTGCATTCGCATTTTAAGGTCACTTGTGGACTGCACAATCCAAAACTAAAAAAAACATTCAAGTAGAAGAGAAGAGCTCAAACCTGCCGCTTTTCTCGCGTGAGTTCCTCCAGTTGATGCTGTAGTTCTTCCATTTCGTGCTCTAAAGTGGAATTTGTTTTCTGTAGAAGGGTTTTGGCAAATTCGGCTTCATCCAACTGCAAACGAAATTGTCACAACTCACAATAAAAAATTAATAGTTATTATAGCGTGAAGGTTTGCCTTCTATAAACTATATGCACAAGTACGTAGTAGTATATATGCAAGTGGAAGTAAGTCTCGAAATTGTTACATAACTGAAAACTTGATCCACAGTAGGCCATAAAAGCGAAGTCCAGCGCACCATGTCATACAATATATACTATTAAAATAATTAGAAGGACCAGTTTTTTTAAGGTCTGAAGTAGCAATTAATGTAATACAGATGGCAACGTCTTTTGTCACTCATTATTACAATTTAACATCTAGCAGTTGTGTTAAACTAAGGATAGCGCATGTGGGTTAAAAGTTTAGAAATGACAGACTAGCTACTTACGTAGATGATATTAAAAATATAAAATCAAATGACACTTCCTGCGAAGAACCAACCTACCAAAAGTGCACCCTACTCTTGTAGCAGTATGCTAATCAAACAGAACAATACTATGTCTCAGATACTTAAGTTGTTATCCACACATTTGTAGTGCATGTAAAATAATTTCTTGCCTGTTTCTTTAGTAGCTTAACTTGATCGCGTTTCGGCTCTTTTTCTTGAGTGTGGGAAACCACAGCTTGAGAATCTTTCAGCAAGGCGCGAACTCGACGCAACTCACGTCTCAGTTTCTTCTCTTTTGCAACGTCCACTTTTGGGACCTGTATGAAATGCACCAAATACAAAAAATATAATTGAAACTGTAAAAGGCTAACAACAATTAAAACAATGTTAACTGATAAAACTTAATCAATTCAGATAAAAAACAATAATCTTTTCTTTTCCTGTCTTGTAGGTTTACGAACGATCGTACGACTCAGTATCCCATTCAAAAGTAGCAAAACATCACTTCTTCAGTTATTGTAACTTAAAGTAGTTTAAAACAGTTATTTGTGGCTTAACTATCTTGCTACCTTTATGCAACTTTACCATTTAGTTTAAGCACGCTTAGCTTATTTATCTGTCTTACTTACCTTGCTAAGTTTAGTGCTTAGCTCTTCTACTGTAGCGACTAATTGTTGCTGTTCTTTGGCCATCTTTTGCTTTTCTTCTTGTTTCTCTTCCAGTTGATTCTCAAGATCCCTGATCTGAAAATTTTCAAGAGAAAAACCGAATTTACTCACACTTTTTATCCGCTGCATAGGGGAGAAGTCATATGTGATTTTTTTCGCCATCATTTCATTGTTAGGCATCCATTTTCCACTTTTAAATTCTTGTTAACTCGTTAACGAAGAGGGCTAGTGTCAGAGGTACCTGGGGTAGTAGGGGCCGCAAAAGTAGTGTGGTAAACGGTGACCTCAGTTAATGGGTCAAACGCACTAGGCATTGTGAAGTATTCTTACTGCCTTTCAACTCCTGCTAAGGCTTTGTGTTAAATTCAAAATTTTTTCTTAGGTATTTTGGAAATGTGTACTTAAACTTTTAAAAAGCTGGGATTATTTAAGGGCACAAGACAGGAGCCAAAATGTGAAAATAATGCATCCAACTTTATTGAGCTATTGTGGGGGTAGATGTGTACCAGGACTTTAAAAAGCTGGGCTTTTTAAGGGCCCAAATAGGAGTTGCAGGACACTCCCCTGGGATAGGTGCTCAGACTATAGCGCAGAATGTAGAGTGAAAACTAGGATTGTTTAAAGGTCCGAGAGAGGAGCCAAAATGTAAAAATTGGAGCAAATGGCATTGTCCCTCAAATCGTAGCATTCAATAACTCAAAAAAACTATGGTAGGCAGAATCGCGCCATTCAAAATTGCAGGATAGACAGGCATTTAGATACAGTGGGTAGATGTGCACCTGTGGACGTAAAAAAAGTTTTAGTGTGATTATACACAGAAATTTTATATATGTTTTTACGAGGTCGTCGATTTTCGCACACATTCTGTGGATTTTGTGAAATCCTGCACGCACACGCACGCACACACACACGCACACGCACGCACGCACGCACGCACACACACACACACACACACACACACACACACACGTTAATTTAAGAGCAGCGCGAACTCCAAGGAAACTTAATGTTAGGCATCAAGCACAGAGTATGTATCAAATATTGGAGGTTTGTTGTAATTAAGCATCTAATTGTATCTAAGCCGCATTAGGCCAAACATACTTAAGTGATAAGCACATTGTCATCTTCGAATTGGAATTGTTTAAGGGCCCGAGGTAGGAGTCGAAACAGAGATAGCAACCAAAATTACGGCATTGTTGTTCAATCACACATGAGTAAACCGCATAGGATTAGGAACACTCACGTGATAATTAGTTGTGAGTACAGTGCACGCAGGCTAGTCGCATTTAAGCTTAATAATTTACAAGTACTGACAAGAGTTAACCGCACTCGACCAGGTATAGTCGGATATAAATATGATCACAGCGTTGCGTTCGTGAATTTGGATCTGAATTCATTCAGCCTTGTTAACACTGTGGCTTAATAAGCAATACACATGTAAATTTTGAAAAAAAGTGAATGATTACAATATGTGTAACACATTTAACAAGTGCAATTCTGTGTTCGTAATGTCATAGCAAGGTTTGTTGTCAGCAAGACATTTAAGAATTCTACGTAAATGTTTTAGAGGTCTATAGGTATTTACCTGATTTACGAATTTGCTTTTAATGGAATCAATTTCCTGTTCCCTGGTATCTAACTCGCGCCTGAGTTCTTGCCTGAGTGCTTCATTTGTATCTTCAAGTTTCATTTTATTCTGTAAGATCACCGGACAATATTTGTTAGACAAAAAAAATGTATAGACAACAAATTAATAGCGTAAAATAAAGTTATTGGCATTGGCAGTTTCTTAAAATCAATAGCAGAACATTAATATTTTATTAGTCAACGTTCTTACAACAGTTTATTAGGAAACTTTTCACCTGTTGGAGCTGATCAATCATGTGCATTTTGTCGTGTAGATCTTCCAACTGTTCTTCCAGTGTTGCTTGTATGTGTTGCTTTTCTCTCCTGGCTTTCATTAACTGCAATTATTTATCAGTTCATTCTGTGATAACTTAATTGAATTTTCATTTCTTATGATTTACTTTAGGTGAACCGGGTTTTGGAGTGGAAAGGTAAAGCAAGAATAATTTAACTGTGGTAATAACTAATCACTGGCAGATTCCATGCTGCCTCTACAGTCAAGAATTCCGTAGGAAAAAGCTCTGAGGAAATATATAAATATGGAACTGTTTTAGGTGTACAAACTTTATTCAAGTCAGTAATCTACAATCTAAGTTCATGTACGTTTATTACGCTTATTAGTTCTTCACTCACAATTAGCAAGACATTTTTTGTATTTCGGTTTTGGTTGACGAATTAACGGTAAGGCTTACTTAACGGTTATGATAGGACTGAAACACTAGGATGATAACACTTTCAAGGATGATGCTCTAAGATGAGACGCAGAAGTTTCCTAGCAAACCTTGAAATCTTCGGAGCTTATACATCCTCCTTCTACAAGGCAAAATAAACCAGGGCAAAGTAGTAGGTGAAATCACCTAGAGTTATTATTTTTCTGGCAGTCACTCATTTATTTACGCAGTACACGGCAATTAACACATAGAACATAATTGCAACATAAGAGCTGCGCCCACATCGCAGATATTTTAAAGTAATCTGCATGGCTTCAGGAAGAAACTTATGTTACCTCCATCTCATCTGATTTATCATAACTGGCTTCCTCTAGTTCAGTTATTTGTGATTTGAGTCGGCGGATGTTATCTCCTAGGCTCGCGTTCTCTGTGGATAAATCCTGTAAATTCAGTGTACAGAGTTAAATTGCTTAAACCCAAACAACCACATGAAAAAAAAATGAACAAGAAACTGTGTGCAACCTGCTAAACAGCGGGTGAAAGAAAATAAGCCGGCAGCTGGTTATAAATAACTGCGTGAACAGGAACAGAGTGCACCCGGGAAAGTTGCACAAGTTTAAAATAGTAGAAACTGACGCGAAAAACTGGAAAACCAGAAACACAGATCAGGTTTTCATGTCTTTTAAATTCTCGATGTGCGCATTATTGTCGGGTCTCTTTAACACTGAGAAGAAATTGTAGTCGAAAAAAGCTGTCATATTCAGCAGTAATTCAGCATTCACAGACATATAGGCTCCATTTTGCGGATTTCTGCCAAACTAGCTTGCAAAAGCATGCCCGACACGGTGAACAAATTAATGCTTATTAATTATTTAGAAACAAACAAAAGTATTACTTAAAAAATGATAAAAACAAATTAAGCATTTTATTTAATTTAATTGATTTTATGGTTTAACCTAGTCTAGTAGTTCACTACGTATTGCATTATTAAAACTGCACTTTCCACTTAATTCATTTTACAACATTGAAAACTATATTTTTATTAACGCTTAAACTATAAAACAAAAACTGAACAGCACGTAAACGCACAAAATTATATACATCGTGTGGTACATAAAAATGTGCCGTAGTTCAGACTACAAGAATATTAGAAGCAAGTTACAGTTTTTAAGTTATAGCTAAAAAACTGGTACTTGTTAAAAAATAAATGCTGGAACATTGTCAGCTAATCATCGATTGAAAAATAGCCGCGTTTGCGTATCAATGCATGACAGTAAAACAATAAAGAAATCAACACCATGGTTCTCACCATATAGACAAAGCACTGATAAAGATTTGTAATAAAAAAATAGGATTTAATCCTCTGCCATAGGGTATCTGGAATTCGTTAAAGAGAGTGTACAATGGCTATACAGAGCTGTTTGATGCTGAAGAACTAGAAGCAAAAATTGATGAGTGCTGGGACCAAATACCCGTTAAAGAAATGAGCAACTGTGCCTGTTGTTGGAAGAAACGTTTTCCCACAGTGAAAGGTTTCTAGTTTACAGTGAAAATGGTGACACACAGAGCACTCGCCGTCAATTTTAACAATAGTGACACACAAAATTTTTCCGATATTTTTTCACATGTTGATTTAAACTTTTGTATCTTTGGAAGAATTTAAAGAAATGAACTAAGATTTGTGAAATTTATACATAAGCGTCTGTGTCGTCAACGTGGTAACTTTCAAGCGATTCCGTTATTTGCTTCTTGTGTCTGAACTCAGTTTACAAACAAAAAGCTAAGTTGTCAGTGTATAAAGTCAATAACAGAAAAGTATAGACGTAACATAATAGCAAAGACCGAAATGACGCATGTAAGAGTTAAGAAAATGTGAAAATAGAGCAATCTTGAGTGTGTCTTGACCTACTTACACTGATTTCCTTTTTTAAACGAATTTTTTCATTCTCCAACATGTTTTTCTCTGACATGTATTTTTCCTTTTCCCATTGCTCAACTTTTACGAGTTCAGTTGATTTTGTTGCTTCCACCTCGAATCTGAAAGCCAACAAAAATTCAGCAGTTTAAATTCATTCTGATATTAGTTTATTATCATAGCATCCTCAATAATAAGCAATGATATAATCACTATCTGGTACACTTAAATGGATACAAAAAATAATTTGACTAGTTATTTTAGAAAAAAGTGAGTTTTGTTCTAAAGTTCAACTATATTTTTGCTAATCAGAAGGAATTCTAATTAAGTTTACGCTAACAACATAATAAATAGTTGTTACATAAGACTTGTTGATATTTAATTTAATTGTACACATATTTTCAAGTAACCAGGCTAGAATAAATAAATGAGTTCAGAGCTAATGAAGTAATGAGAAATAAATGGGGTAAACTGTCAGAGTAAAAGTAACCATTACATTTTATACTGCAATTATATATTTTATACGCAGTGGTCAGTCAATTTTCAGTGATGTCATTATTGATGATGTGGCTGTCTCTATTTTCATCCAATGCCAGTCGAAGAACTCACATTCGAAGACCAGTAAATACCAGAAATCCTTGTGATACACAAGGGTCAGTGATTTAAAATGTCAAAATGAGACAGAATAGTCAACAAGTGAGATTTACAGAGCACGTACTCATATTAGTGTCAAAAAATCTTGCTCTGGGGGTGAAAATAAACTGACCGATAGCAAAAACATTCAAATGTTCATACGTAAAAAATAAATTATATTCTCTTCGCAGTTCACTGAAGTTGAACAAAATCTTACTTTTTGAGCTTGCGCTCCAGTTGATTATTCTGCTGAAGTTGTTTGTCTAATGATTCACGGAGTTCCGCCACTTCTTCTTTCAGTTTTTGATTTTGTTCCCGAATCTTTTCAACTTTACCCTTCTGCAACCTAGCATCAGCTTCTTCATCAGCCAACTGTAAACAACATAAGCTGTCTAATGTATCACTGTAAAATATATGCCTAATTAGTATGCATGATATAAAATTATAAATTTACAGCAGCAAAAATGTAGAATTATTACTATAAATGTATAAATGTAGAGGTCCATGCATAGAATTAATCATTTTTCTATTAGCGAGCAAATGAAATACAAGCGTTGGGTCACTTGTATCACGTCAGATTTATAAGCCTGTGATTACAAGTTACAACTGACACTGTAAGATGTTCAGTCGCTCTCTTGGATAACTTTCAGTTTTATAAAGGTACCCTGCGTCACTCCAACTGATAAATGAAAGCTTGTGACTGTATTGTAGGACTTACGCGTCTTTCAACCTGCTTCTTGGCAGCAGTAAGAGCTTCAATTTCTTCTTCAAATCGTTTCATTTCCTGCTTCTTCCTGTTCTGTTCGGCTTCTTTCATTGTTCTCTCGTAGCGGTACTTGGCGAGATCTGAAAAGAATCCCACCGTTGATTATGACACAGCTGGTGTTAATGTTAGGGTGGCATCCTGAAAAGCAAACGACGCCATCCATTGTCGAGAAAGACCAAGTTTTGGATTTTTGGAAACTGTTTCTTGTGCCATTATCGAAGGCTTCAATGGAAATGTATAGGGCAAAGCTTAATACGTGAGAGGAAAGATAGACGCATACCGAAAAAGTTCAGCAATGTTTCTAATATTCATGCCCTGGCATACTGCCTATTGGTTACCCGTTTTGTAAAGTAACCAGAGCGCATCTGCTGGGGTCACTAAGACCACCAGTAGCGCGGTCTGTCTGCAGTCTGAGGTAAAAAGACACGAAAATTCCCTAAGTCTAGGATTATAGGCCATCAACCATAGACGAAAATTCCTCGTAGTGTATGTGTTTCGCTCGTGAGTTGCTAAAGATAGAAGAACCTTACTAAAGATGATTCCATTACACATTAAACATGACATATCATATGTCATTATTTGTCGTCAGGAGAGAGAGAGAGAGAGAGAGAGAGAGAGAGAGAGAGAGAGAGAGAGAGAGAGAGGAAGACGGGAGAGAGAGAAGGGAAGGGAAGGGAAGTAAAGAAAGAGAAAGAGAGAAACCAAGAGAAGGAAGAAAGAGAAAAACTAGACAGGGACAGCCACAAAGCGGGTAAAAATATTCGAAAAGTTGTACGCGAGTAATGACGGCTACCCGAAAACTTTAGAATGTTTTGTCTTCCCTCTTGCATTAATACGCATTATGATTTCGAGGGTCAAGAGTTATGCAGCAAGGTTGGTTGCAACGCTTAATTAAGTTGGTATCCTCCGTAATGAATCAATTAATTAAGAATCGGCGTCTGCATCTCATTTCGGCATCAAGGTGTTTTCTGAGAAAGCAAGACCTCTAGACACCTGTGATGCAGATGGGCTTCATGTTATAGAAAGTCTAAGAAACCACTCGCGCTTTTTTCCCTATGAAAGATTCGATAGTGCTGGCAAGCATCTGGAGGCAATGTGAAACCTAATCTGGGGCAATAATCCTGCAATGCTACGGGAAGCCATGTAGAACAGAGTAATCCGTTACAGCAAGACGTTTGCCGTTGCGTAGATTCTGTTTAATATAAACCTCCAGAGAAAAACCTTTAAAAGAGGGAACTCAGGGCATTCTTTCACAGTAATGTCTATAAAACTGACTTATAATCGACCAAGAAAAAGAACTGGCAATGTTTGAAATTAAAATAATCATAGCCACAAGTGTTAGCCTTTTATTGCTCTTTACGAATATGTGTAGGGGTTGCCTGCTGTTTAGCTTTATTAACATTAATTTATCACTTTTATACACACGTGCAGTTTGCGTAAATAATGATTTTTGTTGTCGGCGACGCCAGCATTATAAACAGTGTTAGTATACAACAGTGTATTACGCATAAACCGGACGGCATCTAGCGAGAAGAAAGGAGAAGCAATGTAATCTAGTTCCCTTTAAGCTCAAGCGTATGTTTTTATCATTTATAAGTTTCAGCATTAGGAATGAAGTCCAATGAATAAGCATAAAAAGATAAACAGGTTGACTCTCGTTAAATGCGGAAATTAAAAGTAATTAAAATCACTATTCAAGTACATTGGCAATTGATCTTGCTAACTGTTTTGAGTGTTCGAGATTATAGACCGATGGGGAACAAAGAAAACTTAGGTAAAATCTCTAGGATACAAAATTTGAATTTAAATCCCACCGTGGTACGTATTTATATAGCATACATAATATAATAACGTCACGATAATTAACGATTAACCAATACAATGTCATCTCGCTGTTGCGACTTATTTTATTTTATCCTGTCAGGTTGTTTTAAGCAAGCTTATAAAAAACTACGTTAAAAATAATTTAAGCTCTTAAAATTTTACACAACTTCGTTCTTACCGTTGTCGTGCTCTTCATCCATGCTTGACTCTCGCTCTACACTACGCAATTTCCGGACAGTGGGCTTAGTGTCAGTATCCGGGGTTTTTTTCTGCGGTCCAGTCATCTTTCTGGGGATTCTACGCTTTGATGACGTTTCAGTAGTGGCCTAAATGATAAAAAACTGTGATGAAAATTTATTAGAAGAATGGTTATGACTAACTAAATGATCGTCTCCGATTGTCTGCCAGAAACAATGGTTTTAAATAAGTGTCCAGAGGCACAAACAAAAGGCCCAAAAATGGTGTGTAAAGTCCACTTGACAGATTAAAACCACAAAATATATACCTAAGCATTTAATATGCACAAAATATAAACAAAATGTAGGAGAGGAAGAGGAAGAGGCGGATGGTGTACATCTAATAGTAGTAATAGTGGCACTAGCAGTGGTATTAAGTGTGAATTAATTATGGTACCCATGTCCTACTATCTATTCTGTTTTTGATCAATAGTGCTTAACAAAACTTTAATCACACTGCTAACAGGAAAAAAGTGAAATTTGATCCTGTGTAACAAGAATTGAACTCGAGGTATTAATACACCCGACTAAACGTTCGAATCATTAATATTGATTGGCTACATTGACTGACATTAGTATCGAAAGTTAGGAGCTTTCGTTGAACTCAGAGCGCCAGATCGAACATGTAATAATAATAGCATTTTTCAACACGTCTGCACGTCACATGAGCCAAAGCCTCTAACCAGCTTTAATCCTCTGGCCAGTAACAAATATCCTTAAGAAGAGACACAAAGCGCGTTTTTAATTCAATATCATGTTAAATCGTTTCTTTTGCTAAATTCCTGTTCAATTTTGAACGTTGGACCTTCTCTTGTCGAAGAGTAGCAAAATTGCGCATTTGTCTTACCGACATTACAACTTCATAGTCATTTCGGACCGTAGCAACAAAAAAGTAAATTGTGAAACTGGTCAGTGGACTATAAGCGTTTAATTGAGAGTGTGGATCCATGTGGTTCTCGCTAAGTATACAGTATTGATATTTTATTCAATTCCCTGCATTCAGCCTGAACCTCTAAATGTGGGTTTGATTTTCTTTATCATTCAAGCAATGTTGACATTAAAATACATTAATTGAAACGAAGCTGGATCAAAAATATCATTTGGACTAGAAACAGCAATGTGTAAAGTGCTCACATTGTATACTTTGACATCTTCTTTCTTGCTGCCAGATTTTCCTTCGGGCTTTGTAGAACTTGCTTCGCTTGTGTCGCTATCAACCACTCCATTCACCTGTTTCTCATTCTCCGTCGACATTGTACCTGATGCCTGCAAAAAATCAATTTTTAAACAGATCTTCTGTAAATGTTAACACTGAAGATTGTTCTTTAGTAGAGCACATACCGTGAGCACTACCGTGAGTCAGGCTCTCGCCCCTAAAATAGCCTATTCTTTGGTTACCTGCCTCGAGACAGAAAGATAAACAGACATTAATCTGACACGACGTAAAAAATTGTCATTTTTTAATTTATAATGACATAATTCAAAAATCACACAATTTTACTCTAACTTGCTTAATTTTGATGCACCTCTCTTGCACCATGTCTGGGCACTATGCGCGTACATTAAAATGAAGCTGCACTGAACACATGGTTCACCAGATGTGAGGTAACTTTATTTTTCTACTAAGCTTTAGTTTCATATTCTCAGTTCAGCATCCGCATTATTTACGTTTCTTTGGTCTTTTGCACTAGACTGGCTTATTTTGCTTACTCAGCACAAACTGTCAGGTTTCAAAATGTAATGTTTACAAACAAAACTTGCAGGCGTTTCACAATTATTATATTTTATATATAGAAGAGGTGAACTCGAATACTCAACCAAAAAGAGAAATCAGATAGCAAGAGAGAGAGAGGGGGGAAGACAGGATGTAAAGGGAAAAGGGAAAGAAGAGAGAGGTAAAGAATGAGAAAGGAGTGGGAGAGAAAAGAAAACAAATAACGAATTTATTGTTAAAACCTTAGCAAAGAATTCAGACATGCAGGATGAGAAAAGTTAAAATTTGTTTAATATTCATAAGCGACTAAGTTAAGTTTCAATTGTCGTTTGAAGTCCAAATAACTATTTAGCTATCAGTTATCTATACATACCATCCGTTTATCCTTAGTCCTATATCTGTATCATAGATGCAGTGTTTTAATTCGTCTTACCTATCTGATAAAATTGCGGTTTAATCTTTTAAGTCTGCAGTTATAACAGTTTCTACGGTAGAAAATTGATAATGAACACGACTCAAGTTAAGAACCTAAACATTTGGTTTCAATAACGAATCTGAAGCTTCATCAATGTTGCTAATAAAAATGGCTGTGATTGTAAAATGTGTCTGATTAAAAATTTGTTTCTCGGCCCTAACTCTTGCATACGTGTCAGAGCCTCCACCAATAGCAGCCCTAATTCTATATCCTCATGAGAAACTGCTTTCTCAATGCTTTAATTCAACCGTAAGTCTTCTTCTAACTAACCAAATATAACAGATTAAAGAGTGTGCAAAAACTTTCCTTATAATCTAAAATATTTTTTAACTGTTACTCAGTTACCACATTTAGGTGGTGAGCATAAGCTTTGACATGTAAAAGGAAAGTGAAGACACAAAACTCTACATTTTTGCGTTATTAATCAGATGTTTAAATACAGAAAGAAGTTGTCTAATTAGGCAGCGTAACGTAATTGTGAGTCACCGGTGGCACAGATTCAGTTTCAGAACATGTCTCAAGTCACACTTCCACTTAGCGCATCTGGAATTGCGTGGCTTCGCTTTTGCCCGAAAAGAAGAGCGACGTTCGCAGTATGAGAGTTAGAAGAGGAAGCAGAATCATGCAACGACAGAGTCATGCAGATCTTCATCGTAGGTTAATCGTTTTGATTTTTGTGTCCTCTGTATTGTTGTGCCCTCTCCATGCGCATTGCGCAATACCATAGTTTATTGTGACCAAGAAGTAGATATGCAGGATATTGTAATAAAATGCGATGTGCTGCAAGGAGCCTTTTTGCTTTACTTTTTCTTATCTATATTAATGACTTATCTGTTAAAGACGCTAGGCCTGGAATCATAACAATTGTTATGTACGAAAAGAGCACCTCACGTCTCAAACTGTGCAATGTTTCCTACATACAATATGCTTGGTTTGCAAGAGAGAAATTATGTAGAACAAAACTCTTCGTAGCTAGCGCGAAGGAATTGTATTTATCTTAAGTTCAAGGTTGCTTAAATCTGGCTACTTAAATAATGAGAGAATTGAGAAATGAATTAAGCCGATGTAAAAAATAAAAAGAAGTCCGATTAAGCCTGTTTCTCATATTCAAGTCCAGGCTTATTCCCAAAGTTTTCACGTTTTATTAGAATTTCACACAATTATTTATTATTACTGAAAAATAAAAAGAAGTCCGATTAAGCCTGTTTCTCATATTCAAGTCCAGGCTTATTCCCAAAGTTTTCACGTTTTATTAGAATTTCACACAATTATTTATTATTACTGATGTCACTATGAAGTTCTGCAAACTTCATACAGCAAATAATCACCTTTAGATTATTCTAGATTTACAGTGTTAAAAAAGTAAACAGAGCAAGTTAGTCAACGTGAGCAATGTACTGCCTAGATATGCCGAATGGATGGAGCAACTACTTGAATTGAATTGGCCCACCTTGACCATAAAAGACTGTGAAATTTAGTGTGAGGATCTGGGTTTCAGTTTTAAAACTAAAGTCTTCCTCATTTCCCTTGTTTGGTATTTGTTTCAAAAGTTTAAGAAGAATTGTGTTACTCCCTGATTTAAACAGGCATGTTACTTCAGGTAATTTAAAAGAAATTAATAAAACAATATCTTTAGCAGAAAAATTTAATGCTTATGCCACATGTGAATTGCTTGCCCCACTGAAAGAGATGGATGTCAAAGTTGACGTCACAAGCAAGCCAAAATTCCAACTCTATAATTGCGGCTTGTAGTCGTGTTTCATTTTGGTTTGTTTGTTCTGCTGCTCGGTAAAAAGTTAAAACTATTTGGCATAAACTCATAAAGTGGCAAGCGAGTCAGTGTCGTTATACCATGCTAAATAAACTTACAGACGCTGTTTTTTGGCTTACTATTGACAGACAACAACGGGGTGTCTTCTGTTTCTCTTGTGAAAGTTTAATATACAGTATAATAATTTTAAAAATGGATGTATTTTTCCGTACAGTAAAAGCAGCTGGAGTTCGCAAAGATTGAATCTGGATAACTTAGTTTTTTACCATTCTCCGTGGGTAACGTTGTAACAGATGATATTAATGATTGCTAGTAGTTTAAGCAAACGATATAGATCATGCAAGATATATATTTATAAAAAGTTTCCTGACGATTCAAGGGATATTGAAGCAGCTATGATCTTCTAATTAAGCTATGATCTAGGGCAAAAACATTCGTTAAAAACGAATGACGTGGACAGTAGCTGAAAATCATCGTCATTTTTCTTTCAC
This sequence comes from Tubiluchus corallicola, assembly GCA_030141605.1. Classification (NCBI taxonomy): domain Eukaryota; kingdom Metazoa; phylum Priapulida; class Priapulimorpha; order Priapulimorphida; family Tubiluchidae; genus Tubiluchus; species Tubiluchus corallicola. The sequence continues at coordinate 374,090 of JAQGDQ010000079.1, forward strand.
CTCGAAAGTTCTTGTGTGCTTCACAGAGCAATATGTAGCAAACACCGTTAAGTCTAGAGTTGGAAAACAAACTCATTATCGTCACGATACGGGAGATTGAAGCGAACGCGAAGCCTCTGTCTTAGAGTGATTTAAATTAATTAACTTGTTTTTGATTTTCATTAATTTCCAGCCTTAAATTCCCGTGGGTAATTACTGTATTCTTAATGTATTTGGTTGGCCGGCTATAATAAGTTATGCATTTTGGACTGTCTTGATCACTGCGGGATAAGGGAATCTAGTAATCTAAGCAGAAGGTCTTGGTTCAAATCTAGGCTGTATGACAACTTTTTCATATTTCCTGTCGTTCGAGCTTGATATCAAAATATAATCAACTCTGTATTTGTACCCTTATTAATAATATAGATAATCACATTAGGATTACAATAATTAATTGTGCTGTAAATTAATACTAAAAGTTGGCGTTTTAGCAAACTTAATTAATAGTACTGATGCCAAATTTTTAGGTAACTTTCGTTACTTTAATTTAAGTAGAAACAATATGACAGAAATATTTCCCTACCAAAATTTATTATCTTGAAGGCACTGAAGGAACATTGGGTATCATCTTTGGCATACTGCAAGTGAAAGCGAAGCTTTTATTTATAGGGGCACACAATAAGACAGTCCAAAACCACACACAGTAATATAAAATGAGAAAATTTTAAAAGAGATTGTTTTGATGATGTGTTTAAAGGTGCCATTTGGGCCATATAACGCAACATAAAGCTCAGAAGATACTATAAGAAGCTCATATACGCCAGTAAGGGCTGGAGAACATGTGTTCCCTTACTAGCCTTCCTCCTACTTTAAAGGGGGACTAACCTCGAGTCTGCTGAAATGGAGAAAGCTATATTTATATCGGATTACTGCCTCTTTCTCTCTGCCAGTCTATTGCACCTACAGCGAGCTGGCTTCAAACACCACACTGCATCAACCAACTAGGCATATACAGCTTACACAACCGAATTTTGATTAATAAAAGATAATAAACAAGAGTTTCTGGTTCGCTTATGCAGTCCTGTATATCTAGATCTCGTTAGACATAAGAAAACAAATACGCCAAAAATAGAATTGGGGATTGATTTTGCACTGGACGATGGCCAAAGAGTGTTTGTAACATCGTGTTCGGCTTAAACGCTACCAGAAAAATTGCTAGTCCCTCCCTTCATCACTGCACCTCTTTTGTCTTTGGTACAATGATAAAAGAAAATTTAAAATTATTGCTTTTTAAAAAATTCTAACATAAGCAACACCTTAAGCCACTTTTCAAACATTTAAGATGTTATGCATCTCCGATAAAATAACTTTAGGTTCGCTGCTTCATTTGGCATAAGGGAATTGAATTTTTCTGATAACACCCCAGTGCCTGTTTCAGAAAAGAAGTTTTGTACTTTTTGTTGTCCAACACAGGAACACAAATATACTATGAATTCCCGCCTTGCTATAGTGAATCTCACCTGTTCTCTGCGTGAAGAAATTCGAATTTTACTTGATTTTTTCGTAATTTACTGATGCAAAGAAAACATAGAACATTCCATGTTTTCGTCAAACGCGTCTCCTAAGCCTAAGATTTCCATCTAGTTTTTCATCTAAGGCGTCTGACATAACGGAATAGCGAATGTTTTGTATCTTATGAAACACTAAATGTTCTACGCTATTTTTGAGAAATCAGTACTTGTTAGCAGGAAAATGTGGTTCCGGTGACATGCTGCTATTGGAATTTGTCTGAGGAAATTCTCCGAGGCTAAATTTTATTAACACATTGATTAGCTCAGCTAATAAGTCCTTATTGTTATTTGCAGTTTTTATATGCACTTTGGCGCACTGGAAACAGAATCCTGTAGACACTTAAATGCAAGTCCAACTCAATTGTTACTCATGAATTTGTTAACTTCCACAAAAAAATCCGTTGGTTATTATAGGGTGTTTAACGAATTTATGTCGTCTTTGCTACATATTAATTAACAACCTGTTAAGTGTTAACTCTATTTTGCTCTGGAAGCTATAGTTTTGGTAAAAGAAATTTAGGTCTTCTGGAGAGCGAAACCAGGAAAACAGGTGTTTCTAACTATTGGACATTTGCCTTACCGTATCTTACGTCCTCCGTCAGTTTAACAAATGGCAGTCTGGCAGAAGAAACCGCCTATAACCGTCTTTAGACGCAAACATTCCATGTGCTAACCAATTCTGGCGTTGCTTAATTTCATACTTTCCATGATCACGCAGCTATTTCCCTTGTGCAAAACTCGAAAAAGCATTGGCACACTTTTCCATCTCACTGCTCACCCCCCCCCCCGCTTCTCAAAAAATTATTTTGCGGCTTCACCAGTCCCAGCTTCTCCAAAATCATTTTTGTGCACTCTGGGATTCTTCAAAGGTCACATTATTTTTGAGCAAAGTATGACAGCAATTTTGATTCTAGTGTTATATGGCCACCCGCAGCTGCTGTTGCTTTTAAGAGACGAGGCTTACGAATGTTGATAGCGATTTTCCTCGGCTGTTTTATGCTACACTTTCTTTGCTAAATTGCAGTCGGATGCTCTTTTCTGAGATTTTCCCTGCAGACTGTAGAACATGCGTCAAATTTCTGCGCATGAACAGGTTAAAAAAGGCGTTCTATATCGAGACGAACAATGCCTTAAGCAGCTTAATAAAAAACGGCTACTTAACGACTTGCACTTTACACCGATACACAAGGACGCACACACGAGTAACGTATAAAGTGTAGGGATTTTTACGCCATGGTGTTAATTATGCCCACTAAACACGAGACTGCGTGGTTGCAGTCCGACCACACAACTCAGGACATGAAGAATTAAAAACAAAATGGCAAAGGCTAAGATTGGATACCATGCAGGCTTTTAGTCCTGAAAACGGCAAATCAGTGTACGTTGGCAGTAAAACCTGCTTAGATCAAGACACACACAGATAGCAACAATGCGTCACATTGGTTATAGAACATACGTGGACCAAGACTCACAAAGACGGGAAACCTGGGTGTCACGTTGACAGTAGACCGAGGGTAGATTAAGACATACGTGGATGGCAAACTAGTGCGTGACATTGATTGTAGGACTTGCATAAATCGAGACACAGACAAATGGTAAATCAATCGTGTCTTATGTCATGTCGACAGTAGGACCAGCTTAGATCAAGACAAGCATTGATGATAGACCAGTGCACTACGTTGACCAGATGGTAGGTGGCAATTCATGCGCTATAATGACTGTAGGACCTTTTTACACCAAGCCACGCCCAGATACTAAACCAAAAGGTCAGGTTGTCTATAAGAACTACTTATATCAAGACTCGCTTAAACAGCAAATCAATGCGTCACGTTAACAGTAAGATCTGCTTAGATCAAGACACATACAGATAATAGTCTATGCTGCGATCATTTGGTCTAAGTGGGTCCTGGAGACAACTGTCCTTGTCATTAGCTTGGGAAGAAGCCAATGTGTCACATTGACTGTGGTACTTGGTGAGATCAAAATGCACACAAACGACAAACTAAAAAACGTTTTGTTGACGGCAAGACCTACTTAGATGAAAATATACGTAGACGCCAAACCAGTTTGTCACGTTGGCCAAGTAGGACTTGCCTAGATCAAGAAACCCATAGACGATATAGACGAGAGGTGAGGTTCTGTTTAGAGTTAGATAAGGGAAGGAAGATGTCTTTTGGCTAATCTGCGTTACCACCAGAATGCGGTGCTTAAAACTACGTTTAAAGCAATTGCAGATTGGGAATTATAATAATTCTATAACACAGATCGATAAAAAGCTGAAATTGAATAGCTGTGAGCCTGGCATGGAATGTGTTTTGCACAAATTAAACCTTTCACGGTGGTTGAACCTTTTACGGGTTAGTTGCTTCTTCTATCCCATCAGCAGGTGGATACAAATTCTATATATTCTTCGACTACATTTAAATAAGCAAAGATAAATTTTTGCTTGATAAATTTTTTTTAACTATTCTGCCTTATAATGTTTCCAGAAAACTATAGTATTAGGAGCATTTTAAGTAAAACTTGGGTGAGAACAGCCTTAAGTGTTGTTACTTGCCAAAACAACATTTGTTCCTGGCTTAACCTAAACTAAGAGATTAGCCAGCTTCAGTTAAAGTAACAAACATTATTCGCCGCGAAAACAATTAACTTTGTACAAACCGATGCAGTGATCAACACTCAAGGTCCACTAACTTAATTACGTGTTTTACTAAGGCTGGGAGGGATAAGTCCTGCACGAACTCCATCTAATCTAAAATCAATTGTTTATGGGAGCTCTTTTTATCATCTTCAAGCAATCCTGTTCCTCCAACCCATTAGTTTATTGAACACAGTTATCAGAATCCACCATTAATTAGAGCTTAAACTATGAATATCATTTGCTGAGTGCAATGTTTTGTTAGTGTCGCACGTACATCATATTCCTAGTTTCCCTTAGATAGATCTACTTTTTGAAGCTGCATTAAAGATTTAAATCTTGTCTGTACATGAATAGAAACGACTGAGTGAAAAATAAATGACAAATTAATCTGTGCAATTTAAAATATTGAAATTAAAAAATGCGCATGTACTAAAATATTTATATGCTAAGATCGAAACTCATGGGTCTTCGTAAGTACGCATATCCTTGGTCATTTTAAAGACATCCTTAATTATTCTTACTCAAGTATTTGAGCTGGAACTGTTGCTACTTGAGTAAAGAACAGTGTGTCAATATATGTGATTCTCTTCTTTTTCTTCAAAAAACAGAAGATATCTCAAAATGTAATGAATGTTTTACTGACTGTTTGTTTGACTCGGCGGTGACCAAACCAAAATACACCTGCAGCGGTTTCTTGAATATCTTTTTCTGCCGCCGTCTCCACCATTCCTCTTTGTCACCTTCTACAACGTAATCTTTTCCCCTTCTGCTCTCTTTGGATGTGACATGGTAGTGGACTACCTCACCCATACTGCTGTTTCTAGTTCACGTTGGCAGATTCGAGTTATTAATTTTAACCAAAATGGGAGTGTGACGTCCGTGACGTCAGTCTGGAATATAAGAACTACCGAACAGCATTGCAACCCCTTTTAATATAGTTGACTGTATTCTAGATGATTTTGTGTATGTCCCATACTTAGGCTGCATTAATAGCTTAATTTAGCCAATTGCTTATGTTAATTGAATGAGTCATTAATTAATTACTCATCAAGCGAATTTACCTACTACAATAAAGCAAGTTGTGACTGTACATATATGAGCATGCACCTAGTTAGCTCTGGGAAGGGTCCCACCTCATACCTGTCCTAGATCTCCTTTACAAGAAAGTAAGTGATTGGTCATACGCTCAACTGAACAGGCTATCTAGCCAATAAACCGTCGTGTTAAAAGACAAGGTCATCCAGTTTTACCTGTTCTAGAAATTGAAACCAGGTTCAACACAGTGTGTCGAACGTGCTAATCCAGCGAAGTTGTCGAATATGGCTTCCGACGAATATTTATTAACAATCGAAGTCAAGGCTTAATTAATGTGGCGACAGAAAGTGATTAAAGGGCACTGACACACCAAAGGGTTAGGTGTACGAGCCGTGAGGCGGAAATACCAATAAACTGGCTATTATTCGTTATCTCACGTACTGCTGTAAACGGGGATTCAGGAGATCTGGTGCAGAAACAACCACGCGACGACCAGACGTTGTATCAATGGTAGTTTCACGAGCTCCATGGGTCAGGACTCCACTGCACTCCACTACTAGGATTTGAGAAGTAACCACTTACGACTCCGGTACACCTGACAAGCGTTGTAGAAGTGACCACGTAAGATTCCACCCCTGCTCGAGCTTTGGAAGAGTAACTGTTCAAGATTCCACGAAGTTCGCATAACCGTTTAGTCACGTTATTCAAGCTTCCAGAGTGATGGAGAACGTCAAATGTTGGAATCCGACAGTGCCCGACTGCAGTCACTACAACTGATAAGTATACTTACCTTACATCCTTCTCCCTCACCTGGGTTGATCTAACTAGTCTTCTGTTTATCTTAGATTATCTAGAAACGTCGTTTGTAATAATAACAACTTTGTTGTTGTTTTGGATTAAAGTGAATTGTTTTTTAGTTCTTATTATCTCATTAAACCAAGAATTTATCGGTAATGTTAAAAACTGTTTTGTTTGCTTCTATTCGGAATACATGTCTGTGTACCATGCTTAAATGGAAAGGTTCACTGAACCCACGTGTCAGCATGTATCAGAAATTAGTAGAAAAAAGTGTTTGTGGTGTCATAACGAAAGCGCCCTATATCACAAGGGCTGCCCCACATATAACAGGCAGTACTAGTTATTTTAACGTCTTCTTGGAGAAGAGTGCACGAAATTTACACTTCACTGTGTATCAGCATGAGCCGTGATAAGTTCCGCCTGCATACTTTGAGTCAAATCATGTTTGAGAAATCATTACTGCCTCAAAATTGCCTGTGATTGATCTCATTTTAAATTGTTGCATATTCAAGTACTCAGTCTCAGAGTTGTAAAGCTAGTGTTATATAAATAAATGAACATATACATAAATGAGCATATATATATATATGCGACAGTGTAAATTTTTAAGTTTATATATATATATATATATAAATAGATATATATATATAGATAGATATATATAGATATATATATATATATATAGATAGATAGATAGATAGATAGATAGATAGATAGATAGATAGATATATTGATATATATGTATGTATGTATAACTTAAAAAATTACACTGTCGCATTTTGGTTTCTACCCCGGACCTTAAAGAACCATAGCTTACTAAAAGCCTAGGTACACATCTGTCCCAACATTACCTAAATACTGATAAAAAAAATTGAAGTTAACTGAAGCTCTTAGGAGAAGTTGAATGGCAAATGAAAAACTGGTCGATGTACAGCGTCCTTGACCCTCTGACCCCAAGGTCACCGTTCACCGCACCACTTTCAAGGCTCATACCCCAGCATCCGAACTTTAAGTTTCGTGACTCTAGCCGCCCGTGAGTCAATATGAATTAAGAAGTGGAAAATTGGATATCTAACATGATGAAATGACAAAATCAGCTTTTGGATTCTCCTAGAACCTGGGCGCTGTCAGTTACGGATAAAAATCAAAAACATGTCAAAAGATGTACGGATGCATGAAAATATGTGCGTCTGACACTGACAAAAGACATTTTGACAGATTTGTCATACTATCAACGCCAAACCATTACATCTTTTCTCATAGACACCCACAGTCTTTTAAAACAAAATATCCACTGTTTCTATCGATGTTAACCACCTTAAAATTCTAATGTAACTCGACTGATGGGCAAATCAGTTATGACAAAAGCCAGAAAAAACATACAATATTAGGTCAAGGAGAAAATCAAGAGAACAGAAGAGGATTGGACAAGATAACATTCATAGTGGTATAAGTAGTATATCTTTTTGTCATAGTGGAAGATGCAGATAAAAGTGGTTGGATCTGAATTTCCCGATACGTTATTTCTTCATAAGAATTTTTAACTTTAATTAAAACTTTATAAAAATGCAATATTTCAGTCATTGGAACATCCATCAAATATATATTTTGTTATCGTGTTAATGTGTCAGAAACTTCATCGTCCGTCCCTTCAAATCTTAGCAGCAAAGATATTGTTCTAGCATCATTTATATGACTCAATCATAAAAACCTACAAGATTCAGTTGGAAGAACTAGTAGGGCAGTTCACATGATAATAAAATGTGGTCTCACCGTCTCGCAATGAAGTTCACCACTGGCTGACATCCATAATTATGTTCTCCCCGACTAGTTCACATGATAATAAAAAATGGTCTCACCGTCTCGCAATGAAGTTTACCACTGGCTGACATCCATAATTATGTTCTCCGCGACTGTCATCGTGCATGCAGTTTATATAATTGAAAATTATGTAAGAAACCTAATTAACTAATTAAGTTGTTGGGCTTTTAACAAGTTTATTACTGGAAAAAACATTTTGCAAGAGACATTTTGTATAGTCGGTCAAGATGTTCACGTAGGCGTAGCAGAATATATGGCTTTTTTCAAATTAGTTTTGAAGGACTAATACAGTTAAAGTTTTAATTTTTAAACTTTCAGTGAACATTGAATAGCCAAATTTTAAAACAAAATTATGAAAAAACACAGCAAACTTACCTTTGCCAGTGCCGTGGCTTCCTCACTACCCGGCATGTCCGATTGGCTAAATCCGGATTCTGACGGACGGAAATTCACTAATGGCGGCGGTTGGAAGAAGCAGCATGTATCGTGGAGGAAGCAAACTTGAGTAGGGCAGCCAGCTACGTCAAGCTGATGCTAAATACAGCTTCTCTGTGTAACCTATAGCTGCTGATTCCCTCTTACAAGAGGGGAAGAAAGAGAGATGCTGGAGAACATTTTCTTCAAATGGCTTATAAAACAAGGCTGCGCTTTTCTATATAAAAATACAGTGCTAGTTTCACAGCTTTTTGTTTCTATGTTTGTTTATTTGTTCGTATACATGTATGTTAGTTTGTAAATACATATTATTGGACGAAAAGTACTGTTTTCAGAAATAAAGCAGTGTTATAGTAATGATGGTAATGGACGGTGAAGCTCTTCTTCAGAAAATGACTGAAACGACAACCTTAGTTACGTTAGTTTTACATTCTAACTTCTAATAAATTCACTGTAAGTGTTTACTTTTAATAGTTTTTTAATAAAGCTATATCTAGATTACTTTGGACATGCTGTCATGCCATGTGAAATGCAAGCTTGTGTAACACGATAAACACCAACCCTAACTAGTCTATATAATTTTAGAGAAGCCTTTTATTATATATGTAACAACGTAGGTAAGATGAGTAAAATGGTGAAGCACATATACAAGCAAACTAGAATTCACCAATGAAGAGCTCTCATCGGCGCCAGGAACCGAACTGGGGTTTTGGCTCACGGTCCGGTTCGAGGTTGATCACAGGATGTGACTAAACGCCATTGTTATGAGAATCTGAGGATTGTTACGAGAAAATGCAATGCCGTCCGGTTACACTTGTAGTACCTTGTCAATGGTATATGCTTTCGCAAAAAACGTGGTTACTGATTCTTCTACTGTTACATTCTCCACAAGCACAAGATCAAACGCTGAGTAATATGAACATATTAGTGCATAATATTGTACATTGTATTTATATATTGTGTATTTATTTCTAACCTCTATAAACACTGGAATAACATGTTATTTACAGATGTTATTTACTAAATTGAGAACAACTAACTGATTTAATATTACGTAACTTTACTATTCTGTACTTGTCGTTAAGTTATTTATATGGACTTGCCCTAAAAAGCATTTACTTATTTACTTGTTTGCTTGCTTCCTTACTTTCTAACTCACTCACTCACTGTTAAATAATTAATTGTAGCCTTGTAGGCCCACTGCAAATATAGCCTACTCTTTCAAACATACAATGATTAACATGCTTTACAGGTGCTTACAATTGTATACAGATAGGCCTACACTACCGTTTTAACGTATGGAGGTGTGACTTGACTTTTTTGTTTTCGCTATCCTTATTTAATAATATAAAACGGGTAATTTTTTAGAAAGATATAGAACCATGTTAGGTGTCATATAGCATTTAAGTGAGAGTACTAATAACTAATTTTCTTTTATTAGATTAAAATTAGCAAATATAACAAAGCGCCGTACAAAATACAGCTATATGCATATTTATCTACAAAAGAGGTTACAACAATAGGTGTCGCTTCCAAGAGTCTACATGGCGACCAATAAGCCCTTGTGTACCGGAGGGGCTGACTTATATTCATGCGCCGCTTCGGATATGATTCAAATCCGGAGGCGCCTCGTTACATTAATGAGATTAAGTAATTGCCTGGTTAATTAGGCCTATATTGTGAAGGAATAATTGCCTGTAATAAATTTACTACGCCAACGCGAGCAATTTTTATCTAAAACTCGGAAAGAATATAGAACTGTTAAAGATACATTAGCTTTTGTTAGTTCAACAATTAGTTTAGTAGATGGTGACACATAAGCTGTATATACTCTTTGCAATGTAAACAGTGCAAGTAATTGTGTATTTGAGTAATGTGTTAACCGAAAAGACCGAAAATTGACCGAAAAGAGGTAGCATTATGACTTTATAAGCTGGTACCTTTTGAGTTCCTCAGCGCTACGAAACTGTGATAAACGATTCTAGAACTAACATTGTTATTATTCACAAAACCTAGCCTGGGCAACTTAGATTATTTAATTATACCAAATCTACAGTAAATTAGTGATTATACAAAGTCTTTTAGACTGTCATGCATAAGTCGTCTACATGTATTTTTGTTCCTATAAATAGATATAATTGAAACATCCTTATTAGCTAAGATTCAGATTTGTTCTACCACTAAGCAAGATCTTCGTTGCAGAATTTAGTTGCATAATAATTTTTTTATTTTCATGTATAACCATAGTCATAAGGACGACTTGGTATCTGGAAAGCAATTTTGTTTCAACATGAGTAAAAGATCTAGAATTAAAGGCCAATTTTTACAAGTTTGCGCGGCAGCAAACTTTTTTCATTGAAGACGAGCATTTTGGTCGTCCGATAATAACGTTTAATCTTTCATACAAAAATCTTGATATCACGCACATGTCTTTGAAAGAAATTATTAAATCCTCGTTGCGATGACTTGATAAACAATTTTTGTTGTCTTGTACATATATAACAGTGATACATTTTCTGGAATACGTGACAAATCCTTACTAAACGTCCACCCATTTTTCGTGTTTTCCCGTATGTTTGTACGATAGCAGCAGTTGTCAGCGAGCAAGAGTTTGTTAGGCTTAGTTAGGGAGGCGTGACTTAGCGCTCATTGCCAATCTGTGTTTTTTATGTAATGCGGGTTTAATTCTAGGCCGTCGGACAAACTTTGAACTGCGGGGAAGTCTCTTCTCGGCCATGCTTTCATGGTGTCTCAATAGCCACATTTAATGCAGCATATATTATGCTTACAGACAGACATGTATTTGACGTATAATGTATTCAGACCTTGTCCGTTTTCTAACTATAAGTTCCAGTAAAAGATGTTTAATACAGTGACTATTTTATTTTATTTGCAAGTTGAATGATTTGCCGTTACTGCTTCTTTGTTACAGCTTTGTTGCCATAAATTTAGGTTTCTTGCAATTTCTGATTTATTCACGTAGTACCTGTAGCTTTTTCAGGGTGTTTTGCCTTGGTTGGGTTTTAGTAAGAAAGAAATCATCACAGAAATTGTCTAGTATAAAAATTTTAGCATCTTGGGTAGTCAATAATGTGAAAATTCAATGCAAGGTAGAAACAAAGTGACGCGTTTAGCTAGATGATAATTGCATCAGTTAGAAACACTTTCTACGCACGTTGCAGTAGAATCATGACGTTTGATACTATTATGCCAATATGTTTGTTGTAGACATTGGACAGGCAGAACTCTAAAATAAAAGAAATACGCTCTCAAGACAGGTAAACACAGCAGTAAATCCAGCAAAATACTAGACAGTGCTATGCCAGTGGCTTGTCAGCACCACTTTCGACGTTCCGAGTATAGATATAGTGAAGATAAAGAAAAATAGTTAATAATGAAGAACGCCAAAACATAGATGGCACCACGAGCTACTCTGCTGGCGACCTCGTGTATACACGTGTTTTGGTGCATAACGGTACCATTCTTGCTTGAAATCTGTTTTTAAGTGTTTTATTAAAATATTGGAATTTAAAAAAAGAAAAGATAGATTTTGGTGTGCGACGAAAATACAGTAATTGTAGTTTCTTGACGTGTTATTGTCCTTGACATAGGTAACTTGAACTGGTGAGCCAAGTATAGTTACTATTGGCAGTATTGAATCTGTTTTTCCCTGACGAAACTTTTTAGTAGGTGTTACTTTATTCAGTTTATTATAATGATGTTAAACATAGGAAAAGTAAATTCACTTGATTATGAAGAGTTTACTGAGGTTTTTGGCAACGTGGTGGAGCATTGTCCGATGATAACAGCTGCAGTATGGTCTAAACGCCCATTTCAAGACGTGAATGAATTTCATAGAGAAATTTGTATGTTCATTGACGCTCTGCCTAGCAGTGGTAAGTTAAAAAAATTTGCGTATATATATATATATATATACATACATACATACATATGTATACGTATATATATATATATATGTAAAACTAATCTTCCTTAAAGGCAATCTGTTTTGTTATTTTCTATTTTTACAGTAGGCTTACACTCATGCTTAGCCTTATGCTTTTATCAGTGGCATGGAGACAAAATATGCCTCCTGATTTGTGTCTTCTTTCTTCACAGTTTGTTAAATGAGATGTAACAAGAGGCACAATAGTTAACATAAAAAGCTGATAAAGTAATATTGCCTGATAACATTAAAATATAAATTTAGATTTCTCAGATTTGTAGTGGAAATATGCTGTAAAAATTGCTGTATAAACATCTCCATGAATCCAAGATTTCTGCATTATGCAGGTCACGAAGGTATTCTCAGATGTCATCCGGACCTAGCAGGTGGGTTAGCAGAGGCTGGAAAACTTACTACCGAGTCCAGCCAGGAGCAAGCCAGTGCAGAATTGAACACATTAACGGAGGATGAGCGACTTAGGTTATCAACTGCAAACGCAAGTTACAAATCAAAGTTTAATTTTCCATTTGTGATATGTGCCAGACAAAATAAGAAAATTGCTATAATAGATGGTATAAAGCGGCGTGCAGAGAACACATTTGAGGAAGAATTGTTTAATGGCATAGAGGAAGTGAAAAAAATTTGCTATTTGAGACTTTTAAATATCGTGAAAATTGGCACAAATGGAAAGCTCTAAGAATATGACATCATAACTAGTGGCATAACTAGACCTTGTGGCACCCAAGGTGGCACTTAAGTTTGCCACCTCCCTCGTCGATGAAAAATACAGTGCAGCAACATCCTTGTGATTTTAGATTTGTAAAATTTAGCAGTGTTGCAAGTAAGTATGCAAGTACTTTGACCAATGTTTAAATGTTTGACCAATTAATGTTAAAATGTCACTAACGAAAATGCAAGCCTGCAACAATAGGCACGCAAATTATGTGTCACTATGCCTACAACGATTATCAATGTGCATATTATACAACGATTTTTGCGTAATCGTACACACACTATAAATTTTGCAACACATTTCTACTGTTCCGACAGAATCAATTTTATTAGTGCACTTAGTCAAAGTGCTGCCCATTAGCTCAAAGTGCTGCCCATTAGCTGCTTTAGCTACGCCGCTGCATGATATGTGATCCAAAAGGTTATTGCATAATGTCATATATATGACACAAACTACATTGTACATGATAAAATGAATTTCTGAGTTTTCTTTATAAATTTTATCCAACTGAAAACATCAATCTGTGGTGTTTTATATCAGTGGTGTTTCTTTGTTGGTGATATATTCTGGTCTTACATGGTTGGCAATTAATATAGAATCAAGTTATATATTTTTTGCATAGCATTTATAATTTTTATTTTTACTAAGATTTTTATATAAATTGTAAATAATAATTACCTAAAATCTGTTAATACATTAAAATATAGTAGCTACATATTGTGCACCATTATTGACTTCCTCTTGGTAAATTTTGGAATATATAAACTGCATTAAAATTCACTTTTAATAAATAATCATTTGCCCTTCGATGTTCGGACATACATGTTTTGCTTAATTTATACAAAAGATGAAACATTTACATCTGTTACAGTGTGAAAAATTGATAAATAACTCTACTAAATCAAACAATAAATAATAAAATTTCACAAAATTGATTGAGTTGTAATATCATACATAAAATATAAATATACGTGTAAAAAAGAAGCATTACATATATGATAAATTTTAAAAATTTGTAATTGTACATTTGTTCTAATGTTGCCTACAATTTGTAATCATCTTTGCTTTATTTCAATAGTGCATTTTGTAATAGTTTGCTTTCCTACATTTCATTTTTCTAGTTGTTGCTCTTCATTATATTTTCTTTTTTTACACTGCTGCTATGCACGGCACTGTCGGTTGACTATATTCCCTGAAAATAAAAGAACAACACTCGTTATATGGCCAACTATTAGTATTGACAATCGATTACCGATGCTGTTCAAAATCGCCTGACAATGTTGTACAGCATTACTGTAATAACTTTTTTCAGCGCAACAGAATTAAAGCTTCTAAATGAATTAAAGTATTCATTTTTACTTGGTTTGATACTTTATATGCTTACACCAGGCTTTGTTTTATGGATGTGTGTGTAATTTTGTTAAGGTATGGCAGCAAAATGATTCCACAGAAGTGACAAAGCTTTCAAGTTTCGTGCTTTTGCTCAAAATCAGTTTTCAAGTTGTAATCTATGGGACTTTCCATGACTTACCATAGTGCTTTGCAGTACTTTTTTATTTGTGCTTAACTTCCTAAAGCTGCATTCTTAGCTGCTGAAAGATTCCCTGATCTTGGTCACCTTTCTTAGCTCGATACTTCATTGTTTATAGAGTCATTTAATAGCCACATTAATAGCAAAGTGGGTGTGCACGTGTGACTGTATAGTGCAGATAAACTGATAAAAATACTCATTTTGACTTACTGTTGTGTTATGCCATCCATTGTGCATTCCTTCATAATAGTAGGATAATGAATTTGATGAAGCTGCTCTTTCTCTTCATTATTTATCTCTGTGATGTACATCATTTTTTGGTTTGGTTCTAATGATTTTCCTAGTATCGACGGAATCATCATGATAATGCCACTTGCAGTGATAAAAACTCCAGCAAGATAAAATGATGTGGAATAAGTGAGATTTGTATCATAAAGCCAACCTGAAGGTAAATAAAATTATTAATACTCATAACACTGAAAAAGCTCACCAAGCCATATATATTGGGCCTAAGTAAAAAAAAGTAAAGCCACATTGCAGCATATTACATTTGAACATGCCCTTACAGGAAAACCATTGAATATTTCTTTAATTTATAAATATCAAAAAACCCTGTACTAATTAATATTTGAGATTTGTCAGATTTCGTCAAATAACAACGATTCGATATTTACAAAGTATTTAGATGTAACCATATTTGCTTCTGGGTTTTCCTACTTAAAACAAAAAGTTTTATGCAAGTCGAACATTAAAAGTGAGTTGACATTGTTGCTACTTTTTGTTTCTGAATCATGCGAGAGGTTGCACAGTTGTGAGTAATTATTCCATTGTACTTGACTGACATGAAGGATGAGAAAATGATCCTGTGAAGATGTATGTACCACCAAAAATTTGAATTCTGGTGTCATATGTTCATATTTTAAAAAAATGTCCTAATGCAGTGGGCAATAGTCAGTGAGTCACTTCAGCATATTTTTATGTGCACTTTATTTCATTTACTTTTATGTCTAGCTGATAAGGACAGTAAAGATAGGGCACAGTTAGAAAGATTTGTTGTTAACACTTGCCTGTGCAAATACTAGCACCTTACTTGCCCTAGTTGTATATCAGTACAGTGTACACGTTTCTTTTCACTGTATGTAGTCGATTAAAACTTGCAATGTGACTCCAGGATTTCTGTAACACAAATTTGTCCACTGCCTAAGTGTCCACTACCCAAATGTCATATAGTGTAAATGTCCACTGCCCAAATATGTACTGCCAACTGCCCTGCCTAAGGGTCTATTGCCCAAGTGAGCATTGCTTAAATGTATATTGACCAAGTGAATTTCCAATGAAATCAGCACGTGTGTGTTACAAGTGTTCTGAAGTATAAATCTGAATAGTAGCATCCTTAACAGTTCTTTCTGCTGATATTGCACAAATGCGCATTCAAGTTACTGAACCAGTAACTACGTTCTAGCAGGATATACTAATCTCATTCAGTGAAAAAAAAGTTTGATCAATTAAAAATAATTCAATTGTATTACTTTATCATAACTCTACATTTCAATGTATTGGGATCAAAGGTAAACTGGAGATTTTTGTATGCTACTTAACTATTGAGTGTAGCTAGTTATAAGCTCTTATGTTTACTTGCCTGAAAGAGGTGGTCCAGCTAGAGCTCCAATTGCCATGTACATGCACAAAAAGCCATAAGCATTATTGAGATGCTTATCTTTTACAAATTCCAGTAGTAACAATGGTGTAAGTGTCCCATAGGAAGCACTAAGAAACCCTAAGATCATGGCAAAACTTCCAATGTAACTATACGTCCTACTAAAAGTAACACAGAAACTAAACAAACCCAACAGTATTAGTGAAATTGAGTATAATCTTAGTGATGTCAGTTTTGGTTGGTTTGCCAGAAAGCCATACAACAACCTGCCGATTAAGTTGGAGATTCCGACAAGGGACAAAAGTATGGCAGATTGATAGTTGGAGTACTTCAGTTCTATTGTGGCATAAGCAGGCAAGACTAGCATCTCTATGGTTAAGCCGCAGCATAGTAGTGTGTTGTTGATGCTCAGTTTTATGTAGTTCTCCACTTTGAACATGGACAAATGGAGAAGTTTTGTCTTTGGCAAAAGCTCTTTGGAAGATACCCGAATAGGATAGCATGCGGCAGCACATACACACAAGTTCATCATAAGGGCACCAAATATGAGTGTCGCTTGTCTCCAAGGATAGTAATGAAGGACATATTCCAGCAAAACAGGTATGATGAATAGTCCGACTCCACAACCAGAGGATGTCAATCCTACAGCAATAGTTCGTTTTCTTCTGAAGCGACGCAGAACTGGAAGCATGGCTGACAGCATCACCAGTCCATTCCCAGCTCCTACAAAATGAAGAATTTTCTGTTAATTTGCATCTAGCTTGCTTAAATAATTGGACAAAAGGGCCCAGTTGGCAAAGTCAGTTTTAACTAAAAGAATGTGGGATTGAATTCCCCTGGTGATTTTAGTGAGTTCCTTTCGGTTTAGTGAGTTTTGGTCACTGTTTTGGTTAATTCATCGAACAATATTTCTTTTGGTCAGACCAGCTGTTTACTTAATTATTTGTGAATTTTTTTTGTCACTTTGCTCTTGTTTAATGTCTGGTCTGAATAATGTGCCTAAATCAATAGTATGCTTGTAGTTTTTTCATTTTAAATGTGAAGGAACATGTAACTTAAAAGCTGCATATATAAGATTTAATAGTTATTTTATCTGCAATAGTTCCTACAAAGAACCTTTTAGGGTTTCATGTCCCCAGGTCTTGATTTTTTTAGTATTAAAAGCATGCCTCAGTCTTTTAGGCTGAACCATTGGATATTAAATAGTATGTCAAACAGAATGTATGCAATGATTTTATTGCACTTTCCAGTTTTGTTAAAAGAGTTCTCATCACTGATCCTTTATACATATTTGTCAACATCTTAATAACAAACAAGTAATACATTAAAAATATCTTAGAATTGAACCAACTTTTAAAATGATAAACCATTGTATATTCTATTCTTACCAAAAATTCCAAAACTGAAATATAAATGGTAGATATGTTGGGCAAAACTGCTAGCAATCAGACCGAGACCAGTGATGATGCCACTGAGGAACAATACGGTTCGACATCCAATTGCATTAATAAAGATTCCTGATAAGCAAGCTGCAATAAAAAATGCAGTTTCTTAAATTGATGTTTTTTGCAAAACTATCAGTGCAAGCAAAGCAAATTCAACTAAGGCTTATTTGATAATTTGTATTTATGATGATGATGGTGATAATGATGTTGATCATGAGGACGAAGACAATGATGATGATGATAATGACAATATGATAATGGTAGTAGTGTTCATTATTATCTAGGCTGATATTCGAGTCCTTAGCAGGCACGTTATGTCTATTATCGACAAAAAGATCACACTAACTGTAATCTGCAGTGATGTGGCATGGAAAAACAGTACAAAAAATGCACAATACAGCATTGACATTTTTTTATATAGCAGTAACGCGTGAAATCGCATTGTCTTATTTGCCTGCCCGAAAAGCTTTGACAGGAGCATCTTCTGAAGAACTAAGAACTAGGGTCTGAATGCGACGTATTTATGAAACGTGTATATAAAGGGTTGTCCACAACAGTCAGGTTGACCCTGCCACATGGCTAGCAGCATTGAAGTGCGTTTGAGCGCAGGGTTACGCTTATTTTTGTTTTTTAAACACGTTTTGCGCTGCACGTTTAGAGTTCACCTTAAAATCTAGCGCAAAAGTTCTACAAATTGCGTGATGCTAACAAATCGCATACATTCTCTAGCAGAAAAATCGAATCTTATCGAATTTAGAGAAATCTAGAGTCAGAAACTCCACCAACTGTTAGAGAGACCTGTAAATCTACATCTTATTTCACGTCTTAACTAATTAACTGTGCTGATGTATTATGTGATGCCCTGACTGTTGTATACTATAGTTACTACTGTATACCATTTTAGTCTACATGTGTAAGGTGTATATTTTAATGCCTAGAACTAATCATTATATCCGATTGTTTTCATATTTCGCTCAATACAATGTTGTTGCAATGACATACAGACTACAGTAGTACCATGCAAACAGCTGATTGTGTGCAAAGCGCTGCATCTCGCTCAATACAATGTTCTTGCAATGACATACAGACTACACGGACTACAGTAGTATATCATGGAAACAGCTGATTGTGTGCAAAGCGCTGCATCTCGCTCAATACAATGTTCTTGCAATGACATACAGACTACACGGACTACAGTAGTATATCATGGAAACAGCTGATTGTGTGCAAAGCGCTGCATCTCGCTCAATACAATGTTCTTGCAATGACATACAGACTACACGGACTACAGTAGTATATCATGGAAACAGCTGATTGTGTGCAAAGCGCTGCATCTCGCTCAATACAATGTTCTTGCAATGACATACAGACTACACGGACTACAGTAGTATCATGCAAACAGCTGATTGTGTGCAAAGCGCTGCAGTTCGTTCACAGCTAGCGCATGCGTACATCGGTATTGTGAGCTCTGCTATAACTAGTGGGATATCGTTTGCGTCGAGGCCCTAGATAAATAATGGAAATGAATTTGCCACCAGTAACAACTGCTACAAATAAGGTCAATAAACTTAATTCAAAGCAGTAACCCATTTCAGTGGTATTAAAGGCGAAGACGTTATCTTATTGACTGTATAACTTCTTTTTATTTGAGGCTATTCGGTATTACTGGCAAAACAGACCAAAATAAATCAGAAATGTAAGCAAAACACGTACAGTAGAGATAATACAACAAATAAAGCTGTCTGCAAAAAAATTATTAAATTACTTTTCTGTTTCGTTAATTAATCTGCTTTGCAGAACTAATTTTCTCTACTGAATTTCACACAATTTTCTATGAACTAGTATTTTATTGTTTTAGTCCGACTATGGTTTCGAAGATGATAGTAATGCCAAAAAGCCTCATTATATAAGGTCATGTCATTGCCTTTGGTGTCAATAAACTTAGGTTGCATATTTAGTATTCATGCAGTTGAGGCGACGCATTCTGTTCGCCAAATCGATAGCCTTGTTTTATGATAGGGTTGTCAAAATACCCTTGCTGAAGTTAAAGTAAATAGGTGAATGCACAAAAACCTTGGCTATTAGCCTTGGACTAGAGATTCAAAACGGAAGTATATTATTGTGAGCACTTAATAGTTATAACACTTACCTACGCTTATCCATAGGCGTACGAGCTAGGGAGCTGGGGTGTGGGGTGCTACCGCCCTCCGGCATTCTGACAAACACTTTTTTCAGGCAATCACCAAATTTTTCAAGCACCGGCCAAGTGATGAAAAAATAAAATTATATTTTTCATAAAAAGAAACCTCGAAATTTCTCCATGCCGCCAAATGAAGTGCCCGAAATCCGAGCATTTTTTTATCATGGGGTAGGGTGAGGCAATTCCCGACGTGGGACTTTTTCGGGTTGGCACTATATTTTTCGGGCAAAAGTGGCTCAGCCTCTACTGGAAAAATCGACCCGTACGCCTATGAGTTTCTCTGAATCACATTGTAACGCATTAAACTTCAAAACGTTCTTGGCCCACTTGTGCTGACAATTCAGGGTTTAAAATCCAAACATGATAAGATACCGTGTGCAAAAAACTTACCTGATATGTACAGAGCCGCGTTGCTGACTGCACAAATCCAGGCAACAGCTTGGCTGCTATCGTCAAATTCCTCCAGAAATACCACATTGAAAATACCTATGGACCACTGAATGCCGTAGCTCAAACAGTAAGCCGTCATAGCAGCGAAACATACGACCCAAGCCCAGCCATTGTCTACACTGGCCGGCATAACCTCTAGTTTTCTCCTTCTCTAGTACGAGCTGCTGCTTGTACACACAGCAAGAAGCAGTCCTTTCATCGATTTGCTAGAGATGGAAAACTCTAGAACGACCCGAACCAGCAGCCAGCAGATCCAGTTAAAACCGGTACGTATTGCTAATAACGATTACGTGATGGCTGTCAGAGTTTTATGTTGACAAAGAGTCCAGGACGAGAAAAATATTCGAATTCTACTCGCTCCGCTTGAGTTTGTGTACATTTAATCCTACATCAAAATGCAGCATTGGTAGATGGCTAATGATGCAGAATGATAAGTTATTGCAAACTCGTGCCCGAACTCATCACGTGACTTCCTTGTATAATAACGTCTTCACTTTAATCTGCTAAACGAAGTGAGCTGGACTAATTTTAGAATGATGCTTCGGTTTTTCCACGGATTCACGCATTTTGGTGCGATATTTGTTCTAGCAAGAGTGTTGATCTTACCTCATTGGGGCTTTCCTCTTCCTATTGGTCATCGCAGTAAACGTCAAACTTATGGCGGTTCTGATTGGATGGGACAGTTGCCACCGTCTGTATCGGACAATGTTCCAATTAATGGGCTTGCCATTCCAGGTACACCGCTCATCCTTTTTAACTTTTTGTGGTATTGCATTTGTAACTTACATTTGCGCAGCTTTCTAGTTTCCATCTGCGTTAATTTACAAGATGTGTAAGTGTGACTAATTACGTTCACAGGTATACTATCTAAGTACTAACAGCAAATAAAAGTTGTTGAATTTAAATAACAAAATTAACAAAATAATAATTATAGAACTGCATAAAAATTAGCTGTACACATGTAGTGCACAAAAATCTTGAATTTTTTCCTTGCTATAGTGACTTTGAGATAGTATCAGTAGTACACATATAACTCCAGTGGGTCTGCTCATGTTTTATGTGACATTTCACCGAGAATTAATTAAATTACTGTTTATTAGACTTACACTGTGTTAAATTGCTGATTAACTGAATACCTCACTGCCTGCCAGCCTACCAGCCTACCCTATTAACTGACTAAATAGCTGAATGACAGATTGACTAATTGAGTTGATTGACCCACTGACAAATTCGCAAAGTCTCAAAAGACTTAATTAATTCTTAGCTCTTAGGTTGGTGTTAATCATTTAACTTAATAGTGAATCACCAAAATTTACCTTAGTTGTTAGCTAACCAATTTACCAGCTGAATGTCTTGAATGTCTGGTTGATCAGTTTACGTACTGACTGGTTGGTTGTCTGACTCACTGAATAACTGACTGACTGGTTGGATGGTTGGCTGTTGGCTGGCTACCTGATCTAACTCTCTGACAGTCTGAATGTTAACTAGTTGCGTTTCTGAGTTTCTTAGAAACCTGGCGTTTCAATGCACAATTTTAATTGGTAACTTAAACTCCGCATCAATTTTTTTGTTATGTTGCCAGTCAAAAAGCTCAGCAGAATTCGTCTCCTTGTAGTACATATACTCGTAATACTATACGCCATAATTGCATCATACTGGAGAGATCAACAGCGGATTGGTATACATGTATGTAGCTAGACTGGAAAAATTATTTTGTGTTAGTAAACTACAAAAAGGTCAAATATTCTGTAAAAAAAACTGTGCATGGCATATAAAAACTATATACTGCATTAATGAGTAATACATATAATTACGTTTTTCCGTTTTAACCTTCAAATAACCTTTAACCTTGTGTCATTTAATACAGTTAAACAACTTTAGTTACAAGTGTCAATTTAATATAATGCACAACATACTTTGTGCATTCACCATCGAAAGTCAAATTTCACCTCCACCATCGGACCAATTACATTGATCATAATTACACAATTTGTTTCATGGCATGCTTTCAAATGACATATTACAAGATACACTTTCTACATTCCTCGCCAAAGATCACATATTTGATAGACAGGCCAGCCCGACCCACCCCCCGACATTGTTCCAAAATTTATTTAATTATCACAGTTTAATTGTCTCATGACGAGCTTTCAAATGATGCACAACACCAAGTAGTTGCACATTGCACACTTTTTTTTACAAAAGATCTCCCTTTGTAGACCCATCCTCCAAAGCTGGTCCCTCCACAGCCCCACTCTCTTAACCAAAGTAAATTAATTAGATTCTGTGTACAAGAACTCTACAGCTTCTATCACTCTCCTGAGTTTCAGTAACTTGTTACAGTGTGTTAAAGGCCCAGGAGGAGATAGCTTCAAAACTTTTTTGAGAAACACCCATCCAAGGTCACCGAGTACAGATCCCGAGTTATTAACCCAAATAAAAGCCGCAGGAGAAATAAATAAACGAGAAACTTTTCAAAGGCTAGGGCATTTCAAGGTACATTGAACCGACAATATTATATTGAACTATCAATAACTATCAATATGTACAGTGAAATACAAATAAACGAGTAACTCATTCAAAGCAAAGGTATCTCACTGTAATTACCAACTATTAGTTGGCTAGCTGATTGTCTGTTACTGATTACAGTATTTGATTTGTGATTGGCTTATTGTCTTATTGACTATCTAACTAATTAATTGATTGACTGAACTAACCGACTGACTGACTGACTGACTGACTGACTAAACGAATGAATAGCTTACTAACTAACAGTGGGCTTAAAAATAATTGCTTTTCAGCTGTTAATTAAAGGTTTATATGTAAGTTATTACATGGCAACAGATATTTTTACTAATTGGCTGTATCTATTCTCTGACTGTCGAATATTTGGTGATTAATTACCTGTCTGACTGATGCGTGCTTTTAGCTTTTTATGGTGTGTCTACACGCAGTCGTTTGCTTCACTTATTAGTACGTTGACTAATTGTTTCGCTCACTATTTTTGTTTGTGTTTTTTTAGGAACACATAATTCGTTCTCAAACTCGCTTACTCAAGTCCCGGGACCAGATTTGCCGCCGTCTATAAAAGATCTTTTGAATTTTTACGTCGCTTTTTTTCCGGGTGCTCTTAATGTATGAACATATTTAAATTTGATTATAACAGTTTATCACATAGTGTTGGCTGTATTGCTGAAATCAGCACAGATTATAGATTGATTTAAACACAAAATTTTAGAAGTTGAAAAGATCAACAGAGTGAAAATTTGAAAAAAAAAACAGTAACTAGGCCAGGGTATGAACCATTGATCTTCGGCGCATGATCTTTGGAAGTCTGTGCATTGCGAACTAGGCCATCAAAACAAAGCTAGGCCGTTTGCAACAAGAATGAATGGATTCAAATCCAAATTAGCGAGCGTGTGTTTACACATGACTACAACTGGTCGAATGTGACTAACTCATGTCTATATCACAAAAATTCAATGCGTGCTGTGTGCTGGATGTTTAGCATTAATTTTCTAAATTTAGCTTAAAATTCTAGGAGGCATTGACAATCAAAAAACTGACCATTGTCCAGTGTCCTTGACATTTTTGACTGAGGTCGCTAGTTGTTCACCGTGCAATTTTCAAGGCTCCTAACATGAATTGTAAAGTGGAAAACTGGAAGCCAAAGATAATGAAAAATAAAAAATCAGCCTCAGAGTTTTTCTTAAATCTGCTCGCAAATAAAAAATTGTTTTGTTTTTTTGCTGTTTCGGCCTACTTGATTTACAATTTTGAATTTATGCAAATACTTCGAAAAATACAATATTTACTTCTATTTTATCTTATAGGAAGCATTAGGTTGGTCTAAATGTCAAAATATGGGACCATGGGAACAACTTGAACTTGGAATACGCTATTTTGATGTTCGAGTAGCTGGCTTTCCTGATAGTGATCAAACATTTATTACACACGGCTTTCTTGGAGAAGAGGTGACTAAAGTCTTGGATGAAGTCAACGATTTTTTGCTGCTGCACCCAAAAGAGGTTGTGCTCATCGATTTGCAGCATTTTTACAATGTGTCAAGAATCGCTCACAGTCATTTACTCAATTTTCTGGAACACAAGTTTGGTAGAAAACTGACGCCAAGAAATGGCAGTTTTGGCACATTGAAGTCTTTGTGGGATCAAGGGCGTCAAGTTGTGCTCATATATCAGAGTGAAGTAGCTGCAGAGAAGAACCATGTTTGGGATAGCAACAGTATTGAACAGCCTTTTCCTGACACTGACAATGCAACTGTCCTGTCAACGTTCCTAGAGGAAACTTACGGTGAAAGGTCGCTTGACAAACTACATGTAACTCAGGGAATTTTAACACCAAGCCAGACCACTATAACAGCAAAATTTGGAGACAGCATTGAAGGAGCTTTGGCTCCGCTTGCTAACCATGCAGTGACGGAATGGCTGCTAGAAAAGCAAGCAGGAATTAACGGGGTCAATGTAGTTTTAGTGGACTATGCAGAAATAGGCAGCATGGTTCCAGCCATTTTAGAATTAAATACTGCACCTTAAAGAAAACAGTTGTATGAGGACAAAAACGCAACGTAAATTATACTTAGAAAAAAGAATTTTATATGATTGTGTACTTAAACAGCAAGCACGTTGCTTACCATGTAGAAATTTGTTAAATAAAGACACTTCTGTCGTGTCTTTTACTTCTATTTATTCTTCTTTTACCTCTCCAAGGATGTCAGTCTGGATGCCGATCGTAGTCTGGTTGAACACACCCGCTACAATGGCATAAGACAAATTCCAAGCTAGTCCTTGGATTAAGGTCCTTTGTTGGTTTGCTAAATTGCTCTTTGATCTCCCAACCTATTAGAATTTAAAAAGAAAGTACTTATCTCCTGTAAATCGTCCAGACGCGCCCAAAAGTGTAAAAATGAATTTGCTAATGAGCTTGATTATAACAAAGTTTATATTTAATTCTTGCTTCAGTTTTGATTAGTTAAAGAATTATTTTCATATAACTAACTGCATGTTTACTACGTGTGTACAATGTATAACGAGTACTGTTATTTTTGTACATTTAATTTTTGTACCACTCAATAGATATTTGCATAAAATACACAGAACTACACAACGGTGTTTTGAGTTTGTTTTCGATGCAAAACAAACGAATCTTGTTTTGAATTTTGTTTTCGAATAGTACGCTCATATCAACAAAAATAGAGCATTTTAAAGTACGTACGATATCATAGAACGACGTAAGACAAACACTGACAAAAACTACAAAAATAAACGACTGAGACCTAGGACTAAATTAAAAAGTGGACATGGTGCTTTAACACAATATGTACTACATGTCAGAATGATGTAATAGATTATTATTCTATTAGACCGTTTAAAAAGACTTATGAACTGCATTTACTGAATTTTGTAAGTTGAATTCACATGCAGTGATAAAATAAAAAATATTCATCCGCGCGTTCAGCAAATTAACCAGTAAGAAACAGCCGGCTAATCAGTCAACGAAGACAGACCAATAAACTGTTCGATCAAATAAACAACCAGCGAAAAAAACAGTTGACCACAAATGGACCTATAACCAACTAGTTAAACTAGCTTATAACTATAATTACCTAAGTTAATCAAGAACAGTTTTACAGATAGCTTGGACAAATGTCCGGCTGTGGTCTCATTTTTAACAGTGTCGAATGTGTTCACAACAACGACAACGCGTGACAGAACAGATTAATTAGGATGGGAATTGGAACTGATAAAATCTTGGTATGGGTCCAGTGAACCACCAATCAGCTAGCTAGCTGACCAACTGATTGGCTGATTAAACAAATCTACATCCTAAAAACCTATATTACAAAATTATTATAAACAAATTATTAAAATTACTATGTAAACAAATGAAAATACAAACGATTTCTATCGCACTGGTGACAAACATTTCAGTTTTTCAACTTGTACAATGCTTGCTTTTATATTATCACTCCATTATGCCATTTTAAGCATTTAGTAAATGCATATTTGTATAAACATTGTGTTTGTATTTAGATCACGTAACAGAATGGTTAGGTGTGACTTATCGTCTTCTTGCCTAGCAACTGAGGCAGTTATTGTCCCCTTGCTCAACTCGAACTTATATTTGCTTAATGAAAAAATTCAAAGTCGATCAAATACCATATCTCGTGATTCATTCAAAGCCGAAATGTAAATAGTTTGAGCAGTTTTCTCATTGAAACGAAAACTGCAAGTTGGGGAAAGTCATCGTTTGCAAAATGAAAGTAATTATTTTCAAGATTCGGTTTTGTCTCCTGTAACATAAAGGGATAAATTATAATAATCTAAACTAATAATTCTTGTGATGGAATAAATTGCTGAATTTAAACAGATTTACTCGAAAGAAAAGAAATGTGAAAAAGTCGGGACACAGTCTGGACTTGAACTAGAAACTATTCACTTGTTAAGCAAACGTTATGACAGTAAACAAAAAGTCATTAAGGCAGGTCCTAACTCAGCCTTACATTTGGCCAATTAATTCAGCATTTTTCATTAATTCAACAACTACACTTCATAAACTAAAATACCTCCATTTATCTATATACTTTTCCTAAACAATGACAACCTGTTTTCCCATAATTAATGACGATCCCATGCAAATTGGTGGAGTTTTCGGCTTTTCTCAAAAATTATATTATTGCCGCCATTTTGAATTCGTGAAATGGCAAATCGAAAATCCGTCTCCGTAAGTCGATGCAGAATTCGCTCTAGCATAATTTCTATAAAGTTTCATGACGATCCATTGCAAAGCTTTAGGCTGTTTTCGAAAATGATGTTATTACCGTCATCTTGAATTCAAAATCGTGGATGAAAATCAGATTGTGTCAGTCGATGTGGAATTCATTCTAGCACATTCGTCTGAAGATTCGTGATGATCCATAGCAAAATTACGGAGTCTTGTTTTTTTTCAAAAAACAAGTCCCGCACAATAAAAACAAGAACAACAACATCCGTTTGAGCAGCGATTTGGGTAGAGCCTTTGACCAACCAGGAAATTTAAATCTATATGAATTTTGCAATTTTAGTTTACATTTATTTCTTTAGTCTAGTCAATTTATTTTCCGTATCAAATCTGAATCTGGGAAATGGGTCACTCTTTAATTAAGCTAGTTCTTCCTGAAGGCTTCGTCAAGATGGCGGAAGCGATTACTTTCCACTTTCCTAAAACCACTACCACCCGATAGGTCTAGTTTTAAGAAATATAAGATGAAAGCAAGTCAGAATAAACACATTTTCATTACCAAACCGAAATTCGGTATGATCAACAAATATGCAAAAGAAATAAAACTGCGAATTTTCGATTTATGTCTAAAGTATCGTCAGACAAAGAATGACAAACCGCGGTATTCGGTGCCTTCCTTTTTAAGCTGGTTAGTAATGCTTTCTTTTTTGTCCCTTTTTGTATAATTGTTTGGACCTGCTTTTCGAGGCAGGGACCTAACAAGTTTTCACTTCTGATGTCTGTCTAATACGT
Source organism: Tubiluchus corallicola (assembly GCA_030141605.1). Taxonomy (NCBI): domain Eukaryota; kingdom Metazoa; phylum Priapulida; class Priapulimorpha; order Priapulimorphida; family Tubiluchidae; genus Tubiluchus; species Tubiluchus corallicola. The sequence continues at coordinate 401,862 of JAQGDQ010000079.1, forward strand.
TAAATGTATGTTGTGAAGAAGATTCTGCTGTCAGAATTGTAATTAATATTTAGGAATATTTTTCTTTACGTTTCTACTGTAAGTTTATATTTATTTTATTTATAGAAAAATAAATTCATTCATAATAATGTAATAATAAAATATATTTTATAAAGCACACGTTCAAGCAAAACGCTTTCAATGGCACTGTACAGTAAAATATCATGGTTACAATTGACAATTAAGAAAATGTAATACTAATAAAATTCTTGAAAATTTTGCACAAAACCCACAAATCGACTACAAGAAATTATAGTAAAAAATAGGTCATTACTGAGTTTACAACAGCTGGAATTAATCGCAATACCTTGTAAAGAGATGTGTCTTCAAGCGTTTTTAAATAGTTGCATTGTAGAAACAGTTCTGAGGTTATGAGGCAAGGAGTTTAAATATTTTGTTAGAATTGAAGAAAATCCAAAGTCGCCAAAAGTTCACTATGGGAAGATTTACTTGCCCGTGTTTCCCTACGCTAGTTGCGTTTTTATGTAACTTATCAGACATGTAGACAGGAGAGAGTCCGTGTAAAGCTTCGTAGGTGAAAACTAACAGCATATATAATTATACACCTAATTCTAATCGGTAAACAGTGCAGGTAAAATGTAGAAGTAGTGGCACTATCGTACTTTCTTGCACGAACAGCAACCTTTGCTGCTAAATTCTGAAGGCGCTGCATAGGTTGGACGGCCGATAGGTTGGATCGGTTGCATAGGTTGGGTGAATGCCGAATGCGTGATCATCAGCATAGCTAAGCAACGTTGCTGATTTATTTTGAGTGTACTCATCTAGCTTTTCGGCATAGCATCTAAAAACTACCTGTCCAAGACTACCTCCTTGAGGAACTGAATAATTTATAACCATTTGTTGAGATAATTGGTCATTCACTTGCACCTCAAAATACCTGTCACGCAGATAATCAGTACACCAGAGATGCCAAACCTTTTTTCAAGAACGTCGTAAAGAATTTTGTGGTTAACAGTGTCAAACGCTGCTGTCAACTCCAGGGCTACCACACATGACACATCGGTTTTTTCCATTGATTGCTATACGTTATCAGTCAATCCTAGCAATGCTGTCTCTGTAGAATAATTTGAGCGATACCTGCTCTGATAGTCAGGTAAAAGTGAATGGTTTTCAATATGACTCAGTAGTTGCAACTGTACCACTCTCTCGACAATTTTCGTCAAAAATGATAGATTACTACTTGGTCTACAATTCGAAAAAACAGCCTCCAGATTTGGTTTTTTAATCAGTGTGCTTCCATATATCTGAAAACACGCGTTGCATTAGAGATAAATTAATAAGCCTTGGAACTACAGGCAGGAGTACATCAATAAACTATTTTAAAGGGCCAGCAGGCCAAACATCTTATACACATGTAGTCAATTTGGATGTGGTAACCAGTTTGCGCACATCTTCATCAGTGACCAACTTAAATTCTGAAAAATTTTCACAATGTTCCAGTGTAGGAGTAAAATATATGGCATTGCCAAAGGATTTCGTAATATTTTCTGTTTTATTGAAAAAGAACCCAGCGAAATCATCAGCTAAATTCTTTTCTAAACTTTTTAAATCCATGAACAATATACCTGGAAAATTAATAGTATTAATTAGAGTTATTTTTTTGAATTCCGACAATGATTTAGACTGAATCGAAAATTGGCAATTTTCTATCTTTTGCATTTTATTTCATTGATCATACTGAAGTCTGAATTTCTGTTTGCTAATGAAAATGCAATTATTCGGCCTACTTTTATCTTATAATTCCGCTTTGCAACACTTATTGCCGAACTGCATAAAAATCGGGCTTAGATTTAGAATAAGTTAGTTTCTTTTTATTTTTGTTTTTCTGTATAGTCTATGTTCTTAGAAGCGAAGAAACTACTTTTGAAATTTTTATGAACAACGATAACTATGATAGCGAAAAGAAGCCGGAAGCGTTAAAAAATCGTCCTTGACCAACGAAAAGTCATCGTCAGTTTTTGGTATTTTACATCTTCTTCAATATAGATGGCTGGCTGAACAGACAACTGTGGGAAGATACGTAGCAGCATATACGAGCATAAATTCCTCCTGCGTCTATTGCATCTGTCGATGCCTCTCCTTAGTAGAAGTAGTATAATCTTTATTTTGCCTTTTTAAAAACATTGACCATTATGATCAAAAGACAGACAATCAGTGTTAGTTCATACAAAAACATACACTGTTCTGGGCAAATGTGTCTGGTGCGAGGTAAACTATAAGTGCAACTAGAAATTGAAAAATAAAAGATAAACTACAAACACACAACGCACTACGATAAAACTACACAATTTTTTTCTCTCTTTCTTCTAATACACACATTTTCATGTCCGCTTGCACGCACGTACGCACCCACTCACACATACACACACACGCACACACCTTAGTGAAGCAAGTTTCATTATTAAAAATGACATGTAGGAATAACTTATATCACAAAAGCAGAAATAGACGGGATACTGAATGTAGGTAGTTCCTCAACGTAGAAGCAGTCTGTGATTATTCTATGGTCATTCTACGTTTGCTGACTTAATATAATAATAATATATAATAATATAATGATTATTTATTTTCACATCAGTACAACACTACAGAACAAATACATGTACAAGAAATAAAATAACCAAAATAACAAATTAACATCAAATCAGAAAAATTTACATAGGTCGTGCATATTGTACTGCAGAACGCTTGAGAAGCTGAGAGCTTGTAAAAGCTTTCTGAAAATGTGAAAAAGAGAAAGAAGAAAAGGTTAGTAGTAGTAATAAACGTCGGAGAAACATAGTGCGAAGAATGTATACATAAACTACAATTAATGTTTGTAAATTTGACAGTTGACAAAGATATTTGTTTGTTTTTGTAGGTTGTACTTGAAGTAACCAAAAATCGAGATAACATTAATGTTAACATTGTTGAAGAACGTGCCAGAGCTGTGGAGCTCATTGATCATATGAATCGAAATCTGAGTGGAGATTTAGATTCGTGTGTTTTTAACAGTGAACAGCCACGTGAAACTGTATATGTGAGCAGCCCGGATGTTTCTAACAACTTTGTAACAAAACCTAAACACAGTCTTGTGGGAAAGACTTAACCCTAATTAAATCAGTCAGTATAAGCAATTAACTGACGAAGTGCTTAAAAATTTAACTAATACGTCAAATGAGCTATATTTAGGCAAAAATACAGAATGTTCCAATCCACGCCATTGATAAATTTTACGAAAACTTGTGTTCTGTCTTGCAAACTGCGGCTAATTGCGTAATTCCAACCAACTCAACAGATGGCAGCAGGGGAAATGCATATAAAGCCATTCCTGGCTGGAAGGATTATGTACAGTATTTGCCTTCCATGAATAATATCGGTTTGACGTTTTGCATTGGATAAATAAATTCAAAACTTAGGCAAGGTTTCTTTGCTGAATATATGAGAATTGTCAGATCACGATTTAAATATGCAGAATGATAGCCACGATTTTTAATCATCTGTTCGGACTCGTATAACTGGTAAACTGCTTCTATCAAACAAAGTTGGAAACGCAGTTACCGAGGAAGATACACGTGGAAGTGTTCTTATGACTTATTTATTTCAGTCGAAATTATCCTGTTGCACTGTAGTTAGAATTCGAAAGAGCAAACAATAGATCATATTTCTACTTTACTTTTTTGTTAATTGATTAGGCCTACTTTAGTAATCATAGGCAACGCAGTTAATAGTTATGTTTCGGCATATGGCTATGACGATTTTAACTAAAAATAACTATCTGGTTGTTAGCTAACGTAATTACGTTCAGTCTGTAACATTTTACTTACCTGAATTCCTTTCAGCCACCTATAGGGTTTTAATTAATTTAGTTGACCAATACTACTAGCTTTTCGTTTAGTTAGCTGTTCAAGTCCTCTAAAGCGATCAAACGTCGATGGGGAGTCAAATCAGAAAAATAAAAAAAATAGCCAAATATAGACTCATACAATATCATGTTATAATTCGCGGTATTCATTATAGAATGAATAATTTTCTGTCAGAATAAATGTGTTGTGCAATATTATTATAAGCAACAATAATTTATGCACATTTTCATGTTACCATTAAGTATTTTAATTGACATATTAGCAGATATGTCATTTAAAATTAAACCGCTACAAAAATGCTCTCATATAAACTATTTAATTTTAACTTATTTAATACTGATGCATTTGTAATTTGAAAATAGGGAGACTAATAAATATCAAAACCATTATAAAATCGCGACAGCTTTTAAAATTAAAGCAAACTAATAAACAGCCTAACAAGCAAATGCAGGATTGATTAATAATAAAATGCACTCGCGCGACAGCTAAGTCGCTTTAAGTTGCATAATTTGAACTCATAATTATTATAGACTTTGTTTTGAGTAGGTAGAGGAGGAGGAGGGGAAATAGTACTTTATGAGCTGCATATTTACAATTATTTGTTTGGCAGTGTTTTTTTAAAGCTCTTCCAGTATAAAATGGAATGTTCAGAAAAAGGAAATCACTTTTTTAAGAATTTCTCCTTCAGTGTTGCTTAAATCTGAATTCTGTTGCTGGTCTGCAATAGTTTGCTCGTGTTTGATAAGATCTTATGCAGCAGTCATATTCTCAATTTGAGCCTTCTGATTCATTTTAAATGAAATTGCCCTCATAACGCATGACATCATTAGTTACTGCCCAGCAGAATCGCTTCTTATACACTCTTAATGAAACGTTGCATGTTATTCGTTCTGCACCTGCGTGAGCCTTACCAGCTATGACATTTATCATCAATTGCTACTTATTCTGCATCTCACGTCAATTTTTGTAATTGGACGACATCTTAGAGTATCTCAGGCGCGATTACTACAGTAAGGTATAGAAGTACCTGCTATAACGTTGTGGACAATCACCAAGTTTAACTGCGCTGAAAGGTCGCATATAAATTATATCGTCGTTTTTCGTTAAAAACAAAGCAAATTTGTTTTCTTGAGGAGAAAAGGCTCTTTGATTGGAGGAGAGCTTGTGATTTACAGCAGTTCTCACAGGAAAGAAAAGTTTGAAAATTAAATTTAAATCAGTTTTAATGGAGACGAAACATTTGTAATTATAAATCAGTTTTCACTAAGAAGACAAATTTGTAACTCTAAATCAGTTTTCATAGAGAATAAAGGCGTAACTAAATTAGTCCAATGTGGAGCAGAAAATAGACGTTGACGAAAGAAAATACTAGTAATTTGAAATCAGTTAAGAAAGACTTGCAGCTATAAATTAATCTTAATTCAGTAACAATTATCCTGGAGAAGAAAGTAGATTAACTGACGGAGCAAAAATATGTATGGCCTGTTGTTACAGTCCATTTCTGAGTATCTTAGAAATACTCTGGGAGATGGAAAATGGGATGAAATCCGTCAGAGAGCCGGTGTCCGGCACCATTCTTTTGTTACACACAAGACATACTCTGAAACTATTATTCCCCGAATCTGTCAAGCGACAATAGAGATGACGGGTGTGAGTCGCGATGACTTAATGGAAAGTTTTGGCACGTCCTTCGTCCAGTATGTTGGTGGCTACAGCTACGATAGACTTTTGAAGGTACTAGGAAGAAATCTTCGCGATTTCTTAAATGGTTTGGATAATCTACACGAATATCTACGTTTCACTTACCCCAAGATGAAGAGCCCCTCATTCATTGTTGAAAAAGAGAGTCGCCATGGTATCGTCATTCGTTACAGGTCTCGGCGGAAAGGATTCCAGACCTACGTTAGAGGACAGATCAGACACATAGGTGCGATAATATATCAGCAGGACATCAAGATTGAAACGGTTAAAGAAGAAATCAGTAAAGAGAGAGTCGACGTGGTAATGAAACTCGTCTTTAACAACACTGCTTACGATGCTGGAAATCTGCAAGAGCAAGCGGAACAGGTGGAAAGAGCGTTGCCTATCAGATCTTCGCTGTTCTTTTCAATGTTTCCGTTTCACATTGTTTTTAACCGAATGTTGAGTATTCAACACGCTGGAGGTGGTTTGCAGTGCGCCTTGGCCGGAGACATTGTGGGCCAAAGCATAGACGAAGTATTTAGCATCGTGCGTCCATTCATCGACTTCAGCTGGGAAAACGTATGTATAAATCATTCCATCAAATCTTTATTAAGCATTAAAAATTTACCAGTAAAAGCTAAAAACATGCGAATTGATGAAGTAGGACTTGCACAGTGTGAGCGCAAGTCAATCTGGGTGCGTCACGTGAAATGTGTTGTTGTTGATACAGTGAGTATTTTTAATTCCATGTGAGGCTAGAATTTCTTTAGTTGTTTCTATGAACTTTTCCAGTGCATCGTCCCCCTTTCTCTCCTCTCTGTCTCTCACTCTCTCACTCTCTCTTTCTTCTCGCGTTCTCCTTGCGAACATTGTTTTACCCATCCCTGTCCCGCTTGTTTTAATTTACGTTTTGGTGGGTAGAAGACTAACAAAATGCTACCACTCAAAACCAACAGCAAGTTGCAATGAACACGTAGCTTTTAATCAAATTTAGTACTGATATTTGCAGTTCAAGCTAACTGGCAGCTTATATTAACTGTTGATATTATGATGACAGATCTACAATAACGTTTGCAGCCATGCCATGCTACCGAACGATGACTATGACACGGTAGCGACAACGACCAAGACAACAATAATGACAGTGGCAATAACAACAAGAACAATAAGCAACATTTATTATAGGCCAACAAAAAATTAATGATTTTATATCCCCAACCTGATCATTGTATTTATCTGCTTGTCTATGCTGTCTACTTAGGCAGTTTACTTTGGGGATTCGTGGTAAACACACAGTCTCAATTAAGCAGGTAATCAGCTGATTTTGCTGAGAAGTCTGATAATGTCAAGAAGCCAGCAGAACGAATGTGTGAATCTTGATTTAAACTACTGTATTTATACAGACGTTAAGGTTGGCCTTTAATTACCCTGTTACGGAAAGACTAGAAAACCAGTTGGCAAAATTATTCATTGGAAAATTGTCAACTTTTCATTGTGTAATTACAGAAAATTATGGCAGCATTTTTTTGCCTCTTTATATGACGCCTAAATTTTGGCCTCGATATTTCAGTGTTGGCCTTAATATTTTAAAGATTGTTGACTAAAAATGTGCATAAAACTTCAGTCGAGCATATACAATGTAAAATTGTCAATATTCCAACAGTTTGACAGTTTGCGGTCTTAATTCCGTCGAATGTACCCTAAATCCCTCTTGGAGTAATTTCCCTGGTTGAAAATCTATATTATGACCAATCACGTAAATTGTAGAAAATGCCACACTCACTTACTTACTGCTGCCGCTTTTCTGCGTATTATTCATCTAGTTAAGAAAGAGCATTTGGGTGTTCTAAGGGCAGCAGGTTTTATATGAATGAAGCCATATGCAAGAGGAAAGCACATTATATGCTGAAGGGTTATAAAATGTTTATAAGCACTTACAGCACAAGTAAATTACTGTCAAAAATACAGAAACAGAATACACTAATATGCGATTCGTGACCATTGTATTACTAATTTGAAAGGTTATTTAGTAAGTATACATAAACTAGACATTAATTTTACAGAATTAGAGTACTATTTATGCGTATGATTCAGTAGCATAAGGCAGACTATAAAAACTAGCTGTTTGCTTTACAGACTTTTATTTTCTACTCATTGCAAAAAAAGGTGAAATTGCAATCCAAACAAGAAAAAATAAAGCAATAGCAAACGTGCAAATAAGGAACAAACATTAACAAATTAATAGCAAACATACTGAAGCAGAAAATGACTCAAAATGAAAAACCATTACATACGCCATTACACCTGCACACGCACGCACGTCTACACAAAAACATGTATAGGCATGCACTTTAAACAATTCACAAAAAGTCAATAATTTGATATGATTGTGACAAAATGAATACCACCAGAAACTATTAAGCCAAATGTAACATGTGACGGAATTTCGGTCTAAGGACTTCAAGCAAAATATGTAAATGTTTAAACTCTGCGTAGATCGTTACATGATTAATTGTTTATAGGGAGCCAGTAAGTACTGGATATAACCTCGATGTTCAATCACCAAATGTAAATTAACACTAAACAGTATTGGATTACTATAAAGAAATCGACACTTTTGTAGCTTTATTGATATTATAGCTGAGTTCAATTAATGTAAAATTCAAAGGATGTAAATAAATGAAATTTGTTGTATGATAGCAAAATAAAGCTCTTAATACACTGACAAAAACGGCTTTCTAATTAGCATTTATACAGTTAAGTTATGAGCAATATAACGAGCAATGTGTGCATAAAATAAAGCCCTACACTAAAGATGGGATTGTAAGAAAGCAAGTTAGTGGGAGGCGCCTTAGACCACCAAGAAAACCATTGTTGGGTCCGAAATGTTGTTGTCAACATTCATTCACTGCTTTTTATTAACATGGCTGCTTTTAACATCCAAACGTAAGCAGCTCTCTACCTGAACTAATTTTTTAAAATTTTTCTAATTTTCTAAACCACCTATTCTGGCTTCCACTCACTGTACATGTATATTATCAAGGTGTATCTGTATGGCATATCTAGAATTACATCTCCATGCGGATGTGCGAAACAAGTGAAGTTTTTTCGAAGATACACACATCTTGGTGTCAATGTGTTGAATATTCATCTATGATGATATTTTGGTAATTCAATCACTAATGGGGAGTTAGTTGATACGAAGGAAAATAAAGATTTGGGCTACCCATCACCTAAATTAAACACGGATCTGCCTTCAGTTAGCTTAATAAAACACAGGATAAAAAAGTAACAGCCGCCTAGTAGCAAAATAAGTCAAAAATTATGCAACAAAAATTAATCAACTCAAATAAGCAAATGACAGCAGACATATCATATCGAGAATCTTACACCAGCAAATAAAATACTGCAAAGCTCTACATAACGTTTGAGGATCTGTATAGCAAACTTCAAGATAATTTTCAGAAATCAACAGAGACATACTGAAATATAACAGCGGTATACCGAAACGTGGCGAAACAAAATAAAAAAACATAAAACGATATACGTATATGTTTTTAATGGTTTCCTATACAAATAACGATTTTGACATAATTATTTTTACTGGCTAGATGACAATTAACGAACTATGCACTTTAGAAACGAAACACAGTAAAATGACACGTATGTATAGCATTTGCTTCCTTTAAATTTCTATACTAAAATTGTCTATACTATACTGTCTTTTTCTGCTTAAATGTGCGATGCGAATGTGTAGCCGTCAAAGTGTTCCCTGGTGAAATTTACTGTAATTACATATTCAGGAAGCACACTTTCACTACTTGATATTTCTTGAACATAATAATTAGAGCCTATTATTTGTTTGTACCTTATGAAATTGAATGAGTCCTATAATAACTATCGTATATCAAGATGAGAGCAGTAGCTGTAATTAATATTTTGCTCAGGACCATATTTAGTCATATAACGGGATTCTTAAAAGCTTACTCTATTAGATTCTATGAAGTAACGCCATTATTGCTGTAGTGGCTTACATTCATTACTATAATCTACGAACTGATGATGGATGCGTCTAAGCTCTGTTAAAAGTAACTAGTAATCACTTTAATTAGCACCTCTAATTAAACCATCATGCAGAAGAAAGGGCATTAATATATAGAAGACGTCATCATTATAATTATATACAGTAATTACGTTTATCACCTGCTACTTACATAGGACTTGCTTGTAAAATTGGCCAGCTGCCAGAGGATATAGTGCACTTTCTTGTAGCATGCTATCTATATAATTTGTTTAATTACAAGCCTGCACGTATGTATACTCCAGATACACTGAATAGGTCATTCCCTTTGAGAAATTCCGCGGAGCTTAAAAATTTCAAGTCAATGTATGTTTGCCTGATTGTTTATTTCTTATTTATTCATTTGTACACAGTTGTTCCTTTTTACGTTCGCTTCTTCGTGCATATGCATATGCACATTTACTTGCTCATTTGCTCATTTCTTTGTTCATTTGTTAGTCCGTTCGTTCGTTTGTTTATGCGTTTTATTTGCTTGGTTGCTAGAATGATTTAATGACTTTCTTGCTGGATGACTGGTTATTGAATAGTTAGTTATTTGGACGTTAGTTGGTCGAATGATCATGCAGAAGTCGCTATGTCTCATACCATGACTCAAAATTTAACACTGACGTTTAATACTGTCACTAGCACTTGCTGTATTACATGCAATTTTCAGATTTTGGGACATACAAACAATATCTTTGAATTGGCTTCAATACATCCGGTAGGCCACAATGAAAATGACATTGAAGAAGAAGATGATTATGGAGGTTAGTGCATACAACTGTCTTCCTACGTTAGTTTAGTGCTTGTACTGTATTTCTACTGAATCAAAACGAAAACAAATGAAATTATAAAAAAATGAATGAATGGATGGATGGATGGATGGATGGATGGATGGATGGATGGATGGATGGATGGATGGATGGATGGATGAATGAATGAATGAATGAATGAATGAATGAATGAATGAATGATTGAATGAATAGGTGAATGAATGAATAATCTTAGTAATGTAATAGATCCATTAATTTAGTAATATAATAAATGAATTTAATTGGTTAGTTACATGACTTTTTTTGAAATTTTATGTCTGAAACTGTGTATATAAAACTACGGATGTGTTGAGCATGTAACCAATAAATGATGGAATGGACAATTGTTATATAATGTGTCAAGATGTTGGGTTTGTAAATCAGTTTTCTAGTTTCAAATTATTGCCCAGTTTCGGTATATTCACATGTCTGGTTTTAAAATGTATATTATTACAACAATCTGTACCTTAAAATCCTCAATCAACATCTATAGAACATGTAAATGTTGATGTGAGACAGTGAAAACAAGCAATTTCCTTTCAAAATTGCCTTGCTTTAAAATAAAAATAATTCACAGCTACGTACAATTACGTACTGGAATTACGTACAATACATTTACGTTACGTATAATTCTGCTTATCAAACTGATTTACAGCTAATGCGATGAAACTCAGATACCGATTTAAAGATGATCTTGGGGACTCTGGATCTGTGCACTGTGAGTTTGTTTATTTTAGTTAATAGTAGTTCTAAAACAAGTCTACGCAGTACAAATATGGCAAATCAAATTGCTATTTTATGTATGTGTTCAATCCCATGAATTTTTATGTGAAATATAGCAATTTCCTATTAAAATTTAAAAATTGCTGCAAAATAAAAATAATTCGCAGGTATTAAATAATGCCTTGGTTTTACACTATATTCTATGATATCAGATCCCCCAATAAGGTTAACAGCTAATCAGAATTCCTAGTCCTTCTCCTTTAATTCAGCTCTAGCCTACTGACAAACATCTCTACTTTTCTTCTTTCCATTATTTTCATTTTTATCAAATTCTTGTCTGTCTCCATCTCTCAAATTTTTCGTTTTGGTTTGTTAAGTCATATTTTCTTTTATTTGCATTATACTATGTTGTAGTATTTGCAAACAGATTAGTCCGACTGACTAAGTTTCAAGAAAGACCAATCTGTGTGCATCACCAAACTGTGTGCATACTAAAAAGAATTTGTCCCTCATATTGAATGTGCTAAAATTTGTGTATTTTTGATGTATTTTGAAAAAATTAATAATAAATCTTGAAAATATATAATCTGATCACAGTTTTATACTTATAGCCGCTTCCCGTAGCTCCCGCACGGGTCGCAGTGACACAGAAATGTCAGACATTTTGCATCTTAAAGGGCAAATGATGCATATGAGTGACTGGAATAGTATCATTTTTCTCGGGACACCTGTGTGAGCATTTATACCGTTTGTTTTTCTATTGTAACGTAAATATTGATTGTTTTGTTCTTTAAACGGGGCGGAAACAACATAATAAAAAACTCTTACCTGAGTAGAACTGATTATGGTTTTTGTTAGATTATGTACCTCATTATGATACTGTCTGATGACTGGGTTTAGAGAGGATTTCAGAACGGCTAAGCGGTCGTACCAAAATTACAGCCTAATTGCCAAGTAGAGTAGTGCCATACTTTGTGCTTCCGCACGTAAAAAATTTGTCCATTTTTATTAATAACGAAATTCTTGGGTAGGAATTTTTGTGGTGTCTATAACAAGCAAGATGAGCTACACGAGCTGAAATCGAGTATTCCTTTTAAAAATTGATTTAGTCGGGCTTCAATTCCTTGCAAGTTCATGTATATTCTCTTTATTACAATAAACAAATAAGTGTAAAAACATTTTCGTAATTCATCTTGATGGAGTAATCGAAACTGTTATACGATTTTTTAGCTTGCAAGACTTAGATGCTATGATGAATGTTGGCTTGTATATCAATGATCTGAGCATGCATGACTCCAGTAGAGACCTTGTACTTGCTGGAACACAGCAATCTGCCGAGTTAAAGATGGCGCTTGATCAGGTAATGAAATTAAAACAACCGTGATTAGGACCTTGGTAACAGGTATAGAGGCCTAGTTTTCAAAGCAAATAAGTTAATTATTGTGACGTCCGTGATTTATCTGATTAAATCAAGAATTTATCGGTAATATTGAAAATTGTTTTGTTTGCTTCTATTCGGAATACATGTCTGTGAACTATGTTTAAATGGAAAGGTTCACTGAACCCTCGTGTCAGCATGTATCAGAAATTTGTAGGAAAAAAGTGTTTGTGGTATCATAACGAAGGCGCCCCATATCACAGGCGGTACCCCACATATCACAATAATCTTTTTAACGAGTTACTTTTAAAGATGTAATACTAATTAAAATAACTATGCATACGATAGAGAAGTTTGTAGGCTGATTGCCACCCTTTAAGTAAGTAGCTAATGGCACTGAGTCTAACGAAAACGGGAAATTAATAACTAGAACGAAAATATTGGCGTAAATTACGGTCTAATTATAAACTTGTCCTAAACTTCTAGCAGAATTAACATCACTTATTTCGGCATTCGATAGTTATTATAGACCAATTATTTTATTTAAGCATGTGCCGAATGTTACATTCCTGCATTTATCTTATTAGCGTTGCGTGCTGAATTAATTACACAGTCCGGTCAGGCAAACAGTAAATCGCATGGGAGAGAAATTAAGCTTATTAAGTCGTGTTGTTAGTATTTGAGGACAAAATACTGTAGCGCATTTTAGCCAAGCTTGTTTACGAAAACATAATTATGGTTTGGCAATCATTTGCATTGTTGTGACGTCTTGAACATGGCGGTGTCGCCATCAACTGAAACTCCATGTGTTCGTCATCGTCATCATAGTCATTTTCAGAGTCAGTCTCGTCGTATATGCCACTATTTTCACCATGAACATGACAGCTACCGTCACCTCATCATCACGTGACCATCATCATCGTCATCGTCATCGCCGTCATCATCATCATCGTTGTCGTCGTCGCCATCATCCTCATCATTCTTACCAATGTCTTTACTACATTTATTGTAAAAATGTGGACGTTAATTTTTGAGGTTTTTGTAGGCCGTCCTATCTACTAGATCCGCTACAATTCCTATTCTACTTTTATCACAGGAGCAACAGAAGAGCAAGAAACTGGAAGAAAGCATGAAAAAGTTGGACATGGAAATGTCTAGGACTGATGAGCTGTTGTATCAGATGATTCCGAAACAAGTTGCAGATAGGCTGCGATCTGGAGAACCTTCAGTTAATACTTGTGAGGTAGAGAGATGACTTACATATGAAACTTTTGTAACATTGTATAATAATACATTCCCTCTCAGTCTGTCTAGTTACTGTGCAAAAAAGTTACAGCTAGTAAAATATAAATACAACTTATAAATCTAGCAGTATTTGTATTAAATTTGCCACGTGCTGAAATTGTTCTGTTTACTAGCGATGCTTTAAAAACTTAAAACTATGGCATAAAATGCCTTCAACCATAAAAACAGTTGTTCTTAACTTAGAGTCACTAGGCTTACTGTCTATTATCTGAATTTGATTGATTAATCTGTGCAGAATAGTCCCGTGTATAAGTACATATAGGCGTATTGCTGTGACAAGTGTGAACGCCGTAGGCTTCAATCTTAATTAAAGCCCAATCCACTGAATATATCAGGTGCGAGGAAATTATAGTCTGTGTTCAGTTACAATATTTTCATGTCTTGTAGGTATTTTCCAATGTCACCATTCTCTTCAGTGACGTTGTGGGATTCACAACAATCTGCAGCAAAATAACACCCATGGAGGTGGTTTCAATGCTCAATGCAATGTATACAAAGTTTGATCAGCTCATAGAACTCCATAGAGTTTACAAGGTCTGCTTTTATGAATGTAAACAAGTTTATTTGAGAAGAAGGAATGCGCTAGATTTGTCTTAACTTTGTTTTGTTTTTATAGTAAGAGTTCAACTTAATTATCTATGCACTTTTCAGTTATTTTTGTTTATTACGTTTTCCGTTTCAAGGTATCTAATGTAGTCATTATTAAATTCTTTGTTACAAGTCATTTGCGTGAAGGCCTAACTACAAGGTGGACGTTAGATTTGAATTTGTAAAAACAGTACGATCATTGTTTGATTTATTACTTCTCATACTTCTGCATTATTTCTCAGAAGCAATCAGTTAGGTGTGCACACGTGAACAACGCTAAGTAGGTAGAGTTTGTTTTATCCTCAGAATTAACAATAAAGAATAACAATGCTTAACTAAAGTTTCTTCTTAGGTAATAAATTGAACTTGACACACTCAGAAAGAAATCACAAATATATCATAATGGCGTGGTAGAAAAAATTTAACAGGTAAAGGTGAAATTACGTAGGTAAGCTATGACACTTTACAAGTCATTACAACATAGAATTTCAGAGTGGTCTCTTAATTCCTGTAACAAAATTTTTTGTTTCCGTCAGCAAAGCTTCATTAATAGATACTGGTAAAGCATCCGAACCGTATATAAGTAATTTCATCCTTTCATTGTCAGCAGTTAAGCTTTAAAATATTAAAAAAGGCTGAAGTAAAGAAAATACACTATCAGTATAATTGATTCTAAGATTTGCATAAGCAGAGCAATATAACAGGTAATGAGTACGGTTTTCAATACACAATTTACAGTTACTGCAGACAAATGAAAGACATAAATTACGTTCTTATAGAGAATAGTTTAAAGCATTTTTATCAAGATGTCAAAGTTGCATGGTAGAGTTACATGTATAACAAAGTTGCGTGTATAGATAGAGTCACAATGCTAACTGGATAAACGTTTTACGCAAGTTCATTGTTCACAATTTAATATTGTGCAAAATTTGTAGTATGCGGTTACAACGTATATTGTACTTCTCTAAATTATATCTGTTTTACCTATTAAATCTTGTAACCGAAAAATGATTTAGTTATATAATCAGTTATATATAAATATAATACCCATTTCTGGTCTCTTGTTGTTATCTTGTAGCTACAAATGTTAGCCAAGTATGAAATTAATCATAATTTTCTATCGCCATTTTTGAAACTGTGCAAGATGTTTTTCGGTAGTCTGCACTGCATCATAAGTTTCTAGAAACAATGCAAGCAGTTTCTTCATGCTACGATGTAAAAGCTTCTTCAAATAAAAATTTCTTGTCAAAATGGCAAAGCTTTTAAAAAATTATACTAGAAGGTTCTTGACGTAACGTACGTCACATAAGTATCTTAAAACGATGCGAGAACGTCGCCCAGAGATTTCTAAGCACTCTTAAGCAGTTTCTGTAAGCACCTTTCCCGAATAAATTTCCCAAGTCTTTAAGTGAAGCGCTTCAAAATAGTGATTGTATATCAAGTGATTTGACAAGCAGACCTTGCCTGTTTAGGTAGAAACCATTGGAGACGCGTATATGGTTGTTGGCGGAGCGCCAACGGTCACGAAATATCACGCAACTCTAATATGTGACATGGCACTGGACATGTGTGACGTTATCACGGAAATTAAGGATCCTGCAAGTAGTGAATGCTTAAACTGTAGAGTTGGTGAGCATCTTACTAGCATTCAACAATTATTTCGTCTGTTTCCGAGAATGGTTCAGTTAAAATTAGCTATCTCCTCTACACCCTTCTTTCTGTGTTTGTGTATGTTATCCTTGCAGATATTATCCTTATTATACCAAACTAAAGAAGGTCAAGTGTTGCTGCGATTTTACACCTGTATGTAGGCTTACATACTCATTTTCTGAAGAATTTGGTGTAAGATGAACGTCATTGGTCAATAAGCTGCAAAACAAAATTAAAAATCAAATTAGTCAGGACTTCTGAATTATCTCGTATTATCATTTTCATCTCAAACGGTCGTTTCTATCTGGTATTTGAATAAACGTACTGGTTTCTGTTTCGTAGTTTATACACATCTAGTAGATGCAATAAATGCACTTATTAAAACAACAGAGGAAAGCAGACAAACAAATAGAAGTTGTTTATAGAACTTTGATGACGGCGCCAATACTAGAAGGTAATCATTGAATACTCCACGTAACCTACACATTCTTTTTTTTACATCACCAACCATTCGATCACTCAATTTACATGAACATCTAAGAATTCTTACCCTTACCGTATAACCTACTTTTTAATTCTGATCGCGGTAATTGACTCAGAATTTTTTCCTCTTCCACAAGTTCACTAAAACACGTATATTTATTAATTAATGAATACAGTCATTGAGTAATATAACACCTGGCAACAGGCGTGTCTATACGTCTGTTAACTGCTAATTAACTTGTTAATTTATATTTTCTTACGACTTAGTAATATAGCTTCTTGTTGTCTATTTGTAAGAACTTAACGTAATAAGCTTCTGTAGGTAACTCTTAAAGTGCTAATGAACTACCTTTGGCAGTAGCTAATAAACAGGAAGCAGGCGCCTAGGGACACCCGATGTTTGTCAGTTACAGCTTTTATGTCGCCCTTATATGTGTTATTAGGCTAGTAAGAACTAATTACAGAAAGGAAAGACCCATTTCTCGTAATATATTGGCACATGTTAATATGTACTGCTCCAGTTTTCTGCACCATTCTAGCTGAAGCTAGATCGTGAGACACACAAACTCACAACTAGAGGTTTAGTGAAAAGAGACGCACCAACAAAATTTTCGTCGTAGGTTAGGATATTTGTGTGTCCTGAATTTTGAGACCCCTCAACTTCAAAAGTTGCGTAAAAATGTGCTAGTTTCAAAGTGCCGTGTACTCATTGCAGTGACGAGATGTAGAACTTCATCACAAATTATTTCTATTAATCAAGCTATTTCCAATAATTATTCACAACGTTTGGGCAGCGTGCTTCTTCCATCATCAGGCACCTACAGGCATTTAAAAACAATTAGAAACCATATTAAACTTAAGTATTAGTGTATAAGCTAAATAAAATTATTAATCTTATGCATACAAATTTAACAGATTTGAATTTTTAAATTAAGCTGACTATATAGTTACTGTACTGATCAAAACAGCTATAATGCAATATGCAACTGTACATTAACAAGTTGACGGTATAGTCTACATTTTCGTATTGAGAAATTTTTTAAGATAGGCACTGTAACAATTGCAAGTTAGACATAAATTGTGAATAGGGAGCCATTGCCAACTGACTAATCACTAAGTTAGAACACCAGTAAGGGGGCTCTAGAGACGAGGCCCTAGAAACTTTAGTCAAACATTTGAAGTTAGTCTCAGGACTGAATCTGGTTTTTAAAATTTAACTGTTACAGATTCTTCTGTAAAAGTCCAATGTGTTGCTTTGGCATTGTGCTAAAACTGCGAAAAACAATTTGCACGGTCCTATAGGAACCTGAAAACGAGAGAATTAGTCATCAAGTGAAGTATAGATACAGAAACAATTTCATTTTGTTAGCTGTTTTGCACGCTTGTTATTGTATTAGCGCTGGATTGGATTAAATTTTTTTAGCTCACTAATGCTAAATGCGTGATTACTATATAAGCTATTATTTTAGACACAGATTTTAGAAATGTCTGGAAATGTCCGATTATTAATGGGAACATTATCTGTCTGTGTGTGTATGCGTGCGCGCGCGTGTGTGCTACGTGAGTACGCGTGTGATTTCATTTGTTGAGTCCATACTAGCATGATCTGACTTTGCTTTTGACTCACATGTTTACGCAAATTGAAACAACTGTGTCCAATTGATCAATGATACCCAGTAAAGTAAGGCATGCCAATGATGTCATAAAATTTGGTGGTTTGCGTTTCATGACAAATTATAAATTTCACCATGCCTTGAGTTGGTACACCGTTTTGTAATTATTCATATATTTAAGTAACTTATGTCACGTATAAGATAGGCTTTAAAAAGTCCTTATTGCAGCACTTAGGTCGTTTCCGAGCTTCCAAAACAACAAGACTCGTAAAATCTTGTATGTGAATTAATGACCAAACATAACGCGTTAAATTCTTTTTTGGCAGGTATCCACTCGGGACCCTGTGTTGCTGGTGTTGTTGGAACGAAAATGCCTCGCTATTGTTTATTTGGTGACACGGTGAATACAGCGTCGAGAATGGAATCAAATGGTGAGGTAATGGAGGTCACTGTCCAACCATAAATTAATTACTTGCGGTTTTTGTTGTTCTTGTTCTTGTTGTTGTACACATTCCATAAAAACTGCTAAGACCACATAATAAGCGATTGAATTGCAATCATATCTGGTATAGCATGTACATTGGGAAACTACCGACACAGTAACGGAGAGTTTTTCCCGACTTGTTCCCTTCAGGGGTACTTTGACTTAAGCCCCAAAAATCAAAGTTCCACGTCTCCGCCATTTCTTCATGAAATTGATGCTGACGTTCACACATGCATACCAGGAGCATAGCAGAGCCCATGTTTTGATTTTTCTGTTATTATTTATTTATATGTAATAAAGGAACTGTTTTTATAAAGACAAAATTAACCGGTTCCCGTACAGCTACTATCGTTAAATTTTTTCAGGCATTGAAAATACACATTAGCCAATCAACAAAAGATCAGTTACAGGGTGTTCAGAAATACAAAGTTGAAGAAAGAGGAAAAATGGAAATAAAGGTAACATTAGAAATTTTTGAGAATATTTTGCATAATTATAAAAAGGAATAAAGAATTATACGCATGTTAAAATAAATGTAACTAACACCTTTGAAATCCATAGAACCACATCTGCGGAGATGGTGGTCTATATACTTTAAATGGCAACTTTTCAACACAATATTTTTAGCACGTCTAGAAAACCCATTTTTCTAAACAGTGAGCACATTTCACCAAATGTTCCAAAAAAGAGTTGTGTTTTTATAACTAACTTCGGAATGCACAGCATCGGTTTACTCGCTTATTGAGTTTTATTGAGACAGTCTGCCCAGCCGTCTGGAACTGTAGTTTAGAATGCCTTTTAGTGTTGCCATAGTTCCGTTTATGGTAAAAATTTAAAATACTATGTTACTCTATTGTGATGTTAGAATATTAAAAGTGGCTAAAAACTTATTATATGAACAACAGCAACCAGAACGAGAACGAGAGAGCGTCACATAAAAAAGATCTGCTTATAAGGTGACATCGCAAGCGATTGGTTCTCCAAATTTTCGCGTTTTAATATTCTTTGAGAAAACGTAAATCAACATTTTTTTCAGGGTAAAGGTGACATGAAAACATACTGGTTATACAGAGCTGAAGGAAGCCAAAATTTCCTCAATACTCAGGCTTACATTCAGATGTTGGAGAAGGAAGAAGCCACGTCTAATGAAGTCAGAGATGTCGATGGTCGACCAAGATATTCCTCAGTCACTGCTGATGATGTAAGAAAGTCTTTAACGAATTTCCCTTCATCCACCAGCTTGAGTCGTAAAAATACGGATAATCCTTCTCCCCTTGGCCGTGGTTCTCCATATACACCAGTCATGCTCAACACTAAACATGACAGACAGTCCAACTTGGATTATTTTCCTGTTAGCAAAACGCCAGTTACTCCTATTGACACTCAAACAAAAACTGACTCAAATGAAACGGGGACGAAAAAAAAGCAAAATCAAACAACTCGGTCATTGCCAAATGCTGATTTTAGCGACAACAATAAAACAGTCATGAACGATTTCAGCGCCAGTCAGAAGGCTGCCAGCCAGAATTCACACTTTCGGGAAGAAGAGGGAAATAACTTAAACGATTCTAAGTCAAATTATTTCACAAACGCAAACAATGCAAACAAATGTCCAGCAGAAAGAAAAACTGAAAAGGAACAAGTCACTGTGGCTGAAAACACAACAGCTAACCCTGCCGCTAGAGTAAATCCTCGTAAACATGATGTAAAGAAAAGGCCTAAGAGTAGAATGTGCGTTGTAGCATAAAGAACTCACTGAATCGTCAATGTTATTAATGAATCAGTACTTGTACAATTACAACAAAGCTTCACTATTGCCCTGAAAGAGTTACAGAAAAAGTTGATAAAATTGCTCTTGTAAGAAAATGCCAATTTCGGGTCTTTAGACCGAGGCCTACCATTTTTGTCAGGGCCCACGTTGTACACCAGGCCGCGTGTATTGAAACAAAATTATTAAGTAATATCTTACTGGATACTAAGAACAGTTGCCACTTGGGAAATGCACTTTTTGGTAGAAAGGGAAGCAGACAGAGGGCGTCAGAAACGTAGAAAGGGAGAGAGAAAATAGCCTGCAGCGATCTATATTTTAGGTAAATTGCCTACAATTAGGTGATGCATGTATGCACATTACGCACGGTTTTTCCAACTTTAACCTATTTTGAATGACGCAGGTTTTAAAGCCGATGGCATATTGAAATGACAGGAGAAGGGAGACCACGGCCATGGGACAACCTAAAGACACGCAAACACACTATATCTGACTCTGTTCAGCTCGTCGTGCAAGTTACAAAATAAT
This sequence comes from Tubiluchus corallicola, assembly GCA_030141605.1. Taxonomy (NCBI): domain Eukaryota; kingdom Metazoa; phylum Priapulida; class Priapulimorpha; order Priapulimorphida; family Tubiluchidae; genus Tubiluchus; species Tubiluchus corallicola. Next base: position 422,845 of record JAQGDQ010000079.1, read on the forward strand.
TATTATAGTGATTATTGATTCGAGTTGCTAGCCAGTTGCCGTTCAAACTGACCATACTTAGCTAGTAATAGGCATGCTTGCGATACATTAGGTGCATTCTGAAGATATTTCGAGAAAGTGCAGAATATTAAAAGAATGATAAGCAAAAAATCCCGCAATTAAAAAACAACTAAAAGAGAGAAAGGGCGAAACGTTTGGAACTACCACTGTAGTTCTCCTTCAATGAACATAAAAAGACAAAAAGAGAAAAAAATCACAAGAAACTATAAAAACCACTAAACAAACTTTTTGTGATTTTTTTAGTTTATGTTATTATATGTTATTATTATTATATTACTAAAAAGACACAAGCATGTAAGAAAAAACACAGAAGCACAATAGATAAAAACACAAGGCAGAAACACAGAAGTGTAAGACCTGTAACCACAATCGCCAAATATAAAACAACAGTTATAGTAGTTTTAGTAATTTTTTGTGATTTTTTTCTCTTTTTATGTTCACCTGAAGAAGAACTACAGTGGTAGTTCGAAACGTTGTGCTATTTCCTTCCTTTTTCTTGTTTTTTAATTGTTGGATTTTTATTTATCGTGACTATTACTTGTCATTAAGAATTAATCTGAGTTACCTGCTGAACATTACAGGTTCTGACATATTTGGTTAAATTGCGTGTGTATGTGTGGTAAATGCAGGTGTTGTGAAAGAGAATTGCATAATAAGAGTTATGTTTCGGAGCACAGGTATGATGGTGATATCTCGAGGTATATTCTCTTGTTATTATGATTATGCATTCTTTATAAGAATAGTAAAAGCCCTTGTTTCAGATTCTCATTTTCTTTGTGTTTTTAAAGTTGGATGACAAATGTTAGATGAGCATAAAACAATTATGTGTTTGGCTGGCAGAAATTTTTGTTGGTTAGCAGAAACTGGGTGGCTTTTCTTTCATCGGTGCTCGCTGCACGGCCTATGTTGATCTGCTTCGACACTCGCCAACCAGACCTAAAGCCCCGTTTACACATAAGGCGGGGAACCGCGCTCGTCGTTCAAATATAAAGCGGTTTTTATGTAACTTCTATGCCACTTTCAGAAGTGGCGTCGGTCGTTGCGAATGAAATGTTGGCACAGTATATATACAGGTAAAATTGCTAGAAGAAACAGGCGCACATCAGTGTACGAAGTATTGCAAAAAGACAAGGTGGAGAGAGGGGGGAAAGAGGCAGGAAATGAGAGAGAGAGAGAGAGAGAGAGAGAGAGAGAGAGAGAGAAAGAGAGAGAGAGTGAGTGAGTGAAAGAGAGACGGGTGAACACACAAACAGGAAGAAGACAGACAGGCAGACACACAGACAGAAAGAATCTCACCATAAATAAACAGAAAATTGATTTGTAAGTTGTTTTTGTGTTACTTTTTGAGCTCATCAGGTTTTTATCATAAAATATTGGATTCTCTTCCATTTCCAATATTATTGTTTAGGTTTTATCGGCAATTGCGCAATATGCACTTCGTAACTTCACAAATACTCGTGTAGACGTCTCTTCTTTTCTCTAAAACAGCAGCTTGCTCATTACGCATTAACGAAGCCCACTTCTGATTGGATGCTTGCACAAAAACCGCGCGGTTATTGTAAAAAAATCGCTAAGAGAGCAATCAGCGCGCGGTTTCCCGCCTTATGTATAAACGGACTATAAGTGCACTGGTAATTAATATGATTATACAGTTGGCCGGCCATTTCATCCTCTTATGCAAACATTCAAAAAACAAATAGTTGCTTGAACATCTAAGAACAACATATCAAACAAATTCTGTCACCGACACAAATTTTATGCATCTGGAAATTGCGAGGGGTTTCTCATATATTTTCCCTTGACCTGCTTTAGTTGCAAAAATAAATGATGATACTCCGTAATTTCACGTTTCCTGGGATACTGTCAGAGCGTAGGGCTCGAGTCGAATAAACTCGCGTCCTTATGTTTGTCTGTCTGTCTGTCTATCTGTCTTAGTGTCTATTTATAACGTTCTCGATGCCTGGTATAGCTAAATTTGGCCAGTTACACCGAATTTAGTGCAAAAGATTTCACAGGGAGGAAAGCCGGGACCTGTTCTGACTTCCCCGTGTCTATGTGCCTTTCCTTGCCTACGTGGCTTCCCGTGACTATATGGCTTCCTCTTCTCTACATGGAGATATTAAGAAGATCCCCATATAGCTACTAAAATCTAGTATTTCAGTGTAGCAGAACTGGACGTACTGATCAAAATTTTTTTGGTGCGGGCAGACACTTGCAATGATTGCGATCATCAGGGGACACTGCTAAAGGAACTAAAATGTCCCTACCTCACCCAAGCTGCAGCTTTTAATTTGTGATCAAGTAGTGATGTAATACGTGTTTTCGCAATACAAAAATACATGTTTTGGCGACCTTTGTCTTCGTTCCATGTCCATCTACAGATCAACTAAGTAGTATAGTTCAGATTTTGCTGATTTGCAAATGTATTAGATTTGTAATTTTATGTTATTATGCCGTTCTGGAATCATTGTATGCTAATTAGGGGAATAACGATTTAACGTTTTAAGAATCACCTTTGTAAATGTATTTATGTATATGTAAATGAATATCCGAAAATTTCAAAACGGAACAATGCTATACCGATGTATGTTTGCCTATAAAAATATGTATAACGTTCGTGTATAATTGTGTAATTCATGCATCATAGTGATTGTTAGTCTTACATGATAATGTAGTTTTTCCTTATGTACGGTGTTTATAGATACAGAACAGTGTAAGTTAAGGGTTTTTGTTCGATAATTGTATGTAGGCTTTTTTTGTTTTATTATACCAAGAAAATTTGTTAAATGTGTGTGTAAAACAATATTATGAATCTTGTAAAACATGTATAAACCGATTTTTTTTTAATATTCGTTTTAGGGTTTTTACCTTAGTATTAGCTGTACTTAACAACATTTTTAAAAACACTATTGTTCTTATTTATGAAACGTTATGGCAATACTAACGTATTTATTTAATAGACCAATTGTGTCAGCAGACCTTAACCAGGAGCTCAAATATGATCATTGAACTATCTGTTCTATTTATGTTGTTTTAACGTTATAGTGCTCCGTACATTTATAACCATAGTATAAGATATTATAATATAAAAATACTATAATATATAATAATATGTAATTTACTATAGAATGTTTTTATTCATCTTTTGGTATTTATTCGGTTTTATTCGACAGTGAAAACTTTATCAGTTATAAAAAACAACAATCTGGTTAACAGAATTTGAATTAGATAGTTAGCTATAATAGGACAAACATATATTATTAAGATTATCCCAAAAGTCAAATCCTAGCTATGGATTCCTGACCAATTTCAAGTAATCTGCTGGGTAATCTGAGTCTGAAGTTCACGCAAAACTCGTCTTAAATTAACGGTTATTTTCTTTAATTGCGAATATGCGAAAGAAAAGGGAAGATTCTTCAAGTGGGTCTAACACTGATGTGTAAGTTTGTGAAAAGGTTTTGTTTATATATTTCATTCAGAGTAATTTGACATGTTTTTTGCGCAAGTGATTTTTCATACAGACATAATTCTTCTAAATTTCGTGACCTAAGAAGTTATTTACATGTTTATCTACTACATAATTCACTTAAAGTTTAGCCACCAATTGTAAGATATATCTTGCATTTTCTTTAGTAAAATTCGTACGGATTCAGTTTTTCGCTGGAGGTCTGCAAAGCTCAGCAGGAATCAAACGAACAGTTTTTTTCTTTTCTTAATACATGCATGTTAGATTTTAGTGAAACCCTTTCAACCAATGATCAGGGGAATATTAAGAATTAGGCTAACTAGCTTATAGCCTATGGCCCCAAAATTTGAAGGGCGACAGATTTTTAAGGGCCTAGTGTTATAAAATTTTATTCTTGTAATTTTCATTGTAACTAAGATTTACTTAGATTCTCTCCTTTCTGCCCTCTTATAGACTAAGTAACGCATGATACCGCGATACGTATCATAATCAGTCATTAATCAAGCAAGGTTGTCTCTCACATCAGTGACATCATTAATAGTTTGTCAAATATATATATATATCTTTGTGTACAAATATATTACCTGTACAAGTACGTTATGTACAGTATGTTAGATACAGACATACTGTATGTCATACAATAAATAACAAAATTATTATGATATGTGCACGTTTGCGAAAACTTATAGCTGAAATATTTTTATTCTCCTTTTCGTATTTGTTCGGTTTGACTTGACCACGAAAACTGTCTCAGTTACAGATATAAAAAAGCAAATGTCTGGTGGTAAGTGGTTAACAGGAATTCAATTAGATGTCTAGCTATAATTGGACAAACATAAAATTATTATTACTATTAGGCAAAATGGTCACGCTGATAATTAATCTGTAGCATAAACGTAAAATCTACATTAACAAATCAGTCAATACGTCGAGCGACAGCCGTATAAAAACAATAACAAGAAAAGTAATTAACCCGTTTCTAGAATTTGAACTAGGCAGATGACTCTTTGTGCAAAGCTTTGGATTGAGTAATCCGATGTCGAGTAAGCGCATTTTATTTTTTCTACACTGGAAGTCCTGAAGAGTTCATTGTTCTGTTTACGACTTGTGAGTATGTATAACAAAAAAATTATCAGTAGAAGTCCGACACTAGAGTAAAAGTTTCTTGATGCTTGTGCAGTAAAAGAAATCAAATCGGTGCTAACATAGTGCATCATTTAAACCATGGCAAAATAATTAAACGCTATTAACACATCATATCATAATTATAAACTGTGGTTCGTGAGATATCTTTTGCCGCCATACGAACCGATCTTTAAGTACCCTACAAGTATCTCTCAGGATTAAACAAGTTCTGCTGAGAATTTTTGCGTGAAATCTAGCTATGTAAGGTAACTACCTATCTTGATTTCGTTGATTGCTGAACTGATTCATGGAAAGCTTTAATAAGTGGACTGTCGTCTGGTAACCTCAGAGCATGACCCATTTAACTAAATCTTCCTGGTCGATTTTTCTTCCTTCATTTAATGACACATATCGTTATTGTTTGTCACTTTCGGACATTTTATCTCTAGTAATGATCTCAGTCAGCTGCTGCTTGATAATGCTATGAAATGAAAAGCTTCAGTCTCTATAATTGACACACGAGCGCGCAATCTGCAGCAAACAATCTGCTGCTAATACTCAGGAGGGCGTTAATCCACATCTATAATTACCAATATTAAAAAAATATGAAATCGAAAACGCAATGTTTTTATACTTTGTAATTTATATAAAAGTGTTGCGTATTTCTTAATTAACTGAAAGTACTTTTAAATAAATTATTTTATTATTAATACTATGTATTTATATTTTTGTTTTACACTGGCAGTACCGTGTGTCATGATTAATTTATATCTGAACCAAATCTGTGCATCAAACTTCCGCTGTATCCGAAGGTGTCATTACCTGCGGTAACTCCGAAGGATATTTCGCCGACTCTGAGAAAGTCAGTGATACACGTTCATCTAGGTAGTGCATCACTGTATCAAACAGCTGCAGTATTTAATTACGCTATGAGGTGATGCTGCTTCGGTATTTGCAGCTGCTGCAGGCGGTTGTGCAAGCTTTCCCGAGCAGGCCTAATTATGCAGATATGAACTTGTAAACATAAACATGCGTAAACATAAATAGTTACTTTACACTGCCATATAGTAAATATTAAACCCGTTCAGTTCTGCGAGCTGCGCAGTGTATGATTATCAATTAAGTCAAACAAATCAATGCAAACGTCGTTTAGCGTATGACTTTTGCGATGTAACAACACATTTATAAGGGCCATATTGCATGAATAATTAATTCTTTTCGCTTTCCTTTCTCTAGTTTTATAATTATCTACTGTAGCAATTCTTCACGATTTATTTTTTTTTATTTATTCTGTTATTAATGATGTTCTATTATAGTTTTCTAGAGAGTGTTTTTAATATTGAATTCAAATGGAATGAAGTGCATGTAAAGCCAATTAGCATATATAAAATTAATATATAAGGCATGTTCATGCCAGTTTACAAAATATAATTAAGTGAGGTTTAGTTGCATGATGTACTAATTACCAGCAAAGTTAAATATAAAGTAAATGAAAAATTAATATGAACATTACTTATGAATTTCATCATATAATTCGAACCTGATACGAATTTAATTGTATTTGAACCTTACAAGCTTATATTATGATATACCCGATTCTCTCATTCAGTTATTCAGGAGTTTCTTAATGGCACAAGTAATAATAAATCGTTATGGTTTCTCGAACTATAAGCATAATATCCGATTACACAAACTGTCTATTTTTATATGAATCGATATTCGGTAATTATCCCCTAATTTTTCACAATTGGTTCGGTGTTATCCACTAATTAGGACACTTTGCTTCCTTGGAAATTATACTTTTGAACACAATCGCCACTAAGAAGTAAGCATGGAAATTATCAGGAATTCTCAAAGGCGTACAGAAGTAATGGAAATGCTGGTCTGTTTCGTAATAACCAGTGGACCGAAATAAGAAAATATCGCTTAGAAACTGTAGCAAAAATACAATCAACATAGTTTTTAAATATTTTCTATGTAATCTGCGAGAAACAGCTGCACATAACACACGGCAGGCATCATTACTGACAGTGGCTTCATAACAACAGTTGTACAGAAACAGCTGCAGGGTATCATTACCATCTGCGAAGTTTAGCTCAACTAATAATTAATTGTTTCTTGGTTGTAAAATGGTTGGTGAGTGACAACAACGCGCGCGAAACTGCCTGATTCATCAACAAAATACGCCAAAAATGCTCTCCGAGATGACCCGCGAGTAACGTGCTGACGTCAGACGCGTCAAAAGTCTCTAAATATATGAAAATCACACAAAGAGCTTTTGTATAAGAAGCCAATAGAATGTCGCAAAGGGTTTCTTCGCATTCAAGTTCCAGGCACCGGCAGCTTCCTGACAGTTCGCTCCTCGTAACGAATTAATTACAGTCTTGAACAATCTGACTAGGCTTTTATGACGTCGGAAACATCTTCTTTCATGCGCAGCTTTGAAATTTTTAGTTTTCCGTGCATAGTCTCAGGCGAGCAGAAATTGCTTTTGAGAAAGGTGCCTTCTTTTATGTTTTTGTCTAACCATATGGTCTCAACCGATAACGTGTGAGATTAAGTGAGAAAATTTAATGGAATAAGAATTACAAGTAAATTGGGTAAAATCCAATTTAATTCACAAATTAAACATGCTTATTCGATTCTCCCAGAAAAATCGATTTTTGTGATTTGTTTTGTTTTCGCTTTGCATGCACTACGCAGTTAAACAGGTGTCATTGTTTTCTTAAATTTTAAAATCCTGAAAGACAAAGCACATCGACCGAGTATAGTTGTTTGCTGACGTTTTTCTGTCATGGCGAGCTTATTACAGGCAATCAGGAATTAGCCTTGTCCGTTGATTAAATGAGACTGTTGAAAAAATGCTCCCAAACACTAGACCACGCCCCTTCTATTCATTTACTACCTCAATAGGTGATGAATTTTTCAATTTAATTTATCACACCTTTTCTAAAGTTCTTATAAACTGTAATTATATCGCTTGCATTTTAACGTATTTGCTCAGAAAAAAACAAGACGTTACGTTTAGCAAGCTCCGCTGAAGTCTTCCTGTCTCGGGTCGGGGATTATGTAGATGGATGAAATAGATATTGTTGAAAAATATTTTCACTGAAATTAAATCCAAAGCGATACTGTAGTATAAAAAGCCAATATCTTGCAATTTCAGCGAAAATTATTGTAAAAATTTTCCTCTTCTAGACCCATGTATACCATTGTTTTCTTTAGGAAGTTTTTTTAAATCTGGTGGTTATGGAAATAAAAACAGCTGTTTCGTTGCAACAATAAATGTTTACTTGTTACTTTAAACAAAATGCAGAGTACTAAACTTCCGGTCAGTGTTGGACTTTTGCGCAATGTTGACCAAAACGAATAATACATTGGAGTATACAAGCAGCATGACTCTATTTCTAGTAACCGAGTTCAGTTTACTAAATGTCAATTAAAGGAATATGTATTAAAGCCAGTGAATGCAGGCAATAGTGTATAAAAAACTGGTATTGTTCAAGTTCAGTTACTCAAAATCAAATTACTTCTTTTGAAAGCTTCTCTACAGCCGAGTAACACAAATCCATCACACATCTACTTGATCTGGACGGAAAACCTTTCATTCCCCCACTTCTATTGTAGGATCAAACTCTATCAGTAGTTCACCTTCTGTATGAGTTTCTCCTGCCGGATTCTTGGCTACAATCCGGTAGGTACCATCGAATTCTCTTGAACAATCCGGGAATGAAATGGTAACAGTTCCGTCTTCCGCGTATTTTATTAGATGTTTTCGAGTGCTCTCGATTTGATCTTCATCATGATAGACTACTATCTCGGGGCGGGGTTCACCAGACACTTTTGCTTTGAAGAGTGCACCACTGCCCTCCACAATGTTGTTGACAGCTGGAGTCATGGGTGTCACAAACACTGGACCTGACATTGTCTGAAACTACAAACATTTATCCGTGAGTGAATTGTAGAAATTTGCCCGTAGGTGTGCCTGTACAAATTTCCCGACGCGCTTGCTCAAACGTTTTCAATGTTTTTCGAAATTACACCAGCAAAAAATTAACGCTGTACTGTTTTTTTTAATAATTGTAATTATTGTAGTTATTGTAAAATGTGATGAAATTACGGCAATGTTGGCATCATTAAATAATTCTCGTTCATGTCAATTAAAATCTCTCTCTCTCTCTCTCTCTCTCTCTCTCTCTCTCTCTCTCTCTCTCTCTCTCTCTCTTTCTCTGTCTATCTAATTTTAGAAAACACATGCATTTTCTATATCCTACACTGAAGAATATATCTTGCTATAACTATCAGTATAGTGACCAACTCTATTGTTGAGCGTTTGATACTAGTTTACAGTTTGTTCAACAACATACAAAAATCATTGAATTAATTTGTAATGGTACATGAACAGGTGTTAACCTAAATGTAACTCCAGGCAAACAGCTACACGCAATAAGGGCTGTGCCTAAAACCATAGAACCATGTTCTACTGACAACAGCAAAGAATTTACCGAACCATTCTACCGACAGCAAGGCCAGTAACTGCTTGGAGATACTATCTAGTATAGAGGGCTACACATCAGAAGATAAAATAAACCAAACAGTACTACCAGGTAATAAACGCTAGGCCAGAGCCATCGGTGCTAGTAACGAAAATTGGTCATAGATTACAAAATCGCAATGGCGAAATCCACCTCCATTGCACATACATAATCATAAAAGGAGGACAAACAATACTATACTATATTGAAATTATTGTGACTAATTAAGTGACCAGTCAATCGAACAAACAGTTACCCAGCCATTCAAGTACCTGTCAATCAGGAGGTAGCCAGCCGTCAGCCAGCAGCTAAATCTATTCACTCTCTCTTTCTAAGTTTATCACTTTCTCTTCCTCTCCCTCTCTTTCCCAGTTCCTTCTCAATTTGCAAGCTGTCAGTCTGTGGACCAAACACTGCTCATTTTTGTTTCCTTTAACAATAATTTATTCCTTCTTTCCCCAACTCTTTCACCATCTTTTTTCTCCCTCTTTCCTCCATTTTGCACAAACCAAACTACGCAGCCCCGTTCAGGAAGTAATTTCTTTTGTGCTGGGAAATGTAAACTAGCAAAAAAGCAAAAAACCAAAACAAGAAACTAAAATCGCTAACTTCCAAAAAAATCTGATACTTCCAGTTTATAGATTTTTGATGATGATGGTGATGATGGTGACGATGACGATGATGACGACGACGATGATAGTGATTATGATAATGACAATGGTGAGAGTTATGATGATGATGATCTTGATGATGAGGATAATGATGAATGATAACGAGGGATGTACACTGTGGTTCGAAAAATGTTTATACATTAGTCTTTATAATAAATAAATAAATTAAGAGCTTACCTACTTTGTTTTCACTAGAGCAATGCAAACAGACTTGTAGCTAGAAACAAAAATTATTATCTCTTAGCTGTCACAATGATATAACGCCTCCCGAACATCAGTAGCCGCAGCCAGAGCTTCAGTGAAATACCGAGGTTTCACTTACCACTGATAAGTTAAGCAGCCAAACTGATTTGGTTTTATAATCTGATCTGATAGTAGAAGACAGCCGCAGCTAAGCGACTGTAAAAGTCTCCAGATCACTTGCCTTTTATGGAACTAGCTTGCTGTGCACTGGAATGCACGATTAGAAATGAAGTCCGTCTAGAAAGCATTTCTTCTATCGTCAGAACACAGTTGGTTGGTACAATTATTAATTTTTGGAAAGGGCGTTGGACATTCACAAATATGTCTAATGCGGACAGTTAGGCCTATCAATTTCGATTATCGATCATGATTTCAGCGTCTGTATACTGTTTTAATTGGTACTGCTTGTAGAAATATCTTAATATAATATTAATATATAATATATAATATAACTTAAATCGTATTTAATCTTATAGATTCAATATTTATGTGATGCATGTAGTTAGTTACTACTCTCTCGAGATCTTTTGCGAGCAGCTATCAGTTATGCGATTATTGATTTCAATTGGTAGGACGTGTGGAAAATAGGCCTATTTTAACCATATTTTATGCATTAAATGTAATTGCGATTATTATAAAATTATATATATGTATATATGCGTTTATATAATTATGCGATTATATGTGCGTTTATTCTCATATGCGTATATACGTATATATCAACGCTCTTGTGTTTTGCATGATTTTGATTTCATTTGCAGAGAATTTTTTCGTTTCACAAATTGTATAAAAATCGTTTAATTAGTAAAATTATAAACAGTGTCCATGCTTAAGACTTAATATGTATTAAAATTTTTCAGAAATGCATTGATGAATATCCTTTTATACTGGTTGCAACGCAAGGTTACAAGGTTTTTAAGTTCAGTTTCAGTTACAATTTTTAAAAGATTTGTCTAACTTTTAAAATACAATAATTTTGGGTTTGATTTTTTGACAACCTGAAGTGGACTATTTAAATGCACACAGACGAAGCGTTTACATATACGTACCGTTTCATAAAGTCGCCAAAACGTTTTAAAAACAGACCACATACCGAGAACGCTTTGAAAACGTTTTTGAGATGTTGAGAAAAAGTTGCGTGTTTGTGGAATTCCGGCGAAATAATAATAGGCCTACAATTAATCCGATTTAAAATGGCTAAATACGCAAAAGTAATGTATTTTAATATAGTAACTTATCGCTACAGTAGATACATTTGCATAAAAAATTTACAGGCAGCTATTTTGGCGTCTGTAGTTTTTGTTTACAGTCAGAAATGGCTTATTCTTATTTTTCTCCTAACACGGAGCTCTTGCATGGACGGCAAGGAGTCGTATGACTCGTGTTTTATTATTTAAATCGCATCTTAAAATAAACTATTACTTACTTACTTGTACCAGGCTGGGTTTCTCCAATAGGAGCAACCCGCGGTAGCGCTGGTGTTAGGCCTCTTAAAAACATTGAAATTTAATTGGTGATGGCGACGGTAATAGAAATGGCAACGGCAGCAGTAGCCACAGCAACAGCAGCAGCAATAGGAACAACAACAACAGCAGCGGCAGCAACAACAGCAACAGGAGCAGCAGCGGCAGCAGCACAACAGCAGGAGCAGCAGCAACAGCAACAGGAGCAATAGCAACAATGGGAGCGGCAGCAGCAACAACGATAATGACAACAACAACATAATGATAAAAATAACTTATGTTCAAACACTCAGTGTTGCACAAGTTAAACTTTTCGGGGGATTCAGAAACGTATCTTTGCATATAGTTTCTACATAAATGACAGTTATGTAAAAATGACAATCTGTTTTGCTACCAATCAATATTCTATATGATATTTCTATCAATATTCACACTTCACTGTCTTTGTTTTCAATTATTCAGCAAAATTAATGATGCCTTTTCTTGAAACTTCCTTCAATAGTGTTAAGATCTTAAAAAATTATGATGACCTTGAAAATCCTGGTTGACATATTGAAATACTGAATTGAGTCATTGGTTTGGAATAATTATATACTTCAATAGTAATTCACAAGTTTTGCAATTACAGAATTAAATTTTACCGCTAATTTAGCGGTTTTAGTTAGTTTAACACGCCTATAATAAATATAGCTACATATGGGTCAACGTACGTACCGATTTTAGGGTAAAATCGTCAATCTAAAATAAAAATTTTGTCTATACTTATCAGTCGTTTGTTATTTGTCTAGCATATGTTTGCATGTGTTTGTTAGTTTTTAGCATTTTTCACATATAACTAGTATGTGTGACAGTACGCGAACGGAAGGAAATTCCCAAGGGGACTGAAAGAAGTTGCCCGGCTTGATTTGAGCGAATTTTAAGTAAGCGCAGCAACGGTTCACAAAACTCCTTGATATGGCGAATGCGTCATGAAACTGGAAAAAGCAATCCAGGTAGAAAAGTCACAAGTAAAAATGCCATAGGAAAAAGTCAAGGAAAAAGGCACAGAAAAAAGATAATAACCCTAACCCTAAATCCTAGCCAATTTGCGATTTTTTTGTGTGACATTTTTTCGTGACTTTTTCCTGTGATTTTATTACCGGTCACCGGAAAAACACAGGATTGGGAGAGTCAGGTTGAGGAGAACTCAGAGACGTCGTCAATTAATAAATAAAAGTTCGTTAAAGGCAAAGATTTGTTATCCTATGTAGAATGCAGAATGACAAAAATGTCTAAAAACAAAACATTTACTCCTAAAAATGCTTAATTAGCATCAGCCAGTATTTTAAAGCTGGTACAGAACGTAACCAATCTTTTTTGGAGTTTGAAATTTTAAAACTGAATTATTTGTTTTGGAAATAATTGAGTTTTTGTTTTGAAAATGCACAATTCATTTGCCCTGGTAGGGCTGCCGCCGTTCGTTAGACTGTGTCTAGACACTGCCACGTACAATCGTACGCCGGCCTGCAGTCTATACGTAAGCAGAAATCTCTCCGTTTATATTTTTTGTGCCATTTGAACTCAGTATCTTTTGCATGGGAGTCCACGACGCATACCACACGGCCACGGAGACTACGCTTTAACAACAACTACCATTTTCGGTGGTGGCGCCACAAGTACAACAGCAGCACCTGTTCACTGTTCAGGATTCGTTGATGTTTCACGTGGTGTTGTCAGCTGTAATTTTCGTTTATATTGTTTTTAATCTTTAAGTAAAAATTCATTTAAACGCAAGAGTACTTAGATAAAAGAATGGGCGAGCCTACATTAAGATTCATAACATATTTGTCTCCCAGCCTACCGATAAGTTATTTTGAAGGCATAACATGGTATCTGGGAAGAGTATTGCAGAGAGAAACAAGTTTACTATACGAGTCACGTTGGAGTGGGCCTCCCTGCGATAGACCCGACCCGTTTACTTTAGACGAAGTAGACGTTGGTATGTATTTCTCGAACGTATACACCTGTTTACGCCATCTAACTAAAATATAAAAAACTTGCTATCAAAAATTTGTAATATTCACTGATGGTCCATATTAAATTTTGCAGGTGACCTCGAGTTTATACTATACAATAGCGTTACAAGAAGCATGTTAAAATACTAAGCTAATATTTCAATAGTACAATAGAACAAATCAAACAAAAGCTAATCACATTTAAGACTAAAAAAAGCTAACAAATTAAACCATCACAATACAAAATAAAAATGATTGATTAAGCTGTTTTAAGGAGTTTTTTTGCAATAGAGAAAACATGAGAATAATAATCATTTTATGTGGTTGTTTTTCAATACAACACAGTGCTATCAGCTAAAATAATACGTTATAATGCAGTATAATTGAATACTAATAAAAAACTGCTATTTGGCAATAGCACTTTAAGAAGCATGTGAAAATACTAAGCTAAAGTTTCAATAGTACATTAGAATAAATCAAATAAATCCTAATCCCACTGTTAAGAATAAAAAAAACTAACTAATTAAGCCATCACAATGCAAAGAAAAATCATAGATTCATTTATCTGCTTCAGGGAGTTTTACAATAGAAAAAACATGAGAATCACAATCATTTTAAGCAGTCATTATTCTATGCAATACAAAGCAACCAGTTAAAATAATACATTGTAATTGACTGCTATAGGCCTAGCAACAATGCAATTAATGCAATATAGTCAATCATCAATATAATCATTAATCACAATCATCAGTGCTATTTTATAATTCTCAGTACTGTCTTTAGTGTTTTATGGTTTTGGATAAATGTAGAGTGGGTTACTTTGAACTAACTGATCTCTTATTAGTTTTTTCATATTTGATCAAGCATCTCAGCTATTTTGCACTGTTTTTCTAAAACCCTTGAAGATCCATCATTAATATGCTTGTTATTAAATTAGGCCTGCTATAATAATTTAATTTATCAGTCAATGGTGTGTTTTGCCTTATTTAAGAATTTGGTTGTTGATTCGTTGAATGTGATAAAAATTAAAAGCAGTTCACTAGTTGTTGTTTATTTTAGGATTTATCTGCTCTGGAGCTTTCGTGAAGCAGTTAAAATCTGGACAGGATTGCCACATTGACTTAATTCCATGTGCCGCTATACATTCTCATCCCCTTGTAAAGGATAAGCCTTATTATTATGCAGATGTGGTTATTCCTAATAGACTCAAGTATGGAAGTGTCAACATTCTAATTGTTTTTTAATTGTGATTTTTGTGAAATGAATATCAAAGTTTAGAGTAAAAGACAGGTGATCTGCAGTGTGATTAGCCTATTTGTTTTTCATGATACGTTTTTCAGTATTGACATTTGTAGGGAACGTATCAAATCCTTGGAAGATTTGAGAGGATGCACATGGGCGTACAATGATCCAGAGTCTCTCAGCGGCAATTTAGCAATGCTCAACAAACTAAAACAAATGGGGGAAAATGCAAGTTTCTTCGGCCATATCATTCAGTCAGGTTTGTTACTGTTGTATTGTCTACCTTTTGTATCTACCGCCTGCAATGTTTCAGTGATAATCTATGTGCAGGTAGTAGCAAGACACTAAAATTATTTTTGGCCAAAAGTGTTTCAAAATTATCACGATCCTATTTTTTGGTCCATTACAAATTAGCTTAGCCATGTCTTAGTTTATATTAAAATTACTTTGAGAAGCCCTGGTATGTGTATGTGATTGCAAGTTAATGAAAATAAAGGTCTTTTTACCATACCTAGTTGTCAGTGGTTTCAAGGTTTCTGAGTAGCAGAGCTATCTCTCACAGTTAAACTGAAGGCTGAATGATTCTTGGATGCTAACATTGCTGGTGATGGTAATTGTTACTAGCTGGGTTTTTGTTAATTAATCATATCATTTTTCCTATAAAGCATCAAAAATGACTGGAAAATTTATGGAAAAGTATTTTAAAAGCAGCTTTAACATACCTGAAGCTTTTTTCACAGGTGTGAAAGCATAGCTGCATAGTTTTCAGTCTTGGTCAGCTATCAAGCAGCAGTGTTTAGTAAGTTTAGACAAAATATGAGTAGACATTATACATAAAAAAATGAGGAGACAAATGCTTATTTCGCTAATTTAACTCGTGACATTATGCACAAAATCTAGAACAGATGATACCCAGAAAAGTAATGAATTTGCATAATATATTAAATTACTATTGTTATATATAATAATAGCATCCAAACATTAATATAAGTTTATTTATGTCATGTATGTTTATATTTATAATGTATTTTTAATATGTTGGCCTGCAATTAGAAGTCGTGTATGTATTATACAAAATAAAGATTTATCATCATCATTATCATTGATCTTACTTTCGAACAAAGAAGTCTTGAATTCTTACCCGTCTTGAGCATAGGAATTTTGGTTTTAGTCTTACTCTTGGCCTTGAAAATCGTGATCTTAGTCTTGATTGCCCCAGTCTAGGGCAACCCCAACATCACCTAAATTTAATTCTCATTCTTAATGACTAGAATATACGTACAATTAATGAAAAATCTCACAATAAAGAGAAAAAAGAAGTAAATTTGTCTTTTCAAATATATGTACTACTGTGGTTTATCATCAGTCAAAAAAATTTAAAAAATGGATCACGAAATTACTATGGTAATTTCACGTTTTTTTATATTATCGAAACACAAAAATTTCACATGGAAAAAGGATAAAATCACAAAGAAAAAAGCACAAGAGGCAACGGGCTGGCTCTGGGTAGTTTGAAGCTCTAGGCAGCAGTATTTTTACTGCCCCTTCCTCGGTGGTTCTCTTCCCCCATGATCAACACCCCCGAATTTTAATTTTTTGTATAATATTATAAAGTATAACAGCACAAGTGTGTTAGGCTTATACATTTGTGTACAAGTGTAGTCAATTATCTATCTATAGCTTGTGTTGCTTGAGTCTGAAATTGAACTTTTGACTCCACTTTCCCTCCTGGGTCTTCAGGAGCAATCAAAATTTCTGCAAATTCTCCTACATTTGGTTTTCTCTCAGTTTTTTCAACAGAAATTTTTTAAAATTTTAGCTCATTTTCATTTTATTAACTTTGTCATCTTAACAGTTATAACTCTGGTCTGTTTGCAGATACTTCTTTAAAGATTCTTCTTGCTGTTCACTTGTCAAAACTTTTTTACCTTTCGTTCTCTGTATTCCGTACCTCAAAACTTATTCTTATAGGTTTATCAGCCATTATTAGATAAATGCTATTGTAAGAAACTTTTTTGTTAATGGAAGGATCATCACTAGAAGAAATAGAAACTGTGGATTGAACCAGGGTAGCTGTGTCTGAGTGAATTGCGTAATCTTAATAAACCAGATAAAGCAAAAGTACAAAGTGTTTTGTTGGGGAAAGACACTTATCTTTTTACTGATACACTTTACAAACATACTGCATTATAATTATTGTATTAGGTTCTCATCTGAAGTCATTAGAGTTGCTAATTAACAATGGAGCTGATGCAGCTAGTGTTGATTCTAATGCGATGTCTGCTTATCTATCTCAGCATCCAACTCAAGCTCCGAAACTGCATGTCGTGACATCTTTTGGACCTTTACCCATCTATCCTATTGTTGCGAATAAAAGGCTTTCAGGTACCATTTTTAGCACCAGTACCAATACCAGTTTAACTTTTACTATTGCCATTTTCTGTGGTTATGAGGCCACAGAGCATCTTTTAAATACATCATTGAATTCATTTTGTCTAGTTTTGTATAACATAAAAATTAATAATATCAATTTACCATTTTCGGGTTGACAAAGGATGTCTCTGGTTTTTTTGGCATTGATGGGACATATTTTCATTTCAGTAAATTGGGACAGAGTGTAAATTTAATAATCACTGAATGGTTATTGTTCTACTGACAGTAAATGTTTTCAAGGAATGGTGCCATGCGTACCCTGTAGTTCATGATGTAAAATTTTACAATTCAATGATTAATTTTGCAGAAAAGCTGAAGAAACAAATTTGTGGTGCTTTGTTGAATATGCACCTGGATGCTGAGGGAGCGGCTCATTTAGCTGCCTACAGAGTGGAGAAATTTGTGCCTTCAAGCATAGAGCTTTATGACAGTGAACTACAGATGAGAGAAGATGCTAAAGGTCTTACTATTGAACAGGTTTACTATTAGTTATACCCCTGTGAGTATCATTTGTCACGTCTAAGGCTATGGGAGCTTCCAGTAACCCATATACAATGTACAAGTTGTAGTCACTGATAAATTAATCTGAAAATGGTAATAGACTTTGATGGAACAAATCATAATATAATTCCAGTTTAAAAAACAACAGCTGCAGAAAACAGCAGCATAATACTAACTTGCTGGAATTGATATGTGCCAGTGTATCAGTTGCAACAGTTTGTATTTTCTTAATGTTTCTCTACTTTTACTAATAATTGCCTGTATTTCTGCATCAAGCCTCAAAATTTTGAAGCAGGACAATGGTTTTGAGGAAGGAGTGTTGGCTGTACATTAAAAAGCTATATGTATTATGCAAATGTGCAAGGATAAACCATTTTATTTTTGTTTTTGGAATACCTTAAAAAGCAAAAAACACTAAGCTCACATAGAACTAAAAAAATGGCTTCAAATTTTATATCACCTACACGCTGCCTTATTGCACACTTGTATTAGCAGCAACGCTATATATAACTTGAAAATTTAGACTCCTGTGATGACCATTAGGCGGAGCCATTTTAACTTTCAATCATTTGAAACAAGTTTTAATTAAACTGTGTAAAGTTTGGAAATATAATAAGAGCATTTGTAGTAGTATAAGTTCACTAACTAAAAAAAGTGTAAAAATTCCTTCATCTTGTCAATGAGATTATAGATATGTTTTTGAAGATACATAGTGATGTTCGTTGGTGTTCATTGGGATAGTGAGTCAGTGACATTTTAGCAGTTGATGCGAACATTTCACATTCCTAAAATTTCTTTTTCCAATTGCAAAGTCTTTCAGACATGTAAGTGTAATGCTAAAAATTTGTATGGAAAGTTTTTTTGCGACATACTTTAAAATTGTCTATTTTTTGGGTTTAAGAATTTGCAACTTTCTATTATTATTCTTGTACATTTTTGTTATACACACCTGATGATATTTCTTGAGGAAGTAAAATACATCTGCTTTGAACTTCAGAAACAACATCATTTCCCAAAATTATGCCAGTAGTCAAAATGCAATAGCTAAATACATAAAAGATTCAACTTCTAGGAATCACCATGTTTATTAAGCGACGATCGTTTCGGTTAAGTAGAACTGTAGCCATTATCAAACTATAAATCAAGTAAAAAAAGAATAAATAATACATTAATGATACAAAGCCACAAACTGAAACAGATAAAAATTTACGTTGTCAAAATAAATAAGGCTGTAACTGGAAGAAATTGCAGAGAATTAGGCCAAGTCAACATAATGAAGAGTCACAGTGATAGGCATTATAAGAAAAAAACAACTTCTCTCCGCAATTTCTTCCAGTTACATCGTCATTTATTTTGACAATTTAAATTTTTATCTGTTGTTTTGTAGTTTCAGTTTGTGGCTTTGTATCATTAATGACTCGATTTATAGTTTGATAATGGCTGCAGTAGCAGAAACAATTGTTGCTCAATAAACATGGCAGTAGCTAGAGTTTGAACGAATTCTTTTTAGTCAGTGTCACACATTTAGAACAGCTTTTCGGTGTAGCTTGAACATTTCTATTCCATGTTTCTTTTTAGTATTTTCCCATTAACTGGCGATTTTACCGATGTTATTTGTGGTGAATATTTTGTGAATTTATTTGAGTAAATTGAAGTTTGCATCATTCCAAAGATTAGTGTGAAATTATTGCTGTGATACAATCTGGTATTTATAAAAGCATAAATTATCACGGCATGCCATTTGGCACTGTGGTTCAAAGGATAAAGTATTTTGCTACAGATTTTCTAATTACATATTTTCTTTTTTGAAGATTGTTTGAATTTTGAAAGAAATTTATATACATTAGTTGTCTGGGCTTTCGTGCATTCTTGTACTAGTCACTCGTTGTTACGTCTATCATCAACCAATTTTGCTATTTGCCAGCTGGGCAAAAAATATTTTTATGAGACATAACAAGGTGACAGATTTTCTAATTACATATTGTTGATCTTACATATTAAATTTGTTGTTAGATGTAACATTGTGATTATTACAGAACTTCAACGTACTATTAGTATTAACCATGTTTGTTATAATACAGTAGTATTTTGTTATATGTGTTATGTATTTCTAAAGTTTGTAATAAAAATGTCCAAGCATACGTTCTTGATTGTATGTTGTATCCTGTTGGCTTGACAGTTGAAAAAATAACGAAATCATTGAATTTTTAAGATTTACAAGCTTTCACTATTAAATTACTTCTCAGAGTTAAACTAATATCGTATTTATTATTTTTGCATATTGTTTTTTTGTGGGTGTCCACTCCAGTCTTTATAATCTAATTAACAGCTCAAAATAATACCAAGGTCAATAATATATAATCATTTATGTATACAAAAAAAAGTGTTTTTATTTCACAATTTTATTATAATACATAAACATTTGCACACTATTTAGATGCTACAGCCGTAGATGCTGCAGCACCACCTCGCTTTCTTGGAGTAGGAACAGTGCCTTCACGGAAACCATGTCTGTAAGAAAAAAGACTATTAAACTACGAATGAAATTAGACATGAGCATTGAACAAACAGATTTATATAAACTTGGAAAGTGAGATATTGTTAACTGAGATTAAACACGAATGACAGTCATTCCTATAGCTCCAATAGCACTGTAAAGGACTGGGAAAGTATGCCAACAGGGATCTAAATATACAAGACTTACACAAAACAATGATTATGCTAAAAAAAATCTGATTTTGAGCAGACCATACACAAAAAAATCATGAAAAGAGTAGGCAATTTCCTTTTTCACAAGAACTTAATTGATTCCGAAAATTGAGAAGCTACAACAGTTCAGAATTTCATTTGCGGTTAATCTTCAAGATAATGCTGCCACCTGCAACTGTAGACCCGAATAATCAAGTTTTCACATGGACACAAGGTTTTGTTTGCAAATAAGGAACGAAATTACGATTACTCAAATTTTTACCTAGTTTGAATTGTAAAAATCCAAATGTCAGTGTGTAACAAAGATGCATGACAATATTAACTTTTGCTATTAATCACATCAATGTGAACATAAATGTTAGAACTCAATACAAGTTATTATAGGCCTAGTACTTGTGGCAAAAAAATCACCCAGGAGATGCAGAGCCCATGTAAAGAGGACAAAATTTCTAAGACAATTACTACACCTGCTTGAACTACTATACAAGTGAAACAAATGTATTAACATGAAGTATATGTATCACACTGTAGCAAGGCACAAGAGATTAACACCCAAAAAATGAAGACATGTAGTACTTTGAGAAACTATAGTAGTAGATGAATTTCAGACTACATGTAAATCACAGCAGTTAAGAAATTCAAATTTCAAAACAGATTAGAATACAATACTGGCTGGAAATTTTCATTAAGTTGTTCACTTTTAAGTTGAAAAATAACTTCTGTTCATTATGAACTATTTTTGTTATACATATCTGAAAAATTTATATTCTCCAAATGAACAGTATGCCTAACATGCATTCAGTGAACCTACCTAAATCGTCTGTGGACTATTTTCAGATGTCGCATGCGTCCAGTGCCAGTGGTCTTCCTACGAATCGCTTTCTCACTCCAATTGTCTATAAAAACAATTCAAAGAAGTTAGGTGCGATAGTACTGATTTTCTTGAGTATGATTCATTCAAGTTCATTATCCAAAATTGTTCCTGCATTCATTGGTGTATAATTCACAACCTACATAATAAAATGTAATAAAATGTATATTAAAAATAAAATAATTTAATCGTTCAAGTAACGACTTCTTAAGAACAAAAAAAATCAGATCATTGGAAGTAGTCCTGCTACAGTCAAATCTCTTTATACCACCCACGCTGGGACTCCAGAAGAAGTTGGCATTAAGGCAGTACAGCACTATAACGAATTGCATAAATACATGCATGTCTATGCAAATATGGACATTAAACGAGAGTAGCATTATAAAGGGGGGGGCATTATAACAAGGTTAGACACTACTCTGCTATAACAGCTAGACTGAAGTCTATCAAACTCTGCAACCACTTGACTACTTTTATTAAAATGCAGAAAATTACTTTGTTTTACAACCAGTGATCAGAGAGTAACTAGGTGTAATGTATTTTCTTTGCTGTAAATGATCCATTGTTAAAAGCCAGTATGCATGAAAAGTTTATTGTGCCTATGTAAAATATATTGCTGTTATTACTAGTATTGCAAAATAAATAAAATGAAATAAACAGTAGCATTTTATTTTACAAAATTAGTATCATTATCATTATGTTAATATTATTATTAGCATAGTTATAAAATGTAAAATAATACAGTGCTTTAGTGATGGGATAAATCGTTCAAATTGTTGGAGTGAGCTGAGTCGAACTGCTGAGCCATTCGGCAAAAACTTGTTAACTTTTCTAGTTTTCTAATGCTTGCTGCACTAATAGCCCACGCGTATACTTATAAAGAGTATATTTCATATTGGCAACAGTAAATTCTTAGTTACCAGGCTAAGACCAAAAGGAAAAATCCCTTCCAAATGATGTATACTTTAATTCAATATGACTCAATATAATTCAATATTCAATAAAAAACAACGTTTGGTTCAATCTAATTTGGAGTTGCATTTAGTATGAGTTGGTTCAGCCCGGCCATCAATTTTTTATTTCTATGTCTGATCTGGTTCGACTCGATTCTCAAGTGCAAGGTTCAGCAGTGGCTCAATCGGCAAAATTGGAGGTTGGTCTCATTGCAATGTAAGCCCTATACAACACTATAAAATAATTACTACACGAGCAACAACTTTAATGACTAATGTACATACACTTTCTAATTCTTTTGCTTGGATATCCACATTGAGCACACCTGCTCTTTTGTATGTGATATGAGCTACGGCCACATCGTCGGCACAATGTGTGTGTCTTGTTATGACGCTTTCCAAAAGAGGATGTTCCTTTCGTCTAAACAATGACAAAAATTTAGCACATAAAAATAATAATAAGTGCATTTGCACTGAAAGTCACTCAGTTTGTTGTATTACAACATTATTTCTGAAGACAGGTAGTTCCTCAAGAAACTAACACATAAATTTGAAACTGCACGTAAATCGCAGCAGTTGAGAAATTCAAATTTCAAAACAAATTAGAATATAACACCGACTGGAAATTTTCATTAAAAGTTGTTCACTTCTAAGTTAAAAAATCCCACAACATGCTTATGGCGTGCACTAAATCTGTGTAAAATATTAAAATATTTTGCAATGATGAGTAAATTGCATCTCATTGGTTAATGATACAAAATTACTTTGTACCAGGTCAATGTAACAGTTTTAATAGTAAACATTTATTTATATCTCTTACACTAATGATACAAAGAGAATAGGGAATTTTAAAAGCTAAATCATTATTATTTATTGCTATAGTACTTTGCCAGGTTAGAGGCAATAAAAAAATCTAGTATGCATTGTGGGCTATTGCTTATGAAACTATTTTCCGTATTTTTGCGTGATTTAAATAGTTTATAATGAACATTATTTATGTTACTGAACATATTGAATGTTCCCCCCAATTCTTTTTAAGCTTGCATATAATGATGCCAAAATTTTGCGTTCTTGCATCCACAGATCATAATTAAGTCCTAATGATGCTAGATCTATGATAAGCTTGTGCAGACTTTTTCGGATAAATGGATCAGATCATTCATTGTATAGGAGGATTATTAGTAGGATTGATACCAGAATCACTACACACAATGAAACATCTTAATAACGTTATCCATTTAAATCATCTCTTGCATTAATTAGCATTTCATTGTTCCAGTTACATAAATTGTTTGATTTCCTTCTTTTTTATAACTTAATTTCATTGATAACTCGATTTTTAGTAATTGGATTAATTAGACTATTACTTGATACTATTTTTTTTCCTGTTGGCAAAAAAGGATTGACTTGGTGATTGAATTTACAGACGCGGCGGGGCACGACGATTTTCTTTCACTTTGTAGCTTAACACGGTAATTAAACGCATTTTAAATATTAGTTTTCGCACTCAGAGCTCTTATATTCTAAAAATAAAATAATTAAAGAAATCCAAATTAAAAATTTAAGAAGTACAACGATTAAAACTGTTTCAGTAAAAACTTCGCTCACCATTCTCGCTTTTTGTGGGTGCAGGAGAGATAGTACGCAAAAGGCACAATCTTCACGTCAAACTTAAATCCCAGACCAAAAAACTTTGTAATCAATTCATAGATTAAAATAAACTTGACGCATCTTAGGTACATTCTGAAAAATTACGAAACAACATATAATATTTTTTGTGTTTACTGTTATTTACTTAAAGTTGCTATAAAAAATTTCATGTTAAACCACATGATGTGTTGAACTTCAAAGATTGTATGAGCGCTTTTCATTTTCTGGCGGTAATGGCGGCTCCCTTCGTGAATTTAGATCCGGTTAATCATAATAAAAATGATATCTTTTTCAAACAGGTAAGTTCATTAATTATTTTCTGAATCGGAAAGGAAGACTTTACTAGTAATTAGTATTCTAAAATAGTATCGTTGACGGTACTTCTGCGGTGCAAACTGTCGGCAGCGGGTAAGACATTAGCTGAAGTAGGACAAGCGTCGTACATGGACTAGCCCAAGTAGGATGCTAAAGACAGGTCATGAATTGAGTAGCGTCCGTTGCCCTTGTTTATCAACCAATATTAATAATAATTGAAATTGTTAATACACTTTGAATAATTCATTATTTATACAGCTGATAGTGATAAAATGAAAAAAGCTTATTCTTAGAATCTTCGCTAGTCAAACGAGCAATTTTAAATTTGGCTTCGAGATTAACCTTTGTAAAATGAAATAAGCCCGATTTGTAGGCGATTCCAACATTTGGCGAAGAGGATCGTGTGTATCCACAGTATGACGCCAACAAGCACAATTTTTAATAAAATGAAAAAACTTTCACAGAATTTTTAAAAGTTTGACAAATTCTCATGTAAAGTTAAAAGAATGAGAGAAATTGCAGGTGCCCTACTTGGACTGTCCATGTACGAAACTTGTTTTCCGCTTTAACGCCCTACACAAACATCCCCATAGGTTTGGTATTTGTTTGGCATTATAAATTATAATGCGTTTAAAAGAAAAAAGTAATCATCTCTGTCTATATACTATGCATTATGTAATTAGCATGCAGTATGTAAAAATGGAAATATTAGCAAAACTATGTAAACCTAAAATATTCAAGTACCTCGCTTAATCCAGACCTGCCAATTCTCAATTTTTTGATCTTTTGATTTTGACACCCAAAAGTGCAAAAATCCCTGTTGCGTTAATTTGCTTACTGGATTCCCGCCAAGGGGGAGATGAACCTCAGAGTTCTACGTTTCACACTAATTTTTATGTCATGTGGTTGGCAGGACTGTTAATTCATAAACTGCAATTGTAACAAGTTCAACTGCAACCCATTGCTAAAAAGCGCAATTGTCTTTCTATTCTGCCCATTCAGTCTTATATAAGTTTATAAGCAGTTTTGGTTGACCATACACTAGGCACATTTTAAACAACAAACAACTGACTTCTAGCTGGTAGAAGACAGTATTATTTTATCTCAATGTATGAGAAAAAATTAAACAGAGGCTGTTTCATGGTGGTGCTCGCATAATGATTTTTATCGATTTAAATTTTTTTATTGAATAATGTAGTTGCATATTTGGAAATTACTATTATTGGTTGCTACAAGGCCGTCATTATATAATCATTTTGCCCATTTCTTCCCACAATTCTCAACCCGGTCAAATCCATAATACAGTAGGTGCTATTTATTGAACTCACAGTTAGTAGAATCAGTCGCTTAACGGACTCAAAAATGACTGGCATGGGCTGCTCCTTTTCAAATGTATATGTAAACTGTCAGCAAGTGATTCAAATAACACCCCATAACTGACTCAAAATTTTTGCTCTAAGTATTTAAAATAAGATAGTTGTGTCTGGGTCAGAGAGTTTTTACTACTTATATCATCTTTTTTTCACTTTTGTGCACTATAACATACGAATAACAGGTCATGCTACAACTATTTGCTTGTAAGCAGGTACATTTATCATGCACGAATATGCTATCATAACATTTTTTTTGAGTCTGCAATCACCTTATTGCTGAAGAATATTGAAGCTAAACTTAGTCAAATGCCTGACAGTTTCCTTTTGAAACTCTTGCTGCTTTTCACAGAACATTTAATCTGTTAACTGTAGCTGTTATGTTACCTCTGTAGTGGCAGTAACCTACCAGTATTCTTTGCAACTTTACAAGCATAAATATCATAGAGCAATTAAGAGCACGAAGTTAATATTGACAAATAGAACATAAACACCTAACATTTAAAGCTCTCTCAGCTTTTGTAGTGAATACTAAGCTGAAGAATGACGTTTCATACTTTTAAATTAGCAATACTACATCCGTTGGCTAATAAATTCGTTTAATAGCTGGTTAATTGGGTCAAAACTCTTCCATCCCAAAGTGCATCTATTAAGAGGCACTTACGGTAATTATATTTGATATATTTAAACAGCTAAAGAAAGAATGGCAAACATAAATGCTCTGTCGAGGTTCCCCCTATGTGTTTGTTGCCATAAATGAAATGCTGATTTTGGTTGAGATCTTTGCATTACATTGATACTTTTCTTATTTTGGAGGTTCGGAAGTACAAGGATTTACTAAGGGGAAAAGTACTCCCAACAGCCTTTTGTGAGGCAAGACAGGTAAGTAGAATCAAGCCTTAATTGTAGACATTTTTCTATATATTATTATGGGTTAGTAGCCTAACACTATGAAATGTCACTTGCACATAATTGTACAGCAGTACATAATTATATAGTGTTGCAAAAGTCATTGTTTCATTAATAACTGCTTTGGTAAGCATTATTACATTAAGTTGTTATTGACAGTTTACATTGCTTTTATACTATTTAGGACTGGTTGTTTTATTACAGGCTTTAAAGTGTAGTCATTCAGTTATTCAGTTAGCTTAGCTGCTCCACAAACAAATAATTTTGTTTGCTTAATAGGCAGGCCTGGAAAAAATAAATTACAGTTTGACGTGTGCATTTCTGCTACCTTTCTTCCTTATGAAACTAGGTTCACTAAGTTTTGTATTTTCAGGCATTTATTGAAAGGTTAGTGCAAAAAGATCTAACTATTATACTGTCTAACAGAAATATAAAATTTTTGTCTCGGTTTTGAATTAAAGGGTTGATTTGATCTTGTAGTGTTTTAAGAAAAGTTTTTTTGTTAAAAATAATACCTACGTTTTTTTATGATATCATTTTTTACTTTTAGGCCACATCTCATCCCCGAGCTGATCCGCAGTCTTTAAAACAAATATTCTTAAAGGTAAGGCATTGATTAGATTATACACTAACGTTCAGTTTAAATTGAAATATATGAAGCAATGGTTTCCACATGCTATCAGGCGATGTATAAAATTATAAAATTTTGCACTTTTTAACTGTGTCAGTTTTTTGTTTAAAATATTGTATATCTGCTTTCCATGTTGCAATGCCTTGTTTATGCCTGTTGCTACTGCAAGTTTGCAATATTCTATAATTAGTTTACCTATTAGCGATATACGTGTGCATGTGCGACCTACTTGTTGCTGTGGGAGCTGAATCTCAGTCTGTCTGCTGAAGTGTGTGAAGCCAATGTGTGCTAGAAATATTACATTGACCTTTGGGCTTTATTTTGAGGACACTTTTTGTTAGTAGAATGCGTTTCGGTTGAAAAACAGAATTCGGTGTTTAATAAACTCTCTATAGAGCACAATCTTTGAAAGTGAGAATTGCCAGAATGCAAGTTTTTTAAAGAAGTTTTTAAGCTTAGAAAGATTTTGTACCATGTTTCAAAATACTTGTTGTCTAGTCTAGTGCTCTTAAAAGACTCAGTTCAGCAGAGAAGAAATAGTAATTTGGTAGCTTAAATAGTAATTTCAGTGATGACCAATTACTCAATAGGAGTTCCAATTTTTCCACTGCTCACTTGTTCTCAAAAATAAATTTCATTTGTCATTAAGAATATTAAGAATATTCATTTGAATATTAAGCTTACTCATGTACCTTTTATCCACGAAAGACACATTATAGTGACAATAACAAAGTTGCACAACTCCTTTCAGATTGTACAATATAAAAAAAATTAGAAAATTATGGTTGTTTGACTTATTCAAGACTGACTTTATATAGTTTGATAGCGAATAGCGATGTAACATATCGTTCTTAGTGATTAACTAAATGCTTAGATTATTTAGTTTATGTTCTTCCATGGTTAGACATCTTCAACTATAGTCTAAAATACAGCACGGCTGCAATAGTTAGCACAATAATTGAACATTTTTATATCACTCTAGCTACATATCTGAAAAACCATTGATCTTGTTCCAACTTACAGTCTCATTAAATGAAATGCTCCTCATTGTAACTTCACCTTACTACTTTAATGTTTGTTAGACAGCTGATTTTATTTTTACCGAGAAAGAGCTGCAATAGTTTTGCTGAAAAAAAAGCATTCACGATCACCGGTGCTAGGCTACTGAATGCTCACCACTGAAAGCCGAAAACCTGCTAGAAATGTTAAGCTTTCGAAATTGCGATTAAAATCTTTGCTTTTAAACAAGGTTTTTATCATGTAGTGCATGTCTGTAATTATGTTAAAATTTTTGTATTACATGCATATTTTACACTTTTAGATTGTTGCAAGTTGGGTCAGTTAGTTTACTGACTAAGAATACTCATTCTTCTACAACACTTTAGTTCCTTCTAATACATTTACTATTACTAACTGTTATTGTTTCCTTTTTACAAACTAGTGGCTTGTACATATTCCACTACAGATGTGGCAGATATTATTCTATGATTTCTATTAAGCATTGGAAAAGCCATGCTTTAGGTGCTCTAAGAAAATAAGGACGTCTCAGCTGTCGAAACTGATCAATGTATCTACTATATACGGTCATTGCTTTTTTCAGTATGCATCTGTGGTTGTGGAAGGAGAACATTACATGACCTCTGATGACTTTCTTAGGAGATTTCTTGAACTTTTTGGTGATGAAAACTATAACAAGGAAACGGTACATTTCTTGGCAAGTGCAGCTGACTATACAAAAGATGGGTGAGTATGAGTTCTTACTTGTTTTGCACATTTGTATTGTTAATTTGTAGAAGCAAATACTGATGTAGTTGATTGTTGTTAAAAATACCATGACATTGCAACTGTTTTCATATGCTTTGTAAATTTTGGGACTATAGATAGCGTTAGGTTTGACTGAAAAAAACATTTAGAAGGTATGCTTGATTGCTTATTGTTGGCTTAAATAAATGATCTAATTTGGATAGTGAAAGTCATAATTATCTGGAAAGGCTTTTCATTACAAGGCAAGGAGAAACTTTCAAATTTTAATCGACCAACCACTGCTTTGAAGATCAGCAGCAGCTTGTTAAGTAGAGACCAGTTTTTTATTGAATAAAGAACGTTGATATATTAAATAACAGATAGTAGTCAATAAACACGTTTTCCATGTATAACATATAACTATACATATGCAAATGTACAATTTTTGCTTTATGTAACTATTTTAGTTAGTTAATTAATGCCTGTTATAATCTAGAAATGGTTTACTGCAGCTGCAGGAAAAGACTTTGAAACACACTGCATTTTATTTTGAGATATGAGCCTATTGCTTTTGATCTACCTTAATTTGTAACTCATTGCTAATCTTCACTATAATGTATTTAAAGCTTTCTAGCTTCATTTTTGAATTTTGATAATTATATGTTGCTAATGAAGGAAGTGATTTTGTGATTTTTAGACTCATATCATTTGATGAATTTCATGCCTTTGAAGCTATCCTCTGCTCTCCAGATGCCATGTATGAGTTCATCTTCCAACTGTTTGACAGAAATGGTTCTGGTTTTGTTACATTTGGTAAGAAACTTAAGAGAGCAGACTGTGAATGGTATACACCTAACCTTGTTTCATGTGTCATTTGCTGAAGTACGTAGCATTGTCAGAGTTGTTAAGTATGCCATATTGAAACATTATATTCTGCTGCTTGACTAAGTCGTGCAAGTTTGCCTAATTTGCATAAAAGGTTTGCACAATCTGAGTTTAAAGTGTCCTTGTTACTGCATAAGCCATGCATGACAAACAACCCTTTACTGCAGCCGCCTCAACTAATGTTTTTTCTCAAGTGATTCTTCGGTATGGAAAATAAGTTTCGTTGATGTTCTCCTAGCATCTTCCGTACCATAAGTTTTTCCAAAATTTGTTATTAGAATACTGACATTAGTGACTATTATAAGCAAGATTTGTGTCATTCAAAAGTTCATCCAGCTTTGGTCAGTGACTCGAGACTGACAAACAATCACCCTTTCAAAATGTAAAATTATGTTGTGGGCCAAAAATGGAAAAAAAATGTTAAACAGTTTGCAGCATTTTGCTGATAATTTTTGTTTGTAGTTAGCTGCATGAAAATAATATATTTGTCACCATTCTTAGTCTGCTTTGTTATTGTGTTGTCATCTTACAAATTCTGTTTTCCTAAAGTTTAACAAAAATTTATATCGTATCGAAAGTCAATGCAGAAGGTGTTTGATTATCATGATTCCGTAAAACTCCGCGTCCGTTATCAAATGGCGTAAGCAATTTTCAAATACTTACTAACATGTGTATGATTGAAGACAAAATAGCATTTTTCTAATTGACAAGCCCTAAGCTAAGCTATATATCGGGGTTTAAACTTTTCTACATACTTTCATTCTTTTACCATTTACCATTTAGGCGATACCTTTTTTCATAACTGGGTTTTTCTAAAAGTTTCTACCTCAGTGTTCGGTAATGGCTGTCTGTAAATTAGTTGTTGTAGTGAAACGTTCCAGATTGAAAAACAAATGTTAATGTTTCTTTGGTAGATGAATTCAAGGACATCATCTCACACACTGAAATACACAGGGAGGTGCCATTTGAGTTTGAAAGCGACTTTGTTAAGCTTCACTTTGGGAAGAATAAAAAAAGGAGTGTCAGTTATACAGAATTTACGCAGCTGTTACATGTATGATATTTTTTCTGTTGCCGTTGACTATAAAAAAATTCTACGCATTTTTGTCTCATTGTTAGAATGTGTGTGGATTTACTTTTTATCCATTTGCACAATTTAATATAACTCTTGATGTTATCAAAGCAACTAAAAATATTGAGTCTTCTGTGTTAATTTCTTACAAAAAATAGTCGAATGTTAAATGGCTCATTCAATTTTATTCTAGTATTAGAACAAAACTGGAGTACAAGCTCTTGTCTTTATGCTGCCTTCCCACAACAAAAATTCTCATTCCGTAACTGTTTATGATTATACTAGTTTTGAAATAAATATCATGTCGTACATGCACTGTATTTTTTCGAGTTTTGTCAAGCAGCTATATGTTTTTAATTGGTTTTAGATACTCATAGCACTGATTAAAAAGCGTCTTACTCGAATGCACGTTTTTTGGCTTCCAGACACCGCTTTACCTCATCAGAAAATTTGTTTGCTGTTTGCTGAAGCTGTATTGGTGTGATTTGTTGGAAATCTGTTTTAAACTCTGCTTAAATTGTTCTTGCCTACAGATTATTGTTTGTGTAGATGAGATAAGATAAGAAGTTTTTTGTTTTAAATACACATTTCTTTCTTAGGATTTTCATGAGGAACACGCTGTCCAGGCATTTAAAAAATATGACAAGGAATCAACGGGTTTTATTTCGCCTCTCGATTTTGCTCACATAATGAAATCAACAAAGCGACATTTGCTATCTCCCTTTGTTGCAGAGCATTTAGTAACAGTAAGCTTAGTTAGTGATTATTCATATATTCACAGCTTTTCTCAGTTTGAAATTTTTTAATTAAGTTGATTAGCCTATTGATTAGCCTTAACTGTTAGATTTGGGAAAAACATTTCATTATTTCGACGGACGATATTTAAAAAATTATGCTCTAGTGTCAAAAATCTGATGTTTTCGATGAGATTATGACTCGATTTCGAGATGAAAGTCTCGATGAGGATCTTATGACTAGTATTTGATTGGAATATAACAGTCGCATTTATCTGTGATGAAGTGCATGCAATGATCAATGAGTTTGTGTTGAATTTTATGAAAACCAAAATTCAGATAAAAGCATATGGTCACTGAATGATTTACTTCATTACGAATTTAAACAAAGTAATATGGCTGCTCAAGTGATGTTAGAGCATGGGGTTGAACATATTGATTTAGTTTTTATGTAGTTTTTGTAGATCTTTGTTTTTCACTGTGTTTTACATCTTCTGCATAAACACGCTATCGGTTTTCTTTATCATTGTAATTAAAACTTTATAGTTTTAATAAGTCTTTCTACCATATGCAGCACAGTCTCAAAGCAATCGAGTCACTTGTTAGGTGAAACACTAATTAATTGTTTTAGGTTGCAGGTGGTACTACAGCACACTTGGTTAGTTTTCCATACTTCACAGCTTTTAACTCACTACTGAACAATATGGAACTTGTAAAAAAGATTTTTACTCATGCAACCAAGGGTAGCCTGTATGCAGAAGTAACGAAAGGTAAGTAATAATGTTGGAAGTTCGATTCATTTGTTTGAATTCATCAGGTCTGACCGAAAAAATATGCACTAAGAAAAGAGATGTAGTTTTGCATGTTCATCTTTAACCTAAATTTTTTCTATAATTTTTTTCAGGTGCACAATTTCTATGCACTTATTGAACTTCTTCAAAAATTGATTGATATTCAACATGAGAAATCTCAAGCTAATAAATCAAACAGTTTATGAGAATCTTTGTTTAATTCATAATTTGTTGAAGAAACCAGACTAAGAAATTGTAAACAAATCAGGACTTCATCTCAAGATCATGAAGCATGTTCTCTTTGGGTTAATTGATTTTTTTACTTTTAGTAGTCTAAGAGTTTTAGTAGCTAACAAAATGCCCTTTTTGAATGACATTATGTATTGTATCTAGTGACTGATGATACCAGAATTTGCTAATTTTTACTGAATTAAGCAGCAGTGGAAGTATGATGCAGGCTCACAATGTGATCTTTGCACTTAATCAACGCCTTAAGCTTCAAAATTCTCAGTTCATAACAATCTCACCTTTACCAGGTGCCGCTGTACATTTCCTAGTGTCTTGTTTCACAAATCATTATTTTCTATAAAATTTAAAGGACGAGTGTCTGAATTAGTAAATAATCATTTAGCAATTGTTGACAAGTTCACTAAGTATCAGTTACTTGTATGTAATCAAAATTATCCAATATTAGTCATCCACTTTGGCCACACTAACTGCATCAAGTTCTATAGTTACAATGAATATATTTTACTTCAGAGGAAACATTATTGCCTATTGTCAATTGGTAGATGAAAATTAAGGAAATATTATGTTTGCTAGGTCTAGGAAATCCTTCTTGTTTAAATTTGTTGGTGCATTTGCATATAAATTTCTAGTGTTTACAATATTCTTTAATGATTTTTCACATTAAAATTATTTGGTTTCCTTACAGATGAATTCTTGCAAAGTGCTCAGACTTTTACTCAGGTGACACCGCTTGAAATAGATATCTTATTTCACTTATCTCAACAACAGCATCCAACAGGGTAACATTGTTTTTACTTTTGAATATTCGTTATTACTGCTTGAAATCTTTCTTTGTAGTATCATATTATATTGTATGACACTTGTACGTTATATTAAACACAGAAATAGTAGCGGTAACATTTCGTAATCAGATGTAATCAGATATGAAAGAACAAAAAATTGTTATGAAGCACACTTTACTGGAATCAAGTCAATTTAATAAACTCAAATTTAGATTTATGCATACTTTCTTTAGTTTGAAGTCGTTATAAAATATTGGCATGATCTTCATTGCACAGGCTCCAGGGATGAATTTATTTTTTTAAATTCGATTAGCACAGACTGTTAAACAATTTTTTTTTTGATTAGCAATTAATATTTTTTAATTAGCACTTACTAGTGAATATTTTTTGTGAATATATGCTGCCTACGAAAATACAGTGACTACAAGATAAGTGACAAAGTGCAACAATGATTCTGTTTTTTTTATTTTAGACTCAGTGAAGGTTCATTATTCAGTTTCGCTATTTCACCTGTTTCACCATTGTACATCACTTTGTCAGTTATAGGCGTATTTTACAAATTTCAAAAATGCAGGCTGGTTTCTCTGGCAGTCAAACAGCATGTAGCTACGTGCTAATTTCTATAAGCATGTTTCCTTTTGTTATTACATTTCAAATCTATTTTACTAATGTCCCTTTAAATGCTGAGCTAAAATTTATGCAAGCTGTTTACTTTATCTTGGTAGATCTATTATGTGCGCAATAGGGTACAGGTGACACTAAATTATTTCATATTCACTTGTCTTACAACAGGTCCAGCAACTACTGTTTACCATTATGGTGAATTTTGCCAATTTTAAACATTGGCTTGTTTGATTATGCTAATATGGTTTGGTTTAATATAATATATAATATAATTTTGTTTACAGTTTTCACTCAGTTTTATTGTAACAAACAGGAAAAACTTTGCAAGTTTGTCAAACAGCAATTATGAGGAGCGATTACCAGCAGTACTGCAGTCGTCATTGAATTTCGCAGGCGCTAGGCCTAATTAAAAATCTGATGAAAATAGCAGTTGCTTAGAAGTTAGAAGTAACAAATAAAATTGTGTTGCATTATATTGCACTGCCAAACAAATAGTGCATTTTACAACAAAGGGTTAGGCATTATGTATGTATTACTCTTGTTTACATTTTTCTTCTTAGGTAAAATTTGAATAATAAGTGCATTCTGTAATTCTTGTATCACTTCTAATGCTCTCCGTTAAATCTATTAAATTCATCCCTGTGGCTGATAAATTCTCTTGTAATTACAAAATTGTTATAAAAGTATTTCAAGAGTATGCCTACTGTATGATACTCAAAGATTTCTAAGCTAATTTAAAATATTTGAATTAGTTTTTACACTTAAGAATATCACTGCGTGAAGCAATGAAATATCCATTTTGCTCAGCTTTGATTAGACATTTTGATGGAAAATTGCAAGAGTGCTTATTTGGGGAGAATATTAGTAAAAAAATGACACCTTTCAAAATTTTCAGACGCATATCTTGGTTGGACATACAAAAAATGGCACCTCTGGTTGTGGAAAAAATGCCATACATGATAATGGTGAAGGCTGTGAAAGTAAGTAGTTTAGTTTTGCTCAATACTAACTGATCACGGGTTTATGTTTTGGTAAAAAAAAGTCATTATGAAGATTGAAAGTCATATTTGTTAACTGATAATTTATGTTTTTAGTGAAGGCAAAGTATGCTGATGAATAGTGCATAGACATTTAAATTTGTGATCAATTACCTGGGTTAGATGAAGACTGTTCGGAAAGATAAAAACCCCAAATAACTATATTCATTTACCAGCTTGCTTTGCATATCATTATTTAGTGTTGCATTTACTGAATTATCTTTTTTAGGATCCATCTGAGCGCAGTGTTTTTATTCAGATTTTAGAAAACGTTTATCGTTTCACTTTAGGCTCCATTGCAGGTGGTAAGTTTGACCCTATATATAAGCGATTCTTTCTAAAGATAATGTTAGAAGACTGGCATAAATCATGTTCAAACAATGAGCTATGTTCCTACAAGACATCTTTTAGAATTTGGAGTGAAGCTTATTTTATCTTATTCCTACAGTATTACTAGTGCTTTTACATGTTGAACTTTTTGTCTAGTTGTTATCAAATTATTTGGCAGTAGGGCCTGTTTTATTGTACATGGATCAGTCAAGAAGTCAAAACAATAGTTTGTAGTATTCAGTTCAGTCATTTTAAAGTTTCACTGAAAGAAGGCTTGTGATAATGCTTTCAATTTTCTTGTAGTTACATTTTCTTCTAGCTTTTTTGAAGAAAACCTTTGCTTATTGTGTAACCACTTATCTACACTACTTGGCAGTCAAAAATTATTTGAACAATAATCCTATAACATTATTTTATACACTGCACTGAGGTATAAAAATTTATGTATCTATTTCTGCCAACATTCATTTGCTATTATAGTAAGTAGGGGACGGGTGACTAGTATATGATATTCCGGTAGTCGATGACAATAAATGAAGGTAGTTTCTCACAAAATGATGCTTTTTCATACTTTAGCCGTTGGTGCTACAGCCGTGTATCCAATTGATCTTGTAAAAACACGTTTGCAAAATCAACGTACGGCACTCGTGGGGGAGGTAATGTACAAGAACTCTTTCGATTGCTTCCAAAAAGTACTGCGACACGAAGGTGTTTTGGGCTTGTATAGAGGACTTGTGCCACAACTCGTTGGAGTTGCTCCTGAAAAAGCTATTAAATTAACGGTATTTTCATTCATGAAATTTATGTTAGAAAGAAATTGATTTCCTTGAAGAATTCATTATGTAATGGCATATCTTTAATGAGATCAGTCTCTGTTTGTTTATATTGTATCTGTATAGCTCTACATTTATCACATAACTAGTTTCATATTTTACTTTTTTCTTCGAAAGATTATGTGCAACAATTTTCTCTCTCTGTCTTCACCCACTTTCCTTTGTTTTTGAACAATTCGTGTTTGTGGTTAGTCCTGCTTTTCCATAATTCCATTTATTTATTCTGAGTTAATTTTTATGTTTATTTGGCAGATGAATGATTTTGTCAGAGACAAGGTAAGAAAACACAGTGGAGAGATGCCGTTCTGGGGAGAACTTCTTGCTGGTGGAACGGTGAGTCAACAAAGTCAAGGAGGTGTCAAAAAGAATGATAAAAGTTTTTAGCAATTTTCTTACCATTTTTATTAAGCAAGGTCTGAGCAAGGTCTGGCCATAGGTAGAAATAACCAATTTTTGTAAGATTAGTGTAATCGCAATCATTCAAAAATGACTTCAGTATTTGTAGTTTCAAGCCTTTGCATTGCAGTCTTTACTGTGTACGTCATTACCAAGGAGGTCCATATCTGGCTTTTTTAGGCCTTTAGTGTAGTACCACTTCTTTCGATCTAGTATTGTTAGGAAGTATTTTTGTTGACATTACATGTTGAGCAACTGGTATCTTCTTACTTAAATGGAAAAGTTGTGCATGTAGCCTTATTTATTTACCTGTTTGTTGAACCTGATTGTTCTTATATTGCCTGTAATTGAATATTTGCTTATCCATAATTAGCCTTAACTTTAAAATTGCATTTTCTTCTACATCAGATGAGAAGCATCATTAAATTCAGAATTTGTAGACAACTCTGGAAGAGCAGTTAATGGATGAAAAGAAAGTAAATAATTTTGTGAGAAAAAATTTATGAAATGTCATATTGATTTTAGAGCACTCAATCTTACAGCCACAGACGTACTTGATTGCACTTAATTTTGACACACAGCAGGATTAATGTTATAAATTATACATACAAACTTATGCTGAAATAAAAAAAAACAATTTTGACAGTCTAGCATTCCAAAAATCATGTTTTAGGAAGATTTCATAATTTTTTTCTGAATTCTTTTTTACTCTTAAGAACTTAAGAATTGTCCACTTACTGAACTTTTTTTTCATTTTTAGCAGCATGTGATTTCCTGGGCTAAGAGATTTTTATTTTTTCTTTGTCTGTGTTTCTTCTCTTCTGTGAGCAGCTTTTACTTTATTAATCCATAAATATTGCAAGAAAAGTATGTTCTTTAACCATAACACTGTTTTACCTTTGCAGGCAGGTGCATCACAGGTTATCTTCACAAACCCCCTTGAGATTGTGAAAATACGTCTGCAGGTAGCAGGTGAGATAACGACTGGACCTCGGGTTGGTGCTGTGTCTGTTATTCGTGAACTTGGATTGTTTGGTTTATATAAGGTAAAAGTCAATTTGGACTTTGCTGTAGATTGTTGAAAGTGTTACCTCTATCGTAAATAATAAATCTATTATTGTTACAGCTAGGAAAAATTTAATCATTGAACTTAACACAAAGAAAAGTTTGAAATTCCAGCCAAGCAGGAACTCGTGACTGCTTGTCACAGGTGCTAACCATTACATCATCATATTAGCAAGAGAATTAACTCTTTCATTTCTATTATTTATAGTCTCTCATAGTTTAGCTGCTTAGTGTTAGTTTAAATATTGTATGTTGAAAGATGGTCTATAAATAATTATGAATGATAAAGAAAATAAATTTAACATTGCATAAAAAAATTGTTTCAAGAAGGTAGATTTTTCATCTCTTTCCAATCTTGACCTACAATATTCTGACTGTACACTATTAAATATTCTTTTAATGTTTTGGCTGAACCGTAGAGGTTGCAAAATTTATTTTGTATTTATCGTAATTAGGAAATTAAAAATGTGCTTAGTATTATTCTAAAACACATCTAAATTTTCGAAACAAAATGCAACTTTGCATTTTCTTAAAAGAGAGTTGAGGTTTTTTAGTAAGTATGTGTAAAAAATTGCTTATGATACCCCAAGACTATCGATTCATCCTGATTCTGTTTTCATCGGTTTTCACTGCATGGCGGATTTTTATTGAGGTTGTGTCACTCTGATCCATATCTACTTCGACACTCACTAGTCGGACAAGAACAATAAAATGCTTAGTGTTTTATGCAACAGTTTTTGATTTTCTGGGTCTTTGAAGTGCTTTGAGCTGTCATCAGTCTCATGGCAGGGACAGGGGTAATACTAGTGTCCATCTCCTCCACAAAACTTTCACATTTACTACGTTTGAGATTTTTTAAGGCTTGTTTTAAACTAAATACTGTTAGTTTTTGTCATAAGAGTGTGCTTATATTCCACCAATTCTTGGTTCAAACCAACATTACCATTTATAAAGTTTTGCAGTGTGACCTGACAAGCATTACTTCTTGAATCGTATTCATTAAATTGAAAGTAAGGTATAATATAGTTGTCAGACAACCTGCTGCTGCTATAGCAAGCAGCAGCTAGACAGAAAGCACCTTCACATTGAATCATGTGCCTGGCCAGTCACTTGCTTTGTAAACAGGCTGCTCTGGGCTTCAAACCTAATGATTGTTTACTGGCAACCCAAAGTCTGGGGAAAAAGATTCTTGGTCCCCGATTTGACCCGTTTTCTGTGGACCAGTCACTTATTTTCTATGTGCAAATTGTTGAGTGCAAAGTTTAAAAAAATAGTCAGCAGACAGTTCACCAGTAATTACAGACATTTTTTCTAGATAGCAATTGTCTCTTTGTGTGATAATAATTTAATACAGAAACATAGTTTACTTGGTAATAAACAACAAAATATTTATTTTTGTTTACTCTGCTTTTTAGTGTATCCTTGAGTACCTTGTATCCCGCTTATAGTGTTTAATGATGAATTTTAATTACAAGTGTATGTGCACATATCTACGTATTGCAGTTTAAATTCTAGGCATTAAATCCTCAGCAGACTGAAAAATGGAAGTTAAATTAGTACATTACCCGTTGTGGTTGGGCAGAAGTGTTGGAACTATGGTTTACAACCACATATTCGTACGCCAGCCCATGACTATTCTAAGCAAGTTTGTTTTTCATAAATGAAAAAATCAGCCCTGTTAGTGTAATCCCGCTCAGCTTATAACAATAGCGGCAGCAACCTGAATTAAGCTATTGCAAAAAAGAGGCGAGAATTCAATTTTCTCTTTACAGAGACCTACATATTATTCTGATAGAGCTGACTTAGTTAAAAATCAACATGTACCATTTTTACACGTTTCTGCAGTGCGGCAGCTTACTGAGCTTAAAATACAGCTTATGATCTGAGTGGCATCATAAGCTAAATGGAGGTGGCTTTTTCTACCAACCGTGACTGTACTGACTGAGTCACACATGGCAGGTTATAGTACGATATGGATAAATCACTAAAACATATACTTGTAAAAAGACCTCAGCACTCCTTGAGCCTAAAAGAATTTCATTCTTTTCAAATTGCCAAAACTAAAGTAGCTTGAAGGTTGCTTGCTCACGGATTTTGTAACTAAATTTTGTGAAAATATTTTATCACATCAGCAGACCTGAACCCTTTTGCATGTATTATAAATGAAAAGTAGAGACTAATTTTTGGCATGGAAAAAGTTAATTAATTTACTTGGTCGTGTTTGCTGAATCCAATTTCTTTTTGACTACTTTGCATCTCATTGATTGATTTTTGTTGCTTTGCTTTGCATGCCAATTTTTTTATTATAACTGGCATCTATGTTTTAATGATTGCATCAATATTATCACTCATTTCTTGTTATAATGGGACTTTTCTAAATGAGCTATGCTCTTATGTGTGCGTATAGCAATTTAACCTATGAAGCAGAAGAATTGCTAAACTATATTAATTTATTTGCCGTGGCTAGTCTCTGAGACTGAGCTGCTAAATACTAAGTACCGTAACTAGCTACTGCTTTGCAACTTTGTTTCATACTAATTGTTTGTTGCAACAGGCTGTATTATTAATTATGTTTTCACTGCTGTAGGGTGCTAGAGCTTGCTTCTTGCGTGATATACCATTCAGTATGATCTACTTTCCCACTTATGCTCATGGCAAGCAGCTGCTTGCTGACAAAGAGGGACAGACTTCACCGCTAGGTCTCATGACAGCTGGCGTTATTGCTGGTAGGTTAGCTGTTAACATTTTTTCTTTGCTACTATGCTAGTGCAAAATTAGTCATTAATAGTTTAAGTAGATTGGAATTAAGATTTTATTTGCTGTATGCTTCAAAGGTAAGATTGACACCTTAAATAAACAGTTGTATGGTCTTTGCCATACAGGTGTATTTTTATACTCTCGTGGAAAATCAAGCATATTTTTCAGTACATTTTGCATTTTATATTTGATAATATTTGTGCATTACACACATGATTACCTACAAATAAATAAACAAAAATATACAAAATAGCTTAATTTGCGAAATAGTCATGCATAGCATTCTAAAATTTTTGTACTGGCACTATAATGTAACATATAGCAGTTACAGATAGCTAACATTTCTGTTATATGAGAGAATGATGTCGTCAGTCACATCACATTGTTTAAAATGTTCCTTCCTTTTTTGCTTTTGTGATTCAAACATATAGGTGCTGAATTAATATTAACTGTAATGCTGTTCTAATCTGATTCCCTTAGTAAGTTTAGGCCTCAGTTGGGCTAGCAAAGAATTTCGTGACCCGAATGTTACAGTGTTCCCAAAATATAGAAATGTACTAGTTATCAGTCAGCAACCAATATTTGGTTTTTGATTTTATTCATAGACTGTTTCAGAAAAAATGTCACCACTTTCCTTCTAATCTAGCCCTTAGATTTCAGAAATGATTGTGAATCATTGAGAGAGATCTTTCCTTTCGCTGCCTCGTTTTTCTCAAAACAAAACTAACCAAAACCACAGATACGAAGTGTCATGTCACCACGGTGTTGATGTACTCGGAGTTCATTTGATTGATTTGGTGCACTAACGTGTTTCTCACTGAGTGCTGATTCATATTCTATTAACTGCTACCAATATAGGTGCTTTGTTGTAGGTATGCCTGCTGCTTCTCTAACAACTCCAGCAGATGTTATCAAGACTCGATTACAGGTGGCAGCACGTGCAGGGCAGACAACTTACAGTGGCGTAATTGATTGTGCGCACAAACTCTTGCGCGAAGAAGGATTCAAAGCATTTTGGAAAGGTGCACCGGGTAGGTATTTTCTGTATTTAAGAGGTGTCTTACTCTGAATGTGAATCAGTCAAAACAACCGAATACATTACATAGTGCATAATGTGTCCCTGTAACAGTTGACCCAATTTCAGTTAGTTGAGGAAAATTGAGGAACACTGAGCGAAACTAAAACTTGCAGAGTTTTGTTTTAAGAGGTAATTCATGTCTCATTACAGTGTAGAGGTTGCTCACTGTTGGTTTCCCATTTGCCTTGCATACCTGATATAGCTTTATCTGACACCTAATTTACTTCTATTCTGTCAATAGAAAATATTCCAAAGTTTAATTTTTAGAACAAGTGATAATATCATAGGTGCTGTTATTACTGAAGGTATAATATATAACTTTCTATCATCAATATAAATTTTTACCAACAAGGGAAGACAAATATAGAATATTTGTAAAATAAGTGCACTGCACTTAAAAAGTACAGTCTGAAGTAAGTGCAGCTTAAAAACAAAAGCACAAAACAACTAGTCTTGCTGACATTTTTTTAGTTAATGAAAAGAGCTTTTTGATTGTTGCTGTATAATGCAACAAAATCTGGCAATTTGTTGCTAAAACAGCTTTTCGTCAACTTTTCATGTATTGTATAAGAACATCATTGCATCTCGTGGTATTGCAAATGAATATTGTACGGCATTGTTAAAATGTCTTTGTGTGAGAATAAACAGAGAAATAAGAAAACTTATTAATCTGTATACAAAGTTAACCTTTCTTTGATTTTTCCTTTTCCTTTCTCTGATTATTGTAAATTGTAAATTATTGTGTTAACTGTTCAATTGGCAGCTTAGAGCGACTTTTACTATGATGTGTTTGCTTGACAATTTTCCATGAGAACTCTTGTTTTTGTTTTCAGCACGGATGGTAAGATCGTCCCCACAGTTTGGAGTCACACTTCTTACTTACGAACTATTGCAAAGGTTCTTTTACATCGACTTTGCAGGAAGGTATGTGTAGATTAGGGGTGAGCATCGAAAGTTCGAGTTCGAACGTTTGAATTTGATTCGAACCTGAAACTATAGATTTGAATAATTCACCACTTCAATCACATACGTTCTTTATCATTAAAACGATTGAAACATCATGCACTTAACATAACTTAGCGTGATTTCTGTGCACAATTTTAAACAAATTATCAGTGGTTTTACTGCAGAACAAAATCGAGCAATATGCATGATCTTTATGAGACTAATTTTTACTGGTGGTTCGTAAACTAGTTTGAAAATCTTTCGAAATACTGAAGTTCGGTTCGATTCAAATTCGAAAGTCACAAATTCGATTCGATTCGATTTCGCTTTCTGGTAGAAAATGCTCACCTCTAGTGTAGATCTAGTGTAGATACTTGTGCAATTGTGTATAATTTAAAGCACTTTCCTTTGACATTACGTTTTTTCCAAAGACTTTAGGTTGCTCATACTTTAATTTTTTTATTGTAAAAGTTGAATTTCCCATGTAATGATTATTAATGCTTGGAATATAAAAGTTCGAGTCTGGAAGGTAAAAGCTCAAAGGCAAGAGAAATTTCCGTGTGAAGTTTTTGAGGTTTGAAGTAAACAGATTTGCTGTACAACTGCACTACAAATTTTTATGTACTTCCCTTACATACAAGAAGTACTGAGCTGTTTGAGTTTGTGATATATTATTTAGCGCAAAATTGGTGAAAATTTATGAATATGCTTCAAGCCCACATAGTTTGCAGGTGCAGTTTGTAAGTCAGTTTTCTTTATAATTTTCAAAATTAATGTGCAGTTACAACTTCAAATGGAATCTTATTGCTTTTACAATTTTAGCCGTCCAATAGGATCTATGAAACTACCGGTGCCCACTGGTCCCGAGCAGTCACCAAACCCTCACCATATTGGCGGATACAAGTTAGCTGTTGCTGTTTTCAGCGGAATCGAGTCAAAGTTTGGCTTATTTTTCCCAAAATTTGAGGTGCCTAATATAAGCATGCAGAATGCTACAGCATAACCCGGTAGGAAATAGGATGTTTTTTAATTCTAAGTGTTATTTATTGTTGTGATTATTATGATGTGGCAAGCGGTCGTTATTTGTTAACTGAATCAACACATGCAGAGTTATGTTGGGGTGGCCCATTGTACTAACACTCTGCGGTTTACCCCAATAAGTACTTGTATAAATTAATCGTTATTAATGTCATATAATAATCTATAATGTAAAGTAGGCATATGTTTTTTGATAAATAGTAACACAAACAGAGAGATAAAGTTTTTTGCCTTAACTTATTGTTAGTGTTTTAATATAATTGATTTTACAGATCTTATTTGTGGTTCTACATTGATGGCTGTCTTCTGACGTATTTACGTTTTCGTTTTGTACTAATCCAATTTATAGATTTGTGGTATTGGTTTGCAGTGTGCATAATGGAAGCTTAGCTAGGTATCTGTTTCTTTAGAATAGGTGTTATACAATGAGCACAGAATTATGAGAAATGGAATCTGAAACAATTGGTAATGATAAACATGATAACATATAGTGAAGGGAGTGTTGCCTATTTCTTTCAAAATTTTGTTGATTCTGTTCTTGCTAATTTCTATTACCATTAACTATCAACTAGTCATAATTAAAATGGGGTCCTGAATTTTGAGGATGGATTAAAGAAAAACATCCATATTTTAAAATTCTTAGATTAATGTCATATCAGTGATTTTTTTCCACGTTGATAATGTTTTCAATAAGATGCCATTTACTGAAAATATTCATTTTATTTTGTTGCTTTAAGTGATGTGGCAGCACATTGCGTCCCATTAATACATGCACATTTCACCGTTTAGAAACACTTTGTGGAAAATGGCAGTAAT
The DNA here is from genome assembly GCA_030141605.1 of Tubiluchus corallicola. Taxonomy (NCBI): domain Eukaryota; kingdom Metazoa; phylum Priapulida; class Priapulimorpha; order Priapulimorphida; family Tubiluchidae; genus Tubiluchus; species Tubiluchus corallicola. The sequence goes on from JAQGDQ010000079.1 coordinate 467,161, forward strand.
TTGTTAAATAAACTAATTTATGAGAGTGTTAAGCAGAATGGGGTGGTTGAGTAAGTTGCTTGTGCAACGTTCAACATCACCTGTCTGAGAGTTGGGATGTTTAACTAGTTCTGACAAGGAAGAGCTGGTCACATTTCTAGATAAGAATATTCTGGATTAAATATTGCAAATTGGAAGGGTAATTTCATTGCTGTGATAACTGTAGAATGCTTATTGGTTTTGCACATCATATACAATTATTCATGCACACAGGGCTGTTGGTTCTCAAAATTGATCTTTGCATGAAAATTGTTCAGATTATTGTATTCTAAATAGCCACTTATTAGGTATGAAAACATACATCAAAATTAGTATTTACAAAGTACATACTACTTTCATTTTCAGAGTGCAACAATTTCAGTCTATTAGTAAAATTCTCAATATGTTTCAGTAGTCTATCAATAACATTCTAAATGTGTTCAAGTATCTATTTGAACGGTACTAAATTACCAAGTTTTAAAAAGATGTAATGGGCAAACTTCTTAGAAGACCACGTAAAGTACATTTTGTACATTCAGGTTGCTGTAAAAATAGCAATGTGTAAAGCCTCTAAAATTTAAGTTGGAAACATTAGGTGTACTAGGCATTTTGATAAAATTGTTTTTAAACTACCCCTAATTTTCACAGCTCTGGTGCTGAGTCGTCAAGGAACCCATCTCATGTGGTTTTTTGGTAATAAAGTATTTCTTGATTGCTTATTCGGTCTTGAATTACAACTACACACACTGACAAAAAATACATTCTATGGCCCAAGATCATGGTCATTTCAGATTTTAGAACTTAGTAATTTAGATTAAGAATCTTGCATTTAACACTTATTTTGGTATTTATTAGTCACTTTTGGCAAATAAATGAGTTCTTGAATAAGTTTAGAATGCTTGCTGATAGACTGTAGTTGATGTGTTGAAAAATACAGTATGCCCTGAACTCGCAATTCCAAATATCGTTTTTACTGTAAATATATAATTATGTTCTCCATATTCTCAGAGAGTTTTTCTATAGTAATTAAGTATTATACAGTTTTGCTTTTGATAATATGGTAGTGTTGCATGTGTGGGTTTAAAATAATGTGGAATGATTAAATTCTCTTGTTCTCTTCAGCTGTAATGTTTAGCTGATGCTTGGATTGTTTTGGATTTCTCAAGTTATTTATTTCTCATGTTTGCCTTTGTTTACATTGTATTGTCGTAGTATAATCAAAGTACAATATCTCTTTTATTCAATTGTGCATAAGGGCAAAAATGGTGACATTGAATGTGGCATTTCCAAACTGAGTTGCCATAGCTAACACAGTATTCATGACCAAGACATCATAGAGGCAGTCGGGCTAAAGCCATATTGTAAATATACTCAATAATGGCATATTACACATTCTGCACTCATAAACAAAAAAGTTTGGTGAATCCACTTGGAATGCTGTGAATTGTGTCATCGTTTTTTCACACTGCGCTAATTCAGTTACCAAGTAATGATTTTAGTTCTAGTACATGGTATTATATTCTAACTGTCCTACTTTTTTGTATTTAATTTGAAGTTACATGTCTTGATACTATAACATTTGAAATAACTTTTCTGTGAACAGTTTTGCATGTAATTTTTTTGTGCTTTTTTAAATCTGAAATTGAACTGAGTGACATTTTTCAAAACTTTCTTAGCATCTTACACTTCTTTCTAAATTCTGTTATTAGTAGTTACGGTCTTGGTAGTTAAGGTATTTCTGTTTATCCTGATGTGTTGTAACATTTTTGTGTAGGCCTGCATTGTTTTGTGTAAGTACTAAACATAATTGGAATCGTACTAATTCATTGATGTGGCTGTATGGTTTGGAACTGATATGCTGAACATATACGAATAAACAGTAAATAAATAAAATAAAATAAACAAGTAGATAAATAAAATAAAATAAAATTAATAAAAGCTGATAACGTCATAAAAGTCTTAAGAACATTGAAACTTTGTGCAGTAGGTGACTTAATTGCACAAACTCGGTGTTTATTTAGTGAATTTTACTTTTTCTGAGTTCTTATGATATTTCATAATGCACAAAACCTGCAGAAATTTGTCAAAATTCCATGTAGTCAGTGCACAAAATTGAAAGCCTTTATACAACATAAATTTGGCTAATTGTGAATGGTAGCTAATTTGAACGCATCATTTCAGTTAAAATACACAGCCTAAAAGCAATTAGGGTGGCTTTTAAGGTACTCCGTATTGGAATAGTTGTTCTGAGAGCACAAAGTGGATTTAAATGTGTACCTGAAAGATCCTTAGGAAAAAACAACTACTTTAAGTGTTTTACTACCGGTTTGTTCTTTGAAAAATTAAATTTACTGTATGTATGGACATTGGTGATATCTTTTTCTTTGCTTTTGTACTTGGACATTTTGAAGTTGGCTTCATCTCACACTTTCTAAGGCTTGAAAATTATTTTGCAGTTAACTGCTAACATTTATTTGTTTTTTTTGTTTATAACTTATTACGCAATCTCCATTGTTTTTCAGTCTCCTATTTATTATTAACTTTTTGATTCTTGTAATAATGTTTTCATATTGTAGTGTACAGTATTTGTGTTATAATATTATGCTTTAATAGGAAATGCTGCCAAATATATTATGATTATTATAAAGATTATTACATTTTTAAAAATATTATTGTGTATTTTATATGCTTTTCTGTTTTGGTTTTAGTTTCAAATTATTTTGCCTGTAAACAAACACCAGTAAAAAGTAGGTACTAAAGTAGCTGCCCATTTGTTATATTACATTATTATTTTGGCTTATGTAACAAGTGTGTAACAGAGTCAAAGTTGTCCGTCAGAATAAGAAAGATGTTTTCACTAAGAGTTCAGCTAATCACTCTAAGAACATTGGTTGCCCTCCATCAATAAATAAAGCACTCACGGAAGCTGCAGAATACTAAGAAAATTGATACCACTCTTTCACCTTAGAAGCTTAGCATTTTAATTTGTTACTATAGCAACACTGACGGTGGAGTGCAGTTTAATAAAATATTAATCTCTAGAGCTAATTGATTGATTGCTGGACACTTGATTGTTAGTTGGAGTTGGAAATGATGGTAGATTAGGTAAAGAATTAATTGGAATTTAATGATGCATTTTACAAAAAAGTAAGCCATTATGTCAGCTTAATAATTAGAACAAGTGGTAGAACTTTTATGAATAAACTCTTGTTTTCTTTGTCTAGAAACCATTTGATGAGGCACACCTTGTGGTATGGCATACCTTCTACTAATTAAGTAATTGGTTCTTGTGATTAATTAATAATTCAGATATTTGCGTCATACCATTGATTTTGCCAGCCAGCAAGTCAGTGTTAGGTGAAGTAGCAAACAATAAGCATGAAATTAAAAATGTGTCTAAACTGAAATGGAAAAAGCGACAATTGTTGAGATAGCAGTACTTTTGGTAATCTTTTTCAAAACAGCAAATGGTTTCTTTGATGCACCTCTGTCTGGTAGTACAAAAGTTTATCCTTGGACGATACATAAGACGAACTATAAAGTGAAAGACCACCTTTTAAGGGACCATGTTATTACTGAATTTGATTCAGTTCGCATGTTGCAGCTGTGTGCAAGACAGTGTTTAACACATGATAGGTGAGTTTTTTGTTTTTTCTTTTTGTCTATTTTTAGACTACTTTTTCTGTTATTTAAGCCTTAGTATTCATCTTATTATGTTTTCAATTTATATCTCTCCAACACTAATTATGGTATTGTTTGTTTTTGTTTCAGATGCCGCAGCTTTAATTACTTTCCAGCCGAGTCTCGCTGTGAACTCAGCAACACCACACATGTTGACGCACCCGATGACCTTGTAAAAGTCATTGGGGCAGAATATTATTTACGCTCCACATTTAGTATCGATAAGGTACACCTTTTTAGTTTACGTTTAAGGTATAATAAATACAGTTTTATTGAAATTTAACATCAATGTTGATTTACACTATTTTGGCTATTTCTCTCTATTTTAGTATATTGCTTAAAATTTCTGAATGTTTTGATGTATAATTTAATATAAACCGTGATGAATCTAAAAACCAAACACTCAGCAAAGAAATGTACCTTATTTCAGTTACATTGCCCTATGATTTATTACCATGATCTTAGATTGCACAACTAAAAAGAAAGCTAGCAGGTAGGGTCCATGACTTAAATCATTTTCAGTGTCAATGCAAAATGCGATTGAAAAATTGCAGGATAAACTCATAGACTTGTATTGCATTTTGAAGCAAGCACCTTAGATTGGAGTTGACACGGCTTGGCGTAGCTTTGTATATTTGTCTGTGTCGTGTTTGGTTTTCAAATTTATTGTGAAGATGTAAGTTCCAACACACGAATAATTTACAATTTAACATTAATATTCTGTGAATTTGCATGAGTTGGCAATTAAAAGATGTTTAGTGGGCATTGGTAAGTCATTTCCTGCCATTGAATGATGCATTATTAAAAACTTGATGGGCATGTAGCTACCAAGACTCGCATTAAATAATTTATAGGTATACAGGTAGCTGGCGCTAATGGCTCAGAATGTCTGTTTCTAATTAATTTTTAATTAAGTCATCCAATCTAATTACTTAAGATGTTGACACGCAATAAAACCATTTCCATAAGTATGTTTTTGAATTCCGTTACTAGTTTCTTGTGTAATTAATTAACAGTCAAACCACTTTTGTGAGAAGTAAAAAATGCATAAGGTCGCATTTATTTTGAAGACAGTAAGTCAGTTTGAGTCAGCCTTAGTTTATTTAATTGTTTTTCAATACAAGTAGAAAAAATTGTGGTATTACTAGTTGTTGTGAATAAGCAGAAATATTATTTCCCTAGCTGCTATGAAAGAGAAATTATAGCCAGTTATAATGGCCAAAGAAGAAATTGGAAAAATCTATATTTTTTAGCATACAAAATGGGAAAACTTAAACTAATTATTATGTGTCATAAAATCAGTTAATTCGATACCAAGTTCTGTCAGAATACGAATGTTTAACATTTGAAATACTGTGATTGAACTGTTTGTATTCATGGTTTTAGGGTTCACTTTTATTGAAAACCCCGAGCTTATATAATCATGACCTTGAGTGTTGGGTTCTATATGTGCATTATTTAGTGAATTTGTTGTAAGTAATACTTTTTTTCCCTTAATTATAGGAAGCGTTAGGTGGCTGCGGTTCTAGGAAATGCCCGTCTAGTGGCATGTGCATAGAAGGCTGTTACGGTGATAAAGACAGTGAGTGTGTCTGCTTTGGGGATAACAGCAAGACAGACAAATGTGAAGAAAGAGGTATTGCTAAAAGTTTAAATGTCTTTGAAATTATAGGAAACCTATACTTTTAGTCGTTGGCTGAATGTATTCTGTAACTTGTTCATTTTGATTTTATTAATAACTTAAGTTTTGTAACTAAAAAATCTCGTTTCCTTTGGTATGCTTCTTCATTCACTTACATTTATTATTATTAAAATGTTTTCTTTAGGGTTACCACGGTGGTCTGAGTGGTCAAAGTGGTCTCCTTGCACAGTGTCATGTGGGTATGGATTACATACCAGAACTCGCCATTGCACTGATCCAGGCAACAATGATGCCCCTCTGCCTGACGTAAATTGTGGAGATACGAGCGAGGAAACGAGGCTGTGTCATGTAACACCATGTCCATGTAAGTATTAACAATACTAATCTGTGAGCTTCGTGAAAACTGACCATTTATTTCTTTTCTGTAAATTAGGTTTTTTAACTTTTTTACATAGTTCAGGGCTGTGCAAGTTAGAATCATTCACACAAATGCAGGGCATACTACCACTTAGAAACTATCTTGTCAGAAGTCACCTACCCTTTCCATTTACTGGACAAGTTTGGCTTTGGTCACTAATTCACTAAGCACTCATTGTGACGCTCAGCTGATCTTTTCGCCTTTCATTTTCAGATTCACTACTGAATTTTATCACCTTACTAAATATACTAAATGATAAAAAGTGTCAGTAAGTAGCCATTTAATTAGCACTACAACTTTAAAATTCATTGTGTTTATTAAGGTAAACCTAAGATTAACCTAACAGTGCCGTTCAGACTAGCGAGTTTTCTTGTGTGACTTCTCTCTCTGACTACAACATTTAGAAGTAACTCACAGCAACTTGCTATAAATCGCAGCAAGTTTTTTGAACACACTGGTGAGCTACTGTAAGTTTACTTGGTCAACTATTGCGCGTTTACCAAGCAAGAAAACTCGCTAGTCTGAATGTGCCGTAAGTTTCATTAAGATGAAAAATAAGAACAATTATGTAGTAAAAGTGAAAGTGGTAATTGTAACAAGCACATTGGCCATTTTTTCTCACTGAATACTATGACTGCTCTGGTGAACTGGGACTTCTGTAACTCTGATAGTTCTTTTACTCCAGCTATAGAATTAAGGCCTGTAGCTATTAAATTGTTCCAGTTGAAGCAAGTACAGAGTTACGTGTTTGCTGCAAATTTTCTGTTTGAAACCGCAGATCAAGAACAAAGAATATTTATCACTGTACTTTAGGATTACTTATTATTGGTGAAATAATAATAAGCATTTTTATTTAGACTGGACCCTGTGGTCAGACTGGACAAATTGTTCTACCCATACAACATGTGGACAGGGTGTAAAGGAGCGGTACAGAAATTGTACTTATGAAGGAAAGATTGGTGTTGACGGAAATTGCATGGGTAGTCCGGTGCAGGAAACTTTATGTCATGCACCTAAATGTTATGGTAAAATTTGAAGTATTATTTCGCACTTAATTGGGTGATATTCTAGTCAGCATGTTATAATTTTCATACCTGCGTACTAATTGATAGTATTGTTTTTAGGCTTCTTTCGGCTTGTGGGTGAAGAGGGTACATACGGAGAAGGGCGTGTAGAAGTTTATGATGACATCACCAATACATGGGGTCAGGTTTGCAGCCATGACTGGAATTTTGAGGATGCTGTTGTTGCTTGCAGGCAGCATGGTTTTCCAAACGTGTCAGAAGGTATTGGTTTTATTAGCTAGTCTGCTTCCGATATTTTTGTATTTAGTCAGTGATAAGTTAGAATTATAATTCTCCATTGTGCATAATGCAAAAAAGAAATACGAAGGAGGATGAAGCAATTTTGGCTGTATATGTTTGTAAGTTTTTACTTTGCTAACTTAAAACTATTAGGATGCTAGAGACCCAATTTATCTCTCACCTGTGATGGAATTTGTTAGTTTTCTTTATTGAACTGTATTTTCCGTTCTACAAAATAAACAAAAACTTATGATAATTATCTCCATCCAAAATGATAAACAAAATTGGTAAACAAATTGTTTTTTGTTTATACATGAATTGCAGTCATGAGAAAATGCAGGTTAGCAAAGGTTGAACAACTTATAGTATTAGATGGTAAAATGAGTGGTTGATTGACCTAGTGATTTTCAGTGTGGTTCATCTTATTTTATATCAAAACTGTGGTGAAAATGAGTTGGACTGTATTAGCTTATTTCAGTCAGTAGTGTGTAAATTTCATAGCAAAGTGTCAAATGATCAAAGATGGCTATAACTCTTTTGTGCTGGCAGTACTAGTGCGTTATTACAGTGTTTTGCTGTTCAGCATATTGTTGAATTTCTTTAACTGCATAGCAGTATCTAATTCAAAAATCTCGGTATTTTCAGTATTGATGGATGTTTCTGAAGGAGATGTCCCATTCCTGCTTACGAATGTTCAATGTGAGGGTCATGAATGGACTATACAGCAATGTACTCACGGTGGCTGGGGTAACAATACGTGTGATAGTGGAAAAGCAGTCGGAGTGGCATGCTCTGGTGAGAGAGAAAATCCTCACTTTTATTTTGACTATTTATCATTGTGTTTTAAAATCTTTAAATTTTGCTTTTACTGTTGTAACAGTAGTTTAGCTCAGAAGGTGACATAAAATCAGAGAGAATGTACTGCTGTTCTTTCAGCTTGTTTCCAATAAATATTTTCAGCTAGTAAAAGCCATCTTAAATATGATATCACTTCAAGACAAAATCTTTTTAAATGGCTAAAATAAAATGAAGACATTGGCATTTCTCTGATTACCATTACAACATAAAAGTATTTGTTTGCTACGATTACAGCTATCTTACTAACTTTGGTCTCAGGTGAAGGCAGTTCATTTGGCCCTTGAGAGTGATCTAAAGACAACTGTTACTTGTAGCACAGCCAGTCTAGTGAACTAACTAGCAAGATCAGTAGTAACATAGATGGCTGGTGCTACTCACACTTAGATTGACTAGTCATCTTTTGTTGTATTGCAGTTGATGGTGTGTGGGGAACATGGTCTGAATGGGCATCCTGCTCTGTTACATGCGGCAATGGCACGCAGTTGCGGTACAGAAATTGTAGCAATCCTCCGGCTATGAGAGGTGGAAAGGACTGCGAGGGCATTTCCCAAGAAGAGAGAGGATGTTTCGACTTTGAATGTGCAGGTAACGTAACCATAATTACTGGTTTCCGTTTAATTAGTAAGTGCACTCTGCACCTTATACAAAAACTCCACATACACTTTAGGCAAGAAAATGATGAAAATATTTTTCTATAGCAGGGTTTTGAATAAAGACGTTACAGTTAATAGAACAGGTTTTTCAAAATGAAAATGGTCATAGGCAATAGTGGAAGTTGGCTTTTTATCACCTTAAGGTACACACATACATTCTAAGAAATTCAGTTATTTTGATAAGCTTTTACAATAAATGAAATATCTGCATAGGGATGATTAAATAGGAAATTACATTAATTGAAGTTGATACATCTTTTGTAGAAGATCTTTATCAGATATATATCAGGTATTTATTTTATGTATTGTTAAAAAATAGTACAATTTTCTTTTTTGCCAAACTTTGGATTTATATTTTTATTTCTGAGTTTGAAACTTTATCATCTGAAAGAAAAGAAAAACAAAATTTCATCAACATTGCCTCTTTGGCATGCTAATAAAGAATTTTCAACTAGCCAAGCAGTTTTGAGAATCTCATCCCTAAATTCTCCTTTCTCTTTCAGAATGGTCAGCTTGGGGTGCTTGGGAGGAGTGCAATGTTACTTGCAATGGAGGCTTACAGAGGCGAGAACGAACTTGCGAAGGTAGAGTCAAGGACTGCGTCGGAAGTACTGAAGACTGGCAGACATGCAATGAGGAGCATTGTGCAAGTAAGTGCCAGACATTTGATGGAGGCATGTGTCTTTTCTGTATAGTTCATGTGGAAGATGCATTGACAAATGTTTATTTAAAAAAATATATTTAACAAAGCATAATATGGCAATTTATACTATAGCTCAAAAATCAATTAAAGACTTTTTGAGAGGCTTTCCTATTATTAACACTTGCCTAAACTAACTGCTAAATCATTTTTAGTGAAAGCCTACTTAATAGAAACATTTGTCACTGTAGCAAGTCATGTGATTGCTGTTACATCACAACACATGAAATCTTTCTATTGGCACACTAATTTATTTCACTTATGATTTATTTACCCTTACGAGTTTGTTTGGAATCCACAGGGCAAGGATTTTCATGTCCAGCATCTACCTTGTTCTAAATTCTGTACATATCATATTAACAATACATTTTGTTGTTGTTCAACATTGCAGTTGCTATATTAACCTCTCGGGGAGGAAAAGTTTGTTATTGCAGAGCATTGTTCCGCAGACGCTGGAAGATCGTGTGGATTTCTACCAATCCAAAGTTGCTGATCTTTAGGTGAGTAATTCAGATAGAGTGATCTTTTTCTGGATTTTTGTTTGCCAAAATGCTAGCCATAATCTTTAGAAAGCCGATGAGCTGAAGTGCTGCAAACTTTAGCTCATCAGTTTGAAATTCTCGAGGTTTAGCACTTCCGCTAAAAGTGACTGAAAGTGTTTCGTTTTGGCAATCTAGTCCTGCACGTGGCGATATATCTGCGATTTGAAGCAGAAGCAGAAACCCAGAATTTATGATCAGTTTGTGAGTCTCTTTTTATCTCGCATGTTGTGCTTGAGCCGTGCTTCAGCTTGCTGTTTATAATTTACAACTACATTTTTCTTTTAACTGTTGCTTTGTATTCACTTGTCATAAGAAGTAAACGCCTTTTTATCTTAATTAATGAGTGTGTTTTTATGACATAAATTCTGATAAATAATTTGTTAAAAAACTTAGGATGATTGATTTTATACATTACCCTATTAAAATGCTTTTTCACGCAGTCTGCATAAGTTCACTGCTTGATTACTGAAAAAATCTAGATGTTATATCTTAGCGAAAATTAGTTGAAGCATTTGAAACACTGGAAAGCTGTTAAAGCTATAGTTGTAGAAATACACATAGCCACTGTCACATTTAGGCATCTCTGGTTTGCCCAAGTTCTCAGGTAATCTTATAGTGTTCTAGTGCATTTTTTTGCCATAGAAATAGTGTAGTATGGTTATAGAGTTAGCTAAAATGATAAACAACTTTAAAACTTTTTCCTAGTTACTGATCCCAAATCTTTCAAGTATTCATGAATAAATCATCCAAGCCTTCATATTTCAGATTAAAAAGCCAGCAGCTGTTTCAACTAATATTTTGTGAGCAAACTGAACTGGAAATGGGTGCTTGGCTTATGTAAAGCAATTTTCCTTGCTGATTATAGACACAAAAAGTTTGTTTTGTTGCCTAACATCTAACACCACTTTTGCAGCAGTAAACTTCATAGTATATCTTGAGTTTATATGCTACCAGGAACCACAGAGTGTTACAAAATCTTCTTGCTTCTGATAAGGCTTTTTGTGGGTTGCATTTTGCTGCATATTGTGTGAAGATCCTTGCCCACAAATCTTGCACAGCTCTGTACTTACTGCTTAATAAACGTGCATGCACAAAAAGTGTTTGCTTTCTCTGCTTTCCTGAAGTGTTGCTTAAATGCCAGCTTATTTTTCTGCTGCTTTTGACTGCCATATAATTTTGGTCCAGACTTGGGACAAAGCTGTCTTACTGTTTTTTCTCTTTTGAACTATTGTGTGGTATGCTAAACGCATGAGAGTGTTGAAAATATTGACGATAAGCTGTGACACATTATGTGACTTATACGGCTGCAGTTTAGTTGTTTACTTATTAGGTAACACTCATAACAGCTTTTACTAAAGTAACCATTAGCCAAATGTTCGGGTATGAACATGTTTTGTTCAATTTTGAAGAAGCGATCTGAACGTGATACGAGTTTTTTGGAATTTATTTCCTGCCATAAAAATATGAAGTTGGAAATAAGAAGTTATTTGCGTTGACTCGTTGTGTGCCAAAAGTGGGACTAGCTGCCCTTAAAAAGCGTTATTTTAGGATCTCAAATACATGTCATTATCCAAATACAGAACATTTTTTCTTTTTTTGTTTGTTTGTTTAATTACTTGAAAAACAACAGTACTTTGTTAGATGAATTCTTAGCTCCACAATCTTAATACAAATGCGATCGTATCAGCTCCCAGATTGAATTAATAAGCCTTACAGTTCTGTGAGTGCAATCAGATGTTGTTGCTTAGTGTTGAGAAAGGCATTTTAGTTGCAGTGCACACTTCTTGCAGCAAAATTTTTGATTTGTTGTTAAATTTGAGGTAAAATTTCACTAGTACTTTACTGTGCAATTATTATAAGTGATCGACCTGTCAAAGGATTCTATAATTTAGGAAATTATCAGGTGAACCAGTGATTTCAAGATTTTATTTACTGTTTTTGAGACTTTGGTGACTTCAAACAACTCACCAATGCTTGCAAATAAGTGTAACCATAAATTAAGTTTGCAGACAACTGTTACTTTTGAACTGCGCACGGTTTGTGTATTTTTGCCTTTCTGATAATCAAGAATGGGTGAACAGATTTCATAGAAAAATAGTTTTGCGAATTGGTTAGCAGGTTTCATACCAAGCAGAGCATCACAGCCTGACCCAATTTTTTCTAAAACTTTTTCTTTACTTTGTGTAACAGTTGGAATCGAATGCATGTGTTAATTTTAGTTGATGGTGTATGGAATGAGTGGATGGAGTGGAGCGCGTGCAATGTTTCCTGCGGAGGTGGACAACATGTCAGATCTCGTACTTGCGTGGAGCCACAATATGGTGGTAATTATTGTGAAGGTCTGTCCATCGACATTGAAGAATGCAACACGACACCTTGCCCTGGTGAGTCAAACCATTCACTTTGCAGTGACTGTAATGAAAATGCCAGTGTAGCTTACATAATTATAGTGTAGTTTCAGAGTATAAAGGTAATTGTAAGCTTCTTAAGTAGGTGAGTTCATGTCATTTAATTATGGTGTGAGATTGCATTCTGGGTGCCACTTACTGTAGAACACAGTATTCTGAGACACTAAAATTAAACAAGTGGCAAGTATGTAAATTGTTGTGTGAGTTTGTGTTGGGAATATTGAGGAAGAATTTGTACGATTTAGGCCAGTGTCACACAGAGCTGGACATAATCCACAAGGCATAGGCATAAGGAGAAAAGGCCAGTTTATAAAAGTTGAGCATATGCTGACCAATGATCCTTGTCATTCAGGTAATCCATTTGTTATCTGCTGCCTACCATAAGCCTTCAACCATAATTTGCAGTATACTCATTGCAAGCTGTTATGAGCATTCATAAGGCTTCTTGTTGAGAAACAAATTTGGCCATTAATTTCACTTGCTGTAAGGCGTTTTTGCTCATTTCTAACATATTAATTAGTGTATTTGTGCTTTTTGTGGTACACAATTCATTTAATTTATATCATTCAATTGCAAAGCACAGTGGTGTCCTGAACATTAAAAAGCATTTTTTTAAACATGTCATTACAAAAATAGATGTGTCTAAGTGATTGTGATTTATATTAGCCTATTAAGTGTAGAAATGAAAAATTTTTTAAAAATTAAAAATCTGTTGTTCTCATCTGTTACGTCATCACTGGTGGCTGAGTTTGCACATCTGTTTAGCTACTGAAACATTGTTTGAAATAATTTTTACGAATTCCCTTTCACACTGCCTGCTATGACTTGCTCCTTATGCCTCTCTCTGCATGACATGGGTCTTAGAGGTTATAATAACAACAAAAAATCTCTGTGTGACATGGGCCTTAGATATTATAATAGCAGCAAAATAGGACAAACTAAGTTTAAAATATAAGGTGGAAAAAAGGATAAACCAAGTTTAAATTATAAAGTGGCCTTAAAGGATTTCCTCAATTTTTTCTGCAAAATTTTTTATTGCAGATTTTAGCATCTTCCAGTAGTAAGTTTAATGCACCAAAATAATAAAGTTCCGACATTCAGGTATACTTCAGTAGAGTAGTCAAAAGTTTTTTTAAGGTGAATTCATGATTAATGTCACAATATTTACCAACTATTAGAAGTGAGAAAGCGAGTTACTGGATTCAATGAATTTATTCAAGAAAGTACCGAATTTAATAAAACTTTCGTTCAATGTATAATTAGTTGATGGCGCCTGGAAAGCGTGGGAAGATTGGCATGCATGCCACGCCACTTGCGGAAGCTCATTTCAGTTTCGTTCACGTGTGTGCAAATCTCCAAAATATGGCGGTCGTGATTGCGTAGGTCTGGTCACTGAAAAACGAGCATGCAACGAGAATCCGTGTCCAGGTAGAAAACTCTTCATCGACTCTTTAGTTCTGTGCAGCATTTACAGGTGGATGATTAGCTGTAGCCGCAGTCGCTGTTGTACATGGCTCTAGTTCTTCTGGCAATTCTAACTGTTTTTTTAGTACTAGTTCTTCTTAACTATATCAGTTTGATATAAAGTTTGTGCCGTAGTTATTGTCCTTAAATACTATTATTCTTTAATTTCTTCACATTATTTTGTCTTGCCCAACTATCTCAGTTAGATATAAAGTTGATGTAATACTGCTTTCACCTCTTTTCTTGTTTTGTTATACTTTCTTCTATACTTTCTATACATAGCTCTTGCTCTTCACTGATTAACTATTAAAAACTATTAGATAAATACATCTACATTATTTGCGTTTGTCCTAATATTCTGTAATAAAGGTGTGATGAAGGTTGGGTTGATTTGTAGAACATATGCCAAACACTTTTTCTTTACAATTAGTTTGTTACACAAGGTAGTTACAACATAAGATTGAATAATGTAATTAATTAATGCTAATGAACGGGTATATGTCAGTGTACAAATATGCCTGAATATTCAGCTTTGTGAATATACTTTTGTATCTGTTCCCTCAAATAGTACAAATAGTAGATCCTGCCTTCAACGCACCTTCTGCTTGTACAGTTAATCTCACCTAAATTCTAGTCTCTGATTACTTACTCTTAACGTGATCTTTTACAAAGCTTTAACATAAAATCTTTGTTGATAAGTTTTACATTTGCAAAATGCAGATTAATATTTTTTGCTCTTATGCTGCATTAATGAATGTGTAATCGTTGTCACTGTTTTTGTTAACTGCTACTGGTGTGTTGAACTTTTAACGTTGAGATAATATTCGTGGTAAAAGGGTGAGTGCAAAATTTCTGAACGCAAAATGTTTAGTGAAAATTGGGATGTTGAAAAATTATTTCAGCATACTGATATTAACAAGAATAATGTTACTTATCTGCAATTTATTTGCAGTTTATCCGAACACTAGTTGAAATATCAAAATTTGTTTATGATTTTAGAATCTGATAACTGCCATCAAAATATACATTTGTCATTGCGGTCGGTTGCAAACACATCTAATTGTGGCTAAGGCACCTTTGCCGATTCATTATCTCATTTTCAGTATGATCCTTGATAGTGAGGTAGTTCTGGTCTCACATTAGTTGTATATTCACCGTTGAGCAGTCAGTGCTAGATTCTGGTTTGCAGTATGCTGGGTATAAAAAAACACCACTAAAGATTTTGCATTCTAGTTGATGGCATAAAGTATTTTTCTGAATGTCATTTGGTGGTTGCCCGTCCATTTTCTAATTGATTTTATACCAGTGTGAACAACTAGATCAATGTTTTGCTTCTGTGCCACAATCGATGCGGTAGACCATCATTGTTGTGTTCTGCTGATTTGATATTTAAATGCAGATTTGTTAAGAATGGTGTGTGTTAAATTTCTTGAATTTTCTTCTCACTGTCATCGGTGACATTCAAATGAATACTTGAAAGTAGATTTTGTGGCAACACTGATGAGCATAAGTATTCATTTTCAGTTCATAGAGACATATAATAGCCATACATTGAATACACTAACTCACCGGCAATGGTATGTTAGCTGTAGATGCTAGATCTAACAGCTAGTTAAAGCTCAACATTTCTATTTAATAGAATAACTGAGCATGACCACCACATGACTCCATGTCCAGGTATTTTAACGTACTTAGTCTGGTTTTAGACCTTGTGTAAATCTCGAGTTTATACTGTAACTGGTGAGTAGAACCATTCATGTATGTTTATTGTATTCTGCTTATGAATCTGAAATGTGCTTATTCTCTCCGTTATGGCCATGACAAAATCTACAGTAAAGAATTGGG
Source organism: Tubiluchus corallicola (assembly GCA_030141605.1). Classification (NCBI taxonomy): domain Eukaryota; kingdom Metazoa; phylum Priapulida; class Priapulimorpha; order Priapulimorphida; family Tubiluchidae; genus Tubiluchus; species Tubiluchus corallicola. The sequence continues at coordinate 482,694 of JAQGDQ010000079.1, forward strand.
GGTTTCAAGATCTTCAGCATGAGGTGTCATTCAATGTGTGGGGACCATGGTCTGGCTGTAACGTCACCTGTGGAGGTGGTTCTCAATCTCGCATACGCACCTGTCACATTCCATTCGATCAACAAGTGAACGTATCTTTAAACTGCACGGGTCTCTTCATAGAACACAGAGCTTGCAATGATGAATTTTGCCCAGGTACTTGTTATTTCATCCTAACTTTAGAAGACTGTTAAACATCTTAGTTCTAATTGTATTCTTTTATGTTCTAATTATTTTTCTTTTATTATAAAAACAAAAATGTATTAACAGCTGGCTTTATAGCCATTGGAAGTGTTGTGATAACTTAGATATATTGCTTTGTATAAGTAAGTTAAACATTTCTGTTGCCCCAAAAAATTGCACTATTAATTTTTTATTTTGAATAGCATTTTTCCTGACTTAAAACTGTTAAACAGTTGTTAAAACATCTTTAGGAGAACTTTATACATATGATTTCTTAGTTGATGGTCAATGGGAAGAGTGGGGAACATGGGAAGAGTGTAGTAAGCCATGCGGAGGTGGCATTAAAACCCGCAGGCGTCACTGTTCAGAAGCTAAGTATGGTGGGGTGAACTGTGTCGGTGACAATACAGAAACAGCACTTTGCAATAGGCAGCCCTGTACAGGTACCATTAATAATGATGATATCACTTTCCCGTTTAGATCTTGTTTTTTTACCACATTTAGTGCTATAAAAACTGACAGGTACTCAAAAGGTAATGGCTACTTTTTATGTATAAGAGAAGTTGTGTGTTTAATTCAACATGTTTCTATGTGAAGATATCCTTCTCACGTGAATGTAAATGATATGACCTAACATTTTGCTTGTCAAATGCAAAGACGAATAATAGTGCAGACCCATTTATTGCATCCAAAGTATTATTCGGTCAATTCAGGCTCAATTATGCTTTAAATACATAGTTTCAGAAGCATTTTGCGTCTTGTACAGCCTGTAATCTTGGTTGGGTATGATTAGAACAGATCGAACTGAATGCCTTGAAATTTCAATTAACCTCAACCCTGCCCAACACACTAGAGTTATCCTGGCAGGTAAAATGGAAGCAAAGATGATCCAAGAACATACCATTGATCAATATTCCAAACATAAGCTTGCGAGACATGCAAGATGATGTTGAATGATCTTGAGTTCGTCCCTGATCTCTTTCATTTCTAATCGTACCCCTCAAGATTTCTGACTGTGCAATACACGCGAGCTTCCACACTAAATATTGAGGGCATGATAGTTTCTCAAATGACTGAGTAATACAGGTGCAATAAATTGTTCTGATTTTACTTCTTGTTTTTGTATCCCCTAGCAAAAAGTTGTGTTACATCCCGTATATTTTATGATACAAACTATTATTTTAATTTACTTCTGCTTTTAGTATTGCTCTACATTCTTTATGCAAAAATACAGTCCATTTCCTTTTTTAACAACAATCTGACACGACTATTACAATCTTCTTGCTACTAAGGAATCCTTCAGCTATCTTTTGACTTATTATTACTTGTTCTAATATTTGTATCTTCTAAGTTTTCGTATTTCATATAACTAACTACTTCTGATTGTTTTATGCGTTTAAAACTGCCTACAACTGTTCTGCAACTACGATAAAAAACTTTTTTCTTACAAGGTACTGAAGATGGTGTTGGGTGACAGCAATCTCCAACTGTATTTGCTTTTCGACATTGACCTGGACCGAATTTTCCTCAGTAGTCTCTGCCTGAGATTACGATGGCTAGCGATTTTATTCTTAGTTCTTTCTTAGCGCTCGCATTTAGAATTTGATATGTGAAGTAACGTACTAAAGCAATTAATGGTATATCGCGACTTTTACGATATCAATGATTAGAAATCTTAATTTTCATACAAATTTCAGTAATTACTATGAAATCTGCACTATGTGGACCAGCTCCAAACTTATTTCTGAATTTCATTCAACGTATGGTACATAAAAACTTTGGCTTTGTAACATTTAGACATAAAAAGCTAACTAAGACCAATTAAAACTGTACAAAACATTTTTAGAATAAGTTTTAGAATTTTCATTTACTTATAAGCATTGAGTAAAAAAAGAACTAACAAAGTCACAAGAAGGATGCAATTACCAGAATCAGTGTTGTATGCAGTGTTCCGACTGATGTTTTCCCTATTTCTGTCACTAAATGAGTAAATTTGTCACAATTTTATGACACAATTATCATAAACTATGGGTGTTATTGACGAACCATTTTTGATTTCTCCAAGACATTTATCTGTTTCTCATTCTAAAAATGAAACTGTTTCTTCAGCAAACTTCAAAACGTCATTAACAAATATAAAAAACAAAATTGGTATAAAGATTTGTGCAAATCCTGCTATTTAATTAACTGCTTAGTTGATTATATAACTTAATCCTGGATTAACACCCTGGATGAATGCATAAAAATTTCCAAAGCTTATTCTACTGTGCTGTAGGATCTACATAAGTAATTACATGGAGCTACAGATTATGATTATTTTATCTGGTGTAGTGAAAATTAATCTAGTACTAGAAAATTAATTCATCAAATCATAATACAGTATGCAAATTGACCTTACTTTCTTGTTACTTGCTGGATTTATAAATTTAATTGAAGTACATCAATAAAATTGGCGTCTGGAGACCCTCTTCATGACTATAAATTCTTGAAATGCTTCAGTATTCAAAAATAATTTCGTTAAAAGCTTGCAAATTTGTTAATACTAGAGCTCAATTCAAATTAACTTTTCCAATGAAGCTGTTCTTGAAAATGCAAGTAAGTCATTAAGAAAGGTGGCATTTTTCACAAAAATTGATGTAATCCTGAACTAAAGGCAAGATTTTTATGCAGAAGATGCATAAACTAATAGCCCCTTTTATTGACTCGCACTAGTCTCCACAAAAAAATTATTGGTGACTGAAATAGGATAAACTTGTCCACAAAAAAAAAATTATTGGTGACTGAAATAGGATAAACTTGTAATAAAATAATGTTAATTGTGTGTCTATCTTTTGCCTATAAAGTTTATTCACGTACCTTTTTATAAAGAATTCAAAATAGCAGCAAAACTAGAATGTTTGAATAACTTCAATTTTGCAGACAGTGGAAAAGTTTTAAGGGTCATTTGCACACTTCTGCGGACAAATTGATCAAATTTTAAAATGAGATAAAAAATAATTTCAAAACAATATTAAAGTATGTTGCTTTGCTTCATTAGAAAATAAATTTTTCTCTGCAGTGCAGCTGTTTGTTGTTATTATTTTTTTTAACAATGGGTAGTTGGAAAATATGATTAAACTGTGACAGTGTGACAATACTAGGATGTGCAGTGTGGTGTGTGCTATAATTGTCGTCCTATTAAATTAATAGCTGGCTAAAACAGTTTTATTGGAAATCTCAAATGGATGCTTTGTAAAAAGTTTAGCATTACTAGACATTAATTTTGGAGTGAAACAAGACAATGTTGATATATATACAAAATAGATGGTTGTCGAGAAAATTATAGCACTTGAAATTATAATTAAGTGCTGAACAGTTGCACTTATATTTGCAACTGATGATTATATGCCACAAGGCTTAGACTGGCTAGATAATTTTCACATGTTAAACCTGAATACCAGTTGATGGATTTTGGAGTAACTGGTCTGCTTGGGAAGAGTGTCCTGTTACGTGCGGAGGAAGCAATCACACTCGAAACAGAACTTGCACAGAACCACTCCATGGCGGTCTCAAATGTAATGGTTCCGCAACAGAAATAAGAATTTGCAATGATAATCCATGTCCTGGTATGTTATCTGCAGCTTTCATCATATAGTCTCTTACATCACTATTTATTTAGTTAGTTTCTTTCTACAGTTATTTGCTAACTTTAAGTTATGCCACTGAAATTCTGAAGATGCACTACAGTAGGAAAAGATTTAATGATAATTACCATTTTTTGAACCTTAAGTGAAATCAACTTCTGTAGCAGTATTTTAATCAGTCGAGAATGAAACATAAAAAATAGCACAAGTGAAATATTGTCAGTATATTATATAAAACATTTATTGCGCTTTAGTCATATCAAATGTTATTTCTGACAAGCAGTGACAACTAATGATAAAAAATGATGCATGATGTTGGAAAATCCTTGCTTCACAGTATTCATTACGCACGATTTAGCTGCACATGTGTGTGCAACTTACCCAAAGCTTTCAGCTGGCAAAGCATAACTAAACTGCAACACAGACTATCTCTCCTTCTCTGAATTTTTGTGTACCATTTTTCTTAATGGTTTTTGTCTTTTCTGAGCCTGTTACAGCCTTGCGAGGTCTAGCTATAATTCTTAGTGGAAATTTCTTGTAAAATTATAGATTGTTTCGGTTTTTGATGTTGACTGAGAGCAAATTGTGGTAAACATTTCAGTTGATGGCGTATGGACGGAATGGTCCGATTGGTCCACTTGCACGCTAACTTGTGGTGGAGGAAACCAGACCAGACAAAGAAAATGTGTTGGTCCCTTTTATGGAGGAGAGGATTGCGGTGGCAGTGACGTTGATACACAGGTGTGCAACAGTCATAACTGCCCAGGTAATGTCTTGCATGCTTAATAAATTTGATACATTAGTGAAGTTTTTGTACATGAAGCACTTGATGTACAGTTGCCTAGTTTTACGTTTTTATTATATAAAATTTTATGAGTCGTTGCAGATATAGTGGGACATATTTGTGGAAGAATAAATGTATTTGATAGCATTTGTTGCTGGTTGATAACAAATTTAGTTTAAAATTTGAGAACTTAAATTTTCACTGGATAGCAAATAGTTAGGCTCAGCAATTTACAGCAATGTGAAAATTCATGTGAAGTGCAGAGATGCATCTAATTGGCAGTGCATTTTGTCAGCATTACTGTGATTAATTATAGTTTAAAATGTCTTGAGAATCAAATCAGTGTAGTGATGACGTATATAACTAAGGCTATATTTCTTTGACTCTGTTTATTTGTAAAAGCTGCTACAACTAAGCTTGTTTCTACAATGCACTAGATAGCAAATCAAAGTTATCTAATGCACTGGGGGTCATCTGTTAGTAGTGGTACTTTGACAAATTTCAGTCGATGGTGTATGGGAGGAGTGGTCTCTGTGGGAGACATGTTCAGTTACATGTGGTGGTGGAATGCAAGATAGAACACGCTCATGTATTGGTCCGTTTTATGGTGGAAACAACTGCAGCGGACCAGAAAATGAGACGCGTGTCTGTAACGAAAATCCTTGTCCAAGTAAGCACTTTTTCGTGAAAAGCACTTCCTATTACCTGCATGTTCCTTCTTGGGAATTAATCGAAAATCATTCAACACAGTTCAAGTTTAGTATCTACTATGCGGCGCGATGCTATAATGTGTTAAGTTAGTTGGGTGCTTTAATTTGGTTTCAAAGTTCTTATGATTGCCTTACTGAAGGTAATTGATGATAGTAAATTTGTGACATGTTGTGGTAATTTATGTTGAGCTAAAACTTTGCTGAGCAAAGAATTATAAGCAATTTATGAAATTAAAATCCCATCCAAAACTTAATACTCAGCTATTAACTTATTCAAGTTTTACATTTTGTACATACAGTTCAGTTATTTTAATGTAACCTTTTGGAATTTTACTGGTCTATAATGTTAGCCCTTGCTTTTAAAATACATGATTCTAGATATGTTTTTAGTTGTGGAAAAACTAACTTTATCTCATGAATTCAAAAATTAAAATACTCTAACATTGAGTAGCTTTAGGCATTTAAAAGCAAAGTAGTTAATTAATGGAACTTGATTGTTTTTGTTTCTAAGCACCAAAGCTATAAAAAAACACATTTGAAATGAATAGCTATAGGTAAAGTAAAACTTGAGTAAAATTTTCCATCTATCCTTACAAAATGTTATATATATTATTATTTTATATATATTATATTATATTGTGTATATTATACTATATTATAATATAATATATATGTATATTATATATATTATTATATATTATTACGATTTCAAAAAGTTTATGTCTTTAGATTGTGCATTAGTCTGGTTGAAATTTTTGATTGATTTTCCAACTAGATGTATCCTTACCATATGTTTTCCATCATTTCTTGTTGTAAAGATCAATTTTTTACTTTTCATTATACGTTTGTATTTTATCTCTTGCACTTACATGTCTAAACTCTGAACATAAATTCTTATGTTATTGTCGTGTATAATCTTGTTTTAATAATTTTACTGTAAATATTAGCTATGCAAATTTTGGCTGCAGTTTCTGCTATTTTCAAGCCATTTGTAACATATTTCATGCAACAAGGAAAAAGAAATGCTGTGCGTTTTATTGGAATAAAAATATAACTCACAAGTTCTAATTTGGATCCTGAGGTTTACCACAAACCAAGAGATAAAGGTCAATATGTACATTATGATTCTCCTGAAGACCAGCAATATTTGATTACATCGGTCCATGCCATGAGAAACAGGGCATTCCAAATCGGTAATAGTTGAAATGCAATTACAGCAGAAAATGATACTGTTTGTTTTTTGGTTTTCAAAGACCTGAACCATCTGAGATAGTTATTTGTTATGTAAGAACATCCGAGAATATGTAAATGCTGAGATGACCACTTTTGCAAATAAAACATCAAATGCTCAGGAGGGAGCTTCAGTCACAGTTTTGCCATATAAAAGTCGGATGTGTACAAAAATACTTAGATGAAGGTTGACGGCACTATGTGACAGAATCGGGATATGCATTATTTTTGTGTTTGTAAGTCGAAAACTGGAAGATTATTTTCGATCAGTTAAAAAGACGTATGAATTGGTAACTTCATCGTCACTCGTGCATTGTTTTAAATATTGTGGTTGTGAAAACCTCTATGTGGATTACACCACTCGCTACTTGTGTTAGAAAGTTGAGGAACATCAATATTCGGCAGTTGGTATTCAATTGAGAGAATGCACTAGGCTGAAACCAAACTTGATTCATTTCTCAGTTGTTCAAAACACAATATGCAAAACCAAATTCGAGTGTTTGTTATATGAGACTGTACCTATAAAAAGTGTGAAGACAGAGCTGAACAAATAGCTCTCTTTTTTCTATTAAGCTATTCTTATTTTTAAACATGTAGTTATATAGGATGCTTAGGTTCTAGGATGCTGCTTTTAGAATGTTAAACATTAATCTTTAGATGCTTGAAAATGGCCAGAGTCTGTGGCCGAAATTTGCAAGGCTATTATTTTTTGTAATGTTAACTTGCTTTAAATTTTTATCAAACATTTTAGATTGAATTGCAGCTGTTCCTATTCATTCGATTCATTGACTCTTTGTTTACTTTTGACTATTTCATAATCAAAAAGTAAAGTAAAATTATCTTGCTAATGTTAATATTATAAAACAGTATAGAAAAACAATGTCTTTAAGCTAGTAGATTTTTGGTACAGTATCGAATTTTTGTTACCAGCTAATGTGCATTTCTGCATTTCTAAATTATTATCGTCCTTAAGTTGATGGTGTCTGGGAGCCCTGGTCAGACTGGAGTGAGTGTGAGGTCACATGTGGAGGATCCATACAGATGCATGTGCGGGAGTGCTATGGCCCCTTTTATGGTGGCGCAAACTGTACAGGCCCTTATGTAGAAGAGAGAGTGTGCAACGACAATCCTTGCCCAGGTTTGTGTTGTGTTGTTTTAATCATTATGGAATAGCTAATTGTTTAAAGTGTTCATTATGTTTTTACCTAAAAACACTGCTGCTATCTGAAGTATTGATTTTATTCATTTAATTTCATACCACTTAGTAATCACAGTTGTTTTTAATTTGTAATCTCAATATGAAGACTATTATGATGAGTGATGATACAAATTAACGAAATACTGAACTTCTTTTGCCAGCTATAAGGGATAAACTTTGGACTGTCAAGTTCGCTGGGGAACACAGTAGTTTAGATGGCTGTATTATGAGCAGAAGGTCCTTGGTTCAAATCCGGACTATGTTTCAACATATCACATTTTCTATTTTTCAAAGCTTGATTTCAAAACTTGATCATTTGTGGACTTGCACCATCATTAACAACTGTTCAGGTTTGAAAATTACTCAATTTTATTTTTGATTTTTCAGTTGATGCAGTGTGGCAGCCATGGAGCTCTTGGGGAGAGTGCTCTACTTCCTGCGGGGGCGGTGAGCAGATACGAATACGTAACTGCACACCACCCCTTCATGGAGGAGATGAATGTACAGGTCCTAGTGAGGAATCAAGAGAATGCAACATGCACGAGTGTCCGAGTATGGTGACATATTTTATTATTATATGATTAGGAGAAAAACTATAAATGGTCATTAGGAGAAGTGGCCATAATCAGAAAATCCTTGCCCGATGCATTATTGCTGTTACTCTGTCACCCAGTAAATTGTGCACAGTGTCCATAAATCTCTGTGAAGTTTGTTAAAATTATGATTTGTGTTTTTGAATGTGTGTGTTTTTATTCAGTAGTTATTGAAAACATGAAATGCCCACCAGTGCAAAACATTTGCACTGATAAATTTGTTCCACTACTTGATGGTAATATTAAATACTCCATATTATTAATGCAACCATTTTATATTATTGTAAGTGAAGTTAGTTTACATAATACTACATGGTGAATTATCGTATCATTATCGTTTAGTATAATGTCTTTGCAAGAAACACAGTACTGTACGACAGTAGTTCATGGGATGGGACTGAAATTTTGTTTTTATCATTAAGCTATTGAAAGCTTACTATTGCCTTTAATTTTGCCAAACCACAATTAGAACTCCCACACTTATGGCTAATTTCTTACTTCATTTGTTACTATGCATAATGATGTTTCTGGTGTGGCAATAATTTAACTAGATTTTGGTACTATTCTTCGCACTATCAAGAACATGTTTTCCTCATTAGGTTGGGCAAGTGGAATTGATGAGGCTTTTAGGATCTACCTCGTAACTGCCTTTAGTTGTGGAACTATGCGGAACAAAATGAACTTGTGGAACAAAATTTAATTTTCACTTTATAGTATTTTCAGTGATTTATCAACCAAAGTTTATTGTTTTAGTACTTCTCTCCTTTTGTGTTTGTAGTCTTTGACATTGTGCAATTTGGGTAACAACAGAGTAATCTGACATTAAGCCATTTGTAAAGATCATTTTACTTAAGAACATAAAAAATACCTGTAGTCTAAAATAATGCAGGTGAGCTAAAATGAAAGTATAGCGTATTGAAAAACGCAATAGTCCAGTCTAAAATTTGCTGAAGTCATGCCAAAATTTGTTAAATTAATACAGCAAGTTGTTTCTAAGTCTTCCATATACTATATTGTATAATGATAAAAAAATATTAAGAACATTTTCACCTAAACATTAGGTGCCTTTAATGCTTTAACTGTATAACTTGAATAGTTGGCATTATTTTTGGCTGAAAAATTACTTTCTTTACAGGACCATATAAGAAGCAATAGGAAGGCATTTAAGATTTATTTGTAAATTGAAACAGTTATAAAATGGTTGCACTACATGGATTCCATTAAAATTACACTATTCAAAAATTTATAAACCACATGGCACTTCGTAAGGGTAGCACATCTTTATTCTTTATGGTGTCCTTCTGTGAGTTCTGTAAAAACATAATTGTGAAAATACCAAATCAGAAACATTTAGTCCTCAAATGTTATTTTGTAGACTAAGCAAAAATCTGAAATCTATGCATTAATACCTAATTAAGTCACTTTTTCTTGTCATTTTTTCTAAAATTTGATAAAGTAATTTTATAAAATCTAGTGACCTGTCTTGTTTCAGTGAAAAAAATTAAACATATTTTCTTGATACAAATTTTAGGCATAACTGATAAATAATGCACAGGATAGAATTTATAATATTTTTAAAATGTGTTTGTATTTTAAATTTTGCAAGACCAGTGCCATGGAGGTGAATATAGCAAAAATAGTTTTAATAACTTTGTTCTACAATTATTCTCCCGATAAGGTTTGTTTTGTTTGCTGTTATTCGTACAAGACATTAATCAATGTAGATTAGTGTAACCCTGCTTTGCTCTCAGTATTCATTATTTAATTGTGATATGATTGATTTGATTCTAAAGCTACATTTCAACCAAAAATTTACCCTTTGCACATGGTGAATTACTTGCATAACTCTAGTGTACTGCTTCACTTATGTCATACAAAGTGTATGTTCATTTCTTTCTTACACGCGGCAGTACCTTCTTCTTTTCTTATAACCGAACAGACCTTTAGTAGTTCATTTGACTTATAACAATGAAGTGAGTTAGCTGCATTGTTACAAGCTATAAAGACATTCTGCATGGTGCATGAAGCATACTGTATGCTTCACCTTGACTCTGTAATTTTTTATGGTTCACGGTGAAGCATATTCAGCTTACTGGGGAGATGCAAGTAGAAACTTGTGCATAATATATGTTTTGTAATTTGATTACAACGTTTTGCATAGCAGGTCGGAACAGTGCTGTTGATTAAAGCTGTCCAAGTTTTGGTTTTGTATTAGCAAGACATGTTTTTTACACTTATTATTAACACCATCAGATTTATGTAATGGTTTGAATCTACAAAATTGGTTGACAAACTTGCAGTTGATGGGGTTTGGTATGACTGGAGAGAGTGGTCTGAATGTAATGTTACTTGTGGAGGTGGATTCAGCTACCGAAACAGATCCTGCAACGGACCATTTTACGGAGGTGCCGATTGTGAGGGAGAAGACCTGCAAACAAAATCATGCAATGAACACAACTGTCCAAGTATGAGTTACAGATTTTAATTTCCTGCTGTTAATATGTAGCAAACAATTGAGAGGGCAAGAGAGAGAGAGAGGGGGGAGCGAGGAAGGGAGGGAGGGAGAGAGAGAGATCATAAGAGCGAAAGCAAGGAAGGGAGGTAGGGTGAAGAGAGCTTAGGACGAAAACTAGCTTGAAGGTTCATAGGTTGAGAAATGACAGCACTGTGCAAAAAAAGGTTAAGGTTAGAGTCCGTCTTGCTATTTTTCCAGATAGGACTTGAAACCATGATGTGTTTCATGTTTGGTTAATAAACTGTGGTGAGATAGAATTGCATATCAAGTAATGTGCATAGCCATAGAGTATTGAAGCTAGAACATTGAGAAAATTTTGAAACAATTGCCAAAAACTGCTATTCTCGCTGTATGTTTGTTGATAGTCAGTCTTTTTTGTCTTGTAAACAAATGAAATCTAAACTTGTGTGAAATGCATTGAATTTGATAATTTTCCACATGTTTTTGCCACATGTTAACTATTAATAATTGGGCATACGTTAACTTGAGGTCAAAGACTGGTCATTTGAAGGTCACATCAGTCGAAAACTGAAAAATGTGAAATACATACTATGTTATTGGGCAAAATTTTGTGTATACTGAAGTCTAATCCCATTTTTAGTTTTTTTTTTAATCTCACACATTTTGATTTTTGCCAAAAAAATTGTAATATACAAAAAGAGGGAGAAGCCAAATGTTTCAACATTAGCAGTCAAGTAAAAAAATGTTCACCAGAAAAAGAGAAAAAGAAAGAACATAAAAAAAGTAAAATAAAGGAGTCTAACATTGGGACCTTTGTGAAATAAGTTGTTCTGTTGAGCAAGGTACAAAAACATGATTTAGTCACAACTATTTCAACCAATATTTTTGCATTTTTAATTTAGTTGATGGTGTTTGGACCAATTGGACTGAATGGACTGAATGTGAAGTCACCTGTGGTGGATCTATACAACACCGTGAGCGAAATTGCACTGGTCCCTTTTACGGGGGAAACGACTGTGCAGGCAACTACACCGAGCAACGTCCGTGCAATGAAAATCCTTGCCCAAGTACGGAGGGCCTCATTTTCATTTATTTTGCACGTTTTACAGATAATTTTAAAATGTTCACTCTATTGCTTTACTTTCTTATATTATATAACAACTTTCTTTCAGCACGGACTTTAATTTATTTTTTATTCGTAACCGCTGAGCAGTTCGCGTTTTCAATGAAAATATTTGCAAAGTTTTGACGTCCACGACATATCAGTGGAAGCTGCGGCAGAAAGCCAAAGTCATTTGCAAGGCCAAGACTGATATACTGGACCTTTCAAAAGTTTGCCTAAAGATTTTCATGTGAAGACTGTACTGCATTCTCGAATAAATGGTAAGTCACCTTTTATTATTATTAAATTTAGCATTTGTTTTGTATTTATATTTTATAGACTAATAAGCCTTTAATTAGCAGAAAAATAATTGAGTGTGTAATTACAATTACAAGTACATTTTGTTTTGCTTTTACAATTGATGTACTGCAAAAATAACTGCGTCAAATGACTAAATCTAGCTCCTTTTATGTGAAGAGGTATGTGTGCGTGCGTGCACGCACGCGCGTGTGTATTATATTGTAATTATATATAGTTGTTATGCTACTTGGGCACAGACTAAACTTAGGCATAAAAGAGAAAATAAGTCCATATTTAGCACCGGCATTACATACCATTCATTTATTAACTAAGCTAATTTGCAACATATTTATTCAGAAGCAATTTGAAATGTAATAAGAAGAGTAACAATTTTGCTAATTATTTATGCCAAACAGTAATCAACAGTGGGACTTATGTATTGTTTTTATTGATCAGATGGTGTCACTTTATGCAGAAATGTACCATGTCTTGTTTAAGTTGTGCAGTGTAAGCTTAGTAAGTTATTAGTATTGGTCGGAAATATATGAGTACTGGGAATGCATAGATTCAGACTACGACTACATGGTAATTTTGTCTACTCCTGCCACTAGACCTAAGAATGACTTAGCTTGACCATATTATGTTCATTCAGTTGAAGTGTCATAGGCTGTTTGTATTTAACTGTATTACTAATAAGTCATGCATGTGGAATGCAGCACACATATAATCATGTATAGTAAGGTTTTTATTTATATGCTAAACTTTACTATGCACCAGCATCAAGTCTTTAACAGGGGCATGAAAGATTGTCTTTTGTTTTTGAAAAGTACGCGGTCCACATCGACTTTTGCTAAACTACGATGACAGATATTTTGGGCCTACCTGCCACCTCAACTCTACAAAGATTTTGTCTTTGTAAGTAAAGTTGCTTTGTTTGATTTAACATTGAAATAACTAAATTTACTAAATTCGATTCAGATGCTTTTATTGCTTTTGGTGTTAGACTTTCTTTTCTGCTAAGTAGTTGGTATAATTATGGCTTTATATTCACCCATTCTGTTTGACTTGGTTTGAGAAATTTTTCCAAATTGAGTGAGGCAAATCATTTTTATATATTGATTTTCAATGAATTATTAACCGAAGTTTGAAATCTAATCTGTCTGTAATGAAAACTCATTCATTGTAAATACCACATTATGTAGCATGATGGCAGTACCAAATACCTTTGCATCTGCAGGTTAGTCTTTTTCGTCCTGATTTTTTTCTCAATTACTGGTACAAATAAACAATTAATCACTTGAAAACGTTGTTTTCTCAATCTGCTTAGATTCGCATTGCAGCCATATGACTGCAAGTAGTGTAATTACGCACTTGCATTGTTTTTTTAATTCACCTCTAGATGGCAGACAAAGAATTGCTCACTCACCATAGCAATGCCAACTTTAGCAATACCCATTCTGGCAGTGTGAGTTATAATCTTCAGCAGGACAATGAATGTAGCAGCTGCTTGTTACAAACGCCATGGCAACCTATTGTTCTAGCTAAGCTGTGGCCTGCTGCTGCATGAAATTTTACAAATTTTTTTACAAAATATCATTAGGGCATAAAAAGTTTATGTCCAACTTGTGCATAAATAACAAATTCCGATTGGATATTTCATTAGCTATTTGAAGATGCTGGCTGTTTTTGTTTAAATAGGGAAATAATTTAACTACTTGAGAAAAATCCGCCAGTATCCCATGAAAAACGCTTCATTTACTGAACACAGCAGCATAAAATACTTAATAAATTTACTGAAAATGCACAAAACCCAGAAATGATTGTGACACAAAAATGTGATCATTACAAAGCTTAAGAACCAGTTTTAATAGATCCGTTACCTGTTTTTTCCTGCAACTACTCATTTTTACCAATTTAACGAATATTGTGTAAAAAGTGAAATTTCTCAACGGCCAGCAAGTTAATCAGGCACAACAATGAAACTTGCAATTACACTATTTGCAGTTGCATGAGTTTATTGCAAATGGAATCTTTGAAAACTGACTTTATCATTGCAATCAAGTGCCTTGTGGTGTGTGAATAATTAGTGCAAAATAAGTGTGCGTATTTACAAAAATCTGAGTTTTACCAGAAATCAACTGCTCTTTTTGAATTGAAAAGCTGAAAATGCCTTCTTGTGACAGTAATGAGACTGGAACAAAATTCGCAAAAAAGCTCTGAAGATGCAGAACTTCCGGCACATCAGACAGACAATTTTAATAGCTCCTTCTTTCCTCCATTTTTAAATGAACCTCTTTGAATACAATTGAGCCTTGCTACTAATCTCTGACCTCGTAAATACTCTCACTCTGATGACAGTGACAAGATCTTTCTAATGTGTTAACAAATTAAAATGTATGTTAATGATGACATCTTGTAATGGGCAAATGCAGGCTCTGCTGAAAGATTTATCCTGTTATGTATCCTTGGAATATTGCTACTTTAGAGTGGTGCTGAAACCACTGTAAAGGTGAAATGCCTGCTGATAAAATGTTCATAAAATATATAAAAATGTGCATTTTTCTTGTCATGCCTCTCACCAGTCTTTGCATATGAAGACTCTGAAATGCATGCAAAAGCTAGCATGAACTGATCAGATGATGCAAAAACACAAGAGTTTTGACAGGCATGGTAAACTGAAATTTGACCACCATTTTTGTCGAAACCAGTGGGAAAGGATCCTCTAAAAATTGGCAGTTACTAAGGTTAGCCATAACCACTTTTAAAGTTCATATATTAGCTAAAAGTGAACAAAATAAAAGTGTTTTTGTGTGTGCCAGATACTTTTCAAGCCTTTTACAAACTCTGAGTACCTTTGAAATTTATCACCTTAACTGCTTTTAATGGCCAAGTACAGTCATGCAATTTCATCAGTTTTAAAATGATATGATGCTAACATGTCAATTTTTTATACAGACAGATAGTTCAGTAATACTATTTTGCTCACCATCATTCATGGTGTTTGTGGATTTGGTTTGGTATCCAGGTCAAGCTAAAAATGTTAAAATATCGTCTTTCTGTCAGCCATTGTAATTGTAACAGTAAATGCATGGTAATTAATACTAGATATTGATCATTTTTGTCAGTCACAGTACCAGTTAAGCTGAGATTTTATCAATCCTATTCATTGTACAATGCAAAACTATAACCATCGGAACAATATTGTTACTATGGCAGTAGCAATTACATTGTTGTATTACATAGCTATTATTGTATTTGTATTATTGTACTAATTTTTTTTCCATTGGACGGTCAGTAGAATTTTTTCAACTAAATATTCACTTTAGTCTATAAAGAGTGTTCTATATTCTATACAGAATCAATTTCCAAATAATTTCTGTGAAACCATGCTTGATCAAAATTTCCTTGTCGTTATTTAACTATTTTAAAAGTTCCTTCTGCACCGTAAAAATGATTATAAATTAAAAAGGTCGGTTATAAAGATAGTCTGCCATAATTGAGTTGTGAATATTTTGCTTAATAGTTGATGGTGTTTGGCACAGTTGGAGTGACTGGTCTGAGTGCAGTCTTACATGTGGGGGTGGAAGCCAACACCGGTCAAGAGAGTGTTATGGCCCTTTTCATGGTGGCATTAAATGTCAAGGAAATGCTACAAGTTTTCAATTGTGCAATGAGATGCCCTGCCCTGGTAGGTTAAAATTTTGCGATGTGCACGAAAGCATGGAATCAACCCATCAGTTATAATTTTGTATTCTTTTCTTGTAAGTATGTTAACTGATTTTTTTATTACGCAGTCAACTCTTTTTTAGTAGTTATGTTGCTTGTATAATAAATGTTTGCTCAGGAATTGTACTCTGTGCTTCATAGAAATAGCATGAATCTCAGTGGCAGCTCATAGCTAAAATTAGTGGGGTGGTGCTTCAAAAAATTTTTAGCCAATGTTTTAACATTGTGTAAAGCAAAACAAACATATAAAAAGAAAATTTATACATAAACTTGATAAAATCTTAGGCAAAAAATATGTTTTACTTGTTACGATTCAAGTTTGATTCATTCATTTAAAAACGAAATCCGTTCTTCTTTTAAATTGCACGAAAAGATTAATAATTTTCTCATTGATCTCTGGATAACTGTTACTTTACAATTGCACAATAAGGTTGGCACTGCCTGAGCAAGAGTGCTTTCTCTACCTAGCCTGCAGCTTCATATCTCGGACATTGTGTGCATAGCCAAACACTACATCGCCTGAACTGTTAACTTCACAGTTCCATACAAGGACTTTTGTAATTTTTTCATGAACTAGGGATGGCTACTGATATTAAGCTAAGGATTAAAATGTACAAGTAAGAAAAAAAATTAAAGAAAAAAAGACTCATTATATTGAATGTTATCGATAATATCGAGCGAAAATAGGGGGTGCTGCAGTTCCACAGTGCCTATACACGAGCCGCTACTGATGAATCTTATTGTTAGCATTTTTGTCATGTGATATGAATGATAGTTTAAGTCCTCACTCATGCAAGCATGAATTTCATCTAGATAGCATGAATTGTATTGTCAGCATTAAATGTTACTGTAAGCATGATTATTGCTGCCTAAGCAATTATCCCACTAACACAAAATGATGCATCCCAAATATATATCCAGAGCGTTGATTGTGGCCTGAGCATTAATCCTTATAACATTGCATGTAGTTTAAGTATTGGTTGAGACAATTCCATTTGTAGTGTAAGTATTTATTTCTACAACATTGTCTGTAGTGTAAGCATTTATTTAGATAGTGACAATGATAGCATCAACTCAAATAGCAGAAATTCTAAGTTAAGTACTATCTGGCCACACTGTGTATTGTAGAATAAGTAGTTCATCAGAGGTCATGTAATTCTTTTATTAGCATGAATTCATTGAATTGTTACCTAATTTGTTATCCAGCAGCATGATCTATTGCCTATACATTTTAGCATGAAACATATTTATGACTGAAGTGCAATATGATTCAGTGAGCATTTATTTGTTAACTGCTGTCTTAAAGTTTTGTTATAGCATTAGTTTTTAAAACGCTTTCGTACAAAAGTCTTTCTTTCATTGCTATGTATTTTGTATGAGTTTACTAAGAAGCATGATAGTACGTATGTAATAAATCAAGCTCTAGTAATGGATACTTGTGCTTGAATTCTATATTGTTTATTGTTTGTTTATGCTTGATCCACCATAACGACTCTGCTTACTGTGATATAGTTATGTACTATGTTTTTCGTTAATATCATTTATTTTTTGTTGCTTTTGGAAATAAAATGCATGCAATAATTGTCAAAGTTGAAATTTGTTTCTCTTTTTATTAATTAGTCAATTTATTGATGACTAGTATGTTTCAGTGCTGTACAGGCAATGGCATGATGCAGCAAGTCTTTTTTATTTTATCTAATCATGAGAAACTCTTAACTTTCAACGACTAAGGCTGGTGGAAACTGCTAGTGTGCACAGTGAATGGCCTCATCCATTTCCTTTTCTAAAACTGGACTTTATATTATTTTGAGATTATTTGTTTGCAAATCACTTATTTTTATTAATAATTTTTGGTAATTTTTATTTTTTTTACTAAAAATGTTTCTTACATTACTTTGTCAGTTACAATAGTTTTTATGATATCGCTTAGTCATGGGCTTAAGATCTAGTTGGTTTATTAAATTACATGAGCATTTAATTTTAGTATTTCAAATTTTTCCTGCCATTTGTTATGTTAGTATAGTTGTTTCTTTCAGAATTTTATTTCTTCCAATAAGAGTTACAGAAGATGTGCTAGCACTTGCTGCAATTAATGTTTGATTTACGCGTAATTCGTTTTTTTAAAAAGAAAAAAAAATTAAATGCGATCTTAGCATTAAGCAGATGACTGGCATATTTAATCAGATTTCAACCAACACTTATGTGAAAGTGCACAACTTAAGAAAGAATGTTGTTTGCCTTGTTGAGTTTTGTAGCTAGTTAACTACCAGCAAAATTTTATGGGCCACCTATACTGCAATGAACATGCTGTATTCTAATGATTTTCTTAGTTTGTAATTGTTTTTAATTAAGTATGATCAGTAAATTAGCAAATTTTATTGTTTAGCTCACCGTTCTTACCATTCCTAATCGTTTTTGCTTTTGGACTTAAATATAGAAACAATCACTTTACCTACACCTGCATTAGGTATGTGATGGCCAAGTTAAAGACTTAAGGCAGTTCCTCAGGTGAACAGCAGATAGCTTAGAATTAGTTAATGCATTGCCATGATATTGCTATATTTAACCAATAAGACAGAAATTTTCTTTTTTTCAATGAATTTATTTCTTCTGCAATAAAGTCCAGGCAGTTGAATAATTTTGATCTTGGATAATTAGCTTTATTCATATTTTTTAATTAGATATAAACTATATTTGGAGCTCATTTATAGTGTACAAAAGTAAAAAAGTTATAGTTACTACATTTTAATGATATGGTGTATTCTCTGTTATTATTATTTATGATGTTGTTGCCACTGTATCTACCATTGTTGCCCCCCCCCACGTTACTTATGTATAACCAACTTAATACTTATTTGAAGAAATCAATTTTTTGTTGCCTAATTGTGACGTGCTGGGGAACTTGGAAAGAAATCCGGGCATGTACATAGCAACAGAAGTTAAGCACTGCCAAGCCTGGTCAATGAAATTGGTAATATCCTGGAAAAATGCTTCAGGGCATTTTGCAATCACCCATTGACCTTGTACATATATACACATGAAAACAGCTTTGATACCTCTAGCGATCAGTCTCGCACGTGAGAGCACCATTCTTGATTGTTATACCACAACCAGCTGCAGAAGGTTCTATCAAAGAATTCTAGATTTTCAGCTTAGAAAATTCTGAAATATATAACAAAACTTTGCATAATCATGAAGAATGTGCACAGTATTTATAATGTTGTACTACCTACCCATTTTATGTGTTTCACAATTTTTCACAATATAAGCTGGCCATGTCAGTGTCATAACTCTTGACATGATTTCTGTTTACAGTGGATGGAGAATGGAATGCCTGGACGAAGTGGGGAGAGTGTAATGTTACTTGTGGAGGTGGAAAACAAGTCAGGACTCGTACATGTGTGAAACCCAAGCATGGTGGACGATCTTGTATA
The DNA here is from genome assembly GCA_030141605.1 of Tubiluchus corallicola. Classification (NCBI taxonomy): domain Eukaryota; kingdom Metazoa; phylum Priapulida; class Priapulimorpha; order Priapulimorphida; family Tubiluchidae; genus Tubiluchus; species Tubiluchus corallicola. The sequence goes on from JAQGDQ010000079.1 coordinate 502,092, forward strand.
GGACATGATAAGGAAAGCAAGGCTTGTAATACATTTGCATGTCCAGGTGGGTTTTTAAAACTTGTGTAGTTTTAAACCTGCCTGTTTCTGTTTATGTGAGGGCAAAAATCTAGCTTAGCTTAACAAGCCAGTCAGTGGACTTAAGTGCCCAACAAGTTACTTACACATGAGTACTTGGAGCTTGCAATGAGTTGGTGTGCATTTTCAGGCCTGAACAGTTAAAGTAGGCGCTGGAATAGCTTGAAGCTGCTAAAAATTCATAGCAAAGATTTTATGACCAATAAATTTTAAAACCAGACATTTGTTATGTTAACTTTTATGTATCTATAACGACTTATATGAGGATGTATATTTAATCTTCATGGTTTTGTCAATGTCCGTGTCTTTGACGTTATTACACCAAAGCACCTACAGTGCTGAAAGCTTACCTGTAATAATGTGGCCCAATTTCCGTGATTTTTACAGTTGATGGAATTTGGGAGAAATGGTCTGAATGGAGTGAATGCAGTCTTTCTTGCAGCGGAGGCACAAAGAACAGAACTAGGGTCTGTAATGGACCATTTGATGGTGGAAAGGACTGTGTAGGAGAGGCACATGAAATAGAAAAGTGCAACACGCATCCATGCCCAGGTAGGAAATTTTTATATTTTACACCTTTACATTATTATTTGTCAATAGGGCGTTTGGAGAGGAGATGATGTCTTGTACATGCACAAAAATTTTGTTGGTCTTTTAACCTTAGCGTGAGTAAACAAATTTAAAAACTGAAAACGGCTGAAAATCTTTTTTTGTCTGAAAATGTTGTGTTGCTAAAATATTACTATTAGCACTGACAGAAATATTTGGCTTGGAAGTTCTTACTTTCACAGTAATAAAATTAATGTTATAAAAATTCTAAAAATGAGTAGGGCCTTCTTTTAAACTCACACCTGTATTTGCCATTTATCAAACTAATTTTACACACGGTACATGCAGAAAATTGTCTTTATTAAAATCCAGAGGCAGGCAAGCGCCTACATAAAACATGGTGAAGATTTTACATTTCAGCCCTTTAATCTAATTTGTAAACAACATGTATTTAAAATGCCATACCAACAGACCATGTGTACCTGTTTTATGTCGGCGTTTATCCTCTGGATAGCTAAGTTATGATTCCCCTCACTGCATTCAATTTGTCCTTCTTAAATTATTGGATAAAGTGCAAGATATGGATTTTGAGGCAATTTTTAATCTCTTTAGGAATAACTCTTAATATTTGCCAACTGTTCATCTATCATAATGTCATTTGAATTCATTTCACCCTTTTGAAAGTCAACTGAGTCATCCTGATCAATAAAAGGTAGTTAAGAACAATTCAATAAATTAAATTGGTATGGCAAGTCCCTACGCCAAATTTTGTATTGTTGTCATTTTTGTGATGTGATTTTTGTCACGTAAAATAATAAACAGAAGACAGACAAAGATGTTGCTGCTTTTCTTTTTCATTTCAGTGACCATATGATCATGGTCATAGTATGTACTTTGTAGCTTTCCACAGATGACTTCCAGTTCTTAGTACTCTATAAAATTTCACTACCGTTTGATGACGTCACTTTTCACATGAATTTTAGAGATGGACAATATTAGTATCAGTTTAGTAGTTGTATAATTTGGATTTTATAGCTATTTTCAAAGTTTTTCTGTTGCAAGTAACTGTTTGTTTGCTGAACACAAAATCATTTTCTTAGTACAATAAAATTTGGAGGAGTGGTTTTTAAGAGTATGTCACATTTGAGCACAGCCAATTTTGTATAGGACTTTTGGGCACGAAACCTTTTCATCTTTATTCAGTATTTTGTGTAGCTTTTAAATTGAACGAAACAGAATATAAAGTTTCCATTAGCATTTTTAAATAAAATATGATGGCATTTTATTTTAAACAATAAATAACAGAAACGCACATCACAAAAAATCTATTCACACCAAAATTTAGTAGTGCAATTAGTGCAGCAATTTAATTAGCATTATATCACAATATACTATATTCATTGAAAGTTTGCTGTGCTTTAGAAATTAGCACACATAGAATTCATTGTTTAGTTCATTAGTTGCTTATAGTTAGCTAAAACATAACTGGAACATAACTAGCTAGATCATTTATTAAGTCAATTAAATGAAGCATGTTTATCAATATCAATACGAACAATAATTGTAAGCCTTTTTGTTGTATATTTTGCGAAATATAATGCATGATGCGTTCAACAGCAGTATTTTTACAGCCCAAGTGTCTGGCACTTAATTTTACCTGCCCAAATGACCTGTCACCGGTTTTTAAGGCTATTTACTTGGTCAGGGCAAACTCATTTCTTAAATCTGTCCAAACTATTGCAGTTAGTGCCGGCTTTACACAGAGCAGATGTATCAAATACATCAATAAATTAGCAGGATAACGGCTAGATTTTTTTAGTTCTGCTTAGGTACAAGGTAATTCAAGTAGGAATTAAACAGAGTGCAATTAACTCATTTAGGTTGCTGAACTTAAATCATAGTTATTTCCTGTTAATGCTAACAAAAGCCCTGCTTTGTTCATCTCTTGGTGTAGGTGCTAATGACAATGTTTCAACAAGTGTTTTTACACTTTCAGTGGATGGTTACTGGGACGAATGGACAGAATGGGGAGAATGCAGTGTCACTTGTGCGGGTGGACAACAGCTACGTTTCCGTTTATGTAATGAACCGAAGTATGGTGGCAAAGAGTGTGAAGGTGATGTCAAGGAAACACGAGGATGTAATGACTATCCTTGTCCAGGTACTGATTATCTTCATTTTTGCTGGCAAGATGGAGGTTTTGGGCTCATTTCCCACACTCTGGTCTTCAGATTTCTTTGCTTTCAGATCTCGTTCTCGTGCCAAATACGCAAGCATTAATAAGTTATTTTGTCATCGTTTTAATCATAGGAATTAATAAAACTATGTTGGAAATACAATTCTGCTTTCAGTGGATGGATTCTGGATACAGTGGAGCGAGTGGAGTCCATGCAATGTGTCCTGTGGTGGAGGACTTCAATCTCGAACCCGGACTTGCAATGGTCCATTTCACGGAGGAAAGGAATGTGTAGGGGATGCGATGGAAATCGGACGTTGCAATGAGAACCCTTGTCCAAGTATGCTTGCAAAAATTTTTATTGAACTATATTTTTGCTAAAAGTCGAGTATGAATGCACTAAATATATACATTTTTTAGTAGAAAAGGACATGGCAAGTTTACAAATTAATCATCATTACATTCATACAGATTTTTGCGTAAGAATTTGTACTTATTTCACGGTAATCAAACAGCATATCTTTGTTATTTTCTGTGTTTGCTGTTCAGAGTGATGTTGGTAATTTCATTATTGTATATTAGTCACTTAGTCATATTGTAATTAGTGTTTAGCATTACTAAGTATGAAATCTACAGGCAGATATATTTACAGTACTTGTGAATTAATCTGTTCTTGTCAAGAAAATGACTTCTGATGAACATTTTAGCGTCTCTGATGAAACCTAATAAGTATTTCAAGTTTATAATTGGTTGTTCTAATTGTTTTTAGTTGATGGTAAATGGCTCGAATGGTCAAATTGGAGCAGATGTCCTGTCACATGTGGTGGTGGAGTTCAGACCAGAAAACGATTTTGCAAAGGTCCATACTTTGGTGGAGCAGGTTGCGTTGGTGATGCAACTCAAACTCAGACATGCAGCGATGTTAATTGTCCAGGTTTAATGCGATTTTTTATGGCTGTAGTAAAAAAAACTTGCTTTGCTATAATAAATTCATATTTTGCTAATGCATTATTTTCAATTCAAAGATATCTTTATTATTTAGCTGAGATTGTAAGACGTATTGAATATGGTTCTTAAATCAGATGCTTTTGTTGGTAAAATTGTATTAAATGGAAACTTAAACTATTTGATAAAATCTACAACTTTACAGCATAGTAATCTGTTTGCAGTTGTTGGATAATTGTTACATCAAGAACTCGAACTTTGGGTTTGCAACCGCAATAACACATAATTGGTGGTTTTTTCCACAACACCAGTGTTTTCAAATTTTTTTAGTTGTCTAATTTATAATGTTTAAGTTACTAATTAACGCATAAATTCTTATCAAATACTCTTTTTGGCTTTCAACTACTTTTCCTGATATATCACCAAATTCAATTGTTTTATAATTCTCGTTATTAAACATTACTCATAGTCGATGGCATCTGGTCAGAATGGGGTTCTTGGTCTGACTGCCCTGTGACTTGTGGTGGAGGTTCATACATACGGAATCGGACATGTATTGGACCATTCTATGGGGGCAAGCCTTGTTCAGATGAATATGTCGAGAAGGGAGCGTGCAATGTCCAACTGTGCCCCAGTATGTTTGGCATTTTGCCAAGTGTGCCCGTTTGCTGTGTCCATACATGAGTTTTTGCGTGGCTTTATTACATATTAGGCTACTGCATTTTTTCTAATAAATTGCTTGCTTTAGACGACGAACTTAACTCTGCTATGCATATTTTGAAGAAACAAATTTATATTATATAATTAGCATCTATTGTTACACAAATTTGAATTATTGTTCTAGGTGGTTTGCTGTGGATTCATGCTGCAGTGGATGTTTACTATATACACACCACAGTCTTCTCCGTTTTGTTATTTTTACTTTTCTTTTTGCTTTCGTCTACCTTTTGCATAAATATTTATTTATATAGAATTAGTTTGTCATGCACATTAGCCATTATCATTTATAACTCATGCTATTATGTGTCAGTATATAATATATATATATATATATATATTATTTAAATGTTATTAAAATTAATGTATCATAACATAATTTAGAAAAAAAACATGCAATTTTCTTTATTAAGCTGTTCGATACAAGCAATCTGTCAAAGTTATTGATAACATTAATGCCTTTTCACTTAGAATCTTTTGAATGTTAATTGTTTTTTATTCAACTAGATTATTTGTACAAGAAAAAAAGTTTTTTTTTGTAATTTCTAGTACCAGGTGACTGGATGGACTGGGGAGAGTGGGGTCGCTGTTCAGTAACCTGTGAAGGCGGATGGCGGGTTAGGAAGCGGATGTGTGACATGAACTCGTATGGAGACATCACGGCACCTTGCATTGGCAATTCCACGCAGGTTGGGGAGTGTAATCTGCATGGGTGCATTGGTAATTACATTGGCGGTGTAAAGTTGGCATACTGTTGGTTGTTTTTAATAGTAAAACAGTTACTAGTTCTAGCTAAGCACCATGGCCATCCAAAGTCTCTTTGTAAAAATGTTCTTTCATTTCTGGAACTTGTTTAAGTAAGAGAAGAAAACCAATTCCAAATTTCTGTGTGAAAACAGCAACTAGCATCAAGTTTTTTTGTGTTAGAAAATGTCAATCAAATTCTTGAGTTCCACCAACTTTTTAAGCAACTCGTTCTAGTTCCACATTTCTCTCTGTTTAAGACACAGATGAACTAAGCTGGCAAATATTACGTAATTTGGTCTTGTTAAGATTACTGACGACAACAAGTTCTCCCAATTTGAGGGGACAAGAACAAAGATAAAAATATAAAAATTTTGAAACAACTAAATGGCTGGAAGAGAAACTCGAATAAAACAGTTAGTAGTTCTAGCCTTGAACTGGTCTCAATTATTGGGTTAATAAAACCAATGATTTTCTGACTAACTGATCTAAATTTGTAAAGCGCATGAGTCATGTTCTTTTACATGTTTATTTGTGTCAAAATATTGACTATCCCTAGTGGCTGTCTATGACTGTGATATGAACAAAATGAAGTCATCTCGACCACAGCACATTACTTGATGCTGTGTAACTTTAAACTTTGACTCTGTAGTGTATTTAGCAAACTGAGTTTTTGTAATCCATTTAAAATTTATTTTTAATTTTATTACATTTATTTATTTATATATTTTATTTTTTTAAAAGTGGAATAGTTTCTTATTGGAAATAACCATAAAATGGCGCCTGAAATAGGCATATTTGAGGTTCGTGACCTTTAAGCTAACACTGCTAAATTCCTTTTGTAGTTCAAAACTGTGCCGATCTGGTGATAAAAGCTGCTGATCCTGTAGATAATGGCTACTATGGCGTAGATCCGGATCTGGATGGACCAAATCCTCCCTTCACTGTGTACTGCGATTTTACTAGGGATCCTAGTGGCGAGACAGTCATACGTATGTCAAGTTATTTCAACTTGTTTCATTTGTTGCCTAGTATTATATGATTTATAAGAATGTATTATTTGCATTTAAAAAGCTCTTTGATATCCTTTGAGAACTCCTTTTTGCATTTGAAACTCTTTAAAAACTCCTTATTTATTCTTATAAGGACATTTGCAAGTTGTTTATCTGTAATTGTCTTTAATTGCGATTTTATGAATATAAAGCATCCACAAAATTCTTTGTGTGTAACTTTGCAAGTTTTCCACTTTTTAAGCCTCAGAACATGATAATTTTTGAGTAGCACGTAATGTATGATCACACCATTCATTGCACAAAATTAGGTCAAGTCTATTGATACCAGAATTTTTTATACTGATACCAGTTTCACCATAAAAAGCGACTGTTTTGAACTAAATTCCTTGTATGATGAAGAACTTTGTTGAAATATTCAAATTCCAGTTTTTAAATAATTAAATTTACAAGTGGCTAAGTAAGTAAGTAAGTGCAGAAGCATAATTTTACTTTGCACAGAAGTTTTATAACTGTGTAAGTAATGTTCAATCTAATAAGTGTATTACCTATTTTTCAGATCATGACACTGAGAAAAGAACACTTGTGAGAGATTATGAAGGAGCGGGAGAGTACCAACGAGTGATTCATTATCTAAACGCCACTCTTGACCAGGTACATTAACTGATGAAAATATAACACCATTGGCTTCAAAAAATAGCAGTGTTTTTCACCAGTTTTGACCCATTTTGTGCCTAGACATATCTTCAGAGTAAATGACACAGCCCGCATTATTTTGCAGCCATAAAATTAACATGAAGTTCCAAAAATTCTTATGATGGAAACTACTTGGTCGTGCACTTTAATTCAACTTGGTTTATTACCTGCACAAGGCAGATAGGAAGAGTGCACAAGAGTGCACGGGGGTTAACTGGCACTATGCTGTTTGTTTAACATATGCTGATCATTTAGGGTTGCCAGATTAGAAAATTAGAAATATGTGGACACTCTTAAAATCTCTCTCTATATTAATATATATATAGACTTATATATAAAAAAAATTATACATGCCTGCACACCCAGACCAATATATTATATAAAAGTAGAGATATAAGTTAAAACACAAAGTAAGGTTTTTAATGGGTTATGAGGTGAACAAAAGTAAAATCATTTTGAAAATTATTTAGTACAAGCTAAAAAATTCTGTAAAAGCAAAATCATTTGAAAATATTTAATGCAGCAACAGAGAAATATTATTATTACTTAATGCAGGCTATATAGATAACTAAAAGGAATTCTGAGAAAGTGAAATCATTGCAAAATTCTTATTCAATAAAGACAATATAAAAATGCAAAAGAAAATAATTTTGAAAATTATTATTTAATACAAACAGTACAAAAAATAAACTATTAATTCATCTAGACTAGAGAGCAAAACAGTTACCGGCACAGCAGCAGGCAGCAAAGGCGTCAGTTTTGTGTAGCTTCTAGCAACCCTATTTTCCTCGTTACAGTTGGGTTATCTTCATCAAGAGAATCTGAGAAAAAAGTATAATTACTTATAAAGTTACAACTAAGAACCATAAGAAGGTAGTAAAAATATATTTTTATTGTGGAATTTGAAAAAGAATTTGGGTTGCAAATGTCCCCAAAAGTTCGGAACAGCACAGGGGACGAAATTATCAATTGTGGGACATGTCCCATATACAAGGGACATTTGGCAACCCTATGATAATTTTATAATAATAATAATAAGATTTTTGGTAGTAGCAGGTATTACTAGCAGTGCCAGTGACCCTAAAACATAATTCAAAACCCATTGCATCCAAAGCTCTGTGTGTGCACGTGTGTTTCCTAATCCTGTTGGAGAGGTACCACTTGGTTTGGCCCATGCAGACAGTTTCACAGGCTGTACATGCATATTGATAGACTGCATAGGACTTCTCACCATTGGGTATAAGGGGGTGACCAGAAATACCAGAAATCAACTTAGATGTTGTGAAGACCACTTGTGACAAGAGTGAACATTAGCCTTCTGAATCTCCTGAGGCACGAAACGAGTCAGGATTTGAGAATACTAGTTTCATTTAAATTGCTGTTTGCTCTTTCCTATGTACTTTCCTAGGAAGTGGTTTTTTATATAATCGAAGTATGTCATTGAAAAAAATTAATGTGTTGGTGAACTTGAAAAATAATAGTTATCAGTAAACAGTATTGTGTTTTATTAAAACAAAATTGTGTCATAGGGTAGTTCAAGAAATGTTGTGGGTTTTTATATCCATTTAAACCTGACTGCTCACAAATCTGCTTTGGCGTGAAACCTGCATGACTCAGTTCTTGATCTCTGTAAAATAGGATAAACATAAAACATAAACAGATTTTTCAGATACAATAAAAATAATGACTGCTAAAGAGTGGACACTTTTTTATTTTTGTATCTCAACACAAATGATCTCTGTTCAGATTCATTTGCCTCTGATAAGCCAACTGCTACTAGGTATCGTGGAGGCAAGTTTTGTGTTTCATACTTTATACTTCATACTGATTAACAGTACTTATTGTGATTAAAATTATACAGATTTTTAAGACTGAGTTTAGAAAAAGAATTGGTATCCTGTGTAAACACAAGACTAGGCCATTTACAATGGTAAATCAGGTTATAAACATTTTGTTGAGACCAAATACCTGCCATGAAATTTATTTAATTAATAAGGGTGACTAAGACGTAAGATTGGCCAGAATGAGTATAACCTGGTTAGTATTTCAGTGAGTTATGTGAGTATTTTTTCAGTTACAGCTCTGATGAACAAGAATGAGGATTTTTTTCACAAATTTTGTACATAAGTTGCTGAAATGCTAAAGGAGGCTTACTTTTTTTCAATATTTCTTGTGCTTCCAGGTGGGTGCTTTGGTGGACATCTCTACTCACTGTGAGCAGTTCGTAAAGTGGGAGTGCCTACAAGCTTCTATCAACCATCCTGAGAAGAGACTGAAACTGACATACCTCGTTAACCGCTTCGAAGAGCAACTTGACTATTTCGGTGGTGCACCTCCCAATAGCGGCATGTGTGCATGTGGAGTGACAAACACCTGCGCTATTCCTGGGACTTTATGTAACTGCGATGCCAATGATAAAATTTGGCGGGAGGACAGTGGTCTCATTACACAACTTGAGGACCTGCCCTTGGCACAGTTTAGAGCTGGTGATACTGGTAAATAGTTTATATTTTATCTCTTAGTACATTAAATTTGACTTCATTCTGTGTTCACATCAATTTCCGTGTGTAGTTGCAAAATTACCTATTTACTTTTCTACAGCATGCTTGCTAAGCGTATTTCGAAATTTCACTCACAGAAGTTAGTGTTTCACATAGTGTGCTGCCGTTTTTCCGAATAATTGAAATTATAATCACATCTCATTTGTATTTAAAACTGTCAAAATCTTGCCAGCAGCAGCATTTTTATTGAGTTGTTTTTATTTTTCCAAAATGGAAAGTGGTAGATTAGAAAACTACAGTGTGTGGAGCACCTGTTTACTTGTAGCCTCATTTTTCCTGTATACCATGGAAATACTGTCACCTGTACAGTGTTCTAACATGGGCTCAATAATAAAGGCATTAAGGAGTTCGTTACTGCTTTGCTGGTGCTTTACCAGTCAAATTGTGCTAAAGTTCTGGTTTCTATACTAAGGTTTACCCGGTGAAGAGGGCTACAGCTCCATTGGACCACTTATATGCACCGGATTAATGGAGTTTTTCTAACACACAGTCACATCCCTTTTTACATTGTTTGATCTGTAAGTGTGAGATGCCAAAGTTGATGAAATTTCATGAAAGTCTAATTGATTGTACAACATTGGGCAATGAGATCTTATTCATGAACTTTTCATCAACTCTGTTTGGCTTTTTTCCATAATTTTGCATTTCACTGCAAAAGAAGTTTTCTTAGTCACCAGTTTTATATTTATCCTGAAATAACTGTCTCTGCACAATTCAAATTGCATACTGCCTGCAAATAGCCTTTTTCTGGATTTACACATCATCAAAGAAAAGGCAGTAGGCCTACGTCTTTGATTTTTCAGTAGAAAACGCTAAAAATTTTGGTTTGGTAGTTCTTTAAGCTGGAAGAAATTTCAGCAGTGCAAACAAGAATCTATCATAATTAGCTTGTACCTAATTCCTCTGGCACTGCAGTTGAATCACGTTTGTTTTGACCTATGCTTCATAACTAGTATTAAGATCAGTCTATAACAGGTTAGCTCGCTCATTTAAAGCATGATGATAATAACGCTAAGGTCTTGGGTTCGACCTGTACAGGGAATTTGTTTTTCTATTTAAGTGACTAAACCAAATTCAGCAAGTTGAGGCTTATTTTAAAAATGCATGTCCATGACAACAACGACAATGACACCATGTGACAGGTGTAATGATTTGGTCTTCATTCTGGGGATGGGTACACTAAGTCTGCTTGGGACTTGGAAAGTGCATACTAACATAAATAGGCTTGGTTGGTATGCTAACTGTCAGTCAGTCAATTACTACATTATCCTACTCATATCTCAATTATATATGAACACTCAAATTTATTGTTGTTTTTGGTCAATTAGTATTCTTTTCGACATGGTTATATTTGATAACTAGAGGGTCTTAGGTAAATTTGTTGCCGGAATTCCTTCTTACTTTTTTCTTCTATGTGTTATATTTAAACAGGATTTACATCCATCAACGGCATTAAAATTACTTGCACGTATACTCAATCTCTTAATCAGCAACCTGTCCTGCTTGCTAGTCTTGATTACTAATTCTTTTGCTATTCTGTATTTCAACTATAGCTTAGTTATAAGAATCAGTTAGCCTTCTAACTTATAGAGCAACCTTTGAAGGCCATCGGATATCTCATGAGCTCCAATTGCTTAATCTCAATAAAAAGTTCAAAAGAGTTCGCTACAGCAACCAGAGCTTCTTATAAACTCTACACAGATGTGCATTTTCCTTAGTAGTTTATTTAAATGTGTAATTACATAATAATTTATGGTAAAATAACACAAATTTTTTGCACCACCCAAGTGTGAAGTGCAACAACACATGGAATTTGTTAGTTTACAGACAACAAAAAATGATCATCCACACTGCTATTGCTCTGTATGATTATGATCTTACATAATGTTCATTTTCTTTCTATTTACTGCATTGAACATTTATAATTTTATCTTTGTGTACATTTTCTGACAGGTTCAATCAATCTTGATGAAGAAGAGGAAGGTTACCATACAGTGGGACCACTCATCTGTTCAGGATATAATTCAGACTATATTTTATTCCGGGTAAGCTAAAACAACTACAAAAGCTTCTATTCGCATAGAAAAATGCAGAAGTCCCAAAGTTGAAATAACACTCAGCGTTATGCTAACAACTTTGCTATATGTGAAGGACACATACTGTGAGAGAATTTTACTGTGTATATTTCTATTTGCCCTTCAGTTGTGAACACACATCCTTTTTTCATAATGTTCCAATTGAAGCCCAACAAAGTGATGAGCCTTCAATCACTGTACATTAAGAATGTCATATTGCTGTAATAATAAAATTATGCAAGGGTAAATAGAATTATAGATAAAAATATTTATTCAGGATAATACTTGAATGGGTAATGGTCAATGAAAAGAAAATTGAATAAAATGACATATGTACATACTACACAGTACATGCAATTCGTTTAATCAATGCACCGAAATTGAAAGAATTAATTCAGCCCAATTAGTGAGAGAATTTATGTAAACAAATCACAAATGCCAATAAATTTGAAGTAAAGTAAGTAATTGCAAAAAATACCAGCATAGCAAAGTGGAACTAAACATCAAAAATTCTCCTAAAATCCACTTAAAATATTACTAATTATAGTTATAAAAAGCTTTTTAGTTTTATCTGTTTTAGAGAAGCAACAGAAAAGAGCAAGTTAAAGTAAATCTCAATTCAAAGTATTAAAATAGTTTTGCTGATAAAATTAATTAAGATAGTTTTTAAACAAGAGATAATTCTGAATAATTCTTAGTTCTATTAGAAATGCGTTCTAGGTGTTTGCCCCACATATTTCAGTGATTTCTGGCCTGCTGATGTATTTGTAATTCATTTCTTGTCATATACTTAGTTTGGTAGCATTGGAAATTATTAAGAAATTATTGATTTAATGGATTTTTGTCACCATGAAGAATCACATATATAAAACAGTTGACATATGCATCTGCCGTGTGAAAACTAGTGAAAGCAACTTTAATTGCCTGTGCATAGTGAGTATATGTTCACCTGACGACACTTCAAAAGAAAAGTAATGCAAACCTATGCATAATTTGTAGTTTTAGTAGTTTATCCTTGCTGCTGAATACACTGTATCGTGGTAGTGAATATTTGGTAACATCGAAAATTATGAATTAGAATAACATCAGATCCAAGTATTCTAAGCAAAAGATCTAATCCAAATTCAATCCTAAGACTGATTTTTTTCAGTTGCTTTTCATTCATAAAAGTTTTGATTCGCAGTACTTGTAAGAATACTCTCATCGGTCGGTTAATAATGTTTGAATTTCACTGTGCACTAGCTTTATGTAAATGATTCACCTATGTTATATGCCATATTTGGCTGGTTGTGAGAAAATTCAAGATGAAACTTATTCACAAGAAGAGTATAGTGTTAAGGTAGTTGCCTGTAAACATATCACATGTATTGGTTTAATAAATCTGTTTTGAGGCTTTCACTCTTGTCGCAAAATTTTAAGAATTAATTTTTAGGCTCTGAGAATTACTGCTATTACATTATAATATAAATAGTTTACCACTGTGGAGCAATTGTAAAAAATACCAAAGCTAACTAAACCTTCATTAATACTGCTGCTGTTACTTTATATCTGATTTCCTCAAGCAAGACTGTTTGGCTTGTGGCATCTTATGCATCAAACTCTTCATCTCATATTAGAGGCGGTTGCCTTTTCTCATCCCAGCTTGCAGGAAAAACGTCCAAAAATGTATTGTTTTATAGGTGCCTTTTTTGCATAGTTTATAACCTGATGATATAAAAAGCTGTATAAAGTGATGGGTGTATAAGGTGTATTGTAGAGGCATAATTTTGTTTTATTGGAACAGCTTGGTTTTGAGTAGAATGTGTTTTGCTTGAGTGTTTCCATTCATTCAGTTTTCAAGATTTTAACTAAATCACAGCTACAGTAAATGCAGCTTTTCTTAATGCAGCATGAGGTTCTGCAGTAACTAAATATTTTTTCACTAAGAAAGTTTTTGAATTAATTATTCAAATTAACCTTATGGTGTTAGCATAGGAAATCAATTTGAAATGCTAATACACATAATGAGTGTCATTTGTGTAATTTCGTATTTTTTGCTGATTATAATTGCTTATCTAATAAATTCTTATAATTTACAGGGAACTGGTTATATTTACGAGGTTTGCCATTTGTACCATTGCTATACTAGTTTTCACAGACTCTATAGCTAATTAGTCTTAATCCCGCTAGAGCTGGCCAATATTCTCTGTTGTATTTCACCTTGGCTTGAAGGTTGAGGCTATCGATGTTGTTTTTTTGATTACCTTGTAGGTGATAGTGCTTTCGTGTATACCAGTATCATCAATAACATCCTCAAGCTTTTTCTTGTTGAAATCAAGAAACAATTTTCTTGTGACCAAAAACCCCTCCACTGTGCATTTCTTTTTGCACTCCACATCAAAAATGAATCCATTGTGTAATGTTTAAGAAAAGCGTCCATCTTTGTGGATAAAATTTTTTGCTATAGCTGCTCAATTTTGCGATCCAAAATATCTTCCTAGCTTATAATAACAACTATATTATGTTTTTGCTACCAAGGTATATGTCCTTTTGTGCAACTTCTGCATGTATTTTTTAGCCAAAAGTGCAGTCAAAAAGTTATGTAATATTAAATAAAACTCTTCTGGGTCTCCTGTAAAGCCTGAAAATTCTTCCACTGCGCAACTTTGTCTTGTAACAACAGCTGTTGCATCTTTCGTAAAAGAAAATGCCGATGATCCGATCTTGAATACACTTTTGCACCACTTCAAGGCACATCAAAATATCACCAACATGATAACCTATGTCCTTTTCCTTCGACAGACACCTCAGATTAATATGTAATTTAATTATCTAATGGAAGCGCATGTACTTCAGAATGGTGAAAATATTCACCAATAGTACCATCATGCATTCTTGCCATAACATTACATTCATAGTGCTTGGTGGCTCTATTGAGTATGCAAAAACTTTGCTTTAAAAAGGAATTCAGATTAAGGGATAAAAATTCAGAAACCCCACAATTTGTTACAACAACAATTCTAAAAATCAGAAAATTTCTACAAGCACTTTATGAATGTATTCATTGGCATGCCTAAAAAGTGTGCAACTTGTAATGTATGCAGATGTAAAAAAGTCATTGTGTTAAACTTATGTGTAGTGTGTTAACTTTGTAAGTTCATGGCTCAAAATACTTGTGGTAACATTGCCAAAATTTGCTTAAATGGTTACATAAACTACAGTATTATTTTGATATTTTTATACATGAACTGTCATCATTTAACTATATAATAACTATCATAATTGTTTTTTATATCTACATTTTGTGCCACGTAGTAATTTTTTGACGTTCTTACTTACTTTTCTAAAATGTAGCATTTTGTGATCTATTGTCGTTGTAACTTAGAACATTATTTAAACAAAGATGCCACTGTTTAAGATTTTATGGTTTGTATTTGTAGTAACACTGGAAAATGATTTATTTCATAGTTGCATAAAAGTTGTATTTTTTAGATATTTTGTTAAAGAAATGATTAATTTTTAATCGAATATTATTGAACTTTCAAAGGAAAATCATTCCGTGTTTTTATTTTTATTTCAGAAATAACCTATCTCTTTCTTCATCCACTGCTCTATAGATTCTTGGATTCCCGACACTTGGACATGACAATCGACAACAAGTGATGAAGACAGTTAGAATTACTTCGTCATCTGTTGCTTTCAGTCTTGGTAATTTCAAGCATGCTTTGAATTTAAGCCCATAAAAACAACTAAATTTATGCTGGCACTGTTTGCACTATATACATTTGAGATAATTGTACTAGCAAAAATAAAGAAAACAATGGCAATACAGTAAACTGACTTTAACCTCCTTTTCCTTGAAATTACCAAGATTGTCTATTACCTAATAAGAACAAAACTCCACTGTGGCAACAGAGGTTTGAAAAATTGCCAAATTTTAACATTTAGAAATACCAAGTACCTACTGACAATAATTTTTCTTGTTAACCTTGGCTAATGTAGTTTACATTGGAGACTAAACTACTTCAAATATTTACATGTATTTGGTTCTAATGCTTGTACTGGTTCTAAAAGATTTATCAATTGTTTGGGTTACCTGTAAGCAAATGATTGTAAGCTGCACAGCTTTTAAATCTCATGGACAAGCAATGTGTTAGGATATAGCAGTTGCTGAACTAGCCTAAGCCCAGGCCTAATGAGTGCCTGATGTTCGTTTAAACCATTAAGTTAATAAGATTTTACATTACAATTGAAATTTATTTTAATTGGCAGCTGAATGAAATGAGTTTACAGCATAAATTGTGGTCAAAAATTTGGAAAATCTTCAGAAATTTTCCGGAAATCTCCAGTCATCCGGCTTGGTGATTGCCACAGTGGAATTTTTATGCTTAGATTAAAAAAAATGTTTGCCAAAATGCTAAAAACTAATCACTTTTTGCACAAATCAGGCCCTATTCACTTTATTCAAATTCTGAAAAAATGAAGACCTGTGTACTGCAGAAATACTAAAAAATGTACTGATAACACGTTTTTGCAAATGTAATTTCTACAATATCTTGAGTTACTTCAATTTAATTATGCCTATTGTATTTGATGCATTCTTGTTATGAGATGATGAGCGTTAGCTAGGCTAAAATTCAAGTTTAGTTATAATTTAATGCAATTTAAGCATTTTTATCTTCATGCAGGTTTTTTTAAATGAGTCAATGCTCAATTGTATATGAAAATTAATATATTTTTACTATTTTTAATGCGAATCGTGCTCAAATTGTTTAATTATTTTTATTTTATCGAAATCAACTGCACATTCTATAGGCCTAATTATGTGCTATTGATGTCGGAATCCTTATGCTTCCATGATAAAAATATGCAAGCTTTAATAACGATGAATACCTCTTGTATAGCTTTAATGTATTGTTAACATGTAATTAAATATCAGTTACAGAACTATGTTAATCTGGTTACTTATTACTAATTAGCTTACCTACTATACTGTATGTACTTTGGTAAGACTGTCTATGCACTGTACACTTGCTCAATTTAATGTTTTGATCTTGCTCAGAAACAACTGATTCAAGTTTGGACTTCAATAAATTTTGGAAATTCTTTATTTTGGCAACAAAATAGTGTCTTAACATTACTTTGGGGGGGGGGTGAGTTAAATGGAATACTGCTATTACCATATAGCTGTGCAAGTCAAATTAATCAACAACATAATAATTATAAAACATTTAGTTATATACAATTATACCTCAACAACTTTATTCTTAATTAACATAAATATTCATTTAGATAAAATTTGTTGCATTACATATTTACATACATAGTACATACAAGTAATGAATATTATCAAACAAGCCTAACTATAACAATAAATACGTGGGTAACATAATTAAAAAATAAATTCGGTTTCAAAAGTATGCGTTTTCTTGCATTTTATAAATGTTAATTGTCTAATTTAACTCAGTGTGGATTCCTGTCCTAATAATTTAAGTAACATGGTGATCATATGACCTAACATGTATAAAAATATTTGACAATTAAACCAAGCAAAAAAAGTGTGGTTCTGCATTGTCATTCGAAATGAGTCCTGCACTAGCATTTTAAACAGAAGTACAATTTCCTTGTAACATCATCACATTCCACGGTTTGCTGACAATCTGGCCAAAAAACAGGCTTTAAGCAGCTAAACTACAGCACACTTCAGAAGTAAAAACAAGTCATAAAGCAAATCCTTAGTTATGCCTTGCAGATTTATGTTGATGACGATAAGTTAGGCCACCTGTTTTTACTAATGGCATGTGCTTAACCTAACTGACATAAGACACTAAGCTGTTACTACCTCTGACAAGAATGGCAAGGATGTTGTACACTTGCTGATAGGGTTCTGTGTATTGCTTATTGGGTATTGCTGAATGTCACAAATCTTTCTTATAACAGTACTTGATAGACGAAATACTAAAAACGACCAATATTACTGCTTACATGAAATATTTTAGAGCAAACAAAATGACCATTATTTCTTTATATTTTATAATGTCTTTGAATATCTACGTTTTTTGACCCAAGAGTTTTGTGCATGAAAATGCACAACAGAACTAACTGTTATTGTGACCCTATATGCTACAAAAAATTACTCCAAAAAAGTCTGTAGAAAATATTGTCCAGAGTCACCACTTCTCCAGTCAGTAGTGCTTTATATCAATAGTATCACAAGAAAACAAATTCTTCTGGAGCATGTAGAATTCGACCGTTCTTGTCTTTGTGCAAGATATGTAGAAATCGATCCTCTTTTGTTGTAGCTAAATCATCACCTTCATGCTGTGAACTGGACCCATCAACGAAGATGAATAACGGATAGTCTCTTCCTGTCTGTGTTGGTCTCAATAGCTGTGTTGTAATGAAGACAAATAAATGCAATACATTAGAATATAAAAAACTAGTGCAGTAGGAATAACAATGATAATTTGAAATTCTAACTGCACCAAAAACTGAATGGAAAAAAGAAATGCAAGAAAATTCTGTAACATTCTGTACTAATGATATTCAAAAACATAATGTAATGCAATTTACACACGATAATGATTCAACATTTACATGCTGAGAGTTTTTGACATACAGGTATGCAGCATATTTATTCCACTTGTAATGGTCTTTACCCAACTATAAAAAACTAAAAGCTGCGAATAAATAGCTTCACTATAGATATGCAATTTTCGAAAACAGCAACACTGGACACTCTCTATTCAACAATTGACAGTTTCTTGTTGCAGCTGTGTGCAAAGACAAGTAATCTGCTTGCTTTAGAGCCATATAACTTATAAAATGTAAATGAATTAACTCTGCTGCTGCAAGAAACATGTGGCTGCATGTTTTTCATCAGTTTAGTCATCTACAGTAATGAAGCAGTGCTTTACAAAAAGAAAGCCTTGCCAATAAACATAAAGTGTACCTCGGGAGCTCTGCACACAAAATCATCATACTCCTGCTTCGTACGAAAATAGAAACCAATAGTACAGCTTGGATCCATCTTAGTAAAAGACATTTTTCGTGGAGTCATGCAATGAAACGTCTTAAAACAAAGAAACACACCAAAAATTACAACAATCTTCATAGCTGCCAACCATTTGAAGTAAAAATGAGTGTGAAACATATAAAGCCCGAGCTGGGTCGGGATGCCCCAGAAATTTTTGCTTTTTTTGGATATTAAAATCAAATTAGCAAAAACATGAGGCAAGAAATATAAAATTAATGTAATTTAAAGGCACTTGTGAGTTTTCTAGTGCTGTTATTCGACTTCACCAAGCTTTATATATAAATAACCATGTCCTTTTGTACACATGAAAAAGCTGAAAAGCTCAAAAGTGCTTAATTTTCAATAATTGTAATACCCTTTAGTGTAATATATATCGTGAGATTCAGGAATGCTACTCTATTATTGAGAGTACTACTATTAATTACGTTGTGCTTGATACCAGTAGCAAAGGAAGCCATTCAAATCAAGTGATTTGGAAACTTGTGTGTGAAGGTGTGGAATGTGTGAGAACAGAAACTTGATGCATGTGCACGTATGAAAGACCTAAAATGCGTATAAAATATGCATAGTGCATGAGAATTGGCAGGTCTGTATCTTTGTGCTGAATAAAAATTTAATCATTTAGCACTTTTGTTAACCAAAGTTAGTTTAAATATTGTTTATATATTAGCTTAATTACACCTTAGCATAATCCTTTGCAAGCCTATAACTGATTGTTAATATTCTTTATCTTCAACTAGGGACTAGCTGTGACAGGACAACTAGTTCTTAGGGCATATTACACCTCAAGAGGCAGCACCATAATAGTTTATAAATACCACGAAAAAAGGAAAAAATTAATGCATATACTACCGTGGCATCCAGATAGTAGTACACAGTACAGGATTTTTTCCTAAAATCTTGCCAATAAGAAATTTTTCAATAATACTCAGTTGTTTTTGAAAGCCTTTTCAGCATTCCAAAGAAAAATTGTCCTATATTCTGACAATTGTATGCATGCAGTCTTGTAGGTTATTAGAACTGCGCCATTTGAGGTGTGAAAATGTCCATTGCACGAAGGTTTCTGTATGCGAAAATCTAAATCAATAATTATCACCGGTGCAAGTCTCTGAATACACATATGCTTGTGCATTCATACATATTAATATCTTGAACTTATTACCGTAGTTCCTTACACTGAATTGACAAATAAATAATCCACTTGATGCTGACATAGCTCTCTGTCATGTTTCAAGAATACTTCAGCCATAGATACTTGAAACATAAATCACATAATTTAAAAATAACCAGGAACTTCAGCAAACAACTTCAGAAACAATAAAATGTCAATAAAAGCTTACCTCAATCTTAAAATCATTGGACTCACAGTTAATCGAATCCTGACAGTAATGAGGATCAAGAAATATTAATTTATCACCTGAAAAGATTTATTAAAGCAGGCATAATATAAAATTTAAGTTAATAAAAACATTGTTTGCTGGAAGACTAACAATTACACCCAAATTAAAGAACTGCAATTTTTCTACAAACAAAAACAGCAATTGATATGTTCAACATGTACACACATTTTGCCAAATTGACTGAATCTCTATGGTTGTGCACTGTAACAGTCTTGACTTAGCTATTTTGGTGACAAAAAGTGATAAAAAATGATAGAGAACTTTCTAGCAAATAATTTAAGACAAGGTTATAAACTTTCTAACTTTGAATGAACACAAAAAAGCTGTTAATTATTAAAAAATATTTTACCTTGCCAGCCAATAAAATACAAAGAATGTTTTGGCCGTCCACCTATAATCCCCAAACAGCACTTTTCATTAAGTACTTTCTTAATGCAAGGTTTATATAGTTCATTCAGACACTCTCCACCTAATCTCATTGGAACCAGAAGGACTAAAGCTTTCCAGCTTTCATTAGATGAAGAGCACGTAGATGGCATCATGTTAGTGTAGCACACACGTTGATTATTGCTAGACACATTATTCTCTTCTTGCACAGTATTTTGTTTATCACTACAATGTTCAGATGAACTATGATGATTTTTGGTTAAATCTTCACTTGCAAGGTGTACCTGGCATCTAGTTTCTCTACCATTTGAAAATTCACCAGCTACGCCTGCTAGTTCCACATTCTCGTCTCGCAAAGCAGCAGTTTGTTTAGGTACGGCACCACAGGATTTCTTAGTAGTGGTTGTATCACTAAATTGCTCAAGAGCAAAAACAAAACTTTTACTAACCCTGTCTAGAAATGAGTTGTTCTTTTTAGCATTTAGACTATTTGTGTTAGACGTATTTTTGTATAATACATTACGGTTAGATTCAGTTGATCTACCAGATACAAAACTATCACAGGTAGCTTTACTTACACTACTGTCATTCTCTACACGAATTTCAGATAGAGCATTACTTCTAATAGTTGTTGATTTATTAGGATTACCATCATCAGCAACAACACTACGACAAGTGTGATCAGCTGACTTAAAGTCAAACTTAAAACTCATTTTGTTTTCACGTGTTCCTTTATCTGCACAATCTAAATTTTTAGGCAAAGCATGTAATGAAGAACTGCAAGTACTTGTCTGTCTGTGGCGATCCTTTTCGACAGCACTGGTTGTCATCAATGATGCGGAAACTGTATCTGATCCACTTTTCACGTGGTAAGAACTCTTGGACTTTGTCCCTTCTGAATACCAATTTGTCACAGCAGCATTAGAATTCTCACAACAAGTTTGTGCAAATTGACCAAGCTTATGCATTCCACTTTGTTGGTCATTCAACATATCAGTGCTTTGACCCGAAACTGTTGTCGGACTCGTAGGACCACTTATATTTGGAGAATGTTCTGAAATGATATCTTCAGTATCTACTGACTCCAAAGATTCTGGATCATTGAGGGGCCAACAGTGTACATGTTTCTCAGTTTGTGCACAATTAGTCACATCACTATATGCATTTGGGACTTCAACGTAATCATATAAACTTGGAAACAACAAGCTCTTTGCAGAAAATTCATGAAATGCATTAGGATCATCCATTTCTATAAACTGACCATCATCTAACTCAGATTGATTAATCATTTCATCAACAGTTGTGCGGGCTTCTTCTGTTGCTGTAGAAGTATTACTTTGGCTACAAAGTCTCAAAATATCTTCTTTGTAAACTAGAAAAATTCAAAAGCATTTTAAAAAGATACAAGTAGCAAACTGATAAACATATATTCAAAATTTATCAGACAGTATTTTAAATAAATATAATGCCTGCTATAAATCATTAATGTACTATGCTGCTTGTAAACCAACCAGAAAATAGCATGGCAGACTGTTTAATTCAATGATTGGTTATTTTTGAACATATAGCTACTTGTATGGCAACCAGTATGCACATGAAATGCTTACATCTCAAGCAACATGTGCAGGTTATTGACATAGCAAATCTCTGACTACCGAAGTTCATAATTATATTTCTTTCATACCTGTACCATCTTGAGCTACATATAGACAGATCTGACTCAGTGTTGGATGCAAGGCAAACTCAACTGCTGAATCCATAGCTGCCCTGCAAGATAAGCAAATAATTAACTCAGTATGCAGCCAACTCCTTATTAAGACCAACAGGTTAATTTGAAATGGAAGAATGGTACAGAAATACACAAGTATAGAAACAAATATGATGTTTTTTATGCTTTAAGTACATTAAATTCAATTATTTTCTTTAAAATAAGTTGGCAGTATCCTTTTCGCAACTTTAATTATAGTTTGGTACTATAGCACATACAGATGTGTAAAGTGGGATCTTGAAAGGAATTCAAAGTTCACTAAATGAAACTTAGCTTGTTATTGCCAATTATTTAAATCTACAACCAAGAAAATCCTATGTAATTTGGTAAGAAAAGAATGAAAAGTAAACTTAATGTGAGGTAAGAATCGTAATTTGGTTTACAAATAGAGCAGGTATTATAAATTTTGGTTAACTGCAGATGAACTTTTGAATTTTTTTCCAAAGACAGTAGTCTAACATCACATTAATAACCACACTTTAAGTAAAAAATCTAACACTACCTCATATCACTTACTTTAAAATATAAGCTGCAGATACTGGACCGTACCAATCGCCAGGTTTCTTTCCCATAGTCTCACCAATCCGGGCTAACCGATGTATGGAAAATGGATGTTGTTTGTCTGGACTGTCAGCAAACCACCGAATAATCTGACGATGAATCATCATGGTGGCCTTTGACTGAGACTTGTACACGTTCCAGTCTGAAATACATAGCAAAATAGATAACAAAGTTAACTAGTATGCTAAAGTAATTTGAGCTTTCATGCGACTATTATGGTAGTTGGTTAATTAAAAACTGGCAAACCAGGTTTCAATTTGACTGTTTTCAATTCATTTGTCATAAAATTAATTTACTCTTTTATGTAACTAATCAACGTTTTGCTATTAATTCTGTTTTTCATCTCGTGCAACAGTTAATGAAAGCACATAATCACAGTAACCTGATTACGGGCCAGAAAGAGGATGGTTTATTTTGAAGTCCATAAAAATGAAACAAAAAATTATGATAATTAACACTTTTCTGTTTAACACTTCAATTATCACTGAGGTTTTCTTGGAGCTGTGTTCACGGGTGGTTGAGGCTTAAATAAAAATTTGGAACTTATTGATGGTGAACAAAAATGTTTATTTTGGCAGTTAACATAAAAAAGCAAGTAAAAGAAGAAAAACACATTAAAGCAATCAACCCAGACCTGCCGTGAGTACATGTGCCATCTCTCTCATCTCAGCGTAGAGTGCCTGACCAATTCGCAAACAATGCCTTTGAGCACGCAGCCAAAACTTAGAAGAATTGCACGCTGGCGCTGTCAACCACATAGCACACTAAACTCACGGCAGTTACAGTACAATTTAAAGAGACTACAATGATGACACAAATTGCCCAAGTTTAGCAAAGATTTTTAACTTTTTGCTGTAACATGTTAGTTGAGTTCACGCATAAGCAAGCACTTAATGTAAGGTTTAATAAGAATTTGTGAAAAATACAGGAAATAGTTTAAATCTTTAACGAAATGTTTCGTGCACATGAATCAAGTGCTGAAATGAAAACTGACTGCTAATATATTGTTATGAACACTTTACTATAGATGAATGTTTAGCTAGTATTATATAGATGAATGTTTAGCTAGTATTATGCATAGGTATTGTAAGTAACGCGAGATGGGAAAGCCACACACCTGTCCTTCAACAAGTGCATAAGTGGGAAACTATGTTGTCGTCCTAGTTTTATTTCGACGGCTTCAGTCGGCATGTTTTTCGCTATGAAGTAAAGATGTTTTTTCTGTACGTTTTACCTGAGGACTATGTAATTTGCTGCAATTTGGCATTTAGCATTTTTACAACTGGGATTACAGTTAAAGGACAGCAACGTTTTCGAGCAGTCCAGATATGTTGTGATAGACTTTGTGCACCCTCGGAATTTACAGCCAAATGGATACTTGGGACAGTTTGCTTAATCCGTTATGGTATTAGTACTGTTCATGTGGAAGGTTGGACTGAAAAACACTGCAGAAATTTACCTGACGCCAGCCTCTGAGGAAGCTAAACCATTCTCGATGTTACCTCACCTACTTCATCTACTGGACAGTGCAGACTTCATTTACAGTGACATCACCAATGACTTATGTGGCATGCCAAGATGTTAATGGACAGTGAACCATCTCAGTGTGGACAGGTTTTTTGGTGCACCTCCCAGGGAAAGAGTAACTAGTGAGTACCTAGTGTATTAGATCTTGATTTGTTTATCTTTAGTTGAATTTTGCCTCGTATTTATTTTTCTTGGTAAACAACACTATGTCTAAGAAATTTTGCAACAATTTGAATGTTTGTTTGTTTGAAGTTATACCATGATTTAAGTTTGCTTTATCTGAAAAACAGCTACGCTCTAGTGATTAAGTATAGTCTTATTGTCTTTGAAAGTACTTTTAATTTTAAACCAAGAGGGAGTGCAGCACTGATTGCTTTTGAAAATTATCTTTGATCATCACAAATTTGTTCATTAAATTTTAATCGTTTCTATACACAAAAAAATATGTATTTTGGAGTGCGTCTTTTTGTGAATGTTTAAAAAGTATTTAAATGGTAAAAATATCACGAATAGTTCACACTTTGTTTGCTAAACACAATAACAGCAACTCAAAGCCGACACTTAAGATCCCACTCATGATTCAAACCCATATCTTTTGTCTCAAGGTAAGCCCCGTAGAGGTACCTAGGGGAAACTGATTCAGTTTCTAAACTACTAACATCTGTGTACTACTACCTCACCGCTCAGCTAGGAGTACCATACTAGTTTGGGAATTGTTGAATTAATCTGGTTTAAATAAAGAACAGAAAACAAGTAAAGTTTAAATTTAAAAAGCTTGAATAATGACAAGTACTTAATGAGAAAATTATAACTATACAGTTTGCAAACCACATTTTACCTCGAGTAAGAAAGTGCACCACTAACGCCTGGGCTAACAGCATCTGAGCAGAACGCAGCATGCATCCCCAGCCGCAATCTGTAGTTAAATTAGAGCCGGGCAGCATCGGAAACTCTTGTCTGTATGTAAACCAAATTCGTGACGTGAAGTCTTGTTGGAAGTGATCAAAAACCGACGGAGCATCTTTGTGTTCATTTCTCTCAACTGAAAAAATGGTCAAATTGGTTGGATTTTAATCAAATGTTATTTATTTTAATAAAAAGAAGTTCGAAGTTTGGAAGACAAAATTAAATAAATTAAAAAATTCTAGGGAATAACCTAAAAACAAGAGAAAATATTAGGTAAGCCTGATCCAAAAAATTTTATTTAACTTTATGAAAATAAATAAGCGATCTTTGCAAATTACGAGTATGCCAGTGTTTTGTAAGAGAAACACGGCACTCGTAATAGACAATGTGCAGACATTTCATAGAATTCCTAGGCATTTCATGTAGTACCTACCCATTTTCAGAAAATATGAAATAAATCTTTTTGATGCAGTGCTTTCAAGCTTTGCCTAAACATTTTGTATAATGGCTGGGATCTATATAAAATGCACGATGTGCTTTGGCAAAGAGTAAAATGAACAAATGAATCCTACTCTTCAACAAAAGTACTTCCATCAGCAAAGACTTCCCCCACCCTGAACATCAATTGTGACTAGCACATCACCAACAACACCATTTGAAAGAACAAACACCCAGAACATCGTGTCCACCCTCATGACATGCTATCTTCATATGTCATGACATGTCATAATGATGCAGGACACCGAGATTCCTCATCAAATTCTCTTCATTGAACTCACAATAAGCAAAAGACCATGAGGGCTCCCCCTTTTGTTGTTACAAAGACCAATTGCAATTCACCCTCAAATAAACAGGAATCAAAGTTATAACATTTAAAAACGAAGCACATTAGCATTTTGAAAGTGAAAAAGGAGGAGAGAAGAAAAGTGGCAATAAAGCAAGATCGAGATTCAACAAGCTCAAATGAACCAACAAAAAGTCTCAAATGAACCAACAACATTCAAACAAGAATTGGTTTCTTGAATGATCAAAGGCACCACCATAAAAGAGGAAAAACACTGGAACTTAAATTCTTTGATGCGAGAAAAGGCCAAAGAATGATTGCTTCAAAGAATTTTGTTTCAAATTCACACATTCCATAAAATAAAATTGGCATTATAGAAAATTATACCAGAACACTTGATCATTTATTTTGTATTTAGGTTACCTCAATTATCTAAGAATTACGTACATGTACTTGGCATAAACAAACTTCTGCACTGTACATAATGCCTAGGAGAAGCGTAGAAGCAATTATATTAGATACTTTGCCTGATTCGTTTTGGCACTCCATAAAATGGTTAGGCTTCTACAGAATTCACACTGCCGTTAACATATATACATTGCCAATGCTCTACAAACATTTTTTAAGCAAATCAATGAAAATACAATACAAACCACATCTGCTATTTTGTGTCGAGTTTCACATTTTTTGCTTTTCCAGCTTAAATGAATGTTATTCAAGAAAGTAAATACTATAACTAGTAGTAAAAAGCTACTAAGTAATTTTCCTCTATAATAAAAACGTCATTTTTCAAGAGTGAAGAAATGCATTAGAAAAACCTATGTCCCTTGCAGCATTTTTCATTTAGTTATAATCTGACTTACTTATTAAGTAGTACAGTACAAAAGTATTATACATACACATTTCTAATGTTATAATCACACAAAATTTTTGATTTTGATAAATAAGTCAAGATTTTATTATATAGAACTAAATTTGCATTTTAAGAGATTTTTTATATTATTATTATGTAGTGCATTATTCTAATCAACATTTCATTTTATCACAGTGTTATACCTGTTAACTTTGATTCATAGTAGCATTTGCCAAGTAGGTAAATTGGATTCTCCTTATTGAATGTTGTGTTACTCATTCTAGCTGTCCAGCCTACACAAACAAATAAAACAGTAATTATTGCATTAACATATTAACATTTTACTCTGATGTATGACTGAAAGAATCAAGCAGCTCCTTTATGTCATGGTGAAGATCTTTCGAAAACTAATAAAATACTATTCTATTGTTCTTAAAGTTGTTACTTGCAGTTGATGCGAAATTGCTACTTGCAATGTTTTTACACAAGTAGTCTTTCATATTCCTGTAATTAATATAATACATTATATTCTGTTGGAAACACAATAAAGATTTCTTATGCCTGTTATGGACCAATGATGGACCAAACCCATAATTAAATTGATACCAAACTTGAAAAACAGAAGATGTGAAAAAAACTTGAGATACAGCCAAGATTTGAACTGGGGTGCAATAACTTTTACTTCTAATATTGAATGGCTTGTTACGCAGCCATTAGCTTCCTCATTAGTGTCAAAAACATCACGCTAGATTCATACTGTACATCAGTGGCTCCAAAGAAACAACATTGCGTTGCTAAGAAACAAAATGGTCGAAATTAAAGAAAATAATAATTCTGACTTAAATTTATAAAGTTCTAAGGTTTGATAAATTGATGTTCAGTTGCTCACCATATTTCATATTATTCCACACAGAAATTAGCTTTGTTTTGACCTGTGCTGCTTTTTCATCCCACTCATCAGATTCTTTCATGGTAGTTGTTGTAGGTTGACCACTAAGTAGGGAACTACCAGCACGAATCGACTCACTTTTATCAGTTTTTGCTGACTGACTATGACGCAAGCGCTGACTGTGAAAGGATTTCTCCTCTTCATTAGCCACTGAATCATCACAAGTTAATGGGAATGACGTAGCTTTACTATTACGACGCATAGCTAACGTAGAGATTTACTACGTTGAGAAATAAAAATCATTATTTTTATGTAATTTATCCATTAACATGTTTTTAAGTAACAATTCTTATATCACTCATAACAGCAAACACGACATCCAATATATTAGAAACTAGCACTATGGGGCACCTATAACTCTCAAGTACTTTTGTGCTCATAGACAAAGATTTCTTCTAATTCTCACAGAGCCCTCATTTGCATGCGCGGGTAATTGTGGGCCCTTTTCACCCGAAAGAGGTAATATTATGATAGTATGCAGGATGAATTTGCAAGGTTGATATGGAAAACAAAAAGATGTAGTGGAGCTGCTGTGAGAGAAAAGGTTGGATTCTCAGCATTCAAAGAGAGAAGCGAAAGCACGTTTAAAGTATTTGAATAAAATTATATTTATGGATAATGACAGATTCAATTCAATTTTATTTTCTCAATAGCAGTTACAATTCGTCATAATTATTTTTACATTTCATTGCAGCTGAGAAGGAGCAGCGAAAGACCTATTGGTCACTTGTTCAGCTGCCCCTTATTAAAAATACAAGTTTATTCACAGGGTGATGACATTTTTTAGGTGTTTGTGTATGTATAAAAGGCAAAAGCAACAAAAATCAACTCAAAGCAGAAATGCAATTCAAAGCATAACAAGGAATAACATCAAGCAAAAAATTAATGAAATTTAGCAACAAAAATCTACCCAAAGCAAAAATGCAATTCCACTCAGAATAAAAGGAAGTTTTCACAAGCAATGCAAAACGGAATAGTTATAGCAAAAAATTATATGTAACAAAATGAAACTCAAAGCGAAAATTTTATAAAACAAGACTTGTTAAAAGGGTAATATCCTTTGCCGTGTGTAGTACGATAAGTTCTGACCGGGTTAGAAGAATAACTTTTTAGCAGACATAAATTTAATTTAGAAGTCTTTGGAAATATTTTGGCACTAGGAGAACTTTCGTAGGATAGGTTGAAGAAAATTACTGACGTAAATTTTTAGTGAAAAACGTTGAAATGAGTCAATACATAAATTGCAGAACGTCAGGCAATCAGGCCCACTGTATTTTGGCTCTAACAGCTTTTCGATTGCTTATGCCAGGACTTACTCCCAGCCTCAGCGGTATTTAGATATGAAGCGCATAATAATATACAGGGAAAGTGTGTGTTCATGATTGTTTTTTATATTAAATTCATTAAATAGCAGTGAAAGAGAAGATAGAATGGTGAAGCATTGCACTTGGGGCATATGTAATATGGATGTTCAGTACCCAGAAAGATTAGAAGTACGACTTGTTAGTTTCCTTAATCCAAAAAAAAACACTTAGACAAGTATCATCGTTTGATAGAAGCATGCGCGAGCAACTTGAACAGCTCAACTCATTCAAAATAATAAAAATCCTGCCGTCTGCTCAAAGTTTCCTGACATTTACCTGCTTGCTGCATGTAGAAATGTGACGTGCTATATTAAGACTTAACGCACAGGAATAAGATATTTCAGATACTATACTGTACAGCATAACATAAGACTTCATTCGTTGCATGTGAGTGTATGAATGAACACTTGACTCAGTAGACAGTATGTTTTGTAATTATTAAATAGTCGTAAAGTTTAGCTCGGCTAACTTAATTGATTTTTATTTAATTTATTCAGGTATATATATATTATATTATAATATGATATAATTTATTGTCATATATTACTAGCTAACATTTTGAACATTGTATTATTTTTTCTACTGATAATAAACTAAACTGCTATGTGCTACTACCAAAAAATACCAATAAGCTTGCTGTGTAATATGTTAATTGTTAACTTATTAATAACAGTAATTTTAATGATAGTATAGCAATTTAAATATGCTACTTAAACAATCTAGTCAATTGAAACAAATCTCAAATGCTACAAATATTTCAAAAAATAAATTACTGAAGCAAAGAAGTACATTATTTACAACCTGTTGTCTGTTTGCGATTTTTAAAACTTTGCTCTTTTCTATTAATTTTTAAACAAAAGACTTTGGCAGATGACAACACAGGAGCTATCCATGTTCTCACCTTTGTTTAGATGCTATAGCAGCTTGCAGCCAGCGAATGTTTGTGAGAATGGGTGACGGAAAGGGGTTTACAACTATGGCAGAACAAATTTGAAGCATGCTTTACTGCTAATATATATTTTTGGACCAAATCCAAACCACGATCTTACTTTGAAAGCTGAATGAATGGATTGTATAATACCGAATTGCTTTTGAGAGCAAGAATTGGTGCTTTGGAAATTAAGGAAATCCACTATTTAGACAGATGATAGCTGAACGTGATAGACTTTGTAAGTGTGGTTTGGATTTGGAGAATTTACAACATATTTTACTGTACTGTCCTTATTATAAAAATGAAAGAAATATTATGTGGTTATATGGGAAGGAGTTTTATTTGAAAATCATGTGAGTTAGGTGTTATTTAGGATATTGAATTTGGAAAAAAAGCTTCTTACTGATTTAATGAAGAAACTTGTGAGACAGGAATTGCAAGCCTATTCTAAGTTTGTGCTTTTTTATTTTCAGTTGAGTAGCAGTTTTGACTGCTCACGTTGATACAAAAAGGTCCAGATACTGAAGTGAATAAAACTGCCGCACTAATTCCTAACCACACAATACGGTACTGTACTTGGTCCAGTTATAGCAGCAATGATTTATTCTTAAAAAGCAAGTTTTTCGAACATGCACTTATTCCTTTGTGGTAAACAGTGCTCTCACATACTCAAATAGTTATTATTACGCAATAAACGTAAATTTATGTGTAAGTGGCTTGAACTTGGTGCAAAGCAAAACTGGACAAAAGTTCATAAATGCTGGGATTTTCTCACTTAATACTTTTTAAAATTAAATTTATCTGCCTCACCAAATTTAGTCCACTCACATATACAGTACCTTCATATTAATTAATGCATAACCAATGTTTGCAATCTTATTGCAATTAAACAAACTGTTACAAACACACGGTTAATTGAAATTTGCTATCAAACTTCGAAGTGCTACAGGAAATGTGAAGAAGTTAAAATGGTGAGCGAATGTGGTAAATTTTAGGCAGCCTATATACTGCACCTTACTGTGGTATATCAGCTTGTGCGCCAGATAATCCCCAGCAGCCCGCATGTCTTTGTGACTCACCAAATTGAGCTATTGACTTCAGCTAATCATAAGAAGGATCATAACTTTTTTATGATTTGCTCTTGAACATGTTTTTGTTTGGCATTGATAGTGGTATATTTGGTTAAATCGTTATATTGACATATTTTATTATGGGCGTGATGTTGGACAACTGAACGCCTGATGTGATAAGTACAAAGGTTATGTAAGTATGTTCATAGAAATCACATGTATTTGTTTCACAGTCATTTAAAAGAATGACCACATTAGTGTAAATGTAACAGGAAGAACGGCTTAACTGGAATAAAAACAAAAGCCATAAAAGGATACATGGTTTAATTTTGAAAACTTTATTAAATGGTCTGGCAGGCGTTTTCATAGTTCAAACATAATTTTTATATAATACCGGATACATGTAGTTGCCTTGCCTTTAGTGCCTCATCAATGGCTTCATTGAGCTACTTACGTGTGTGCCGTATCCGTCAACTTAATCGGAAAGCTACCGGTTCTGTGATATTTCTGCATGGATCTGGAGACACTGGCGAGGGATTGAAGTATTGGGTAAATGAGCTTGTACATGACGATATGGACTTCGATTTTCCTCATATTCAAGTTTTGTTTCCGACAGCTCCTGAGCAACCTTATACGGCAGCTATGGGACTTTCAAGAACAGTATGGTTTGACAGGGAACAGATAGCTTTAAATGCCACAGAAAAAGTCGATTCTGTTAATGTAATGATGGAGCAGTTATCAAAGTTAGTAAATGCTGAAATTTCCAACGGCATACCAGCGAAACGGATTGTCTTGGGGGGTTTTTCAATGGGTGGATCTATGGCAATGCATTTAGCATACAGAAGTTATAACAAAGTTGCTGGTGTTTTTGCTTTGTCAAGTTTCCTTAATGAAAATTCAGAAGTGTATAAAGTGATGAAATCAAACGATTATAATCCACCACTGTTTATGTCACACGGAATGAATGATTCACTTGTAGAGTATAACTGGGGGCAGAGTACTTGTGCCCAAATACGAAAAGTTGGTGTGAAAACTGAATTTTATAGCTACCCAGGTATGGGACACGAACTTAATGGAGAGAACTTAAAATTGCTAAAGAGTTGGATTTTAGAAAGAGTTCCAGAAATTCCAGATATGCTGGGAGCATACAGTAAGAATGATAGTTGACATGGCTCCCAAACACCAGTTCATTTTATTTGTGATGTTAAGTGGTGCATAAAAGTCATGCATGTGCGTAACATAATCACTTTTCGCAAATTATCTTTCTCACATTTTCAGTGAGTCGATAAAATTTAACGACCTTAATACACTACAAGGTATTTTCATCCCTAAGTTTTGTAGCTGACAGTTTTGCAAAAAATATGCCAGATAAATTTCAGTAACACAATAGAATGTGAGCTGATTGTATGTATTAGTAAGCTTTGTGCCATAAAAGTGTTGTCTGATAACATTTAATTGCAAAATAATTAACTTCAGTTTTGTAATTTCCTTATGTATAAAGGTGACATCTGTTTAAATAATTAAGTATCTCTTTTTCCTTCTTTGTTCTTTTATCTTCTCTTTTTCTCTCGTTCTGGTTTTTCATTCATGCTTTCATTTTTATGAATAATGTTTCGTAGCTCAAAAATACTTATTGTTACGATAATTACTTCATTACACAGTTTATGTATGTTTACAAATTTTTGAATAAAAACAATAAAATAAGACAACCCGTGATATATAAAAAGAAAAACGCTATATATATCAGAATAAATATTTGTTCATACTGTAAACAATTTGTTGCATACTGTAACTTAAAAAAGTCTCTAAAATGTATTTGATTGTTATATTGCCGAAGTCTAAAATTCAACTGGTGCTCTACCAACTACAAACAGTTTATGTGATGTAGGACTGACAGGAGTTCTTTGTATACTGGCAGAGTCTCCATATCTGACCATGTTTGACTATATCTAGACCTAAACGTGTAATACAATAATCATATCACGTTTTATTGGCAAACAGCCACAAATTTAATACAGTGTTAATAGATACCATCATTGATCCTTTTTGCAAAACTAAAGTAATAAAATGTGTGATTTATTTCCCATTTTATTTTAATGTATTTGTTTGACCCACTAATTTTCTCTGGTAATATGTAACTGAAACTTCTATATTATCCTCATACCCTTTTTTCCGTGTCTTCTGACATCCTCAAAATTCCAAAAAAATGAAATGTTCCAAAAATTATGATGCAGACTCCACCACTCTCCATGCTATTATAGCCAATTAAGTTATTTCCAAGTACATAGTTCCAACACCTAGAACAAGATTGCTGGTTCATTAAGTTTAACACAAAAGTTAATTATAATATTATAATTAATTAATTAATATCATTAGTATTACAATAGTTAAGATTCGCTATGCACACTTCTTTTCGCATATGCACACTATGCCTCAAACTAACATTACGTAACACCCCGTAAAGAATACACAAATTTAATTGTTTACAAAGTAAGAGTCTTCGTACGGCAATTATAGTTACTCCTCCACCCCACCCCCCCATTAGATGCCAGCACAAGTTTGGGGTAAAATTAAAGATTTATCCTCTGGTCACTGTAGATCGCCTGAGAAGTGAATGCATATTTTTATTAATCTTATAGTACATGTAGTTATGTGGGGTGGGAGTTACAGTTTTATTTTTCATATATTATAATACTTATCAGCATTGCTAACTCCAGAGGCATCTATTAATAGAAATGTAGAATAGTTCATCCATTTAATACCATTTCAAAGAAAACGTGCAAAAATCTGACCGACATGCCAGTAGTTGCTGATGTGTTGCATCTGGTACTGAGGCCTATATCATTAAGGTAAAACAATAAGTGATTACTCCGTCATGTCGAAATATGAGAGCAGCAATAACTCCTCACCGACCACCTCCACCATAAACTACAACAAAGTGGTTGTGAAATCTTGAGTATATGTACGAGCACAATACTTTTGATGCCTTAATTACCTTTCAAGGCTTCTAAATCTAAGTTACATCGTCCACATCGCGCTGATTAATGAGAAGAACTTGAGACTACCCAAGTGGGTCGTGGGTATCATGTTTGAACGAACTCTGTTTTTGTTTATGGACTTTCTGAATTTGATTAAATTTCAAAAACTTCGTTAAATTTTCATGTGGCAAATCGCTTTAAGCAAATCGCAGTTAAATCTAAGTTGAATTGTCCATGTTAATTATACACAATAAAGTACATATTAAAAGAAACAAATCAGCTTACGTACAAGAAAAGGCATGAAGATAAATACTGGAAAGACCACTTAGTACGCCTAAAACAGCTGACGGCGTAAATTTTTTGTTGACTGACATTTATGTACACAAGAAATGCAGCTACTATATGTTACAGTATATGTCAAAGCCAAGTTTTAAAACAATACAAAAAAGATTTGCACTATTTTTAATTCCTAAGTTATGAAGGTCGGTGAATGCTGTCTTATGAGCATCTCATTTTACTTTCTTATTCATTTGTCCTATTTTTTCTGCATGTATTTATTCTTCTTTGTGAGTAAATGCAGCAAGATAGTTTAGTCAGAACTACACTTCACAATAACTGAAAATGCGTTATTGTTAAAACAATTATCATCACCGTAACAATTACTATATTACATTTTATGTGCGTTTACACGTCTTTGAAAAAAATGATTAAATAAGAAAACGTGATGTGT
Organism: Tubiluchus corallicola; assembly: GCA_030141605.1. Classification (NCBI taxonomy): domain Eukaryota; kingdom Metazoa; phylum Priapulida; class Priapulimorpha; order Priapulimorphida; family Tubiluchidae; genus Tubiluchus; species Tubiluchus corallicola. Next base: position 536,866 of record JAQGDQ010000079.1, read on the forward strand.
AAGAACACAAAGCACATTATTAGAATGATTCTTATACACCATGGCACTTTTATTTATCTTCATATTTCTTAAAATATATTTGTAAATATGTGTCTGATTGTGCTATAATATTGAAAACTAAAATTCAACTGGTGCACCGCCAACAATGATTAGTTTGTCTGCTGTTGGACTGTCAGGAATTCTTCCTTCGTAATGATCAGGATAAGCAGGTTCCCCATGTTTGACTATATCCAGACCTAAATTTGCAATATAAATTATAGTGTTATTATTATATACCACTAAATTTTGGAAAATATCCATAAATTTAATATAGCGGTTATAGGCATCCATTGTCGGTCAATTTTTGCAGAGCAAAAGCAATAAAAAGTATGATTTTTTATTTCCTTCTTATATATTGTAGCATGTTTATTTTTACATAATTTTTTTTAAGATTAAAATAAAATTTTTTATTGTCACTTTACCTTTTTCTTCCGTTTCTGTCGAGACCCTCAATATTCCTAAAAGATGAAATGTTCCAAAGATTAGGGTGCAGACTCCACCACTCCATGTTATTATCGATAGGGCACCTAGGACATTTATCTCAAGGCCCTGTAAAGGTGCACGAATTTAACTGTTTTTTGTTAGAAAATATTTTTTTTCAAATCGAGTAAAAATTGTGAGCATTGGTGAACTCCTAGTGAGTCCTGGACTAATATTTAAAATTTTCGTAGAGCATGCGTTCCTTTAATAAATAGCATTTCATTTTTTCCGAAAAATTAGGGGTCGGCCTACTAGAGTCAATGGGTTTTAGATTCAGCGCGAGTGAACTAATCTCACAGTAGATGTATAACATTTTTATTTTTCATATTTGATGTTGCTATCATATTACTGAGTCGATCAGAATCCTTTTCCACCAAAGCCAGTCTACTAATAAAAATATAAAACGGCTTATCTGTTCAAAATAATGCTCTTTTAAAGAAATATTGTTGAAATCGAACATATACATGGTGAGGTGTTGTTGCATCTTTTTTAAAGAAAATTTGCTGAAATCTGACATGATAGTACATGTACATGGTGAGCAGCGATACATAATATACTAAAATCTGTTACCTTAAAGGCAGATTTAGTAAAACTGTAAACGATTCCTTTATCAACTCGAAATATCGGAGCAGCGATAACTCCCCACAGACCACCTCCAGCATGAACTGCAACAAAGTGAAGATGAAATAATGTGCGTAAGTAAATTGTAATTGCACATAGCATAAAGTGTACACCTAAAACGTATCAACGTCAATAAGTTTCCCACATTTCAGTTTATGTTGCATTCGGAGCGTGCGACAGCATCACTAGCACCTACCGTATTCAAAGCCCAAGTGAATACTGTTGTGTTGCATACGTGTATGTACAAGCCTTGAATATGAAATAGTAAAAAAAACATTACTGAGTACTGAGTATCTAGTCTTTTTTACAGAGTGAGGTTGCGTTATTTGTGAGAAATATGTTATTTTGAGATTTGCTCGTATCTCCATCAGTTTGACCTTCAAATTATACATAAAAATTACTTGAGCAAAATGGCTTGACCAAATTAAGTGATCCATTAATTACGCGTTACAAAAATATACTTACAATTTATTGGATAAGGCAACGCAACTTGTAAGGCCTAATTATCCTGAAGATATAGGAAAAATTAGCCGAAAAAAATCTTAATAAAAGTGAAAGCAAATTAAACCAACAAAATTTCAAATCAAGTCTTTAATGTATCATACACATCTGTCTTTAAGAAAAAACCAAACCGCCAACAATATTCATTGTATTTTAATATACAATTAAGAACATTGAAATTACCATGCAACATACGCGCAAAAAAGTACCTTGCTTATGTGTATCAAAACTTCTGTAGTTTGTTCAGAAGTTCCTCTATTCAACCGTTATATTTATGTAAAAATTAGTGCACAGGATTATACCATAAAATATGTAAATACCATACGATGAGGTGTACATAATCAATTTACAGATTTTTGTTGACTTTCAGATAAGCGTGCAATTCTGCAAACATGTAGGTGCCACGCGAGTTTCTTAGTTTATAGAGAAAAACCAGACCCAATGTTAGAGTATATCTCAAAACAATCTACCTTATAAACTACTGAAAGACAACATATTCTTTTAAAAATGACTTATGTGAAAGAATTATTACTGCAGACTGGTGGCAATTTCCCAGCTAATTCTTGGCTGTTACATGCATTTTACAGTTCACTAGTTAGATGGACAGTGGCGTCTGCATTTCAGAAATGCGTTACACAAATAACAGGTGCTGTGCTTGTCAGTTCAGAAGTGTTAAGTTGTGACGTAATACACACGTTCGAGAACTCATGCTTGAGCACAGTGGTAAACTAAAAATTTGAATTTAAATTTAAAATTTGCCGAGTTTTTGCACACTGGATGTTGTACAGGTGCGTTGCACTTCAATTTTCGCTTTCGCAAACACGTGCAGCACGCTCATGGAATGTTTGTGTCATTAAAAATTGTGTTCACTTGTGACGTTATCACTAGTTGGGCTCGCCTGCTGTTGATTAAAGGATTCGTCCTGGAGAAAAGTAGTACACCGTTAATCTTCGTCAAAAGTATAATAAATTTTTACAAAAATTAGATAGACTATTTTGTAGCATTTTTGCGTGAATATTAAGTAAGCTTCAGAAGTTTAAATTAATTTAAGCAACGTACCCTCACGGAAAGCCACGATGCGCTTACAATGTCACCATCGAAGTTCCCAAGGCCCAGTTACGCCATAATTTTAAAACTATTGGCAGCTACCACCGCGCCCGAAAATTTCGATTCAGAGGTAGTATATTGGTGTTTACAATAACGGCTTATTGTAGTGGATTATAGCTGAATATAAAAGCTGCACTTTCTCCATGTTACTGTGAATGCCCTGTCACATGGACGTCACCGCTGTTGTACAAACAGTTATTTACTTGCCCTTAGTATGTATTTTTGCGTTTCAGCATTGATGACACAAATCTGTGCTAATGCTGTGTCTTTTTTGGACTGTCGGTACAGTTTGTTTGGATTAAACGGATTGAGTTGCTTAGACTTCATGGACTGCTACCGCACTGCAGGTGCCGCATACATGGTTAAAATCAGTACGTACACTTTAGAGCTTGTCTAGTGGATGATTTCATATATGGTGCATGAACCAGTTGACGGTGCATACCTGCAACAGCGTCCAGTGGATCATCAATATGCATGACGTAAAGAACCAGTAGACTTGCTCCAATGTACACCAGACCAGATATGGTTCCAACAACGGCCGCAGCCCATGGATGGTATACATTACAACCAGCACATATAGACACCTGGAACAGCTACGTTGTCAAAAATTTGTTCCATTTCGCCTACATGTATATGTTACAGGCAATGTGTGAAACCAGGTATTATATAGCATGCCTAGGCATTTTATAGAGTGCCGAAACAAAACAGGTAAAATGTCTAGCGTAGATATACGTGTCTATAGCGTAGACACTTCCTAAGCATAATATAAATCCAAAAGTCGGTTTAGGCAAAGTGTACAATTCGTAGATTCTAAATATACTTTTCTTAGGCATTTTATAGAATGCCGAAATAAATTTTAGTTAATATAAAAATAAAAATTCTATTATTAACCTCTTCTTCCATTACAACAGTGTTCATAGTCATTTAAACTATGCACAACATGAAAATTGGATTTATGCAAGCTCTAAACCTTGCACATGAGAAGCTGTTGAGGAAAATTGGATTAATGAATCCGTGCGTAACGCTAAAACGTTTCTACGCACACAAACCAGTTTACAAAAAAAATTATTTTCGTAAAAACTTTTCTGAATCCGGCCGCAGTCTTAATTCTTGGCTGTAGAAAGTGATTCACCTGATTGAGAAGCATGTTAAAGATGGTGACCATTACTGGCAAAACAATTAACTTACCCGCTAACTTGAACAGCTTGCTAGTTTAGTACATTGACTAAGTCATTTTACGCATTCTGTACAAATGAGAAGCGTACAAAGTATCAGAAAAGATCGATTCAACACATTATAAGTTCATTTTACAATTTGCCAAAGCCACTTTACGCATTTTACATAAATCCTAGTTGTTATTAACAAAACGTCTAGGAAAAATGTGAAAGAGTCGCAGCAAAAAGATTTATTTTCCACTTTTCCGGAAATGCATAGGTGTTATTTAAAATGCCTAAATTTTATACATTGTTTGTAATATATACACCTAGATCAGCCAATTTTGTCAGTTTGTTTTATTTCGTCTTTGAATATATGACTTCACATTCTTTTGATGAACTAGAGTCATGTAGTCTTATAATGTAAACTAATGACAGCTATTTAAGAATTCTGTGAAAAAATTGAAACTAGGGATTTTGAAAAGTTGACAAATTTAATGTCAGCGCGATGTTGACAAAGTTAGCTCTAATCATCGAACTACAGTTAGGTCGACAAAAATTGCAGGTGTGTTCTACTAAGTAAAAGTTGTTAGAATTTCGCCGACGATTTCAGTGTGAAGTTGAATGAATTATATTTGGAAGAATGTTATTTGAGGGGAGTTGGCCAGCCCTAGTTGGCCAAGTACACAACACTCAAAGCAGCAGTAGCTTGCAAATGCTCATTCACAATCACGATAAGGCGTACCTTCAAACTGCAGGCTGTTTACAAAGATAATTACATGTAGTTTAAAAAGTTTATGACTTTCCGAATTTAGCAAGGGTTAAATGCAGTTGGTAGATATTTCAACGATCTTGAAACGTTTAGAACACTCATATATGATGGAACGTGTTTTCCCTAACCGTTATAAAGATATTTAGTCGATGCGATTGCGCAATTCTGAGCTAGAGAACAAAAAAAAATAACTGAAAAAGGACAGAAAATGCTGATAATAGAGTCATTTTATAGTTAACCTAATAATATGCGCACATACTATGCCAGTCAGAGACGCATTTAGTGTAACTAGAAAACTCCATTGGCGACTTCCAGCATATTTATTTAAATATAGTGCTGTGAAAGCAGCGAAAGTTGCTCCCATTACTGTGTTGATCTAAAATGAAAAAGTAGTTTAGATTTTTTAGATTTATTTATTTGTCCATTAGCACAATATAATAATAATAATAATACAAAATATTACAATTACAGAATTGGTAATGTGTTGCAGTGATATGAGTGTAACAGGAGAAATTGACTTCTGAGCTACGTTCAACATGGATATGCCTACATTATGACAGTCAATAAACGCTGGTAAATGAAGTAAAGCGACTGGACAAATGGAAGCAAGATGATGATAATGACGATGTTGATGATGACTACAACGATGATGATATTAATGCTGATGGCAATGGCGGTGATAATGACAATGATAATGAATTGGTTCAAATGACAATGATGCGCCAACATAGATTATTTAAAACAACTGAATAATTTTCGCTGTGTTGTGAAGATTAGAATTAAAATAATGAACAATATAAAATAAAGATATGTATTTTTGGTCGTACATACTTGTTAATTAGGCAGGTAAGACTCAAGTATTGATTTTTTCAACTTACGTTTGAATATATATGTATTCTGATTTAGCACTTTTTATTTCTAATCAAAGCTTAGGCTTATTACATAGTAGCGGCCCAGTGAATGTTAAATGATGTGTGGCTTTGTTTGTTCTGTATTACTGTACTTTAAATTCATTTGACCTAATATTATGAACCTTAATATTTAATTTTTGAACTGAATTATTAGAATAGATTTGCGTGTAAATTATTAACTGTTTTGTACATATTACCTAGGTTATAATTAACTAAATTATCAAGTGATAATGTTTTACATTCTTCAAAATGAGTGTTATCTATATGTGCTCTTCCTTTTTGTTTATAAAGAATGTGTAAAAGTAGTGCCGTCAGATAAGATAATTTTGAAATATATGTTTTTCCCCAGAAAATCATCAATGAAACAGTAATTAAGAGAAGGAAGAATTAAGCTGCTATGTAACGTAATGACGTGTGACTTTAAAATACTTTGTCGGATACAAGTAATGGTTCCTATGTTTTTTTAATATTTTTTTACTAATGTGTTTAATATGAAAGTCCAGTCTAAATGCTCTTGTAAATTCCCAAGAATTTAGTTTCTTTTACTATTTCGATGTTAACACTAGCAATAATAAAATTTAGATTTTGTGGAATATTTTGTATTTTTAGGTATAAAATTTATGCATTTAGTTGTACTGACATTTAAGGATAATTTGTTATTGTAGAATCAGTTAGTATTAATGAGTAATTCATTGTTAATTTGTTTTAAATTATTTAGACTGTTTATTTTTAGAAATAAACTGGCGTCATCAGCAAATTAAATAATTTTTGCCTTGCTGGTGTTATTAATGTCATTTACATATAATAAAAAGAACCTATAATGGATCCCTGTAGAACACAAGGTTAACTGAGCAGAATGAGAACTTTTAGTTCGATAAATAGATATCACAATTTGTACACATTTAAAAATTACAGATAATAATTAACCCAACAGAATATTATATATAGCATATAACATATAACCTAATGTATAACTTAATCAGTGTTCTAATTTAACCCACAAATAATGTTTTGCAACTTAACTCACCACATTGCGTGCTACAGCTTCTCCATCGCCAGGTTTAGACAGGCTAGTTTGCGCTCCTCCAGTAAAAGCCAAGAAGCCAACAATTAAAATAAAACCACCCAATCCAGTGAGCTGGAAAAAACATTTGAAATTAAATTCAATTTCGAGGTGAAAAATAATCTGTTTTTTGAAATGACGAAATAGGCTATATTTGCTGTAATTTGACAATGTGGTTCTATCAAACAGACATGTTAATTGTTAAAGTGTCGTTCTTATAAAGATCCACCCGCAGTAAGCTTCTTCACTCAGAGTAAGAAGACTCTGCTATCTCAGCTTACAATAATGCCAACCTCTGTAAGTTCAGTGGCAATGGATTTTTCTATGTTTTGGACTAGTAATGTTTGCCCTCTTAGAAGAAATTATGGTGGTGACAGCAGCTTAGTACAGACGATGATGATAATAGCTACGATGGTGACGACAAAGATAATTATATTCAGGATGAAGACCACAATAATGGAACCAACAATAGTTGTTATGCTGATGTTAACGATGTTAATGCTAGTAAAGTCCATTTCACAGTGAGGACGCAAGGAAAATGACACACGAAATCGCTGTCAGAAAATCAGAACATTCCCAGAAAATTCCCAGAACATTCCCCAATTTTTTATCGAAATCCCATGCAGCAAGAAATTTTTTCAGAGCGATACTGCCGCGTCCGGTTAGCTGCAGTTACAATACCGGGCCTGTAGCTATTGCTCGCCAACATAAACAACGAAGTCGACGTCATGTTTTTACTAAGTGCTTACTATTATTAAAATAGTATGAATTACCGTCGTTATTGAGTACACCCAATTAACGAAACAAAACGTTACCGCGGGATTATTGCCACGTTGTATGGACATCTGAGAAACGGTCGGGAGTAATTTTAGTTACACTAGAGTGACTCGGACATTTGCAACGAGTTATTAGCTTTCCTGCAGGACTCAATTGCAAAAACGATGTCAACTTCAGAGATTGCGTTGACCCTCTAACTTTGTAATTTGATATTTTATAATGTCTAAATTAAGTTATAGTTGTCGTAATTTTCATATACAAAGTACAATTAATAATGTTAGTCAACGTGATGCCAGACTTGTTTGTTTTTTTAGTAAAGTTCTACTAACCACGTAAATAAAATAAATATATGTGTGCGTTATTTTTCTTTTTCACGAATAAAGCCATCGCTGTTGGATTAATAAAACATAATATCATCTGTCTATTTAAAGAGAAATTAAATATTATAATTTTTATGCTGAAATACGTTAATTATTGTTTGTTAGACAAGAAAGAAGTAATTGAGCAATTAAATTTTAATCTGAATTCCTCGAGCTCGCGAAAATGAAACATGCAGTATTTCTACCATGCGGCAGTTTTCCTTGTGAGGAGGACGCATAGCTTCTACCTGGCGGCAGAAGTCCTCACGAGGAAATGCACAAGGAAAAACCCTCACGAAATGCGCCATAGAAAACAATGTGTTCCATTTTCGTGAGGAATGCCACAAGAAATTTCTCATTGACGAATTTTGTTGCGCGCCTCACAGTGAAATGGGCATAAATGAGAAAAATAGTAAATGAATACTGATAATGATGATAATGACGCCGATAACGACGACCATGATGTTGTTAATGATGATAATGATGATGACGATGTTGGTGATAATGACGATGATAGTAGTTATTGTAACGACGATGGAAATGATAAAGATAAACATGGTAGCAATGATGTCCAGCAATTGTTATCGAATTAATACTTTCTATGCCTGTTGCTGTGTCTATTGATCATAGCAGCTCATGTACGTAATGATATTTGCGGTCAGTTACAAGAAACCACTTATCCTGCTTAATAGTAGCTTACAGCAGTGGTGAAGCTCTGGTGTATTATAAAATTGAAATTGGGATCCAATGTGAAGTTTACAAACTCGTTCACATGCATCTATAATTATTGGTTATGTATGTATGTGTGCACGGGTATGGTGTATGCATATGCGTGTATACCGGAACTGAATGGCCTTTGATGTTCTGTGGCGTGCCATCAGACCGGAATCTTCCTTTGCGAGGTCCTAGAATCCAGGCTCCAACCAGTGCTGCAGTGCCACCCAGCAAGTGGACCACACCGCTGCCCGAGAAGTCGTAATATGGAATGGAGGCGTTACCAAGCCACCCTTGGGAAGACCATGCCCAATGGGCAGCGACCGGGTAAACGAAGCCTGCAACAATTTCACATTTTTCACAGAGAAAGCAAATAAACATGTTAACAACAATACGTGTTTAGTAGCGTTTTATAATGTAGTTGATAAACCTCAACGAGCATTAATTGTTTTTCCTCAGTTTTGTCTATTTAAATATTATTAAATAGTTGCGGAAAACATTAGCCGCAAGACACATTTATTACATTATTGACAGAAGCGGATAATCTGCATTACCGTTGCTGAACCTCTGTCTAAACACACTTAAAACCAACCAAACAGTGTTGTCAAAAGCTGATAAGGTTGAACAACAAATAATTAAATAAGATAAGAAAAGATATTTAAGGATAAACTTGATTGAGTAAAACTCGTTTACAACAAGGTCCTGGTTTCAGTAATTTAAAATTAAGAAAATTAAATACATGCAAGTGCATAAACATAAAATACAAAGAACACAAACAGTTACCTGTAATAAGAAAGCTATAACCAAAATAGGCTTGAAAATTACATCTCTCTGCCACAGAGCCTGACACTATGGTTGACGTCGCAACAGCGAACACAAAATGAAAGAACCAATGAGAGTATCTTGTAGGTGGAAGTTGACCATTTATGTCTGTGAAGAAGTAGTGGTAGCCAATGAACGACGTACCGTGACCAAAAGCGAATGAGTACCCTATTGACCAGTATGCCGCACAACCAATAACTATAAAAGATGTGGTCATTAAAAAATTTTGTTTTATGAAGGCTGTTGTCATCTTCAATTTCATCATTATTATCATCATCAGTACAGTCGTGAAGCTATGGGCGAGAAAGAAAACAAATAAATAAGTTGACTGTTGTCAATACATTAATTAATTTAGAGTAGTTACTGCGATTTTACTCTAAGTTAATGAATTATTAGGATAGGATAGAAATGTTTGAAATTCGTGTGGTTTTGGCACTAATGATCTCTTCAACTACCATTTCAAAAACTTCATTTTCTTCGGTGGAGATTGGTGACTGGTTGCGCTCTCCTACCGTAGCTTTCTATTTAGTTTTGCTGTAACAGGCCCATGTTTTAGCCCTTCAATAATTTTTGAAGCGGATTTCTGATGCAAATGCTGAGAGATCTAATAAACTGCCTTGAAAAGTAAGCGCGCTGCCACGCATTCTTTACACAACGAAGCGTGTTAGCTTCCTCTGTTGTAATCGGCCGCCAAAGGTTTGACATATTTTACACTTTCATCGCCGTGTTCTTATAATTAATGACACTTCGCTTTCTAGAACCTTCGCTTCTCCTAGAAGGAGATTTCCTTTATTTTCGAGACAGTAAAAATGAATTACAACTCACAATTAACATTAAAGGCAATGTAATCGGCAAGGCCTATATTGGCGAAATATTGATAGAAGCAGCATTTAAAGATGTGTAATTTGAATTCTTTGACTTTGAGGGGGTACACACACGGGATTAAATTTTAACCAAATAACACTTACAAGCATCTAGCATGTTTTTAATTAAAATATTCGTTGTATTTTTCCGTCTCACGGCGCCACACTCGAGAAATGCAAATCCAGCTTGCATAACTAGAACAAAAAATGCGTAAGTGATTATTTTTTATTATAGATAAATATTTGTCGCAGAACTCTTAAAGTAACATACGGGAAAACTATATTTCGCCGTCTGGATAATACAAATTATTGTTTTTTTAAATGTTTCCTTAACATTATAGTCATAACCACGTTACAACGCTAATGACACGCCACAGTCATGAAATACTGTCATTCTCACGAAATAATGTATTGTGACTGCTACATATGTGTACAGGGTGGTGCATAACTTTTAAACAATGAGCAAGACACCGCAGAGCAATTTAGTACATTAATGTATTGCTGCAACTACATGCCCTCAATATTTAATGTAAAAACACTGTGCATCTTGCGGAGCCAGCAATCTTGAGAGTATGATTGGTGCAGTGAAATGAAAACTATTGGATTCATTTTGTCGATCGAACTGAAAATTCAATTCACATGACCTCAGCCCCCGCCAAACACATTGTAGCTACCCTGAAAAACGCTAAGGTAATGAAGAGTGGACGCTAAGATAATGAAAAGCATTACCATTGATGAGTATCTAAGAAACAATTTTGTGAGATATGTGCAAGACGTATTGAAGGATCTTGAGTTATTCGAGCCACTAGCCCCAATATTGTAGGCGGCGCGCGGTGCGCGAGGCTGCCACATTAAATTTTGAGGTCATGATAGATTCAGCATTTTGAATACCGTGCAAATTTCTGACCTTTTACTTTAATTAATAGTTAGGGGGATAAATTATATGATTACTTTTTTGCTACGGCTCATATATAACGTTACAAGTAAAAGGTCATAATAATTATTAATAACTAAATAAATACGAAGTAGAGTGCTGCTTTGATGCGTTGCACAACAAAGTAAATAAATTGACCGGCTTTTTTTAGAGACGTGAAATGTGTGTTTCTTTCGTACCATTTGCTTCCCCTTATTTATAGTGTTTATTAGCTGATCGTGATTATATGAATGTACAGGTATACTTATAGATAAATATAAATGCTTAACATTGCAATTTTCTTATAGATAAGTATATGTGCTTACTAGTGCAATTTTCTTTTCGACTTAACTTCGAAATATATATATTCTCAGCGACTAACTTAGAAAAAATATAGTAAAAATTAATTGCTATGCCTGTAGATGAATATAAAGAAATTATGAACAAGCGAGCAGAAGATGCCAGATTCGATTTCTGGCCAACAAGTTATTTGTGGCAACCTTAGGCATAACTCCTTCTCAATACAATAAGCCAAGCAAAAAATACACTTTGAATAAACCCATCTACATTACGTTTAGAAAACCCCAGACACAGAATTCAAAATTTATAGCAACAGTACTTACAAAATATAAAAATTGAACATATAATAAGGAAAGCACTGTCGATATTGTTAGCAAACACTTCTGCTGAGTTAACTAAAGCTTGGAGCAAAACTACTGTGTTGTTGTCCAATTTCTCCGTTTGCAGGTTCTTCAATGCTTCTTGAACAGCCTCCATAATTTCCTGCAAGATAAGTTATGCCAATTTAAATTTTACTAAAACGTTTTGGCTTTTGTAATTACGCCGGATTTTTAGCCGACACTTTTATTATAGCAGATTGCGCTGGAATGCATTGATTGTGATATTATTTAAATAGCTCAAAGCCTCAGACTTTTTCTACGGTGTATTTAGTTCCCCAGGCAATGTGTATCCTTGAAGAAATCTAAGTAAAACGAAACTGTATTTTAAGCCCTTTTTCGGTTTCCAAAAATCGAACGTAGTCGCTGATGAAGTCACAGGTTACAAAGCCATTGTCATATTTCAGCATTTTAATGAACGACTGACTGATTGAATGAAAGAATGAGTACGTGAGTGAGTGAATGACTGTTTACGTAAATTGATGAACGAGTGATTATGTTATTGAGTAAACGGATGTCTAATTAACTGAATGAATGATTGAAGGAATCAACGAACGAGTAGGCACCTCATCCGCAATTTGTACGGTACATAATTACTAAAGTAATTTCAGTGTAGCTTAAAGATTTATAGTTCAAAATGAACCGAAGATGTGACGGCAACCCTAACAATATTATCAGCATCATCATCGGCATCAACAACAACGCGTACGCGGACTTAACGGTCGTGACAGTAATACAACAAGAGCAACTGCAATACCAATGACAGAACGACAGCAATGATGATGACGACAGCAGCCGCAGCCGCAACAGCAGTAACAGCAGCAGCAGCAGCAGCTGAACAATACCAGTAACTGCACAAGTAGAATAAGTATAGTGGCAGTGATAGGGATTAGTAAGGTACGTCTACAATAATCATTGCATTGGTAATTTGTCAGAATAGTGTAAACTGTACAAGCTATAGAATAGAGTAATGAGCAAACATGCTTACTAGATAAATGCGAACACAGTTCAGAAACTAGATTTGAAAATTACTTAATGCCAAAGAACACTAATAATGTTGACGCTTTACATGTCTAGGGTACTAAAATTACAAAAAGGATGTCACGTTTACATTGTTTTCATCATACTTTCGACAAATTAATAAGACGTGTTCGCGTCTTGAACGACGTCTTTATCTGTTTACTTTGTTCTCGTTGAAACCATTACAAACACAACGCTGCGCCTTAATTGCGGTTTGATTCACCTTGTAAACAGAAGAGGGTTGCAACACAAGTGGAATTCTCATTCCTGAGCAAATTGGAATAACAGTCTAAGCTGAGTTGCGGTCCTAATTATGCATAAAATGGGTATTTTCAATACAAGTAAATTATTCGGTAAGAAACCACCTTGTAAAAAAGAAATGACACCCACACGTGCAAAATAAACAGCGGAAAGCCAGGTTTGTGCACAAACGACATTTAAATGTAAACGCCAAATTTTTAGCGATAGGCAAACGTGTACACAAGAAACGGCAGCTACATACCTAAGGACAAGTTCTCAGACGACGAAACACGTTGAATGGAACTATGCCACATTATACGTCCAAGCTAAATTCTCAGTTAAGACGTCAACTTGCACAGAAATTAAGACATGGAAGTCTACGTTTAGACACAAAATCTAAATTTTGTTTTCAGATGACAGATTAACTTGTGTACGTGTTGTGCAGAACGTCAAGAACGACAGAACCTTACCCTTAATTCAGAGCTGAGCGACTAACTGATGCTGGACATGTTTTGCAGACAGATGGTTCGTGTACAAAAGGTGAAAAACATCTTACTCATATCACAGCTTGAGCAAAAAATGGTAACAACATGTAAAACCTATTTTCTCCGTAGCACACTAGCTTACGCATAAGAATTTATTATTAATTTTCTGCCAAGAGGTGCGATTATTAGCTTTCGCGCAGAAATCTTAAGCATTTAGCGTTTTTCAGTGAAAGCTAATCTGCCATTTAAAGTGGAAGAAACGTATCATTGATATTTAGATAACATAAAGTATTAAATAACTAACTATTCACCTTTTATTAGTAAACTTCTAGAATTTAAAAGCAACGATATTTTTCTGTTAGCAGACATACCTTTCAAGAATTCTCGTAACTGAGAAAAATTTGCACTCCAGAGATCTCACCACCTCGCCCGAGAGGATAAGGCAATAATAGCAAAAAAATTCTCAAATGACAAACGATCGCAACACGAAAATGGAAAATTGTTCAAAACATAATTATAACTGTTTCAGTCCAACTTTTACTGCTACGTTAGAACACTGTAAAATGAGATATGAGAAAATAACTACATTGTTGAAGTAATACATCAAGGCCAATGCCAGATCTCATATGTCTCATATGCAGTAAAATAGCTTAGCGTTTCAGAGTAGTTCCGCAGAGGCCTATTACGCGCAGCTTAGCTAGCCACTTAGTCAGCTCTATATAGTACTGACATGCTGACTGAGATGTATCACCTACTAGGCTTCTGTGATAACTCTGTAACGTTCACCATAAAACCAGTGATGCCAATATCACATCATTGTAAATTAATGCTGAAGCCGAGTTATCCGTAATTGCATTTAAACGGAATTCCCTAAACTGTTCAAAAGAAACGCAACCAGCTAATCAACTGTTATGTTGGTCCGCCTCGTGTTTTTGTGATGGACATTCTTTGCATGTTTAGCGTTGCAAAACACGTTTAAATTTTCTTTAGATTTGTTCAAAACGACGTAATTTAATCCCCTCATCTTATAGCTTATATCTTTTTAAATAATTGGTTAATGACTAATTATCAAGTAGTGATTAACAAATAATAGATTTCTATTTCTCAGTAAAGAGAATAAGATCTTAAACGGGACCATTATTAATAAATTTGTCCTCGGGCTCAAGTAAAAATCAATACAATACAACACTGCATACGGAAATTAAGAAAAACAAAAGTTTAAATAAATTATGTGTAGGCCTACCTTGCTTTGCTTTTAAATTAGGACCATAGTCAGGTGCACGTTTAATTATAAAACGCATTATTTTCTTACAACAGTTACTTTGAAAAAACTGACATCCGATTAGTGACAAACACTAAATCAAAGTGACATAATTCCATGGAACAAAGTGCCAGATGACAATATGTATTTTCCTGTTTTTTCGAAATCTCTTGTCTAATCTCCGATTATATCCCTACTAGCGCCTGCATCTCGGAAACTCATTGCACAAAAAACAGATGCTGTATCTCTCAGTTCAGAAGTGTTCCTTTATAGCGAAGTGCACACGTTCGAGAGCTTTTGTATTAACACAGCGGTAAAGTTAAAATTGACACTTTAAATTTAATATGTGCCCCGTTCTTGTGCATCACACTTCATCAGTAGCACTGTACTTCAATTTTCGTTTTCGCAATACGTGCAACACTTTCGTGCGTGGAACTTTGTGCTGTTGAAAATTATGTTCACTTGTAATGTTATCACTAGTTGAGTTCACCGGCGCTTAATAAAGTTTTTGCCTATTATTTAATTATCAGAAACGCTCTGGTATTATTACTGATATTAAAGTCTATACTTTTTACCGTGCTTCAAAATGGGGTAGGATATAGAAAATAATCCTGCTTTCCTAAGTAGCTGTAGCCTTCTAATTCACCTTTTGCCATCAGATCTGCTCTCTCAACAAAAATTTTTATGTCATGGATAAGCCAACAAAAAGCGTGTGGTCGAAGAAAACTTTTTTGGGTAAACGTCATTTGGAGCGATTTTAATTGCAGTGTATTGACGTTGTTATAGTGATCGAAAAATTATTGCTTCTGGTGTTACGTTGCCCAATTCTTATATAGTAAGTGTTTGTAATAATTTGTGTCGGCTTAGCATGTAGATAGAAACGTCATTTACAGTGGTGAAGAACTAAACTTACTTAACATGAATTCTGTCACTTTGGTCCTTGTTTGACAGTTTGAAACAACGACGAGCCATTGCTTCTTGAGCAGATGTATAGTGTTGTTTTAAATCTGCATAGCGATAATGTAACGATACAATACATTCTTACTGCTTAGTTATCTTCTTCTACCGCTCTTGAAGTATAACAGTTGAACTTTACCTATATCTTGAGGTGCACTGGAGACATTCATTGCATGTGCAGCAGAGCGTGCAAAATGAGTTACATTGTATATTCTTTAATTAAATTGCAGAAACGTTGGCACATTTGAGCAGAATAAAATTGGCATGCCATGCATCGTGACGCACATACATGTATATATAAATCTCCCGGCACATGTAATGAATAATTTGGCGAAGTATTGGCGTTACTGATGACAATGTTATTGCTTGCAAATTAGACAAGTATGCATAGCAAAAATTTATTTTACCTCTTATGCACCGCAGGTAGATCACATAGGTGCCATTGAACACAGCCAAATAATTGCAAACACTAAATCAGCGACATAATTCCATGGAACGCATTGCCAGATGACAATATGTATTTTTCCTATTTTTTCTGTATTTTCTAGAGTAAATTGCGTCTAAAAGCTTGGTTGAACACACATACACATCTGTTGCAAGCGATTCAAAACTATAAGGAAATGAGAAATTTTTGAACGTCTTGGAAGAAAATCTTGCTGATTTTATTGAACACTACATCGACAACTAGCTTCAAAGTCGATTTACAAATGATTGGAAAGAAAAAAATCAGTCCTACTGCCTGATTGTTGACATTTGCTGAAAACTATATAAAAAACTGAAACAAAATTTTACATTTTACCAGTAAATAAGCTTACAGCCCATTGTTACAAGTCGATTAAACAAGTACCAGTAAAAAGAGGTAAAAGGTAGAATTGACACTAGAAAAAGCACAGCCATAAGCCTAGATGACACGCTACAACTAGCGATTCACAAATCACATCCTTAATAAAATGTACTTTACAACATTGACAAGTCTTTCCAAATAATTTTGTGTCTCATGGTGATTTTAAAAGTGATATCTCCATAACAAAGGGCAACTTTTTTAATGATCGAGCTACGATCAATAACTGATTTAAAATCAGTACAGTCTTCAGAAAAAAATGTGATCGTTAATCAAATCGATAATTAGTAAACACCGCCAACATGCCCAAAATTTTGAAATGCTAGCTCCAATTCAAGCCTGTGCTCCTGTGGGCGTAGCTTGTTAATTAGTGAGCTGAACGTTAATTACGGGCTAATTAATCTAATAATAACTACTGCGGTACATTTAACTCTGAATATTATTTGGAATAATAACATCTATTGATCAGTAATATTCTAGAGTTGATATTTCAGTTTTGAATATTTTTATGTTTCTTTTGGTCATAAGTTAACTGATAGCAGATATCAAAAATATTATCGCAAAGGAACTATCTAGTCGGTACTATAAACGGCGCGCGCCTAAGCGTTTATACCGTGTTAATATTTTTGTTACCGTGCTCATTGTTAATTGCTTACTTTGCTTAGACTGCGTTATACTGTGTTTCACGCAAAAAAAACGCGAAGCAAAATTTCTAGAGGAAAAATTAAAATTTGACGGCTTAATCACGTTTTCTTATTTAACGAACAACGGTTAACATGCTTTAGCACATAATTTCAAGTTTTTAATCTATCTTTTGTCACATAGACGATTTATAGCAAAAAAACGACGATTATATTCATCTGAACAAATAAATAACATGTGCAAATAATTAATATATAGCCTGTCTATATTCGTAAAACTAGGAATTCTAAAAATGAACTAGAGTTCTGTTGATTAATCTCTATTAACTGTATGTAATTCTTGATGAATGCCTTGTCGCGAAAAAGCGTCCGAAATTTTTTTAGAAATTGGCCTTAGGGACAACTAAATAACTGAAAGGACAAGGCCTCTGCATAGACTGCAGTTTCTTTGATCTCAGTCAGTGAAAGTCTCTCGAGGAACGGAAAGCACAACTTTCGGCATTGACAATAAAGACAATCAAAGAGACATATACCTAATTACCTGTACTAATAAGATTGAGAAACCTGTATAATGTTTGTGTTTGTGTTCAGTGTCACTTTGTTTACGGACTTCTGTATAATCTATGATACAAAAACACCAAAATTACGCTTCCTACAGAGATTAGAGAAGACGTTTTAATCATAGATAGATGAAAAGCTAGAAGCTAAGAAGCCAGATGATGAAGTATTCCCTTGAGAATCATAATGTATGGTGAACCTTCGCCTGAAAGCAAGATAAAATTGGCTCAAAAAGCAGAGCAGTGCCTCGTAAGATCCTATCGACTCAGGTTAGGTCAGGAAGTGTTAAGTATCAGGTTTTTGGTTCAAATCCAGAGTTGTAACCTACTTTTAACAGTACCTCTCTACTTCTTAATAAACAGAAACGATTTATTACATGGTTCACGTAAGATTTAATATTTATTTTCACTCATTCCAAGTTCTGTCCCCAGATCTGTACTCTAATTAGTCATTCAGAACTAATTATGAATGTTTCTTTGTCAACCTCCTCTTGTTTGCCTCACCCTTTGATCTCTCTCCTCTCTCTCTTTCTCTCTTTATCCCTTATTCTCTTCCTCTCTATCTCTTCTTGAACACAAAGTGAGCTTTTAGTTTTTTAGTTGTCAAGAATCAGGGAATTTTGCTGATAATAAATTTTTAATCATTTTAACTGTTAAACATTTATACGGTCTGATAACCGTGCAAATGGAGACGCCATGAGCAAATAGTGGATTATTGTGGTTCAGCGAGCTACTAATCGCCATTTTAAGATAACATAAGAAGATACCTTAACTTGGTCAAGTGTACCATGCAGATAGTAGAGATAAAGTAATCGAATAGTAAGTTTAGCCTTGAAATTTAGTTTTTCGGTAAATATCGAACTTTGAACCTTGAGCAAGGAATAATCAGAAATTTTCTGTATCTGGTCTCTCAGTTTCAATTGTGGAAAGGGCCAATGGAAAACAATCCTATTTTAGAAGTATTGCTGCTTTTTTTCAATACTTTAGTTAATATTAATTAAATATTTTTGTCTGTAGAACTTTTTTCCCCGCCTCTTTTCCAGTAGTAAAAATATTTCTATTTTAACATCGAAATTACTTGTTTTAATTATTATACTGTGCAGAAATATGAGGTACCTATTCATAACGCACTCAAATACGCCTGTACATGCAGTTGGTGTAATAACGAAAACTTAAAATAGGGATACTTTAAAATAGATTAAAGACAAAATAGAAACATTTTTACGACTGGAGAAGAAGCGGAAAATAAAAAAATATTTTAAAAATGTGTTTAGCCTAGTCCAGGAATTACACCGCCTCCCACCGTGGTGTGTAACCTGATTTTGAAGAAAAAAAGCGTCTAGTGCTCACATTATTTATACTTTTTAATTAAGGCGTTTACAAAATGTACACAGTGAACAAACTTGAAACTTTTTCTGCAGAAAATTTGTTACGTACGTGTATTTCTGTGTTTTGCTATGTATATTGCATAATCCGTTACATGTAGTCACAGTTATCTCCAAGTCTTAGTATTGTATGACTTTGTTTTTCTTTAGGATTGTAGCTTAAGACAAACTTTTGTTATACTGTGTACAATGCATGCTGAAAAAGCTTGGCTTTGTTGTAACGGCCCTAACTTAGTTAAAACCTGTATTGGCACAGAAATAAATGTGCCAGTGATTAACAATCTCTGTGCCACCAAACACATGCGCCTATAATTTTAGATTGGCACAATATAGGGTGTGACTTAGTTCAATACCGATTGTCTAATGCAGGGGCAGACGATTTTGTTGTTGATCATCATTAAATTTGTCTATAAACGTATGTCCAGACGCAAATTTCTCTAAACCAAGTTATGCTCATAGACAAGTATATTCGTGTATAGGGGAAGTTTAGACTTGAACGAGACACTAATGTCGCTGTTGTTGTTGTTATCGATGTCTTTTTCGTTGTCATTGCTGTTGCTACTTTGTTGTTGTTGTTGTTGTTGTCGTCGTCGTCGTCACTGTTGTCATTACTGTTGCTACTTTGTTGTTGTTGTTGTTGATGATGATGATGTTGTGGTCGTCGTCGCTGTTGCTGATTTCGCCATCGCCGTCGCCGCCGCCGTCGTCGTTGAACTTGTTATTGCTGTCGTTGTCGAACAGCAAAGCAAACCCTCATATTCGAGCAATCGTTGTCGAACAACAAAACAACCAGCAAACGCTCATATTCGGATTGCTCAAATTTGAATTGACCGAATTGTTGCTACTGTCTACACACGTAAATTAGGTGACGTCATAAATTTATTATGCAACTAATTAACAGTTAACCCTCGGGTGTCGTTTGTGTCACGCCTCGGTGGCATGTTTTACGCGAGCAAGGTGTACGGAAGTCTGTTTTCTGTGCCTCAGCCGTGAGTAAAAGAGGGCAAAATGACATTAACACACTTCACTTATAAGACCATAACAAATATGGACTACGTTAGACGCAGTGAAATTGCTGGTAGTCAAAAAGAGAGGTGCTAAGTGTTGGATTATCATTGCCGACACGTGCGCAAGCCTGAATCTCAAACAAGCTTTTTTGTGTGTTAAAGAAGTTATTGCATCTGGCTCTGAATTAGTAAGTTTAACTTTTAGTTGTACAGAAGTTATGTATAGAAGTAATACATGATTAATATTCATTATAAGTTTGTGAGACTTTAATTTTACAGTTAATGAATCTAAATTTGTATTCGACCACGTATCTTTTGCACATAAAATACAGACTATAAAAACTGCTATTTTGTTCATGAAGACTAAGTGAAATTGTTAAGACAGGTGGTATACTTTTGATTTAGATTCAAATCTTTAATTAATTTACATTGAAATTCAATTTAATTTGAGACTACGTAAAAATATTATGGCTGGGAAAACAAAGTACGCTTATTTCAATAGTGAATAAAAATTGCATATAAGAAGGCCTTTGAGGCCCTTTCTGATAATGATAAATGTAAAATGCTCCGTCTAAAGCTGGAAAAGGTGTGTTGGTCAGATGAGAAAAACATGAGACAGATTTCCGGTTCAACCACAACGATATAGAGCATAAGAAACCCCTTCACTTACATAAAGCTTAAAAAATTCGTCCTGAAATCGTTAGAGCACATGTCACTAACTAAATCAAATTTTAAATTACTGTATTTTGTCAACGTGGGTCAAGGTGAGTCAACTACATTGTACGATTTGGTGAAAACATTTTAAATAATTAATAATTTCTTTTTCCAAGTTACATAAGTCTTTCAAGCAAGTAAGCGAAATGCTAAGTAATATAACTTCGCATGGAAAGTTTTTTTGGGACGTAGTTTAACATTTCTTTTTCTTCCCCTGATTTACGTGGTGAGGTCGATTTACGGGGGGATTTAAAGCGAAAACAAACAAAAAATCCTTTCAACGCGAGTGCGATATACGCATAAAATTGATATAAAGTAATATAA
This sequence comes from Tubiluchus corallicola, assembly GCA_030141605.1. Classification (NCBI taxonomy): domain Eukaryota; kingdom Metazoa; phylum Priapulida; class Priapulimorpha; order Priapulimorphida; family Tubiluchidae; genus Tubiluchus; species Tubiluchus corallicola. The sequence goes on from JAQGDQ010000079.1 coordinate 558,071, forward strand.
TTTTTAAGGCGATTTTTCTGAAATCTACGTCAGGTACCCCTTTTCTTGTCCTTTAACGTTTGTGGAAGACCTACACAAAAAGCAGTAATCTATTAAAGTCGGCTTTATATACATAAAGGTAAAGATAAAAGTTTAACTGGCAGTTTTGTTGTTCTTGTATACTTGCTTTGTTAAAAATTATACGTTTCCGTTTTTCTAAGATGAATCAGTCCCAAAAAGTTACAAAGTGCTCATAAATTTTGTTCGCTTTAATTCTGTGAGACTGTCGTTTGGATTTGTAAATTTACTGAAATATCTATTTTAACAGTAAAATAAAGGTAGTAATTATTAAGGTTAGTGTGGCGACTGTCAGGTGTCAACATTCCTTGACAGTTATTAATATCGTGATGTCAGTATGAGCTATTAATGTCAGAAATTAGGGTACTGATAGCTATAAACTCGCAGTCGGTCAGAGATTATACCATGGTATATTGTTCTTGGATTTTTCTTCTTAGACACGTTTCTATTTTATTTTCCTCTTAAAAATCATGGTATGTCGTGTGATGCATAATTTTCATTTCATTTTAATTTATTTTATCATTATATTTTTTACAATAACCAAACAATCATACTAAACTGCAGCTTATATTATGAAGATAATCACTCAACCCTATATGTTAGGCTTGTTTATTTATCTAATTTATTTTTTCTTTTCAATTTTTAGTGTTGTATATCTAGACTGTTGACTGACTGATTGACTGAGTGACCTGCCGATTGAATAATTGATTAAGCAATCTCATTATAATCAAAGCATCGAGAAAGAGATGAGACCTGAACACACAATATTCTTGTGTTCGCTCGTACTCTAATTACTTGCCTAACTACAGTAACTCCAACTGCTTCTCTATAACATTAATATGCGGTACAAAAATACGCTTTTCGGTTTTTTCTTTTTTTATCAAACAGCTGGCACTAGAGGTGTATACGCATCTACGAAAAGTGAAAATGAAAAAATATTATTGTGACAGGTTTAAAATTTGAAAACCGCTTGTCTAGACACGCTAATAATGTCACTCCAATGATTGCTCAAATGAGACAATAATTATAGTCATTTAGCGGGCTAGATTCAAAGTGTTCTTGCAAATGGCTCAATTTCCGCATTGGCGTCAACTCAAAGAACAATCATCATGTAAATAAATAAACTTTTTTACTGTCAACCCAAAGCGACTAAAATGTGTAAGAGCACTGTTCTGAAAGTAAAACGAGTTTAACCAGAATTCTAAAGTAATTTGATTTTGGTTAGTCAATGCTGATTACTAACTTATTAGGAAGGCACATTGCATATCTACAAATGAAAATGCCACTCAATCGCCATGCAGAAAATAATAATAACGTTTTTGGCTAAATTCAATGATAATGTTTTGAATTTCAGGTTAATCCTTAAGATGGCCAAGCAAGAATTTCTCTCATTGCTTTTGGTGAGTAATTGTTCATCAGTTACTAATAAAACATGAAAAAACAAGAAAAGTAACAATAGTAACACTATTTTTCTTCTCGCACTATTATAGCTATAAGGCTCTGTAAAAGGCAGATTCCACCATTTCCTAGACAGAAGCTAAAAAATAAAGAAAAAATTTTATCACCACGCAGCCCAAGGTCACGATGAGTGACGGTCTACGAAAGTTAAGGATCTTCGAGCCTGATATCTAAATGGGTGAACGATTTTATCAGCTATACTGCCTCGCCATAGCTACTACAGCTTTATTGAGAACCAAGGCATTATCACATGTACACCTCTGAAAGTGACCGACCTCTGACACGTCTGCTTGCTCAATATCTCATCTTAGATGATTACTCTTGATAATATTGTAGACGTTCGTGCCACCAGGTTGGTGAACTATATAAAACAGATTGTATTAAAACAGATAAAATTTAAAAAATGTTCATTGTGGCCGTGCGAGCTGACTCACAGAAGCTTCCTATGTATCCACATTTGCCATGTCTTATAGTACAATTCAATTAAATCTGTTGAATATATGGCTTGAAATCGTTGAACGTCGCGTGTTTAAATCACAGAAAGAATGAAGCTTTCGAAGCTCTTCTATTAACGAATTAAATAAAACTTTTAGCTCTTTAAGAGTCCTCTCGTACGGGCAAAGCTGTCTTGATAAATATAAGAATTCTCCCTACCTGCCAGTCTGCGTGTGAGAAATAAAGGTTAAAAGTTTATTTCAAAGCAGTTTTCTCGTTTAGATTTTTATAGTTTACAAAACTATATTGTAAAATCAGACTGGGACAATAATTGCTATACCTATAAAAGATTAAGACAGGATAGTATTGCACTGTGTACTGTGTTAACTGCTTGCACATGATCGCATGTTGTTTCGCAATTGGATTACGCTGTTAAAAGATCATTCAATGCACATGCAATTGTGCCAAAAGACTTATTCGTTCAGCAGGTGAAAACTATGAACGCGTTAACAATGGCGGGTTTGCTTGTTTAACCTAAATAACATGCTAGCGACAGTAAGGATCAGGCAGACAAAAAGCTCTTATTTTCAATAAATGTGACGGCAAATCATTTTCTTCGAAAATTCTTCATAAACTATATTCGGAATTGGGTTATTAGTTTCAATAATTCCAACATAAAGTAGCTTAAAATTTAGTTTACACGTGAGTTCAACATAGGTTATCTTCTTAGTTAAACTGTGCAAAACTCAGTCACTCGAATAAGATTCACTGTCAAAACTATTTTAATACTTCTAAGAGTAACTAACGCGCACAAATGATTCAGTAATGTGGCTGTTGGAATGAAAGCTATTTTCCAATTATTACGATAGCAATATAGCATCGTATATTCCTCGTCCCTGTTCTTGAGGGTTGCTAATCTTAATAATAAAACGGAGCACGCGATAATAAAACTTCCTTGACATTGTAACAGACCTGCCGTCTTCTTATCAATTTAGGTCTACTAATGAACACATGTTGAATTACAAAATTGCGTGCACAGAATCAGTTTTACTGAAGGCTTATTTATATGCTTAGCCTTAGGCTACTATTTTTTTTATTAGACCTTTCCGTTTCTTTACAGTTTGGGTTCAACATGTAGTTAGAATAGAAAAATGTTGTTATCGGTGTTATCAGTAATCTATGTGATAAGACCACACATCTGAAATACCATACGTGAACACAGTATCTTGTGGTTGTGGCTCACAATTATTATTTTAATTTAGACGTAACAGAAATATTCCACTATGTCCAAAAAGCCTACGGATGCATTTAGTTAGTTGTTAGTATTTGGTTGGTTAGTTGGTTGGTCAGCTGGCTAGCTGGTTTGTTTGTTTGTTTATTTGTCGACTTGTTTATTAGTTGATTGGTTGATAGGATGATTAATTAATTATGTAGCATATGACGCTTATTGAAAGTTCCTACAACTCTCACATGCAGAGGGAAACTTTACACTTATTTAAAATCATCCCTAGTAATTTATTTCTGTTCAACATCTATTTCTGCTTTTTACTTGTATAATTTTCTACTGCTGTAACAAGTTTGGATGATTATTTATATAAGCCATCCACTAAAATCACCCCTCGCTTGCGCTTTTTGAAAACATTTTACAATGTTTCGATTTGCTTCAGACAAGGACGTTTTTATGAAGCTCTGTCAGCATTTTTTAACATTGAACCATAATTTATTAGGTCTAAAATTAAATAGCTAACAAAAATTCAATGTTAATATTCAGTCTCAGGGCACATCATAGTGTGGACTTCCAATTCCCTTGTCGGTTTGTGCACATCCTCCCTCTAAAAAGGGAATAGCCGAAGTATAGTATGGCAGAAGAAACTGCCAAGAAGCGTTCATGGTGGCCACCCAACCTTCTTTTAGCAGGCCTAGCTTACCTTAGGCTAAAAACGTATCGTTGTTAATCACCTTCCCTCGTTCTACAACAAATGAGGCTTTTTGAGCTGTTATGGGCAATGCATCTTTTTAGTCTAGCCAATTTTCATGTAAAGCTCTGAGAGTTAGGATTGTAAGAACTATAGTATATAAAACAGCAAATGGAAACATGGTTAGTTTTCACGATATTTTATTAACCATTTAAACAAAAAAAAACATTCGTAGAATAGAAGTAAACATTCACCTAAATCTTAACTATTTTCATAAATTTGTTTTCTAGAATTACGATTTTATGAAAAAAGTTACGCATGTTAATTAAATAATTTTATTGATTTTTTATACATTTTCGCCGATGTTAATGAAAACAGTTAGGGCCTACTTCTGTAAATTAGGCAGAAATTATTAAACTACTTTGCTAATATGTTCTGAAAAAGTTACATTTTCAAGAAATAGTATCATTATGTTTAATAGTGCCTGTAGCTTCGTCCAGGGTTTCTGTAAGGACCACCTCTGTTATAGCGACCATTTCTGTCATAAAGATTGCCGTAGCCGTAATATCTGCTACCAGAGCCGTAATTATTACCGTATTTACGTCCATCATAGCGATTTCCGCCTCTGTAGCGATACCCTCGATACCCACCTCGGTAGCTGTTGTCGTTACCGTAAGCTCTTCTATTGTAATCTTCACGGTAACTGTCTCTATCGTAATTACGGTAATCGCCCTTACCGTAATCGCGCCTATCATGGGCGTATTCGGGTTCGTAATGGCGTTTCACCCCTGAGAATGCAGGGCATCCTAGCTTTTCCCTGTTGTGTCGGTCGTCGGTTACACACCCAGGCAAGCACTCATCAAATATCGTACCGTAGGCACAGTAACGTATCACATGGTTTTCGTGATACGTACCAGTGTGAACACACTCGACGTACGTGTCGCAACTATTTGGATCTCTCAATAGCTGACCCTCGAAATAACAGCGATCATAACGCTGACAATAAGCGTCAGCACCTTGGATAGTAAGGCAAGCAAGAACTACACACAGTAAAAACGCCAGATACATCACGTAGAGGTGAAAGTAACCTTCCAAATATATATTTTTTAGAACTTGAGTAAAGTACTTTCACGACTAGAAAAGAACTAAGGTATCGTCATTTAACTTTTTGTTGATGTGAACTTCGCATGGATAACCAGTCTCCAGTATCTTAAATTGATCAAGATAGTGCGACAGTGGGGGTAACAGGGAGACCAAAAGCAATTCACGTTTCTTCAAGGTGACAAGGTGACGTCACAAGCCCCCGAGCCTAAGCTACTCATTGCATTCCGGACAGTTTTAACTGATTTATTGGACAACTGTTCTACGCTCATTTGTCACTGGAAAATATTTTGCTGATTTCTATAATATTAGTGTATGCTGAGGAATTGCGTATAGGCCTATGAGCTTCCCTAAGTAAAATATATAGCAACAAAATTTTGCCTTAAGGCATTTTTTCAAACGGAGTAATTCGATTAATCTTATCTTCCTCTAGACCTAGTTTCGTCCGTTTTCTCGAAAGTTCCTGTTACACTAATAGATTTTTGCATGTATACTAGCATGTGACCTGAGGTGCAAAGGAGTACTGCTTAATTGGCAGCCTTGGTTCTCTGCACACGCATATGAGGTGCAGCACAAACGTTAACAGTAGAAATGATCGTTCAGTACCACCTAAACAATGTATTTTCTAACAGAAGTAAAATTTTATTTCAAGCCAGACTGTTATCAACTGTTACACAATTTACAGAATTACAGGAATTTGTATATAAGGGATGCCAGAAAATTATTGGTCTCCCTTCCAGTCTAAATGACATACTGAGTGGCAGAAGGGTCCTGGAACATGAGGGACTCCACAATGTCCTTTAGGAACCAATGTGTTCGCATTAATAGCAACCGAGAAATAATTGCCGGACAAGCGTCTCGCAATTTACGAAAAGTGGCAGGCGTTCTTTGCCCAAATAAAAGGTACTGAAAAGCTAACTAGGAAACATAGTTTTCACGTCGTGGAAAAATGTCAATAAATCGAGTTAACTCAAATACTCGAAACATGAAAAAATTTACATGCATTTTGATATCTTATTCCTGTGATAAATTTGCCTTTATAATAATTTTTACAAACATTTCCATCACTTGTCTCACATAACTCATTTTGCGTAACGATACAACCATGGAACATTAGCCATTTTAGTTGTCTCATTTTTCCGTGTCTTGTTGGGGATATTGGAGTCGAGTTGTGACTGAATTTCGCCAGTCTTTTATAGTGAAACCCTCAAAGCAAACTGAGCTATTGTATCATGGTACCTAGTTTTTCTGTATCATCCAATTCCTGTTTGTTCTGTATTACATATCGTGCCGTAAGAGTGCGTAAAGAGCATTAACTGCATGGTGTTGACCCGAAAACCTTGAGTAAACTTGTACAAAGTGTGCCAGGGAGTCAAATCTTAATACGCACTCTTTTCGTAATTTACCTGCTTGGCTGGGCACTTTGATCAAAGACGGAAGACATTGGATTAATAAATATTCGGGTGTGGCGCGTCTGTGAGACGGTAATAACTACTATACTTAACGGACTAATAATAATTGCGATGAGACATAAACTTTTTGGTGGACTAATGTTTTAATAGCATTATAGCAGCTTTCATCACAATTGTTATAGCTAATGCTTGCACTTATAAACAAGAATAATCTTGTCTGCCATGTATCAATACCAGGTTTGCTCAACTGTTTGTTCAATGCATGTCTAAATTTTGGATAGCATATGATTAGGCATGTTAGAGTATTCAGATGTTTGAAAATGTTATTAACAACATCTTCATTAGTGCACACTTTTGCATTTCGTCCCATAATATAAGGTCTCTCCTCTTCATAATGATGGGTTCTATAGAGCTACTTGCAAGACGCCATCTGTAGGGATTAAAACAACCTTAAATGTTTTTGCATATGGAACAGTGGATCGTTTGAAAGAATTTTTTCGTGATACCAGATGGAGCTTTGAAATCTCGTAAAAATCGAAATACGTGAAGCTTCATCATTATTTTTAAGACACTTAAAAGACAAATCAAAGATAACTTTTAAACGATTCGGATTTATATTCAAATAAAATTTTTTATCTCTTGTAATACACAATTCCGTTCTGGTACACCTACATCAGCCAATGATGACTAGATAAATTTAATAATATTTTAATAGCCACCACCTCTATGTTTCTTCAATTGAAGATACATGATCCGCCTATTATTTCAGTGTAACACTACGGCAGTCAACGTATACTGTTGGCAGCATGACTATAAATCTAATGAGTTGTTTTCGTTGAAATTGTACGTCTAACTATTGCAATTTAGAATGTGATTTTGAATGCTTCGCTACACCTATCATGTACCTGACAACCAAATAGGTGACTGCGCAAAAATTGATAATTTATAACAGGAAATAACATTGAAAAATAGAGTATTAACATACAGCTTTGACAGCCATTACTGCTGCAGTGTGGTAAACGTATAGTTTATAATAAAGAAGCATTTATTTAGATTTTAAAAGCCGATTAATCATTCGGTTATAGCGATATCATGTTCAAAAACATATTAAGCATCGCAAGCAGTAAGTAAGCAAAATAGCTTTCTTCAAACAAATAAACAGCCTTGTTGAAACAGAAAGCTTGTCTTGGTGATCAAACTGTATTTTAGCATTGCGTCCTAACTTGGACTAAAAACGAAGATTTAAATTAACAATCATGAAACAGGTCAATGCAGAAAGAGCTTTTAAGGTTTTTTCCATTCTACGATTCGCAGTTAGAAAGACTGATTTGCACTTTATCGCTATACTAAACGAACTTGCATGGAATTTTTCAATTTAAGTAACAAAATTTATCATTACTTTTTGTTTACTATGTGACTCTGTTTAGTATTTATAACTACAGAGTATTTCAAGTATATACATTACTCTGTTTTAGTTTCAGGTGGTTTTGTTCACCAGCAGCACAGTAGACTCACAAAAGGCTGACTTTCCTGTACCAGTATCAGTTCAAACAGGCATTGGACTTCAACAGCCACCGCTAGGAAGTGCACCAAGTCTAGACGACGTCTCCAGCTACCCGGAAGGAACGGCCGTTTCTCAACCGCAACTTTTTGCTAGAAATGAGCAACAGCAATTCCAGATAAAAGTCGGAACTGGGAGCATTGATCAGACACCGGTTGCAGGAGGCGAGTTCATTAATCCCTACCCATCGAGATCTCGGGGAAGGTCAGAGACAGAAGACGAGGAGCCTAACAGAGAATTCATCAACCCATTTGTTTCAAGAGCCAGATCCGAAGAAACAAAAATTTCCAGTAAAGGAGGCCTCATACCATCTGATACTAGCGAGTTTTACAATCCCTATGAGACGAGCTCCCCAAGTGAGTCTAGAGGAAGATCCAGAGGTCGAGGAAGAGGCCGAGGAAATGGCCGTAATGAAGGGGAGTTCGGTGGAAGAGCTAGAGCAGAATATGAAGGAAGAGCCCGCAGCCGGTCCCGTGGCAGAGGAAGGTCCAGAGCGAACCAAGGACGATCTTCAGTAGAGGAAGAAACGTTGGCACCTGCCCAGTCGGCTTCAAGCCATGCAGGACGTGCAGATCTCTTGAGCATCCCGGCACCTCTAGCTATAACCAACGAAGAGAAGAATCCAGAATATTTTCCACAACCAGAACCTGCTAACGAAATTATAGGTATATGACTGGGTAGTATGCATCTATAAGTAGTGTTGTTTTATTGTCACGATTACAGCAGTTATAGTTGCCTTCCCTGCATTGCTTGTTCTAACTGTTGTAGTTACTGTTGTCACATTTTCTGCTGATACTGCACTGACTGTCGCTGAAGTCAGCGATAATTATTAGTTTTTAATCATCGATAGCGCTGCTGTTGTTATTATTGCAATTACACTTTTTCGCCTTGTCATCGCTCTGCAACTCGCAAGAGGTTTTTATTATTGTTGTCATTATTGATGCTGCTGTTAATGCTGTTATTTTTGTTCTACTTATTGCGATTGTTATTATTACTGGGCTCCCGTCGTTGCTGATGCTGTTTTATCTGCTGTTTCTGCTCCTGCTGCTGTTTCATTGTATTAATTTCTACGGTTGTTGTCATTGTTGTTGTTCTTGATGTATTGCTGCTGCTATTGTTGTTATTATTGTTGTTGTTGTTGTTGTTGTTGATGATGATGATGATGATGATGATGATGATGTTGTTGTTGTTGTTGTTGTTGTTGTTGTTGTTGTTGTTGTTGTTGTTGTTGTTGTTGTCGAAGACATTAAGACATTGGCAACGAATTTTCTTTTTTGCTAATTTTCTTTTGTCTAACAGATGTTGCCGTAGAGTGCGATATGGAACGAAACAGAATGTCCGTTACATTTACATTTCAGCGCGATTTTGATGGAGTTATTTACACAAAGGGTGAGCCACTTATCAGTACCTGTTACTATTATTGTGATTTAGACATTTAATCTACAGCCAAAGACAAAATTTGTGTGCTTGAGGGAAAAGCGAAGATAAGTCTCCGGTTGCATAATAATTCTTCATTTTGATTACACTGCTGTAAAAAAAACTAGCTATATTGTGCCTGTTCGATATGCCTGTTGATAATGTAGCTTCCGTAATTTATGTTTTGCTGTTTTGTAATACTAAAATGTTACTGAGCTGCTGAAGTGGAAGATGCTAAATAGGGTCATTTGATAAGTAATCTCGTGAGTAATCTCGCCATAACTCTCGAATTTGCGTTTGTTTATTTGATGAGCAACTAGAATGAAAAAGGAAAGGCAATTTAAAAAAAAATTAAATCACGATGTGTGATACAAAGATTCAACTACGACTACTACTATTCAGTAGTATAAAAGTGATAGTAATAATATACCTTATTTTGGTTTTTTAAAACACTGACTATCATAATCCAAGAGACAACCAGTGCTAGTTCATGATAAAAACATACACTGTTCTAGGCAAATAGGCAAAACACACATAATATAATATGTACGCGGTTATAGGTAAACAGCAGTTGGAACTTACTCGGCATTCTTTACTAATTTTTTCTATTTGTTTATAACGTAATCCAGATATAATACGATAAATAACAATTACAAAATATAAAATGAAACAGGTGACCCTAAAAAACGTTTACAAACTGGAAAGCAGTTAAAACACAGTTTTCTATTATATTTTAAAAATTTAGATAAATTAACTAATTATAGTATTATTGTGTATATTATAGTAAAAAAGTATCTATTACGTGTATTGATCAATAGTTTGTCGTTTACATGAGAGGGAAGTGCATTTCTAATGTTGATGACACTGTTACTAAAAAAAAGTATTTTAGACAGCCGGTCCAGCAAAACCTAACAAAAAGTTTGAAATGATGGCAGAAGAAGCACGACAAAAAATTCATTAGAATTTAAAGCATTTTCTTTGTGCAGAGTATCGTGACACATAAAAGATCATTAGTAAGATGGTGAGTCTAATTTTAGAGCATTTAATTTAATAATCTGCCGTTGTATGTGGCAACATGGGGCTCTGTAAGGAATTAAGCAAGTTGCACCTGACAGTGGATAAATTACTTCTAGACGTTTTCAACCAAATCTGTATTTTTCAACAAAAATGGATTTCAAGTGTGGATTCTAGGTAAGTAGGGGCACAGTATTCGATCTAAGGGCAAACATAAGCTTTGTAATCCCTGAGTGATCAGAAGATGAAAAGATCGTGGTATATACGCTACCTACTATTATTCCAGAAATGACTAAAATAAGCTTGTCTTTTTTCGCAGGTAACTTCAAAGTTGAGGCTTGCAGAAAGGTAGCTGACCGTGGCAGGTTCCAGCGATTTGACATACCTCTTGACAGATGTGGCATGGATGAAAAGTCTGGGGTAAATTTTTGCATTCTCTAAGAATTTGCTTACATTTCTTACTTTATGAAAAGAAGTTATAGCAAAAATGATGACAACAACGACAGTGACCCTGGTAGCAGAAATGATTTAAAGGTAAAAATAAAAACCATGCTACTGCTGCTGGTCCTGCTGCTGCTCCTGCTAATAATGACGACAACGGTTATGATGCCGACGATGACAACGACGACGACGATGATGATGATGATAATTATCGCGCCAGTCAAGATGAGGATGATGACAATGATGATAATAATACACACATAGCTGTGATACTAGTATTAATAAAAGCAATGATAACTATGTTTGTGGTTTTATATTTGCTCGTTCAGTAAGAAGTACTGTCATTTACAGCAAAGGTTCCTTTTTATAATCAGTGAAAAAAAGGCTTGGTTCCTATTCTAAACAATAAAACGTAAATACAATACAGTGATATGAAACAAAAGAATAGGCTGAGTTTTCACGTTTTAGCGACCGGAACTCAGGGAACGGTCAGCAAGAGGATAGGTGCTTCTGGACGGTTTTGACTAGCCCACTGATCCCAGTTATTTATTATCCTTAGAGAGAAATATGCAAAAGTGGCCATGGCTATTTGATCATCTTCATCTTACCTTAGTTATTTTTGGTAATGAGTAGGGATCTAGTCTTGCCTACATCAATATAATAATTAGGCTGTATTGCTAAGTCAAACAAAATAAAAATCCATGTCATAAATAGTATGTTTGTTACTATGTTGTGTGTCTTCGTAGCACGTTATATTATAATTTCAGTCGGATGAATTTGGCGGGACAGCATCGTTTACCAACACTATTGTGGTCATGAATGAACTAGAATGGGGCGTGTTGGAGATGTGGGACAAGGCGTATAGAGTACAATGCGACTTTGCCGGAGACAGCCGAGGCGACTCGGTAAACTACGGTTTAACAGTTCCGTAAGTTCAAGCTTATAATCAACATATTTTACGTAAAATCAGGACTGTAAGTTTTCAAATGACGATTAATGTTATTTAGAAGTGCATCGACCGCGGTCTGGTGAACAATAATGAAATATCAATTGTATTATTAAATTTTACTGTGCGAAGGCTGCTGCTTTAATATTAAAAAGTATGACAAGCAAAATTTCATAGAAAACCTTAAATTAAAAGCATTTACGTGTAATATACTGTACAGTTGCACATTAATTTCACATCATGTAACTATAATTAAAAGTAGTTAAAAATTCTAGTGGTATATGGCTTTACGGCAGTTGTATAAGATACATGTGTGGATGACTAGTTCTGCAATTTTGCTTGGTTTTGGGTACACCAGTCTGTTTGTTTTAATCTTCAGATAATCTCTCACACTAATATTTCGTTTTGACAGTCAGCTGAAAGCAGACAATGTTCAGGGTATTATGGACCTACCAACCTGTAGGATGAAAGTTGTGATTGGCGAAAATCCAATGGTGCCGCCCACAAATGACTTAGTGCTTGGAGAAATAGCCTCGTTGGTTGTCTACATCAAGGAAAGCAGTAAGTTAATATTTACGCCTATTGTTTCTAATTATTAGTTACGCGACTGGCTCTACTAGTTCTGCATTTTGAAAGGCAAATTTCTAGAGTATAAAAATGTTTACAATTATAAGGTAAATATAATTATTATACATGAAGTAAAAATCATAATGTTCAATTACGCAATTTGTAATTAAAAGTTTCGTGTGTTCGACAAGAATATTTCAGTCAAATGTATTAGGGAAAAATGAACTATAACCAACATAACTTTTCTTTTGACAATTACGAATAATATTTTTCACTGCTTATAGCTCACTATGATGTCTTTGTATCTAACTGCTACGCCCATGATGGTATGGATATGAGTTTCCTCAGCCTAATGGATGAGAATGGCTGCCCTGTTCACAGAAAAATAATAGGAAAACAGCAGCACACTACAGATATGGCTCCTGGTGACACGCTTGTGTTCGCCTACTTCAAAACCTTCAAGTTTCCAGACGTAAATAATGTCTTTTTCGAGTGCCAGTGTACACTGTGCATGCAAAATTGTTTTCAAGTAAGTTAACTTGTGGTTTACCTTCTGCAACATTAGACGTAGGGCGGTCAACATATTATCCATCTTCTCTATATTACCTTAGTGGACGGGGTTTTGCTAAATGATATTTTTTGCGACGATTAATAACCAGTTCCAGATACGCTGCTGCCAACTCTCGAAGCAAAATAAAAAGACACTGAGCAAAAAATAAAAAATAGGTTTCTTTCACGACTCCATAGTTATATTGATGTCTAAGAAAAGAGGCTAAAAATCATAAAATTGTTTTGATCTGGTAATTTCTAGAGTCTAGAATAAATTTCCATGTTTTACCATGCCGACGTATACCTGTCCACAAACTCCACCGCGCAGCCAATAAATGCAATAAATTATAAATCAGATCAAAGTTGCCAGCTGTTAATCCTTCTTCAGCTTACAAAAGTTAGCTAGCGTTTAACACTCGGTACAACCAGATCGATGTTGGTATTGCTTTGGCAAGAGCTGCAAAATGGAACTGTTTAGAATTATAAGATTTTGTCGTACAGTTGATTTTCTTCATGTGTCTGTTTCTGACACGTGCTGAAAAACGTCAGTTAAATTTTTCTTAGAAAATCAAAATTTTCTTTCTTTTTTTCGTTCTATATTGTTTCAGCTGCACTTAATCTAGGCAGTTTTTGTTTTATGTGTATTTCAACCCCACGTAAGAGGATATACATGTGGTTTTACTTTTAGCTAACTGTGGAATTATTAACTATTTCAGCCGCAGTGTGGTGCTAGGCGCAAGCGAGAAATTGATGCTAATATGGAACAAGCTGTTGGAGATACCCGAGCTTTCCAATCAGTTAAGGTTAAACTCCCAACGCTAGGCAGCTTTGAAATTACTAAAGAAGGTTTGTTAAGCAGCTAAAAACTCAAACTTGCATTTCTTATTTCTTAAACAAAACAAATACGTGCACTTCGCACAATCTGTTTTTGCCTTTTACAAAACAAAAGCTCTTCTTATGGTTACAATATTTCTTTATGTTAAAATGTTATGTCTAAAACAGTTATCAGTTTACTTTTTAATAATAAACGCATCATTGAATTTATTATGTATTTTTATTTCTTCTACCAGAATTTTTGCGTTACTTGCTTGCGAATAACTCTGTAAAGCCGTTCTTTTCGCCGTGTTGTTGTTCTCAGCTTGGTTTTCGTTCTCTTCATGTAACACAAAACTTTGCCATTTGCTCATTATCAGGCGAACAATGCGTACTAAATTTTCATCAAAATTTGGGTCATGACCACTGTAAACTATCTATGACCACTTAACAGCTTATTACCATCACTTCAGTCCAATTTTCCTGGACTGGATGCGTGGCCACTAGCTATTCAAGTTTCGAAAAAATTATTTCCGTCCGAACATTTAATGGATTTTTCGGCTTTTAAGTATCGTTTCAGGAATAAAAATCTGGGTAGATGAGATTTTAATTATACGCGAATGCCCTATAAATTAAATATTGATTTGCACTGGGATGAACCTAAATAGGTAACGAACAGAGCGAGATGGGAGTGAGAGAGAGAGAGAGAGAGAGAGAGAGAGAGAGAGAGAGAGAGAGAGAGGAAGAGAGAAAGGAGAGCGAGGTAAAAGAGAAAGGAGGAGAAAGAGAAGAGAGGAAGTAAGGGAGACAGGGAGGCGACAATGAGAGCGAGAGGGGAAGGAACGAGGGCGAGACGAAAGAGAAAATGGAAAGAGAGAGAAAGAGGGAAAAAGCAAGAGATGAAGATAGAGAGGAGAGTGAGTGAGAGAGAGAGAGAGAGAGATCAAAAGGAGTAAAAAAAGTTGCACATTGACCGAAATGAGCTTGCGATACCCTGGTAGTGATCGGAAAGAAAATATTAAATAAGCGAGTAACCAAATGCTTCACATTCCGGACTAGTTTATTGTAAAATTTTGCCAAGTCTTATGATATCTTACTTATAATTTTAAACTGCCTAATTTATAATATAATTTGTAATTTAATCTAACTAGTTTTTATGGTATTTTACTGTATTTTAGGGTTTTATTATCAATTGTTGGTCTCTACATCATAAGTTATTTTATAGTATTTTAGTATTAGTATTACTGTTTTAGTATTTTAATTATCATTTTTCTTTATAACAGGATATGAGGCTGCACTGAACTCAGCATTAGACGTGCAATCATTAAACATCTGCGTTCCGAAGACAGGGTTCACTATGGGAATAATATTTTTGGTACTGCTTATTACAATTATTGTAGTCATTTCTTTTCTTTTGTACAGACAGCGAAGAAATGGCTGTGAGGCTGAAGCGGTTAATATTCACTTGAAAGGTATACAATAACAAATAAATTAAATATATTAGGTCGTTAATAGCCACAATATTAATGAATTATGCAGTGCACTTTTGTTGCAATTATTGCCGCCAGGTAGCTGCACGCTGTTTTTGTCTAAATTACTCGCTCAACTTTACCCGAATGAGTTCTCTGATAAAATGACAATCGATATATGGGTCTGTAACTTTAAACACTAACTTAATAGTATCAGCAGAATACAGGAATCTTACAATTTGGCAGAGAGGTCTCCAAAAAGTCTTTCCTGAAAAAGATGTATAGGCTGTAAAGTAGAAAGTCCTCTCTAAAATGGTGCGTACACGGATGTAGATGTAAATATTTGTGAAACTGACAACTTAGATGTACGTATTAAATCTCTTTTTCTAACATTGTCCTGGGGTTAGTCTGAACGGTAGATGTTGGGGTAAATGGAGGGTTAAATGGCGAGTCGACCATTGTGTGTCCAATCAGAAGGATTAGTTGCGTTTAAGCCACTTTAATTCGTTTCTGAAATTTATGCGTAAATGTAAATTGAACTTCATCTAACGAGAAAATCAAATTTCAACGCTGTTGCGATTATGGTATAATTTGTAGTAACAACGGATTAATTTATGAACTTTAACAGGAGTGGCACACTAGCGTTCGCCTATGTGTATAACTGTGTGCGTAAGAAAAGCGTAACCACGTCACCTGAACATTAGCTTTATGAGCATTATGAGACTTTCGTCCATTGTGCCTTATGATTTGTTTGTGCATTCATTTGTGTATATTGCACTGCTATGGCCAAATTGTTGTATTAACTTTAACGTTAAATTTGCAGCGCGATCATTGTTTATATTTATTTATTATTTATTTGTTAACATTTTCTGTTATTGAAATTACTATTTATGTACTATTATCTTATGGCCTCACTGCTGCTTTTGCATGCATTGTTTATTATATAAATTCACTTTTTCGAATAAATTTTTTTTGTTTTCACGCGAATTGTTTTCATGTTATATGTTCTGCAACTTATACTGTAAATACAAGTTACAGTGACGTGAAGTAGAATGCATTAGACATAAGGGACACAATGCTACTGTGTGAACTGATGTCAGCACTCAACACTCGTATGGTACGTCTGTATGGTATGATCTAACAAGAACCTATAATGCCAAATAATTCCACGTAGCCTAATGTAAATTTTGGATAAGTGATATTTGCAGCAAACTTTTCAACTTTTGCACAGCATTCTGTTATTGTAACATTTTTCTAGCAGAGATCAGTGAACATGTGCCTTAGAACAAAATGGACTGACTGCCTTAAACTTACGTAAGGCACTAAATTATAACATTCTTACATACAATATAAGTATCTACACTTAAATACAAACTTAAACAATACCAAACCGACAAAACAATTTGTCACAAGGAATAAACTGACGAAGGAAAAGAAAACAACAGTTACTGGCGAGCTAAAATAAGTAACATAAAGAACAAAAATGAGGTATATTGAAGTCTGTGAAGGCCAACTTTATATACTCATTGTCACATGACAATAACTTAATTATTGAACCTACCTGTTATATAATTCATTATACTAATTAGGCTATAAGATAGTCTAGTAGGTATGTTTTAATGGTTGCACGTTGTTTCTTACAATTCTATTTCATTCTCACTGTAGCTTCTGTAGATCAGCTTTTATATAATTTAGGCCTACTCATTGTTATCGTTGCTATATGTAAATCTCATTGAAAAAAGTTTCAAGTCTTGGCACATTTCGTACCATAGTTTACAAACTGACCCTCGGCGACAACTCCACCGTCGTGTCAACAGCGCAATGGTTTTACAGCTACCCGTTCCTAACCCGACGTTCACCGTTTATGCCATAACCCGTTGTTCTAACCGATCTAGGATATCCAGTTTGGCCATAGTATTTCCCACCGTAACAGCCTCTTCTACCATAGTAGCCCTGACCATAACCATTTCTGCGATATTTATAGTTGTTTCCATGACGTTTTCCAGCATAATTACCATTATTTTGATTTCTACCATAAACTTGATTATTGTTGTAACCGTTTCCATTATAACCGTAATTATTGTTCGCGTAATTTCTGTTGTAAGCGTAATCCCGGTCGTATTTGTTTGCTCCACCATAAGCATCGTAACCAATACTATTCCCATATCCCGCATTTCTATACTGTCTAGACCTTTCGTTCCCATATCCCGCATTTCTATACTGTCTAGACCTTTCGTTCCCATAGTAACGGTTGCCGTAGCTGCCATAATCACCATAGTAGCCACTTTTACTATAAACAGGAGTACCTCTGTAACCATAACCACTTCTGCCGTGATTTTGACCGTAAGCACCGTTGTTGTTGTACCCAGCTCTACCGTAACCTTGGTTGCTACTACCATAGTTACCATAACCACCATAGTCACCATAGCCTTGAAAACTATCACCATTTCGATGAACGCTATAACCATAGCAACCAACTTTCTCTTTGTTATACTCATCATCATGAACACAACCGGGCAAGCATTCGTCGAACACCGTCCCGTAAGCGCATATACGGCGCACAGGTCTTTCATGCGGCGTTCCAGTGTGAAGACATTCTAAGTACGTTCTGCAGTCAGTGGGGTCACTCAATAACTGACCAGCAAAATAACAAAAATTAGCAGGTTTGCAGCGGCCATAAGCTTCAATTTTGTTTATGATTATAAGGACAATAATAACAGAACAATGCGTAGTCAAAAGTACCATGCTTAATAACAATTAATCAACACTGTAAAATGAGGTCAAAACAATAACATGCATACAATTCGAGAAACAATATCACCGCTTCACGTTCGTAGTTCTTACAATGTGGAAATGGTAGTAGAGTGGTGTGCGTTCACATGAAATTACTTTTTCCTTAGGCTATTATTTGCTTCAGAGCTGGATAACTGTGACAGTGACTTATAACCAGAATACTGGGTTTTATCTCATTTTCTCGATTTCTACAATGCAATGCGGAAGGTTGAATTCACAAGAGAGTCAAGCATTTGCAATTTATGCTGCGTAAGCGATACCATTCAGAAGATCCCTATCATCTGTTGTAGTGAACCGAATGTTGTACAAACTGATAATTCTTACAACATTTTTGATGCACAATTTTGCAAGAAGTTGGGAAAAATTTGGGCAATTAGTTTTTAATTCAATGACTGGAAACAGTTGGACGACGCGTGGAAATGGTGTCATCGCTACACTGAAAATTTAAATTGCACTCGGGAACTTAATTAACTGATAACTGCTTCGTAACACGTCGTGCCATAAAATTAGTGTCAAGTTAGTGAAATTAAACTTATTCGGGACGTTAAGATACTGAAATCGATACTTATTTAGCTAATTAGTTATGTTTAAAATGAATATGTAGTGTGCAGTGACTATAGTTTGAGTATGCAATGCACATACATACAGTAACTGGAAAAGGAACGACATATTAAAAAACAGTGTTCAGTTAATAGTTTAATTGTGAACTATATGAAAGAATCTTACGCGAAATATGAATCGTACAGTTTGCCAGGAATACTGATCGCGGTGTACTTGAGAAAGAAGAGAACATAAGCACATTTCATATTATAGCAAACGACAAGAGATGTGACTAAATCTCTAAACCAGAGTGAAAAATTTACTTAATATTCTAAAAGACTCGTTGTAGTATTGTAACTTGTAAAATGTTTTCTATTTACCTGGAACGACTGATAAATATATGTAGACGTTATGGTCATTTCTTACGTGTTGTCATTTCTCAAAACAAGTAAAATTTATTAAAAATGTTAGTCCCAATAACGTAGCTTTTATATTCACATCCAAGTCCAATGGAAAAGTTAGTCCGATGTTATTATTGGCATCCGTGAAAGTTTCGCTGGCCACACCTTTCCACTTCTTGGCTATTGTACCAATCTGGTGGCTACCGTGTGCAGAGATTAAGCGAAACGTGATGTCTTTGTAACAACGGCATGTACAGGAAGGACCATGTACTTTCAGGACGACATCGCCTTCTGCGTTGTAGACGCGATACTTGGGATATAGTAAAGAGAGTTGCTGTACAGCAAAACCAGATTTGATTCCTGGAGGTGCCATCACGTCTATGTGTTGAAGACAAGAAGGACTGCAGCAGCCTGAACAACGAAGTGTTCTGTACACATGGACGACCTCAGCATTGTCGTTGTCATATATCCTCAAGTCAAATTGGCTAAAAGGTTCAAAACAATTCTGAGACAACCAGTTCACGTTGCGGACTGCCACGAAGACCCTTTCACCCATGATATTCTTTATAGTGTACCTGTTGTTCAATTGTTCCTCGCTGTCAATGCGGCTCATGTACAGCACCCTTTGCTGGTGAATTAAAAGTTGATCGAGTTGAGTGAGGCATTCTAAGCCAAGTGGACAAATTCCAACTGTAGACAAGTGATTCAGGCCCCATGCTTTTGGTTTGTTCGACATTCTATCATACATTCAAATTTGAAACTTCCTAAAAGGCCAAGTGAACATTTTTCTACATTGTTAACTTCGCATGACCTATAAGTGAATTGCAAATGACGTAAACAGAACAGAACACAAGGAAAAGGAAAAAAGCTCGTTAGTCCAAAAAACTGGGTGTGATGTTTATAAGTTTTGTAAATGATAACTTTAGGTAAATTTTCATAATTTATTTTCTTGAGCTCATTCTCAAATCAATTCAATTCACCTTTTATTTCAACATTAAAATTCCCATATAATTCACTAAAAAAAGATAAATTACTAGACAAACAAACACATAAAATGCTAACTCTACTAAAAGCGTGCAACAACAACAACAACAAAGATTAAAAGATTAAAAGCTACCCATACCAAATACCAAATAAGAAGGATGTCGAAAACCTAAATAAAATTGAAGTATATCGCACACCAGAGTCTTTAGCAATATTTGCCAGATCGAACAATTCTGATAAACACACTATAAAAACACTTGCGTGGTATATGAATAAAATGTGAGATGCACTGCAATCATATTTATATTTACGTTTAAAACGTTTAGTTATACCATTGTTGTATAATGGTATAACTAAGTATATGGTATAACTGAGACACCACCCAAGTTTCTCTAAAACAGAAGACGTTTAGAAAAAGAAGACTAGCTCGAGCACTGTTCACTCAGTGTTATCGCATGTTTTTATTGATGTTTGCACATTTTTATAGACATATAGACTAATCGGAAAAAGCTATAAGATGGCATTAAGTCTTTCAGTAACATGGTCTTCCAATAAAGTGATAATTTGGATTTGGCATTCTGACTAGTTGACTATCGTGTAGCAGCATCAAACCATTTTCTTCATAAAAATCGCTATGTTTAATGTAAAACTCGTAATGTAATGTAGTGTAATCGTCTCTGCCTTTACATGCGTATGTTCTTGCTTTTGCAATTTTGTTTTCGAAAACACATTAATTACTAATAAACTATGGCATCAGTTAGTGAAGCAAATATAAAAGAAATTAGAAATAATCTGTTTGTATGAAATGTTTAATGAGCGACTATGATTTCATTTGTATTTAGATCACTGGGGTGCAGATGCTTTTGCAACGTTTGTAAAATCTGTTGATCAAAAATGAAAATGTTCTTATTTCTTACTACTGAAGACTTACTTAATAAAGGATTAAGTTCGCTGACGCACAGTCGACAAACTGTAAACAAACTTCAAAGCATTTTCTTCGCGTTTGAAATGTGCCAAAAACCTGACTGTAAGAACATTGACATAAACAAGCATTTGGCATTTTGGTTTTATTGGCATTCGAAAAAAAATAGCCAATTTAAATTGTAAACTCCGACAGAATTGTCATATCACACACACACGCACACACACACAAACACACACTTTTTCTTTATTCTGCTAAATTTCCCTGTTTCAACATAAAGCCAACTTGGACAAAAAGCGTTTTGTTAGCTTAATACTGCGAATTTAAAGTTTTAGTCATTTTCTAAAGCAGTAACCAAAACTACTTAGAATACTGTGCTATTAGTTACTTCACTGTCCTATTAGTTATTTGCAATACCATATTAATGTTGCCATGCAATCATTTTTACGTTTTGTCGTAAAAAAAGTTAGAATAGGAAGTTACTCTATTGTGGCGGCACAGTATATAAAAACCGGCTAAAAACTCATTACATGAACAACAACGTGAACTGTTCTTGGTATTACCATACTTCTGTACGTACACAAATTAACGTGTTTACTGCTTTCAATTAAGTTTCTTCCCTTCTAGTATAAAAGAATGGAATACGCTATCTATGAATACTAGAAATTCTAGAACTAGCCTTAAATGCTTTAATTAAAACTTACCGTCCACCTTTGAAATCTCGTTATTTTATTGGTTCACGCTACGCTTCTGGTTAATTAGCACGGTTACTCTTGCATGGGTACTAATACTTTAAACTACTCTTTATACGAGCGCAGCTTATCACGTTCTCCTATTTATAACAAGTGTAATTTGCAAACAAAAGATATATTACATTATTTATTAATATGTCCGTTTTTCAATGCTATAAGGTTACCTTACTTGATTAAAGTAACTGATTTAATAGTCCCGAATTAATTTCAATGACCTTCTGATGGTCGATAAAATTAAACTTTTAGTCGCTGGTGTTTCCAAATTCTATTAATCAAACATTGCTTAACGAAACATGAATGTACATTATTAAGAGTGAAACGCAAAAGTAGTTGAATAAATTTAAGACTTCAATGGTATTATTATCATATTTCTCTAAATATATACGTCTATATTTTCTTTTGCTTGTCATTGTAATCGCCACTGTCTTAGCTAGTCGAAACAATAACCGTATCTTATTCAATTTGTTCACCGAGTGTTTAGTTAGCTGGTATACTTTTGCAACACATTCAGAAAAATCATTGGTTAAGCAGCTTAGCTGCTTTACAGATGACTCTGGAAATAAACAATTGCGTTTATAAAAATACAAACAAGAATGAGGACAAATCTCGCTTCATGTTAAAAAAGAAGCCTCTAACCCACAACAACGAAACAAGTGATGTTAGCTACACTTCTCTTTTGAGAATTAATTATTTGGTTATTTTTTGGCTATTCATTCGTGTTAATGTTACCTTGACAATGTCTACATTCTTTTTCACAGGAATGTCTATTACACGGGTGTAAGAAATATTGTCACGGAAGAAACTAATAAAAAGACTTTACCGATAATTTATTTTAAATATTACACATGTCCCGCTAGTTGAGCTTGACGAACTCATTTTTTAAAGATTAATCTGTCATAGAGAAAACTAGCAACTATTTTTTTATATTTTACGTATTATTGTGTTGCCCGCCTGTTGAACTATTCTTTCAATTTCAATACTACCTTTAGTGTATGAACACTTGATCGATTTATGAGTGCAGTGACGACAGTTTGATCAATATTGCTTTTGTAGCACACGTTGCCTGGCGCAGAACACTAATTTGCCATTCTATTTGCATACAAACTTGTTGCTTTCACAAAAGTATCGACCCTACAACTCATTAAAAAGTTCTTTTCGATTTCTATTTCAGAAAAGTAGTGTTCTGCAAATGAGATCTATTACTACCATATATGATTTCAGTTCTAGTAAAAACAGGTTCATGATTTGAGTGCGACGGTGAAGCGATCACCATCATTATTAGCGACACTATTGTAGCTTTGGAACTTGGACAAAAAGCACGCATCAGAGTTTTGTCACATTTGATTAATGGCTGTTAACAACCAAAATGGTAGCAATGATGATGTTTAATAATGACGACGACAACGATGATGATGATGATGATGGCGACGACGACGACGACGACGATATTGATAACAACTATATCAGCTAGTCTATTTGGTCTTTTACATTAATTAAACTTATGTAATATTTGCTATACGATACGAATTTCTAGTTTTTGAGCACCAGAAAAGTTGTAATTCTGTTCATTGTCGCATTCCGAGTGCTTGACAACCTGGTTAAAGTCAAGACACTTTGCTTAAAAAATTTTTCCGTGGAATATAATCCATGTGAAAAAGAAGCTCTTTGTCAGTGAGATATTCTATGGATGCTGGCTTAAGTTATCAAACGCTAATAGAAAACCTTTTGCCTAAGAGGCACTTTTGTCAGACTCTATCGTTTCCCTGGCTTCTGCTTCTAGTGTATCAAAAGTGTCCATACGTTTATTACTAGAAATCCATTCCTTTAATAGTCTAATACTTTCTGAAGTCAGTTCATGTCCCATATTTGGAACGCTGCACAATTCTGACCTCACGCCCAGCGTTTTCATCATAAGGTGAGTTTCCAAAGACCATCTATGCCTAGCAACGCGGTCTCCAATGCCGTGTATTAGAAGAAGTGGTGGATTCTCTAAATTTTTTCGCACGGCCTTGAACACCTCAGAGTTTTCCTGAAGGAACGCAGACATGGCGAAGACCCCTGATAGTTTGGGGTACAGTTTATACGCCACATGCATGGCTATTATACCGCCCACGTTATAACCTCCAACAATAATACGACTTTCTGGTATTCCATAAGATATTTCGCTTTCAATTACAACTGATAGTCTTGCGCACATATCATTTATGCTTTCTGTATTCTCTGGTACACAGGGCAACAGAAACCCGTGTTTAAACCATGAATTTCTCAGGACGCCTTGTTGAGTAGGAAGAGGTATTCGAGGTGCGGTCGGATAAACCACTTTGGTCCGAGGAAATCTCAGATCTTCACTTAGTAACTCGTCTATTGTGATTTTTAAACCAATGCCAGTGTCACAGGAGCCGTGTAGGAAAATAAGACAACTGACTGCTTTCTGTTTAATTTGAGGAATCGTAAGACACCGAAGACCTCGCACAGCTGCTTTCACTTGCACCATCCCAATAAATAATTGAATTACAACCTCTTCCAAATGGAAATTCCAGAATGCAAAACTGCTCCAAACGAGATCAAAATTTCTTCAGGTTTTAACCTATTTCTCACACCAGATTTAATGACACTTGAGTTGGATTAATTTTTACGATGAAGGCAGGCTGCTGTTCTCTTGATTTCTTTAGATTTAATAATAGGTTTGGTTGAAATTCAAAAGTACCAGCATAACAACTATAATTGCCGCCTGATGGCGTGAATTGTCGAAAAGTTTTTTTTAGCTGTTCAGAATCGGATTTGATTTGATAATTGTTTGCAATTCACTGAGATGAAGATGCAAGTTTAATTGCGCCAAGTCATGGTTCTGGGCATGTTCTGCATCGAATCACTTTGTGCATTCAAAAACGTTTGTCAATAAACTCTTGCTCACGCAGCCAAGCTTGAGAAGGAGATTGAAAAAATAAAAACAGTTTTTTAAATGAAGATTAAATCCATACCAGCCAGGCTGGTAACCAAGGCTGCCTGGATTACGCGTATGCAGTGTGTGATTCGAAGAAAATAATTTTCCATTAGCTCGTCACTCAACATACCCCGTGCACTTGAAGTTTATGAAAACAAGAAGCAAATTTAAGAGAAATACAATATTTGAGGCTATAGTGCTACAGGATCTAAAGTGATCGTGACAGTAACTACAGTATGTTTGGTGTGATAATTTTGTGACGTATTAATTTCGCAAACTTGCATGAACAATAGGTATGTACCACTAAAATGTTATTGAAAGTATGTATCACTAGAATGATATTGAAAACTCTCTCTCTCTCTCTTTCACACATACACACACACACACACACGCACGCACGCACGCACGCGCACGCACACACTTTTTCTTGCCTAAATCTCGTTCATTGCTTTCAAGAGAGAGGGAGCGAGAGAGAGAGAGAGAGAGAGAGAGAGAGAGAGAGAGAGAGAGAGAGAGAGAGAGAGAGAGAGGGGGGGAGTTTAATTCATTTAATTCATTTAAATGAAATGTCTGAGACAATGTCGATAGTTTCCAGCTGCATTCACCTTTGCAGCTTTTTGTAGACTCAAGTAAGTAATTCCGGTGTAATGTCAGGAGCGGGGCATTATTCTTTACGTAAGGTATTACAGCCTCTAACTGATTTGTTATCTAACCATACCCTTCAAAACAAAGCATTGATTCTTGACCATATTTTCAAATGTAGCTAAACATAAAAGTTTGCTCTTCTAATATGGTCTTATGCAGAGTAGTAATTTGTATCCGTAGGCTAGCATTTACG
This sequence comes from Tubiluchus corallicola, assembly GCA_030141605.1. Taxonomy (NCBI): domain Eukaryota; kingdom Metazoa; phylum Priapulida; class Priapulimorpha; order Priapulimorphida; family Tubiluchidae; genus Tubiluchus; species Tubiluchus corallicola. The sequence continues at coordinate 583,400 of JAQGDQ010000079.1, forward strand.
GATATTAAAATCTTTTTTGTAAACAATTTGTATATTAGTGAATTTAGATCTGATGTAAGTCAAATGAATCTCCCTGCTACAAATCAAAATGTCGTGGATACATGAATGTGTTTGACTCAACCCATTGGCATTGTAAATCCTTCGAATCATCTATAATTATTTTGTTCTGTGACTTGAAAAGACCTTTCCTTTGTTTATAGCACAGATGTGTTGGTAACTTTAAGGTTTGTCATGAATGAAGTGCTGGGAAAAGTCAACATGCATCTGTGCTAAAGCTTTGACACGCTTTTGTGCATCGCAGTAAATCTTTTTATTTCTGCCTAAACATATGTTACTATTACGAGCTTACCTAAGAAAATGGAAACGAATCCAGATACGGATGTATATGTAGCTGTATCACGTCTATATTATTATGTCTTTTGGAAGCCTTCTGGTTCTGCACAGATAATTAAGGCTTATTAAAAGAGCAAACATCGCTACATTTGAAGAACCTGTTCAAGACCCAATACTCGGTTTACCAACACCAGTAGGAAATGGTCAGATAGGACTGTAGCACCTCACTTGATGTCTAATTACTCGGGTCCTGGCGGAATTAGTTATTTGGACCCGCAAAAAGCTGCATGGTAAATGAGCCACAATTTTAAACACTCAGATAGCATCTATCGGAGACGGGCAGCTGGGCCATTTGTCTCGTCCTTAACCGAAAATAATTCAAAATGTATTTTTATTCGTACTACACCGTAGTTGTTATTGTTTGCGTTTTTCTGTTGCCGGGTTCTATTACAATGTCATAGAGAAAAGTGTTTGCAAATCGGGTTAAACTTTTATTCTGGGACACTTCTGAAACTTTGAAAAGCAAACCCGTGAACTGTTTAATCTACTGTCACCATGTCGTTTTTCTTAGTAATTGTTTCACTTATTTCTTGCAAACCCATTCTTGCAAAACCCAACAGAAGTCGAATTTTCAAGACCTAATTTCCTTTTTTCGTAGCAGAACAATTTTCTATCTCTGTCCAACTTATTATCACTTTCTCGTAAAAAGCTCATCCTGCAATAGAGTACATTTTGTTTTTACTGTTTTATAGTTTTTTTTTATAGTTTTTCAATGATTTGAAAAGATCAGGTACTATGGTATTTTGTCTAAAAAACGGGTAAAGTAATTGTGAACGTAACTAAATGAAAAAAAACCATTTAAAGTAATTTGCTTAAACATTGTTGTAATGGGCTTTTCTGTACTAGGACTAGTTACCAGTGCTTTGAAATCCACTTCACTAAAAGGCATGGCAAACAAACTAATGTCTGCTTCGAATGGAATTCGTTGTCTCCTTATTCCACAAATTAAACCTACAGCGACGGCTTCTCTCATCTTCTTGCACGGGTCTGGAGACACCGGAGAAGGAATAAGGAAAACCGTCAGTGCCTTAGTAGGACAGGAAGTGGTGTTCCCTCATATCAGAGTCCTCTTTCCAACTGCACCACTGAGACCTTACGCGGCCCATGACGGTAGGCTCAACACGGTTTGGTTCGACAGGAAAGATTTGCACCCAGGGGTGCCAGAAGATCTGAAAAGTGTAGATGAATCATGTGAACTTCTCTGCGAACTGATTGACAGTGAAATTCGAGAAGGGATTCCCGAGAAGAGAATCATCATCGGCGGTTTTGCGATGGGTGGCGCCATGGCGATGCATATGGCGTACAGGCACTATCCCAGAATGCCTGGCGTGTTTGCGCTTTCTACGTTTCTCAATGATAATTCGAAAGTTTATGAAGCTTCAGTTAAGAATAAAAAGAACCCGGCTTTGTTTATGGCTCACGGACAAAATGATGATGTCATTCCACAAAGCTGGGCTGTACAAACGAACGAAAAATTTAAGGAATTGGGTGTTTGGTCAGAATTTTTTAGTTACCCAGGTGTTGGACACGCTATGCAAAAGGAAAACTTGAATTTTCTAAAAAACTGGATACTCCGGTCAAAATTGACAGAAATTCCCGATACGGCAGGAGTTTGGATGGAAGATATGGATACTTGGACATAAGTGTGGCCAAATCCAATAGTTCCTAAGTACACATCATACTAAGTATAGGTTTATTACAGGCTTCGTAAGATAGTCCGGTACAGGAAACCATTTAAAGCTGAACTTCATCACATCCTTCAAAGATCAAGCGCTACGGAGATGTGTGCATCAGTCAAATGGGTTACCTGCTGTATGTGCTTCACAACACATTTTTATTCTCTGTTATAATCTAGCGTCAGCACACTTGCCCTAGTTATTAAGTACACTTACTATTTATGATCTTAATTTCACTATTATATTACCGATGGGACGGCCCATAATTAAGGAAACTTTTTAAACCGAATGACATGAAAAGACAGGAAGTGTGAAAAAGTCGGGACACCGCCTGGATTTGAACCAAAACCTTCGGCTTGAGCATACCGTGTTCCCATCGATTATGACAGATTTTTTTAATTTAAGCATTTCCTAGCGTCTTGGTTCAGCATTTCCTACGTCAGTTCATTCACATTATGTGATACTAAAACAAATATACGTATTTATATGCCATCACAAATTTATCCAGATAATTATTATCCAATACAATTTAACTTATTATTAACAAAAATGATAAAATTTGGATAAATTGTGTAATTTCTGATACGAGTTTTCCACTGTAAAGGTAGTGTGTGAAACTATTTCATCAGATTTTTGTTATATTTTAATCTAAATTATGCGATGTGTTTCACGGCAAATGAATTCGAATTCAGTTCGTTTATCCATCTGTAACCGAGGCCGGGTTCAGATTAAATACTAAGCGTGTGGAACAGTGATAATGTAACCCTGAACTATACAAACGCATGACGACTTTTTTCTGCTTTCATGTTCAAAAGAGTGACTAGAAAAAGAAAAAAACAGAGAATCAGTCTGGTGATTAAAGTAATAATAGCCAAAGCATGTGGAATGTATTAAAAACCAGTTTCGTCTTTCATCGCACAAACATTGAAATCGGATTGTTGTCTTTGGTCGACTTAGAGACAGTTTAGCCGTTTGTTTATATTTTAAGCGGCTTATTTGGTGAATTCAGCGGTAATATGGCTGGTCGACGGGGACGGTAATATAAGTTTAATTCTGGCTATCATCAGGCGTATTAACAACAAGCGGTTTACAGATTGTCAATCATTTTATTTGATTTATTATGCCGACGCCCATAAAAACGTAATAACAATATTTGCGTTGATCCAAAGCAAAACCAGAAGATTTTGAAAAAGTCATGCGTAGTAGGAACAATTCATACATCATTGGTATACGTGAAGTATGGAAATTTCTTTTGTTCCTTTATTTTATATATTTGGAGGAATATGTCAGTCAATGATGCACTCCAAAAAGACTTGCATATTTCCAAAATGTCGTACCTATATACATATATAATTATTGTTTTTCCTTAATTGTGGTTTGTTGTTACCAAGTTTAAAGGTGGGGCTTAAAATGTCATCAATAAGTGCTATAGTGATAGTCGCATTAATGTTTACAGCTTGCATTGTGTTGTACTGTATTGTATTTTGTAATAAAATTGCTACTAACACTAAATAGTTGTAACGGAACCGCAGCCTAGCTAGCTACCAAAGATCTTTTAAAATGTGACACTGTGAATGGGAGTAAGCATTTTAATAATAAAGAAGAGAAAAACGCTTCATAAACTACTTTGTTATTTTAGTACAGTCTAAAGACCTATTGTCCGATATTAGCCACGTAACTAGCTGGTCTTACAAACCGCCCAAAAGCAGATTTGTCTCCATTTACTAACTAACCTAGTGCTGCCTAACTTTTATGGTTAACTACGTATTGTAACTACTCGGTTTTGTTTTTCTTCCAGAGAGAAATGCTGTTGTGCGAAGTAAGCCTAGTGTTCACTTAACCGGGAGAACATGATAATGAGTGTAACAGTTGCAAAACAATCGTAGTCATATGACTAGAGTTAATTATACAAAGCTGAAAATCGCCTTCCAATTTAGTGTCTCATCTCAGATATTGTCTGTGGTGTTAAGCAGAGTCCCGGTCATGCCACAAGCATTCAACATTAGTTAGTAGGCCATGCCATTGGATGTTGGATTTTGGCTTACGGCTTGCCAAACAATATAACAAAAAAATCTTGATATTATCCATTTATATGAAAAACTTACATGCATTCACGTATACATTTACATTTGCATACAAAGAATGTATGTTTTGAAAGCATCTGATGTGATGAGTAAATACGTCAAGTACAAACAATTGTGGAGTTCTGATTTCAAATATTCAGTTAAAACACTAAATACGTGCACGTGTTCATACAAAACAGGCTGTATGATTTTACAGTGGGGGATTTGAACGTAGTGGTAACTACTAGTTTTTGACAACTATTGATCGGACAGAACGCTGGTCCGGTTCCTCCAGTCTTGTTATTACCCCTTGAAACCATACAGTAGGTTAAACGGTTATACCAAAGGGCGGGAATGAGGGGACAGGAAGCAACACACACGCCCTTCAATCAATCCAGTATTGCAGTAACATTTACAGAAGAAAAGGAACCCCTTTACAGACTGCACTTGAAAAAGAAGTAAATTAAAGTTATTTAACACCATGGAATGCGCTATGCGTTACAACAATTAGTAGCAATGCTGGAATAAGGATGGAATGGTGGTTTGGCTTCATTTCCATGTTTCCAAGATTTTTTGAGACACATCAGAAACAGACCGTAGACTAAATAAAATTGTAAGTAGTTGCACATTTAAAAGGTTATTTTATTGAGTGTAAAGTGTAAAGTGTAAGTGGTAAGTGGTAAGTGCCGAGACGCATCAGGACGTGAGGAAATAGCGTCACTGGCATCAAAATAGATTGCACAATGACTAAAGTCACTGAAATTAGCGTCAGAAGTTGCGTTAAGCGTAAAAACGTTTCAACTTAGAAACACTTTCAAGATGAATACTTCTGTTAAACTTTGGTTACTTAATCAGTTAATCTAATAAAAGATAAAAGTAAATTTAATCCAATTTAAGGATTTACGCTATAATTGTGTGTTAAAAAATTCATTTATAGCATTTCTCTTAATCAATTGCCCACTCAAGTAATAATAATAGTAATTATTATTATTATTATTAATGATAATAATAACGATTAATAATAGTAATAATAATAATAATAATAATAATAATAATAATAATAATAATAATAATAATAATAATAATAATAATAATTCTCCTTCTCCCTCTCATTCTCCTATCCTCTTTCCGTATAGTCCCCCACTTCTTTCTTGCAGTCTAAATTAGCTAGTTGCCTATCATTTGTTGTAATTTGTAATGTTTGTATTTTTCATGTAAGCCTGCATCACTAAAGAGACTAATTTATATAATGAAAATTGCATAATAATAAATTGTTTACTTAAAAAATAGCGCGGTGCTCTTGTCAGCACTGTAAATTGCTGTGAATTTTTCGATACAATTTATTTTTTGTTTCGTTGATCGTACCTAGTACCTTACGCATGTGCTATATGTATATGCTATAAAATTATGATACGTACAAATTTTAGGGCCTACCAAAATAGAAATCGTAAAATAAATAATTAAATAATTTTATTGCAATTGTGATTAATAATTAACATGACTGTACAATTACAAGACTAGATTAGAATAATGTGCTACAGTTGAAGATCATTAGATTAGGCGATTATAAAAGCAGGCGAGTTCATACGAGCCCCACAGATTTTTCAAGTTTATCAATCTTCTCTATCAAGTCTAGACGTTCTTCAAGGTCGTTGATTCGTTTTTCTTGCCGTTTTACAGTTTCTGTTAAATTCTTAACTTCCTTCATCAGCGCTTCAACATTGGCCCCTCCTCCCTGGAAAATAGATAAACCACTGAATTGAATTGAAAGATTACAAATATGCACACATGAAAAGCAATAACAATACACCAGAAACATGGGAAGATATATTTACACACACATCACTATATTAAAACAAAACTAAATAATACGAAATACGCCAAAATACGTATTTTGACCTATAATGATGGCCGTTTTTATAGGGTCATCATTATTTTTCGAGTGCATGAAATTACGATAATAAAATGGAGCACAAATGGATTTTACGTAAATTACGTTGTGATCATTATTTTTGTAAACTGAACAGGATAATGAACAAAGTGCTTCTAAAAGTAAATACGTCACAGTAGTAATTGCTATTGGTATAGTTAGAGTGACATTGAAATTTTAACGTAATTCTCTTAATTTATGGGCAGGCAATATATGCGACCACGGAAAACTATACTGGATCACTTGGAACACTAATTCTGAGCAATTTTATTTATTAGCTGGCTACTTTACTGCTACTGCTATTGCTACTACTGCTGCTACTGCTACCACTGCTGCTACTCCTACTACTGCTACTGCTACTACTGCTTCTACTGCTACTGCTGCTGCTGCTGCTGCTGCTGCTGCTGCTGCTGCTACTGCTGCTACTGCTGCTACTACTGCTGCTGCTGCTGCTGCTGCTGCTGCTGCTGCTGCTGCTGCTGCTGCTGCTGCTGCTGCTGCTGCTGCTGCTGCTACTACTACTACTACTACTACTACTACTACTACTACTACTACTACTACTACTACTACTACTACTACTACTACTACTACTACTTGTAGTATCACACAGCATTACAGATAACAAGAAGTCGCACAACAGCAACAACAATAGTAGCAACACTAACAGCTGTGGCAGAGCATCAACAACAAATTCAAGATATAAACACGGTGGGATGGTACCAAAATTGCAAGAAATTTCTGCAATAATGCATAGTATTAAAAAACAACATTTTTATAACTTTTGACGCAGAAATCACTTTGAAATTGGTCGAATACCAACCAAAATCATTCTTCATTACTGATTTCCAAAAAAAATGTTGCACTATTTTCACTAGCCCGTGAGCACTTGCCATGCGGGTATGTAGTTGACTCGATTCACAGTTGCCAGTTCACAATTGCCGATGCAGTTGTCGTATACCTGTTCCTGTTTCAAATTAAATAACTCGGCCATAATTCTATTAAAACTTTGTTACTGATAACACAAACAAAAAATATTTACCCCTGTAGTGTTTCCAACAGGTTTATTTGGCATTTTATCTAAGACGTTAGACTTTCTCGTAACCTTGAGTTCTTTCTGTTGACTTTGAGTTGGCTTGTAACCACCTTTTAGTGATATCTATAAAATAATAATTCACAAAGAATTAACAGAGTGCTGACCGTAATTTCGAACGGTATTAGAAAAGTGTTTAATGATGTGCAGACATTTGGACACAGGACGTTTCTCCACAAAACATTTGGATTCATAGGTATTTTGGACACAAGGTACTTTGGACACATATGTTATATGGATGCAAGGTGATTTTGACACATAGGCTATTTCGTCACATAGGTAATTTGGACACAAGGCGATTTCGACACACAAGGCATTTGGGCACATAGGTCATTTGGACACGAATGAATATGGATACACCTGACTTTAACGCCCCCCCCCCCCCGGATGAAAATCATTATGTATCCTTTGGTAATGGTGGGACCATTTATTTTGATTCCCTAACCAATTAATTTATTTCAATAGCTTTAATAATTATTACAACGCTTATAAAACATTTACCAAAATTGGATCTGCATCAAGTCCATTAAACCAGTCATCAGCTGAAAGGGAAGGAATATCACCTTGTGTGTCTGGATACAGGTCATCTTGAAACAACTCAGACTAAAAATAAAATCATAAAAAGTCTGGAATGCTAAAAATTGTAATCAGTAATTAGAAAAAACTGATACATTGGTGCTAGCTAAAAATTGTATTATTACTTACAAAAGTTAGATTATTAAGCATTTCCAATGCTAATATAGGTAGCTATTACTACACTAAACGTGTTTCAAATTAAGAACAATTTCAAATAATTCTAAAAAATGGCAGTGAGCAGTTTTGCAAAAGTCACAACATACTTTATAAATATCCTTTATAAATAAGGTACTAAAACAAACAAAAACAAAAGAGCAAGGAAATGGCAAATGACTCATTTTGTAGAAAATGCTCTGTGTCGACCTTCAAAAATGGGTTAGGTCAAATTTAAGATCTAGTACCCATTAAGTACCGTCTTGATTAAACTCCCTTAGCCTCGGTGGCTTCGAAAATAGTGCAAAATATTTGAACAGATGTACCCGCAGACGTTTATTAGGCGCATGGCGTTCACCATGATACCCCACCGCACAAAAAGTAGGCCCAAACACAACTGCGTTGAAACGTTCTGGTACGCGATCCTGCAAGATGGGTGACAATGAAGAGTGTCAAAGCATCAAAGTTACATTATAAATGTATTAAGTTTATAACACAGCGAAGATGAAACACATCACGTGACTCATCACTCAAACTGGAAAATCACCAACTTTGATCGGTTGAGTGCTTCTGGAACGTCGTAGAATTGTCTAATGTGTATCCCATTTCCAGCTTCGCTCACACGGCTCGTCAAGAACTTAGTAGACGGCCCGAGACAGTACCCCAGTTGAACCAAGAAAATTGTCGAATGTTCGTGTCGTGTTCTGGTTCCCAAACCGACAATTTTATTTTTAAATTATTCAAATTTTTCCTTATGTCCAGGGGCATATCCAAACCTGAGACTCATTTTGTAGCATTAAGCCTTAAATTCCTTAGGCCCGGTCCTTTCAAAGTACATATATATTAGAAAAGGACAAGCATGTTGGGTTTATTTTACTGTTAGAAAATATAACAAATAAACTTGCGAAAAACTGTCTATAAAGCACAAAATTGAAGCAAAACCGGACCCCATGTTAAACTGTATGTCGAAACAATCTACTCTTTAAAATATTGAAAGGACACATACTGTTTTTTAAAGAATGGCATACGTAAAACAATTATTACCACACAAGTACAATTTCACGTTCGCGCCCTAGTTCATCGCTGTTACATGTATTTCGCCATTCGCTAGTTAGACCGGCACTAATAAAACGTTGCACAAAAACAGGTGCTGTACGTCTCAGTTCAGATGTGTTAGTTTGTGACGAACTACACACGTTGGACAGCTCATGCATGAGCCGGCGGTAAATTTGAATTTGAATTTTTATCTTAAACCTTGCCTGGTTTTACTACAACACATTGAATGTCTTACAGTAGCACTGTACTTCAATTTTCGCTTTCACAAGCACGAGCAACACGCTCGTGGAATGTTTTTTATGTTGAAAATTACGTTAGTTATGTTGTGTTATGGCGCCTAAAACATTTTTTACTAATTCCTTCTAACATTTTTCCGCGAACATTGAAATACGCCTAACTATTAATGTTGATATATTGAGAAGTCAAAATTGTTTAATTAAAGGATTGATAACGGACAAGCACATTGTAAGTTGTAACGGACAAATTGCAGCATTTGCATCATTTGAACTTTGAGCAACCTCGTTTGAATTTCGAGCAACCTGTACGCCAGTTTTCCGTAAATCAAACTGCTGTGTTGCATATTAAAATAGTGATCTGTCATATCCTTATAATAAAAATATTGATGCTACAGTTAAGCGGCGCCACCTGCAGCCTGCTTCATGCACTATTTCGAAGAATCGTCAGTACTGCACAGACATTTTTTGGGCTAAAGCTTATATTTTCCAACACACAAAAAATTAGTTTGTGAAGCGGATTAGGGATAAGCTTAGTGTTAGGGCTAGGATTAGGATTAGGGTTGGGTTAGGGTTAGTATTAAGGTTGGGTTAGGGTTAGGGTGAGGGTTAGGGTATTTAAATTGTGTGGAGAATTGTAAACTCCTGCCCATTTTTTGTATCACATAAGCTCGTTTAGAAAGCACGTTTAATTATTTACGAAAAGCCACTAGCAAAGAAGCTGAAGACCCACCTTCCTGGGAACAGTCATGCTGATAGGTTCACACAGTCCTTTTGTTGTTAGCTTGTAAAACCTAGATAAAATAAGTTTAGAAATAAGTCAACAAAGAAACCAGTTTAAACCATCGTAAATTTCAAGCAAAAAGTGCAATCAGTATTTCCTTCTTACATTATTATCTATTTCAGAACGTTTATAATTTGTTGAGTACCTTTGAAATTGTTCTGACAACCTTGGTTATTAAACTGTAAGTTTATAGCTTATTCTTGAATAATTTATATCTGCATGATTTTGCACCGTGAGCTACTGAACGTAAGGATTTTTCATTTTAAAAAGGTACTGTTTACCTGGCAATTTCGTTGATATTTACATCACAGCCTCGCTTTGGCATCAAGCCCATTCCTCGTTGAGGTTCATTTGACTGATATGTGTTGATAAAATGCACGTATGGATACTCCTCCGTGATTTCAAAATATCGCATGTTACAGTCGCCCTGAAAAAAATCAGTTTTAAAAGTAATGGTACGACAGTCAGTACAAACTGACTGTCTGGCTAAATTTTGATAAAATCATTGATTAATTCCACTCACTCACACATTACTGACAGATAGACTAACTGACATGATTACTAACAGACTCACTAACCGAATCAGTTGACAAACACTGGACTGGTTGGCTGATTAAAAGACTGGATGACTAACTCACTAACTAACAAACTGACTGCCTATGTCAATATCTGAAAGACTAACTGGCAGAATAATTAACTGAAACCTTGCTCATCGTCAAAACAGATTCCTGTATCAAAGCTACTGCGGTGACTCAGGATAAAACAAATAGCTGAGTGAGTAAGTGGTCATGGTGAGTACTTGGCAACAACGTTAAAGCAAGGCTGGAACTAACAAGTAAAACAATGTGTGACTGCTAGGTTTTATCTGCCCTAGTGCCACGGCAGTGTTTCATTTCAGCGGATTAAACTTTCTGAGCTAAATATCGGTCCAGACACCACAACCATCAGCATGAGCAGGCCTTGCATGAAGTAATGGTACTGTTGCAATGTTTAGGTTGGCAGTGATGGATTTATGGAGTGTGCTCAAAGGGGCCTGGGCCCTCCCTTTCACAGTAACAGTTACAACACAAAAATTAATATCTTCTCTGAACTATAAGCATTACAACGATTTGCTAAATCCTAAAGGTGCCTTATATCTGTAAAAATAATATATCACCAGAAAACACATGAAAGTTATGTACACCATGTATGCTGTATAGTGTATATCAAAATATTGGTATGTAATCTTGAGTCAAAGGTGAGATGACACCTGTCCTAAAATAGTGAGCGTCCTAGAGAAAATGGCGTCTAGAAGGCAGAAACGTGGTCCAAAATGCAATAAAATGTATTGTTGTCCGGGCGACCTCGCTGGGGAGCTTACACCGCTCCCCAGATCCTCTAACTGCTTTTCTGTTGGGCCCACCGTTGTTCTAAAACCTGTATCCGCCCCTGGTTGGGAAGGTCCATGGGACCACACGAGCTATAAGAAGAATGTTAAAGAATAACATAACCTACCTTTCCTATAAGGTACATTAAACTAGTATCTGCATCGTAGAAAGGCCAAAGTATGGCGTTGCTGTTGTCAATCTCTTCTTGAACTATAGGCTCGTCAAGCTTAACCTAGATAAAAATGCATTTAACAATTTTTGTTTAGAGGTTGTTAATCAAGAATTGACGGCCGAAGATTGAGAAAGAGGAAAAGAAGAAAGAAAGAGAGAACGAAAGATTACCTCGTTTCTAAGCGCATACTGCCTTTCACTCATACGGGAGAAGCCAGTCGTAAAAACATATCCATCTTTCAAAAATTTAGCTTTTTGAGGTTTTGATCCTTCGTGTCCTTGGCCTTCCTAAAAAAAATAAATCGAATTTTTATACGTGGGAAATTTAAGAAAAACAGAATCACTTTAAAATACCATATCATACCATAAAAACAGCATCATCAGTAATTTTGGTTTTGTAAAGAGCCAAATCAAAACAAAATTTTTCATGACTTATTGTCACAGTTTATATGGAAGCCAAGCATGGCGTCTAGATAATTGTAATTTAAAATTTATCGATATTTTCTAGAATATTACGTGCGTAAGTTATGGTGCCTCCTATATCGAGCGCACACTTATGTATTACCTTATATTGCCAATATTGTACATCCAAATCAACAGTCAGTCAAGCGTTTTATTAAATACTATTTTAATTGTAAACAAAGTAGTAACACTGTGGTACCTTAAGCTCTGTTTACTGTTAAATCAGCAATTGATTTTAATTTACGATACATTGGTTGCACGTTGAACTGTAAAAGTTATCAGTTAGAAAATGGATATAATATTTTGGCAAGGAGATCAGTGAGGAAAAAGGTTTTGATAGGAAACCAACAGGTAATTGTTAATATGGCTAAAGACTGCGTCGACTGCTTAGAATGTAATGATTTTAATTTTTTAAACACAGCGCAACTGCAATCAATTCTAAATTATATTGTAACATGTTAATTCGAAATAAACTCTACCGCTTATATTTTTATCAGAAGTACTAGGCCCATTAATTTTTTAACTAACGTTATGTTGTTTTATTACTAATCGTGTGAGTAATCTTGAATGCTAACACTTTTTTATGAATTACTTATGTAAAGTATGTTGGAAATAAAATGATGTTAATAATAATGAACTGCATTATTTTTATGCGAAGTGTTTGTGTGTATGCGTACATGCATATAGTTCTGTACGTGGGCGCTATGATTAGTTGTGTATTGTCTTCATAGTCTATTGTAGCTTTTTACTTATTAGGTATTAGTATTAGGTTCATCATTGGTCTTTTGTCAGTTTTAAGAGAGATGAGCTGATTACAACTTGTACACCTGGCTGCGTCCTATTGGATATGAGATAAGCTGTCGAGAACTGAAATGCCCAACTAGTTTTCTCCCAATGAGTGTGTTTGTGCGTTGTTTTTACTACACTGTATTTATATCGTCTCGTATTGGTCTGCGCAAATGTTTTTATAAACATTATTCGCAACTTATTCCTGTTTAGTTTAAAGTCTGTTTGTTTTAACCCTGCGTGATAAAATCGCCCACATTCTGGTTTTTCTTGTTTTATTGTTAAATTGAGCCATTTTAAAATGCACGCTGACACTATTAATCAGCTGCCCCACAGCCAATTGTCTGCTCTGCTACAGACTTTTGCTACAGGCACGGATTGCATCTTTCGATTGGGATGGATATAACTTCGCAATCGGTGAGGAATACATGGTTTTGGTAGTATTAATTGTTTCGCTAAGTTTTCATTCTATACATTGGCAATTGATCAGATGGAAATTCCAACTTTCTTTCCCAATATGTACAAAAAAATAATTAGGTATCGACTACTAATTGATTGTTTACTATCTACTAAAGATATTAAAATGTATTTCTGCGTTTAAAACAGATCAAAAACCCTTTAACTTATACAGCACATTTAAATTGCTCGGAACGCAAAACAGTTATGGAGTTTTGACGGTTTTTATCAATTGACTACTGAATATATCGTGGATTGATTAATTTTTCGACTTGCATTATATCTGTTTACTTTCCGCTCTTAACAGATGACCAGGAACAAAAGTGTTTCTGCGTGTCACACGTTCATAGGTTTTTGAGATTACGTGGCCAAGACAAAACCAACTAATAAAGAAACATAGCAAAATCAATCAATCAATCAATCAACCAACCAACCAACCAGCCAACCAACCAACCAACCAACCAACCAACCAGCCAGCCAGCCAACCAACCAACCAACCTTCTAACCAGCCAGCCAGCTAGCCAAGCAGCCAACAAACAAACAAATAGATAAACAAACAAACACATAGACAAACATAGATAGCAGAGATAAGATGAGAACATCACGCTGATACTGAAGAATTGTGATAAGTACTTCAATTCGGCACGAAATGCATGACTAATTTTTGCAGTTATTATGCCTGTTCGCTGTTTTTAAGTCAGCTTCATGTCTATTGTATATACATATATATTGCCCGTAAAGACCTTGAATTCAGAATTGTTTCACTTTTGAAGTTTTTCTTCTCTGTGAAGATCCAAAAGCTTCACATTTTCTATTTAATTATCGGCTAACCTTGCAAAGTAAGAGAAATGTCGTGATAATATACTCGTGGCAGACGACACACTCTTTTGTATTTTTGTCACTTATTAATATAATGTTGATTTAGCTTTAATTATATGTTCTAGCACCAATCGTCTATTCAAGCGCGAAAAATGCCGAGGAAGAGACGAACTTAAAAGCAAATGACGACATTTGTAGAAGTTAACTTTAACCTTTTTGAATGATTGCGACAACCTTGTTTTACTTTAATTGTGACAGTTTCGCATATTTGATCTGCTATCTCAAATTATTATCTAAAAATAATGATATTCTATATCAAAGGTGTACAAAATTATGTGATTATAAAATATGAAGTAAATGACACAATTATAGACTTACGACTTACTTTTATTTCATATTTTAGATACAAATCTAGCACACAAATTGATATAGACTACCATTTTTTTGGACTATTTCAGAAAGCAGAACGAATTTGCGAAAAGTCGTGATTAAATTAAAGAATTATCAGCAACATGCCATGGTTACGTTAACTTCAGCAAAATTCAAAGAAGTTACAATATGCGTTTGTAATGGATATATGCATTTTGGCAAAGCAAATCTCTAAAGGGGTATAGATTGATTACGCGCAACAAACGGAAACCTGATAAAAGTGAAAGCAAATAAAAACGCAATATCAAATGTACACCGTAAGATGAAAAGACAAATGCACGATAGCAACAATGGATTAATTTGAATATTTTGTTTACTAGTTTACAGTATGGTTCTTTGATGACTTTACTTTTTCTTGTGGAACAGCTATTGTTACTATTCACCTCGTCTCATCGTATTTTGTTCATAATGTTCACGCGCACGCTGCGTTGCACACGCAAAACTTGTCAGGGCGAACTGCGCTGGAACAGCAAAGGCGAAAGGCATTTGTGGATTTTTTCAAACTGAACATGAATTTCTCACTAACACACGACAGTGACTTATATGTAAATGAGACTACCAGTAATGATAAATCGCGGAAAGACTCGATACTCTTGGTGATAAATTTGATAGTATTTCTGCTATTGCTTACAATCTTCATCCTTTTAAATATGTTTGTGGCTGTCATGTTCGTTTTCGTCAAATCTTTAAGAAATGTAGCCAATGCCATCTTGGCTAACCTAGCTATGACTGACGCCATTGTAGGCATTCATGCTCTTCAGATGTTCATACTGCGTGGGATGATCCGAGATTCACTACCACACTGCGCTGTTAATGTTGCCGGTTTCTTTATATTTTTTACCGAAGCACTCGTTTCGCAAATTCTGGTAACAATCGACAGATATTTGGCCATCATTTATCCGCTACAGTATCCTATGATTTGCACCGTAAAACATGTCACAATCGCCATCTTGTCATCTTGGATCTATTGTTTTCTTGTAGGGATCTTTTCCTTATCACGCTTGATGGCAGAATTGAATGCTCCCATTGGAGATTGCCCTATAAGCGATCATGTCTACTCCGGGTTCGTATCCTTCTTTTTCTTTCATTATGTTGCATTGGTTGGAACAATGATCATTGTTTATGGTAGAATATTAAAAGTAGTTCTACATCATAAAAGTCGTTCAGCGCCGACATTACCAGATCAACAGCCAAGCGGGATGAGTATGAAGGAGCAGCTAAAATCAGCAGTTTTGATCTTCATGGTTACCGTAACATCTACAGTGTGTCTCACTCCACTGTTTTTGCACTCATTTATTTACCAACTGACAAAATCACATGATTATGATTGGCTTAAAAACATTGGAAATATTCTGTTAATCGTTAAGGGAATTTTGATTATTTTCATGTATTTTTGGAAAGTGAGAAAGCTCCGTCAGGTCTTTACGAAATTAATGTGCATGAATTACAGAGCAATTCGGTTAAACAGTATCGCAGATCCTAGTGGAATTACATAATTTGACGTATGATTATACTTATAATGACACTACCACTGTGCGAAAACTGAATTACTATAAGCTTTAGTTGTAATTTTAAGTCTGTTGTGTATCATGAAAGAACAAGCATTAATCGACCTTGTGATAACTCATATAAGCAAAGATTTGGCTACGGTTAGAGGGCTACGAAGACAAACGATCCAAACGTATGTCCCAACAGCACTTAAGACGTCAAAAGTTGTTTAACTAGTAACACTTACTTGTTGCATTTTCTTTTCCTAACTAGACTACGATTGTAATTGGATTTTTTTATTATTCGACCAGTAAGAAATCTATGCCTCTCAGAGTTCACGTATGCTAAAAGAAATCCTATTTATTGCCCGCACGGCACAACAGTGAAGGACACCGCAGAATTGCTGTCGCGATTAAAAATCAGCAAAAGTTGGCTAAGTTTTACAATTTAACGTACAGCAAACAATCACCTAGCAATCTTACTTGTAAAACTTCTCCTGTTCGGGGATCTATCACACGAATCTTTTTATCCTTGCACACAGTAACCAGCTTGCTGCCGTTATAATTGAAACAGCAATCAGAGATCAAATCAGGATGACAGTTGATCTCCACCAATGCTTCTCCTGTTCCAACATTCCATATATACACTTTGAAATCTGAGCCTATAGTCAAAACAAATGGACAGGCGTGAGACCCTGAAAGACATTTTCAACATGGGCACATACAGGGTGTGTCAGAAGACCATCACTAATTTGATTTTATATTTTCTTTGCAGCTAATAGACTGTTTATCTTATTGTAAACTCTTAATATAGAAAAGAGAACGGAAATATGGGCGTAAAATCACAGTAAACAGTTGCAGTAGGCTTATTAATGCCAAGTTTGATGCTACCAAAATTCAAACCTGGCTTCGTAAGTCTACTGCAGCCATTTGATACATACTACCTTCTTTTCTTTATATAGCCGTGGAGCCATCAAATCTTCGCATTCAAGTGTGTTGAAGTGATTTTACACATTTACACCTTTTTTCAGCGGAAGAAAACGATGCAAGACCTAAAATGTGGACTCTAAAAATTCTGACTTACTGAGTAAGTCTACCACAAAATGAACATCGTTGTCAAATTAGCAGAAAAGAGAATTGAAATTAGTGAGGAAATCAGTTTTCCTAAGCATTCTGTAATTAATAGCAACTGTGATCATTGTTGTCATTGAGAATCAATTCTGCATGTTTCACCGTGTACCTATAATTCTCTACGATATTGCCCGTTCAGTATAAGATTATATGTTAAGTAAGTGTAATTATTCAGCAACGTATTACAGTGCTCCCGGGTGATACTTCAGTTACCTCAAAAGAGCTTGCACGCTACATTTTATCAGCAAATAGAGGTCAAATTTACCACAAGAACATTTCTTTTCAAATGGCATATGATCCAATTAAAGGTACGAAGGAACTGTAAGTGGACTCTACGAAGTAGTATTCTTGATATTGTGATGCTAACAAGTTTTTAGCATACTGTGTTTAGTAAGCAAAGTAAAAGTTTTGCAAATTAAAGTGTTGATTTTTGTTTTCGTTATTGCTGGAGCACTTTATTACCTGCACTGAGTAAAATATTATTGGCCGTTGGGTGCCAGAGGACAATTCCTACTCTGCGCTGATGCATCACCAAATCAACGACTGGTTCCTCCATGTTAAGTCGATGCGGCCATTTGTCTGGAATCTGCCACACCTGCAAGTATATACAGTTTTTATGAAGCTTTATAGCACGTGCTATTTGAAATTTGATTAGTGTCATTCACGTTACTTTAAAGAGGTAATAGAACGTGTCAAAAATGGTGACTATGCCTACACCACAAGATTACTAGAAGCCGATATAAAATACAGACGAAATTTCGACGGAGACAAAACTTACTTCCACTTTTCAGGAACGGCTACCAAAACTTGCTAAAAGAATCTTTGAGCTAGCGGTCACGGACACATAGAAACGTTCAATACGCATGACGCGTATGGAAATCCTACCTCTAAGTGTTCTACACCTACAAATTTGCTGCAATTTCGCTGCATCGCTGCCAGTGTTTTTCCCGTTGTACTATAACTAGATTTGCTAACTTCACCTACCAATAGGTAGTCTAATTAATGGATGTTAAACCAATTAATATTTCTCATGACTCAGAGATAAAATGACACATTATAAAGAAAGACAACTATAACAAATAGCCTTGGCAGATTATTTGGAACTAAGTGGCAAAAACTAGTGTACAACGTGTTACATAAAGTGGCGATATTTAATTTTTACAGGTGTTTGTTGCGTAACATAAATGCAATGAAAATGTCACTGCGCACAGCAAAATTCCAAATTTAGCACTCACAAATTTTGCTACACTATTCTCAATAATTGTTTCCCTTCATTTGATGGGTGAATGCATTGTATATTGCTGCTGCTATAATACGCCGTATGCTTACAACATTATTTCATTTAGGAAGCAAAAAGCCGAGAAATAAAGATTCTTTAAAGCTGGTAGCTGTTTGAGGTATACACTGGCTCAGGAACTCTCAGAATTATTAATATCAGAAGAAAGCGAAAACATTCAATTTGTGGAAAAGAATAATTGACAAAAATGTCGCTGTTATTTAGAGCATTCGGGCATCATAATACAGGAGGAATGAGTAAGACAAAGAATAACATTATTTTTAATTTCCAACCCAATTGAGCATTCAAGTTTAGAATGCTTTTTTGAAACCAGTAACACTGGAAACAGAAAATTCAGATGTGGGTTTAATTAGAGAGAACTCCACAAGCCGTTTGACACCAAACAGCCTGTAGCAGTTTGATACGTTTGTGAAAATTAAATCTATAACAATTTATACAACAAGTCTACTTATGTACAGGAATGTGAAAAAGTGTGTTTTTGTGTGTTTACCTTTACTGTACAGTCCTCTGAACCACTTGCTATTACATTGTCATTGAAAGGGCACCATGATATGTCCAAGACTGGCCCTCTGTGCCCTGCTATGAGTGGGTAATCACGTGCAATTTTACCTACCTGAAAGTTAAAAAAGCGTCATAAGCTTTATATAAAAATGATAGTAAGAAATCCGCGAAACTTCGAACTTGATATTTTAAAGAAATAATACTCTAATAAATAATCAATTTAGGTTTATTTGTTTAATATAGTTATAGGTTAAACATAAATATATTTATATTTATATATCTTAAATATGAATATTTATATTTTTATATATCACAATCAGATATATCTTTATGGTGTTCGATTTATTATAAGACAAGTGAAGATTATATATATTTAAGTTTATATTCATATTTAAATATATATAATCTTTATTTGTCTTATAATAAATCGAACATCACTAATGTTAAATGATATATCTGATTGTGATATATAAAAATATAAATATTTAAATTTAAAATATATAAATATAAATATATTTATGTTTAACCTATAACTATATAGGTTATATATCTATATCTATATATATATTCATCAGTGTACAAAACACTGCAAAAAGGCAAATGCGTCAGGCGCAAGGCTAACGGCAATACTACACACACACACTGACATAATAATACTACTGTACATACAGATATTACACAAAATAATCGTTAACGTAGTTGTTTTTATGAAGTATGCAAGTTTACCAAATAGAAATTGCAAAAAGAAGCACGTAAAAACAGCGAGAAAACTCAGCGAAAGACTTTGCTTGAAATTTTATCTAACTTGAAGTTATAAACTTTGGTTAAAAACGACGAAGGAATCCATGAAATTAAGAACGTGAGACCATAACATAATCATCATACGTATTTAGATTTATTTTATTATTACGGGAGTTTTTCATAGAAAGCAGTCAAATGCCTTCCTATTTCTTGTAAAAAAATAATTGAAAGAATTCCGCTAAAGCACTAAGAGAGGCTGATTGCGATATTTCAAAGTACTAAGACTTTTTATGTGTTTTTTTACGATGAACTCAATCTATTCTTATATGCAGCTTTCAAATTACGAAGCAAAAATGTGCTACCAAATGAAGAATTAGTAGTAAAGACTACCTTTCTTCACTCCGTATTGATGATGAAGTCAAAAAGATAGAAAAAAATAGAAAATCGAAAGAATATTGTGGCCTGTACGGCTAAAAAATGTGTTACAGGATGTAAAGCAGTATTAGCACGTAATATCTGTGCACTTTACTTCCTGTTAAAAAATTGTAGACGGGATTTATGCATGTATGTCTTTTTGACAGATGTAGTTATAAGACAATTTAGGTTTTATAGAGGATCTGATATTAAGTTATTTCTGTCTGACAAGTTTTTCATAATTTTTCCTGTATTTGGGAAATTTTGTGGCGTTATGCGTATTATCGTCTGTCACTTTTGAACTATTAATGGCTTCACTAGCTTACGCGCTGATGAGTCTATGATATTTTTAGTTGCATTGCATCTACAGCTTTCACGGCTGCAAGGAAGAAATGTACGATTTTTATTAATGTCGTGTTTCTTTTCAACTTCAGTATTCAAGGAATGCGAAGTGATGCAATATTTTTAAAGCAAAGTATTGTGACGCTTTCTGAATTAGCATCTATAATCTATCGACAAGTGCGCATACCAAAACTTGCATCTTTATATTTAGTTAATTAAAAAATTAATGAACGCCACGGACAATAAAATTTAGCTAACCAGTAAATTATAAAAAAGACACTGCCCTTACTACAAAATACTAAGGTTCCTAAACTCAATATTTGATAGCACAGATTGTGAAAGCATCTTAGTATCTCTACCTATCTTTGGTATCGCCTCCGCTGGAAATCCAATAAATTCCTGTCTGTGATGCCTAATTAAAGGTCGATTTTTTAGGAGTTCAAAGACAAAAAATGCATACAGGAATCTTGTGGTAATTACAAGAATGCTTATACACAAAAGTTCTTCAAATTCTTTGCTAGTTTCTTTCAAATTGAAACATTTTTCAAATTTCGTGTTTTTCAAAACTTAATGGCTTCTAAAAAGGAATCTTGTTGGCTTTAAAAAAGAAAATTGTGAGAATAAGAAAAATTCAAAACAATCAACTATGGAGCTGGTAGTATGAATTTGAAACGTTTTGCCGCTCTGTTTTGAACTTATAAGGCGTCTAGAATTTGGAGAAAGAAAGTGTCGTTTGTAATAAACTTTCCACTCACGTTGACGCCATTTGCGCTCTTATGTTTAAGGGAAGAACTTTCGAGTGCGTAGACACAGTGCTGAACATTCTCAAGGATTTTCTAATTTTCTCTACTACTATGCTAGGCCAGAAAAAAGGCAAAAATAGTCGCTGTTGTTGTTTCTAAAAAGTTATGTAGCAATGACGAAAAATACACCTACTTAGACTGTTTAAGTAAGAGAAAACTCACGCGACATTTGTGTTTTGCTTAAAAGTAAACAGAAGGGAGAGAGGAAAAACAAGAGCAAACGAAAAACGCCTCCACCCAAGTGTTTTTAACGTATTCAAGTCGACACGGCTTTGTGCTTTTTAAAACTGTATCTTACAACTTTAAGAATACTTTTAAAGTAAAAAGAAAGATATACTTATAAGGCAAAAATTTATTATAGAAATCCAGATTGTTATATTAAATCACTTTGACAACAAATCACTGATCTTATTACAGATGGAATAATTGATTATGCTGCCTAAAACACAATTATCGTTTTTGGTTGAGTTGGACCAAAAAGGGAATCGACCAAAATCGCTACTTATCTGTTGCTGTTGTTGTTGTTGTTATTATTGTTGTTGTTGTTGTTGTTGTTGTTGTTGTTGTTGATGATGATGTTATTGTCTCTTGCTAATAATCCTTCCAAGAGGTTCATAAGCTGCCTCATTTGGAATAAAGGACAATTTTTGTAGTTCTAATAACCAGTAAACATTTTTCTAATAAACAAAAAAATAAAAGATTCGACCACAAGCTCTAGGTAAATATCGATAAAGCAGATCTGCACCGTAAAGACAACGTCTGGTCTAATGTGGTACAAAAACACAGAATTACAATTTCCAATGAATCTGTGCTGCACTTTTTAGTTTTTAGACAAATTTTTAAACATATTGTCAACTTAGTCAACGCCAAGCCGTAAACAAGTTTAGTTTCATATTTTGCAAGTGTGACTAATCGTTTAATCCGGCCGGTAATTACGGAGTTTATCGGTTAGATGGTTATGGTGTTCGCAGCTTCACAACCCAGCCAAATTAGGAAGCCTGAGTTTCGTCGATTCGGCCCGGGTACACACAGTGAGAGATGAATGACCCATGAAGCCGGCTACGTCCCAGTCACATGGTGAGTAATACTCAAGAGCTCTCCACGTTGCAATGATATGTTTAAGGAATATTCCCTGCAGGGATGACTTAGAGAAGTACTGTAGAGCCAGAGAAAAGAAAATGCTTGCACCCTACAACGTTGAGCTCAATCCGCAGTTTTTGTATTGAATCTCTCTCTCTCTCTCTCTCTCTCTCTCTCTCTCTCTCTCTCTCTCTCTCTCTCTCTCTCTCTCTCTCTCTCTCTGCCATCTCTACACACAGAAGACACACGCGGGTCATCTATACACAGAAGTTATTAAATCCAAACCTTAACCTTACAGCTGCTTGCAAATAAAACTTTATAAAAAGGTCGCTGACTAAGTTTATAGTTTTTGCAGCTTCCTACAGTGTAGTTAAAACAAGCTACACAATTTTTATCAGATTACAATTGCAATATAACTACCGCCAAATGGCATTTTCACAACAGCTATAGCTGCTTTATATTTTGTACAGAACGACGATTTAAATGTTCAAAACTTTTTTTTACAAAAAGTTTACTAAAAATTATAACTAATTATTATGCGGGTGCCTGCTGTTACCGTGTTATCTTTATAGCCTCTAAAAATCAGAAGTTTCCAATTCAAGGACTGAACTTTTGTTTCCCATATTCAGATTGCGTTGTAGTGGTCTCAATTCTCTTAAAACTTACACTATACAGTTTCACAATTTTTTTCTTTCGGAATGCGCTCACTTGGCTAATGTGAACAAACCGAAATTATCCACAAGGATAAATAGAATTCAATAGTTGGCATACGATTTAATTATAAATATAGGAGATGCAGGTGAGGTTATAAATTAATATAATTAGATTAATGCAATTGATTAACAACATATTATTATTTTATTAGAACTTATGGAGAGCTGAGTGAGAAATGCTTAACATGTCTGACCGGCAATAAGAACGTCCGTGGTTCAATTCTAAACCTGGTCTTAAACTTTAGCCAATATTTTTAGACAGTAATAACTAACACGAGTATGTATTATTTTCTATATTGACAGTGTTTTGAAAAAAGTTATTTTTCATCATATAATACCCACCATACTGAGCGGAATAACAATGAAAGCCCCACCACCACCAGCTTCAGTGATGATCGCCAAAAATTTTGGATTGACGACGCAAAAAGGAGAATCCCATGAACTCTTCGTAATCCGAATTCCATCATAGCTGTCCTGCCGCTTTGCAGGCTGTCCGAACACGTGACGGAATTTACTGTCCCTGACTACTCTAAAGGACATCTGAAATGTACCACAAAATAAAAGTTTTATATGGCTGTTACATGTACCAAGAGCTTTGACAAAGCCTAAATGATGTTTAGAGTTTTGGAATTTTTAATAACAATAACAGTATCAGTGCCATAGTGTTTGATAACCCACTAAATAACAAATTTTATAACAGTCTTATTAAAAAAATCAAGAAGCTCTGCCAGTATGCAATGGAAACGTTGACTGTTAAATAAAAATGTTATAAAATCTGTTATATTGTGTCCTGTTACAAAACTAATCATTTATATTAGTCTTGATCAAATTTCTTTTGTTAAACTTCTGCTTGCTCACTTTCTGCTGATAACATTAGTGTTGTGAAAGAGAAAGCAGGGTGAAAGCGTTATAAAGGCTTTTTATTAGACAAAAGAAAGGTTAATTGGATTAAAGTGGAATGGGTTCATTTAAAAACGCTGACGAGTTGACATTGGCTCATATCGAACTCATATAGGTTATAAACGTGTTTTGTGTTACTCACCTTCAACTTGTTACAACTGTAAGTTACTATCTCTAAAATCGACCAAAATTGGTTAACGAAAGTAACAAAATCAGATGCAGATGCTTTTGAAGCGCAGAAATAAAAAATTGAGTCGACTGTAGTGCGAAACAAAGTAAAGTATATTGATCAATTTACACTAGCACCAAAACTTCAGATAAGTTATTTGTCATCGTATTCCCCCTACGTGAACACGGATACAGAGTGAAATCCGAATCACGTCGACTCGCAAATCCGGATACGCATAATCACAAGTAGGCACCCGGCGCAATAAGTAGCCTTATAAATAATTTTAGCAGTGCTAATCGTAATTGAGAGACACTTTCACAGAGAGATACCAGACAAAGAGCGTAGGCACGTTAAATTCGTTAAAATGCCACAAAAGAAGTGTAAATTGGGGTTCACTTTCTCAGAGGAAGCAACAGCTGGTGACTAGTAGTTCAGTGAGCTGACGCACAGAGAAAGAAGCGCCAGTGAAGAGCTAAAGAGAGAACACTGGCCCAGAGCTTACTGCGTACTGGTAATAGAAAGCAGCGTCTCGCAAACAAGTGAAAAGTGCCGAGGAGAAAAATGTTCAGCAAGCAATAATAAAAACTAGATTTTTATTATTTATTTTTCTATAGTAAGCGGACTTCATATATGAGTAGTTATTGAGTACATCATTTTTTTCATTACGTTGACATAAGAATTTCTCTTACATTGCAGAGAGCGAAAATTTTGCAATTGTGAAAGTTCTTAGGATCATAAAGACTCAATTTTTCTAATTTTTTGTTAAATTTATATACGTGACCAAGGACACTTAATTGTCTCGCCACTTAATAAATAAGTTGTGGTGATAGGTGAAGTATTAGTAGTTCGTAACGATCCCAATGGGTTTCGTATAATTATGTGTGCCTCTGTTTCGCATTTTCAGAATTTACCAATTTTCAGAAATTTTGCATTTTTCGTAATATCACATTGACGTGTTTTTGCGCATGCGCTATTCGTGACAATTGACTTTGTATTTGGTCACAATGATAGGCAGCAAATATCCAAGTGTAAGCGTAATTAAGATTTCAGCCACGTCTCGCCTAAACAGCATATTCGGCTTAGTAACCTAGTGCAGGGAAACATATATATATATATATATATATAGATATATATATGCTCAATAATTTTCACGCATGTTGTAATCTACCTCATTTACTGAGCCTTTTCATGTTTAGGTTGTTTGTGCAGTTCAACGTCTTTAAAAGTATCCATGTGTGGTGGGGTAATTTCTAAGTCGGGCACGTGAAAGTTATGCAAAAATTACTTTACCAAGCAAAAACATTATGTGGAATGGTATAACTAAAACAACAGCATGCATAGCAGTTTTTTTCTTTACTTGCTTCAACGTCATCCTAATGTTTGTCTTGAACCAAATGCCGCCTTTTAGTAAAAAAGGTAAGTAACAACAACGTGTAAATAGCGAAATGAATAATCGAGTGGTCACTATATTTGTTTCATGCCCAATGTTAAGTAATCCCAAGGCTGATCTGTGAATGGATGGGTGAAAACCGGGTTCAGTAACGGATTCTGTGCAGTTTCACTTACCATCTTGATTCTGGTTGTTTCCTTCGTTGAGGAAGGAAGATAATATTTCATGAATATAGACGACACACCTCTGCCAGTTTTATTTCTCATCTTAGATGATTAACGTTGATAATGAGTAACAGTCCTGTCATAAATTTCATTATTAGTTAAAGTCTTTCTTTTAATTGACTCTTATGGTTTCATTTACAAATATTTGTGACGTTCGTTTCAGGGAATTTAAACGACATGAACAACTTTATATTTGTTTTGCTCATTTTTATCGTGGTAGTTAATTTACAATGTAGTAGTTTTGTTGTTTAAACTGACTATAGCTGCAGAAACAAAAGAAATTACTGATAGTTAACGCAAGTTTTATAAAAACATTTTTCAGTTTTATTGAGGTTTATTTCTTGATATACAATTATAAGTTTTTGTTTCTACTCATATACTTTTTCACAGGACCTACAAAATGGACACAACTTCGACGGCTTGAAGAACATTTATCTGAATTCATCAATTGCAACCACAGTAACATGCATTCTGGGAAACAGCAAATTACCAAGTGTAAGAATCTTGCTGCGACGCCTAACAGCAATGTTGAGTTCCTTATGACAGACATTGGAGAAGAAAACGAGCAAAGATTATCTCTCATTCATAATTACTGCAACCTATCAGAGAATACTAAAGAGTGGAAAAGGGATTCCCACAAAGGTTCCAATTCCCACTACTGGAGCTTATTTTTTGACTACCGACACAAGCTTGCCTACTGCATGATACCAAAATCAGCATCCAGCAATTGGAGGCGGGTCCTTCTGGCATTAATAATGGCTGAAGAAACGCAAGAAAACAGGACAGTAGCAGACATTTTGTCAGGCCTAAACTATGCTGAAATACATAAAGCTGATATGAAAGGAATATTACCATCGTATGCGCGTGCACTGCGGCAGAGACGGCATTCGAAACGAGAAAGACCCAGTTTGAATGGATTTTTTAACTTCACATTCGTCCGCCATCCATTCGAGCGACTTGTTTCAGCGTATCGAAACAAATTGGCACCAAACGCTGCCGGAAAAACACCGTACTTTAAATTTCAAGCCAAACGAATGAGCCCAAACAACAATAGCACCAACTTGACATTCAATGAATTTATAAAGTATATTATTAATAATAACCATATGTCTGATAAATTTGATCGCCACTGGGGAAAGTATGTCAACATCTGCAACCCCTGTGTCACGAAATTTCAATTTATAGGAAAATATGATAACATAGAGAAAGAGTCCGAATATCTTTTGCGTAAACTGGGATTGCATAAACTTTCTTTTCCTGGTGGAGAACATGGCCACTCAAAACCTGACAATTTGATGCGTGAGTACTATTCAGACATTGACGACAACACTGTGAAAAAACTTTATGATGTATACCAAGATGATTTCCTCGTGTATAATTTTACCTATTACCACCCGGGAAAAACTTAAAGGTATCTGCAGTCAACGTTCAGACAATGCAATCAGATTGAGAATGATTCAGTATTAGTAACAAAACTCCTTTTATGAGCAACAATTTATATCAGTTCTACTGATAGATAGCTACCAGTCGTATTTTTGCCTTTTCGCGAAGCGCTTGTAGATTGTAAAAGAGGTCGAATCAGTTTCAGACATATTAACGAAGTGTACAATTTAACATTAATTTTAAACTTAAATGCGTTCATTGAGCATCATAACACGTGCTTTACATTATTAATTATTAGTTGTAGCCTGAATAATTTATTAAATAATACATTACAGTTCAATATCCGGCTACAAGACACTATTTTTACACCGACAAAGTACAATCCCATCAGCTAACATAAGTAAACAAGTTCGACTCGAACTATATTGGTCGAGGGACTCACAAACTCAAGACTGTGGATCACAAATCTGGATTCTAGATCCGTCAGTAGATGCGAAATTTGTTTTAGTATATTCGTTGGAAGATATAGGTTTCCTGGTTTTTTAGAAAGTGACGTGAATGCTGCCATCGAGAATTCTGGATGGTAAATCGAAAATCCAATTTCATCAATTGATGCAGAATTTATTCTGGTACGTTCCTATAAAGTTTCATGACTTTCCATTGCAAATGGTACGCATTGTGGAGCCGAAGACTTTTTCGAAAATAGCAGATCGAAAATCTGACTCAGAATTCAGTCTAGTGTGTTCCTATCAAGTTTCATAATAATTCATTCTGGTTTGGTGAATCTTAAGCTTTGTTCGAAAATGATGTTATTGCCGCCATCGTGAATTCAAGATGGTAGATCAAAATCCGACTCTAGTGAAGTAGTAAAGTAAGTAAGTTTATTAAAACAAACACATCACAGTTAAAAAACTGAATTACTATGTTTACACAAATATTAAAAAGAATAAAAATTAAAAGGCCACAATAATTTGATAAACAATATCAGTTTTGCACGCATCTTATATAAAAATGCATGTTTAAAATAAAACAATCACGTACCAAGAACAAAACGCGAGTTATGTACGTCAACCATTAAAAAATCTAATTAAATTTACTTAATACTTACTACAAAATACAATCTACTTAAACTTACTTGATTTATTTACTTTACTTACCAACAACAAAAACATGAATATCCAGTAAAGTAGCGATTTGGGTCGAATGACTTGACCAAAAATTGAAGCCAGACCTTCCGATGCAAGGTCACACGTGCTACATATAGCTTGCGGTTTTGCGGTTTTTATTTTCACTTCTAACCCGTTCAGTTTTTCGTTTAATAGGAACTATAGCACTCTATAGTTCATTGCAATATTGCTCAGTAAAAAAACAGTTTAATTGACCGGCAGTTAAGCTGCCCTGTTGTAACCAAAAAAGAAGGATTATTATCGCTCTCTGAGCATGTGGATGTGAAGAAATATATTTGAAAAATCAATTATTGACTAATTACACTGCTTGAATTTCAGTTTTATCTTGAGAACCACTTCCTTACAAAAGCTGAGCGAAAATTAAACCGGCATTATAAAGATTATACCCGGTTACGCCTATAGTTATAGATTCATAATTAATAAACAAAATAAATTCGGGGTTCGGAGATCGGATGTTACATATTGCTTCTGTCTATAGTAACTTCTTCCATTCAAAACTAAATATCTTGGAGTGGTACTATTGTCTAAGCTGAAACTTATGTTTTAAAAATTAAATAGTTGAGCTCGGATCTACCTGTCGTTCCCGTCTCACAAACGGGCGTCGTACGCAGTTACAGCTGGGTTCATCACAGTGTCGTAGGTTACAACTATTACTTATTCGGTGTTTAATAGTCACAGTCACATCTGTGGAAGGATAAGCCCTTGCTGAAGCAACATCTACTCCAACTCTCCCCAACAACGTTAGTCATACGAAAATGTGCATATGAGCAATCAATTTCTATAAAACATCTTCTGACGTTTTAGTTTCGTCGTGCAGCTTTTATTAAACATCTTGCGGCGTGTTAGTTGCAACGTGTAAATTATTTGCCGCTTTGCTATTAAGTTGCTACGAAAGCCAAGTTACGCAGTGCTCTAAGTCAAGGCTTGGAAGTGGTGCTGACAATAGTAGTGTCTAATTTTTTACTAGATTACTACTGTGTTTACCTGTCTTAAGGGCAGTTTTCTTTTATTCTTGAAGTCTGCCTGCCCAATGTCTACAATAGACGTAATGGGCATATGATGGTGATGGTCAAGGCTGAAAATAGTGTCATCTATCATAAAAAAATCACACTACACATTTGTTTGAAATTATCAACAATCGGACCAGAATTTTATTCTTGTCCATTAAAATTCCAAAGACAATTTTGTCAATGCTTAGCTGGATTTTTAAATGCTTGTAAAAATTGAAAAAGGGCAAAAATGATGGCACGATGAGAGTTGACAAGTCACTCTTATTTCCTGAAGGTGTCTGTTAGTGTGCAGCGGAAACGACGATTTTGTTAATAAAAATGTAGTAAATTTATTAAACCGGGTTATTTATGAAGCGTACATTGTTCTTGTAATAAATAACTTAAAAAGTTTATCACTTTTTAAAAAGTTTTTCGAAGTAGGAGCTCCGGAGCCTCAGAAGAATTTACGCTGATAGTCGCATCCACTGTACGTATTACCTCTCTATTCTCCCGCTCTGGAGTTAGGAAAGTCCTACCAACTAAATATTTCCTATGATCGCGAAGAATTGTCTTGCCTGCAGTTAGTGACACGTCGCTGAAGTATTTGCAGGAATGAACATATTGTCAGCAAAAAATAGTGATTGCTGTTAATTTGTTTCTAGCGACCCCGCCAGCTTAATGTGCGCATCTGACTACTCAGCTAGATTCCAGTCCAGCCGCAACTATCTAATTGTACTTGCCGAACTGCGTGTGATACTCGTTTGCTAGCTTCAACAATAAAAGCCGCAATAACAGGTTTTCAGAGCCATCCAGTGGCAGAAATTTAAATCAAGCATGTAAGCTTGTTAAAACCAAGCCCGTTTATGAATGACACTTTGCCGGCCCGAGACATTTACGTGAAAGCCGTCTCAGCCATCAAAAGTATTACATGTATCAGGCTTATAGAGTTGCAGAAGTATGACATAACTGATGAACCATTAGACAAAAGCAAAACAAACGTAAAATGTCAGTTTAATACTATTGTAACAAGCTAACAATTGTTAACAAAGTTATCGTCGTCGTTCTGGTCGTCGCTGTCATCATTAACGGTAATGTCTGTGGCATCTATTCTGCCTTGTTTGTTAATTTAAAACAAATTTAGGGGACAAATTTATACACATTTGCAAAATCAACGTCGATTTCAGAGGTTGAAGCCTTTATGTAGAGCGAAACAGCAATTATAAAATAATGGATTGCTTGTAGAACTACAGCTTTTACCTATTATAGTAGTGTGCAGTTGTTCTGTCATTAAGTAAACGCAGAATTTAGTTTATTTATTTATGCAAAATCACTTATGTGTTAAAAATACTCACAATAATAATATCATCGCTTGTATGTATAGCTTGTAACCGTCCTATGCTAGTAACTAACTCTCACCCACATCGTTGCACACATATCATGCATTATTTCTCAACAGCAAAGTTTAGAGTAAAAGGATAATTATAGTAGGACGAGAACAGCTGAGTGATTATTACGAGCGAAGCGAGCGAATTAAAACAACGCTGAGCCAGACTAATAAATGGGTGAGTGAATTAGGAACTAAGAAAAATGCCTTTTGGGAAATTTCATGCGTCACAGTCCTGCTATTTATATCGTCAGTTATCTGCGGTGTAGTTTTCGTCTTACTATACATTACCCTTGATAGTGTTATACATTCCGGTCCTGTAACAACAATCAGCGTAATAAAGAGACCTTGCCATTGAATGATGGCTACGGCTGCTCACAGCGTGCTAAACCATATAAACGATATAAATTCAGAAATATCTAACATTATTTAATATTGAAAATAATAAAATGTCTGCCGTTTTTACATAGAAGCAGAATTACAAACAACGTCAGGATTTCTGACAATTACTCTATACGTTAAATAGCCTATATTAATAGTTAATTAGTTCTCTTCCAAATTCATTCTACGTTGCACAACTTATAATGTGACATAATAGTACTGGTGATTCTACATCAAACAGCCTGTTATACGTACATCGTAAAGAAAGTAAATGGTGTTTCCCATGTTCACAATTATCCTATACACTGAAGAACCTATTATGTACAACATAACGTTTCACATGCAAGCATTAGACGAAGTATAGATGATTTGCATTATACAGCTGTATATATATATATATATATATATATATATATATACATATATATACATATATATATATACATATATATATTTGTTCAACACATAAGCAACATTTAAAGATCATTAAATAGCATATAAATATTAGGTTTAACGAGTTATGTAACAACTTTTAAGCAACTCATAAAATAGCCCTAATTCTATGAATTATTTTATGTGGTACAACAAACGTTCCATTTTAATTTCCATGAACACAAAATTAAGAACTCCTTGTACCTGCGCACTGTGCAAGGCTATTAGAATCATTAGAACTAAGACGCGTAAAAAGTTCCTCTATCCAAATTCTTTATCCATTTTTGATCTGACGGCAGCGACAGGACCCCGCCGAATTTTCAAGTCAAAGTCAAAGTTAGGTATGTCATGGCAATGTCATACAGCAAAAAATGGTGTAGCCAACGCCATTATGTCATGCCTTTGTTATAATCATTTTTGAAATTATTCTGTGGAAATTGCCTCTTCATATAAATAGACGCGTGATACACTGATTAATATTCTTAGTTCATTCATAGTCCAATTGTAAATTCTGCTAATGTAATATTTTATGTCACTTAGTGCAGTAGTTCAACACCCTGTCGTTTTAACACGTGCTCATACTGTATTCGTAACTAGGAACTGCAGGAATAAATTTTAATGTTTTTTCAACGGATACGAAATACGAAGTCCGAAGAGCGTTTCTAAGTAATTTTGTTAGTTTTCGGTTTTTCCAGAAAACCTTTTACAGTGCGGTTATCTTTAGTCGCATGCGTGCATGTTGCCCAAGAGCTGAGTGACAGAATGAAAGAAATAAAACAGGTATAAGCCAAATAATAAAATGTGGTATAACGTTATTTACGTGACGTACAAATTTTAATATGCTAATTACGAAACACACCATTAGGGTGACGTTCACTGATTCATTTGTTTATGGATGTCAGAAAACTCTGCCGAGTCGGAAGAGAGTCTTTGAGACAAACGCTCATCAGCCTCTTCCAATAAATCATCTACTACGAGTGTGCTTGTGATTATAGCCGGCTCACATCGGCGAGTGCCAAGGTATGTTCCAGAAAAACCCGCGGCAAGGGTTACTTGATAGTTCTTAGAATCTGTCTGCGGGTTTGCGGGCTCTTCTACAGTATTTTGGCCTGATTTGGCTGACGGTGAACATTCCGCGTCCTTGAGATAGGCGTTATTAGAAATGCCTAAACTGTTTGGCCGATGAAGAGGATCTGCACTGCCATTCGCACCGGAATTTGAAAGCGCAGTAACCTGCCCAAAGACGTCGGCCTTCAGTTGGTCTTCTTCGTCCTGAAACGATACCCTTCTCTCAGTTCTCACTAAGCTGGGCAAACGAAGGAAGTTAGAGTCGTCTGCAACGTCTGATGAGGTAATATCTGAGGAGATTGTTTTACTATGTTGTATGTCATTAACCGGAGAAGCTTGACGATGCGTCTGAGTGTCTGACGAGGCAAGTTTCTGATAATGGTCCACAGAAGTAGGCGGCTCTTGCATCACTTGTCCAGGAAGACAGAACATCCTTTGATGTTCTGCGTTTCGTCTGATATCAGGAAGTTTTTCTGGCAAAGAAAACCCTTGTAAATAAGCTTTGTAATAATCAGTCAAACTTTCTTGACCTTCATTTTGATGCTTTATTTCACGAAAACTGTTCTCTCCTGTACCAATACCAGAAGTATTTTCACAGTGGGCCGAAACGGCTTCATCTTTTTTGCTTATACTGTTCTGCGATTTCAGTTTTTCTGTGTCTCGTGTAAGAAATTCATTGGTGACAACAGAAGGTTCTGGTCTTATACTAATTACCATATTACGCCGTCTTGAAAACAATTTTGCCACTTCTTTGCGCACAACTTTATTCCTAAATACGTAGACTATGGGGTTAAGCATACACTCGCTGAGCGCTAACAGAGTAGCTATTATGTGGACGTACGCTGGCATGAAATCTATGTTAATGACGATGATTTCAATAATGACTACAATGAAATAAGGCAACCAGCAAAGAGAAAAGCTCGAGGTGACTATGAGACCAGTTTTGGCAGCCTTCCAATCATCTTTCCCCAATATGCCTTGATTAGACATATCTCTGGATGGTCTTCTTGGTCTTTCTTGTTCCTCTGAAAACAGCTGACTCTCAGAATGGACTAGACTGTTTCGTCTCGCTCTGGCTGACGTTAACTGAGCGGCACGGAATATCATGGCGTATACAAATATAATGGAACAGTACGGAATAACGAATGTTATTGTTATTACGAAAATAGAATAGAATACGGATGGCAATGTTTTGTCATGCCATGCAACAGTGCACAGAAATTTTTTATCGTGGTACTCGATCCTATTCCAGCCAAACACAGGCGGTATGGCGACGCAGAAAGACAATAGCCACACCAGCAAGATGAAATACCACGAGCGCTTTTTTGTCACGTATTTAGTGTACCGCAGTGGCTTCATAATAGCAGTGTATCTGTCAAAACTGACTAGAAGTATGGTCAAAAGACAGGCACTGAAAAGAAAAGTAACGATGACACCCTGAGTTTGACACCACCTATTACTGATATTCCTTCCGCTGGCAGATACTGTGACATTGGGCATAACCACCAAAGATATCAGCATGTTAACTATAACCAGATTAGATATAAACCGATTGGAAACGGTTCTAAGTATTTGGCGCTTGTAGAAAACGACAGCTACAACAAGATTACTAACCAAGCTGACAATAATTATGAAGAGCGTGAGAACTACGATTATATATATACCAACGCGACTGAATTGTCCATTAACATTAGTCTCTATCTCAAGCTGATCCTGCTCTGTACCATTTCTCCATAAATGGGCACCAATGTCAATATCTTGTTGATGGAACCCTGTATCATTGCTCCACACTGCGATGATGTCAATCTCCATTTCTTGCTGGTTGAGGTTTGTTCCATTACTCCACATAAAAACATCGTCCTCAGTCGAACTCATATTCACAATGTTAACGTAATTTAATTACTACGTTTTGTTGTAGTCAAAACACAAGAAATTACAGGT
The DNA here is from genome assembly GCA_030141605.1 of Tubiluchus corallicola. NCBI lineage: Eukaryota > Metazoa > Priapulida > Priapulimorpha > Priapulimorphida > Tubiluchidae > Tubiluchus > Tubiluchus corallicola. Next base: position 617,801 of record JAQGDQ010000079.1, read on the forward strand.
AAACCTCATTTGGTAACTCGAGCTATAACATCTGTGCACGGCCTTAGGTCAATCCCGAGTCTAAAAATATCGCGTTGTACATCATTTGTTATATGCTTCCTACATCCCCACTGGCAAAATTTAGGAAAGTATTAGTCGCCAAAAAGATAGCTAACACAATAGAAAATATGCTGCAAATAACCACATGAGCCGTGCACTCGGGCGAGGACAATTTTGATGCTATTTTTAGCACGACAACACTGCGCTTGAATGCACCAGTAAAACTATTGAATGTGGTGTATAATTTTATAGATTTTCAATGGATGCGATTTTCTTACATACTAATAATAACATAATGGGGATAATAGGGACATAGTCTAGGTAACACGCATCCGGTCGTAGTCGAGCTTGCTCTGCGCAATAAACTGAGGAAATATGAAGATAATGCCACAGTAGAAGGGGTACTCGAATAAACTAACGTGTGACAGTATACAGTAAACTATTGGGTAACCTTTGTGCAATAAATTGTTTAAAATAACACAAATCCTAGCCTACGGCGGTAGATCGCGCGAACTGAATCGTTCAAACCTTAGGCGAACGAATAACGAAAAAATTCACGCAGGTGAATGGCTTGTGTTACAACAAATTTAATATTGGTGCAAAACATTTAATCTCGTGTTGTTTTAAAATTATTTTAAACATTTGATGGGGGATTTTCAATTCATATCACTTTTTAAAATTGTCACGTTTCTTGATTGTTTAGGTTTGCTAAAGGATGAAAAAGCTTTGCTCAGTTAGCTACTGTTTAAAAATAACTTTTGTGTATTCTTGCCGTTCGTCTACTATGACACTAGACGCATACAACGATAGGGTCATTTGGGGAAACTGACCGCCTACAGCAAGAGTCCTATTGCTTGATAACTCTGACATAAAAGTTTCGTATCGGTTTTATAGGGGAATCATATAAAAGAGCAAAACACACAAATATTATAACAGACAACCTGCCTGTTTTGAGGCAGTACATAGAAGCCTGCATGTTACAATTATCACTTAGACTATACCAAATGTACTGTTAAGTCTAGCATGGATGGAACGTTTCTAGCATTTTTGTTAATTCTCACTGCGAGGATTTGTGATGATAAATAATTTAATGAAAGGCTTAAGTTATAAATGTGATACCCCTCTAGAAACGTTTTGAAAGTATTCTGTGTTTTAGGCGATTTACATTGGATTTTAAACATAAATTAATTTAATGTAGTCGAGAGGTTCTCCTAGCTGGTTTGTGCAGTAACCTTATCCTGACTTTAACAAATTTGAAAATGCCAAATTAAAGTTCTCCTGGAAATTTTCTAAGTCATATGATAACAGTTCAAGTAATCAGAACTTGTGAAAACTTCGGTTACAAGTTTGGATTTCATTACTGCTACTTTTATTCGTAAGTCGATACCTAGGTGTAGCAGAAATTTATTTATTTATTTATTTTTATATCACATGTGAAGTCCCCATAAATGAAGTTTTTCTTTGCACAGTTTGCAGTACATAGAAGTAAAAAATACAAAATAATCAACATAAAAAAAGAACATCCCAATTAATATTACATAAAAGCATAGTTGTAAAACTTGATTACAGGTATAAATAAAATAAAATACATTGTAACTAGCGATTATTTATAAGTAATTTACTCTTTTCTTTTTAAATATTTTAAATTCTGTAATTTTATTTAATTCAGTTTTTATTGCATATTAATTGTAATGTTTACTTGCCCTGACTATGAGAATTAGTACCAGAATTAGATTTTGCAGTAGGAATAATAAGTAAATTTGACTGTAGTGATTCGAGAGATCACATTACACTTAAAATTTATCTATTTATAGATGTAAGTTGGTTGTTTAGTGATTAATATTTTGTGGAGCACGCAAACATCAGCAAATATAGCTAATTCTTTAACATGCATAAGTTTTTGAAATTTATAATGATATGTTGTGACATTTTTGTCAGTTCAACATGACCCTAGCTAATAGCATTCTGCAAACTGCCAAGACAATTATGAATTTTGTTACTGAAAATTATTTATCTACCCAAATCTAATCTGCCAGAATCAAGTTATGCATGATTGATGGAAATAAATCAAAACATGACTTATAAATTGAATGCTCATTATTTTATTGTTTATACACACACGTTTACATAGGTTAAAAAGTTACACATTGCTATTGGTTTTATGCAAAAAAAAACAACATACTACCTAGTCTTAGTGACTTAGCCAATAAAAGGCCTTTAAATCTCTGTTTTAACTGAAAAATGGTAGAAGGTGTGTGTAAGGTCCCTTCCGTTTACATATAAATGATGACGGTATGACTTGCTTCACAGCATCACCAGCATAATGATGATTTAAATACAGAAATTCACAGAACTGTAGACTGGCAATTCCTTCACAGAAAGGTTTTTTGTCAGCGAAGGACACAGCTACAAATACAGTAAAGCAAAATACTGTCAGGCTCATGTAAATGAGCTATTGTTAATTTTTTATTACACTCACTGAAGAGACAGTGGCTGTGCTATAGCATTCCTCGCGTGAAGACATATTTGGGAGGATTTTTAACACCATAACTAATTCCTTGCTCTACTGCCCTCGCTTTACATAAATCCACCAAACTCTGAAACACAAAAACTGGCAATCATATAATACATGCTAAAAATGGCTGATTTTTTTACTTTCAATTGATTATTTAAAAGAGTAACCAATACCAACAATTATATATCTACTTAGTTCTGTGAGTCTTATTAAAAAAAGAGTTACTAATTTGTTGGGTGGCTCACAAAAATACTGAATTTAATGTTTAATAACTCCAAAGGTTTGAATAGAATTCACATGAAGTTTCAACACATTAATAGAAGACTGCAATCTATAACTGCTATAGGGTAGAAAGCTCAGATGTTAAATTTTTCTTACAATTCTAAAATTAAAGAAACATCATACGTGCCATGATCACTGGACAAAAATAACTTGCCAGTGACAAGACATTGATATTAAGTCCAATCTTTACTTAACACGTGGTTAATGTTTTTCATACACTTCTAGCATGCCCCAAGCCAGAAAACTGTAGTTTTATCTAGCATTCGAAGGCATGGCCAACTACATCTTCTCTCAATGAGGTAAACAGTCAGAATTAGTACGGCATACGAAACTATCCACAACAAATACTGACTTAGGAAGTGGCAAACATATCAGTATAGTTTAACTTCGAGCTCAAGCAAGCAAACTTGTTCAATGAGAGAAACATTTCTGGTGATATCGTGCCATGCTTTCTTAATTTCTCTTTTGCAGTAAATTTGTCTTCCTGACTGTCTGATTAAATGACTCCCATTTTATTGATCCAGAAAGTTCTTGTAATGCATTACGAACCGGCATGGAAAAACAAGGTGATACACGGTATTTTTAGCAGCTTACTACAAAAAGTAAGCCTAGGCACGTCTTACCTTGAATGTCCTAGGTTCGTGAATGGCTAATGAAGCTAATGTTGGTCTGTTTAATGCTATGTTCATCTGGAAAAAATAACAATAACCACACACTTGATTTGTTGACTAGTTGTTAATGAAATTTACAAATTTTGTTGTTAATTTCCTAAGGATCATTTCGGAATTCATTTACCTTTGTCAGATTAGAAATAAAGTGAGTGTATTCCATGCCATGCTCCATAGTAGCAGAATGAATTCGTAAAATATGTAGCTGAAAACAAAATATGCAGAATTACATTGATATTGCAATTCAGTTTATCATATCGTAATCATAACATTATTATCGTTATCATAAAAGGCATTTATCATATAGTCCAAAACAGCTTTAGATTTAGTGTCTAAAAAGTTAAGTGTGAAAGTGGATTTAATGAAGAATGGTAAACAATAGCGGCTAGCGTTAGCGTGTACAAATTTAGCAATTTTTCAATCGGAAATGAGAACAAGCACAATTAACAAAATCTGTCTGTCCCCATTTTTTCAATGCGTAGAGAGAGAATCCTACACAACATTAATTTTGTACAACAACTTGTCAACATTATATAGCAGATTTTTTCTATTACATCGATTTACTTATGTGCCTACGTATGTTTTTTCTGCCCAATCTGTACTAAATAGTAATTTTTATTCAAGTCATTTTCATGAATACCCCCATATAACAATGTTTTTATTTTGCAGCTGTTATTCTATTAGCACACACATGCTGGATGACTGATAAGTAACTGTATCCAACGGCATTATAACAAATGAATTCAACAGGGCTTTTAACAAGCAACAATCAATCTCCTTGTTAAATTTTCTATAAGAAATATTAACTGCATATATTTTAGTCAAATATATTTGTATTTTGTCTATTTTCTTTCAAATTTTTGTCTTTTAAAACAGTTTACTTAGTGCACGAATAAGTGCAGCAGTTCAAATTTAGCATGCGCCAGCAAGAATGACATTAACATGGCAGTATATCCTCAATCCTCGTAAAAACAAAAGAGTGAAAACTTTTTGTGATTTAGTGGTGAGATGCTTCTTAGACAATCAAATTATTTTCAACAGCATTGCAAAACATTCCAATTTTGTGTAAGCGGGCAATGCTAATTGCGTACATCGATTAAAAAATATACAAGGTTTCACTAATACGGAGATGTAAATTAGGCAAGCTTAGCTTACCGGCCACGGGGACGGGTGTACAAATGACTTCTGCCTGTCTTCGGGCAGATTTACCAGAACTCCCATGACAACCAGCATTAAAAGTGCACGTTAAACTACAGTGTAGTACAAGTACCTTGAAATCTGAGTTTAAATAAAATGTCATGATTATCATTGGTACTACCACATCAATCATCATATGTATATGACATCATGAAAAAATAACATTTTTTGTTAATTACTGTAAAGATTTTGCAACAAGGACAAAATTACCTCTCTCATGTCTTGATGCTTCCTTCGTCGGTGCTTTGTTGAAAATAAAAGACTCCTCTGGAGTGAGCGAATCGCAACACTGTAACAGTTTCGCCGCCTTCCAAAATCATACTAGAAATTTAAATGATTACAAAATATAACATAGTAATATTGTTATTAACACCTCCAAATATATTAAATATTTTACCTCCAAAAGAAAAATTAAATTGTGGTAGAAAGAAGACTATATTAATACCAGCCATGATGTAATATTTATAGTCAAACACCATGGTTAAAGCTGTAACTTTAAATTATTCTGACAATTCTTAGTCTTCCTTTTCTCCTACTGTTTCTCAGTATGTGCTAAAGCTCATTTTAGCTCAAGATGTGCTAAAACCTTGGCAGTAATTATCGACTCTAGTATCTGCACATCACTGCAGATATATTGAATAACCATGTCTTGACTGTCCCACTATACTTAATTTCTTAAAAACCTTTGCAAAATTAAAAAGTATCTTTCCATTCCTGTGACTGAGACGCCCATACATTCTTTTATAAACAGTCATTTAGAGTATTAGGAACTACGGTGTCCACCATGTGGTAAAGAAGAAGACACGACAGTGCATCTACTCAAATGTACAGTGATAAAAATGTGTTACCAGCCAGAGAAGTACATTTTCAACATCTTATTAATTCAGAAGATATACTAATTTAGGAAGCAAAGGAAGCAAGAAAGAGAAGAGGTGTCGATTAGAGGCACCAACAGCAAATTACATGGGTGGGAGCAGCACTTATGAAAAGGGCACATTTCGTTTACCCATATTTCTGTGGCCACGCTAATGACCACATGACTTATATATAAGACAGGGTATATCTAAGGCACCCCAAATGCCTTCTGCCTCTCGCATATACCTTTCAAAATGAATAAAAAACAATAGATGCACATAATTAATGCTACAACTGATATGTGTGCACTTGTACATTGTTGTCATGGTGATACGCAATAATAGTTTTTGCCCGACACAAACCTGATTTCCAGGAGTCGACCCCTCCCTGTTTATTCACTACTAAATACACATGACCGTTTACATGCTTCCGTAAACTCTTCGGGGTAATCACGGATAACCACACATTTTTCATCAAAAAGGTAAAGTTCTGCTCCTGCACTGCCCTCCCCCTTGGGAAACGGCAAGGTGCCCCTGGTGTCGAGCCGGAAATTTAGCCAAAATAATAATCGTTATAAATAGTTTGTAAGTGTTAAAGCTGATTACGTTACTTGTCTTGCACTGTGACATTTATTTGTGCCTACCTAACCAGATAAAGAGGGCACTTCGGAAACAAACGAAACAACATTAAATATAAACTACCATAGGCCTAAATAAAAATATTGGACAATACAGGGAATATAGGCTTAGGCAAGCAAAACGAACGATCTACCTTGGTATGCTGAAAAACGCGAGCACGCTTCCACCACTTATCTGGAGGTGGTATATACGAACTTCCTGGACGTTTGATATTATGCCTCACTCGCATCTGGCGTAACAAAGTCAAAAAGACCATCGTATACTCAACGTGTAACAACCTTTAAGCATAACTTAAATGTAACTATAATAGATCATTACTAGAAAAATTTTATAGTTTAATTCAGTTTATAGTTTAGATAAGTTGATAAAAGAACAGAGGACAGCGCCATTTTAAAAAAATAACCTTTGGTTGCCAGCCGAAACAGCCAGCGTTTGAAAACAAATTTACAGACTGAGACTGGAAATCAAGGGAGTTAAAGTAAATGAAAAAAAAATTACATCTTGTTAAAAGTGAATCAGGCTAAAATGTTGATAAATATTTTTTTGGTGCAAGGTCTTGAATTCTGCAACGGATAAGTTATTAGTGTTATGCGTCTGGAATTTGAATTGAGTGCTATATTTTCAGTAAATGCCCCAATAAAGAAGCCATTTTCCAACACTTTGATGGGCTGTCATCGCGTCAAGTCGTGCTGTTTTTGTTATTATTATTGGGAATCATTTAAATTAAAATAATGTGATTCGCCACAAGTAAAGTAGCGCTAGCTACGACCATCATATCTTTATAATTGGAGCGTTGAAGAAGTGTTGTTTCGGATATTTGTACTTGATTGAATTGCTTGAATATACACGTATTTGATCATGTACTTGGCCATTTCGCTTAAGCAAGCACTTGTCAGATTCGATTTACTCTTCTTATGAGATCATGCATTATTGTTGATTCGTAGTGGGTTGCACTTAGCGTGTTTTATCGTTTAGTGAACGTGCCCATGGCTAATTTATTTGGAAAGACGATGTCACGCTATTTCCGAATTTGTAATTTTTGGTTAGACGGTGTCTTACTCTTAGTCTTCATAACGTTATGGAATGGTATGTTTGTATTACTTTTATGGTGTTACTTAACTTGTATTCTTTAAATTTCAGGTCATTTTGAGAGTGATTGAATTTCGTAATTCAATTTTCGACTTCAAGTGCAACTTTTTGCTGGACTTACCTAATTAGTGTTCGTGTGGATTACCGGGTACTTCAATCTAGACCTAAATAATAATATAATAAGTAGCAGCTTCCATTATGCAAAGTCTTAGCATATTTAGGCTCTATGTATGAATCTTTATCTGTAACCCATTATAACTTTTCTGTAGCATGATATAAAATGACTGGGTATAATGCACATACACTGGCAAAGATTTGGTTACTGTTGATTAAGTTTTCACAAGTTTATCTTATGTTTTAGGTGCAGCTGCTAAAGATGCTGATGTATCATTAGGAGACTTTGACTCTGGCTTCTTTCTTAAGCCTTTGTCTGACTACAGGGATAATAAAGTCACACAGTTGGATCGGTTTTTTCTCACAGACCACAATTCTCCTACACTAGTACGAAGTACTTTTGGTCCATTTGTAGCACACACTTCGGTGCCAAACAGCTTGTTTATCAAAGATTCCACTTTTTCGCAAGACAGTAGATCTCCCATAAGGAAAGTTAACATTGCCGCCAGCTTACTATCACATCAGATTACAAAGAAAAATCCATCAGTAAAAGTGTTATTTCAAGTGGAAAATGTTAATAATGATGCTGAGGCTGAATTAATTTGTATTACTGTTCATGTTCGGTATGCCAATGAAGTCGTCAGTGGAACTTGCAATCCTCTTGGAAAGGAAAACGCCTGTGTGGTAGATATCACTTTATTACCACACTGGTGGCGCATTGTTGACGATACTTTTCATTCAGATAGTGTGGCTGTTGACTATAGTGTAAATGCTCAGCAAGGTAGCATATGCTTCATTGAAGAAAAATCTTCTTCAGAAACATTTCTTTCTAATGTGCCTATGTTGAGCTCAAAATTACGTTACGAAGATGTTAAAGAAGACAATGGATTAGTGGTCATGAATGTACCAAAGGATACATTGTACCCTGGCAGCAAGTTCTATGTTCCTGTATATCTGAGTGAAAAAGCTGCTAATTTGTCTGTGTACGCTGTCGTTATAAGGTCAGTATTGCATTTATATACAGGCTATGCATTCACGATGATGACCTAAGCCTACAGAGTAGGGGCAAAATGTTTTTAGCAAAGTTTCATAAAAACTAATAATTTTGGAACAAATGTATATATATATATATATATATGTTTTGGATTTAATGTAAATGACATAACTGCTGCATTGTACTATAGAACCATTAATATGGTCAGGCCTATTTAAAAAAATGTAGAAGAGCTTGTGCGGGACTTCACTATTATAGGTCTGCTTTTTGAGCAGTAGGATATAGGAAAAATTACAGAGGACAAATTAAAAAATGTGGCCTTTCTAGAATAGGTGTGGGCTTCTGACAAATCTCTGAATTTTTAGATAATCTATACTGTGCCACAACTACAGCCAAAAAACTGGTAGCTGTTTTGCTAAGTAGTTACAGATATCATAATGACGTAAAGTTTGATTCAATTTGGAATATGTGAATTGCACTGCCTAAATAGATAATAAATAGCAACCACAAATATGTAAAGTTTAGATATTTGAAATTCACACCAAGATTATTTTAATGTTCTGATTTATAACATTCTGTTTGTTTCTACTAACTATAGAATCACAATGTTCTAAATTTTCAGAGCTCGTACACGGAATGGCCTGCGAGTCGCTTCTGCACACGCCACCCATCCTGATGACTGGAAGGTTAGCGTAGATCAGAACAGCAAAAGAACATCTGCCTCTGTAACAGCATTTACCAGGATTAAAACTGAATACATTGATAAAAAGCCTTCCGTCTTAAATGGGTGCGTATGATGTTTATTGCAGGTTTTTTAACTGTTAATAGTATGATACTTAGTGCACGATTTTCAACAATAGTTAATTTTTGCAGGAACCAGAAATGTGCAGTTGATTTACGTCCCAATTATATATTTGGTGGTTAATGGTACATAATCTGTAGAAATATTTGGTTCTAGCGCATTTAATTGAGCTGAATTTTGAAAAGAGTGAGAACTCGCTGACAAAGTGAATTAAGTGAAATAATGAATGAAATTATTTTTTAAATAAAATAGCTGCTTAAAACATAAACTATTAAGTGATTATTCTATGACTTAGAAAAATTGGGCATAGAGCAGTGGTTCCCAACCGGGGGTACGCAACAGCAATGCCAGGGGTACGCAGAAGGTGTGTCAGATCGACACATTTTTTTCTTTCTGTAGCCGGTGAAAAGTGTAAAATACACCAAGTTGCAGCATCGTGATATTCTTTCTACGTCACACAATATATTTCACAAACAATATAATTCCTGCGCAGTGTGCTAGAAAATACTTTTACCCGCCCACGAAAAGCTTATATTTTGTCGCTTTGTTTGTGCTGTACATTTGTTGAAAAATATCAGATGGGGGTACGCTGAAGATCGCCACATTTAGAAAGGGGTACTTGGCAAGGAAAAGGTTGGGAACCTCTGGCATAGAGGGATACTAATGAAAGAATATATTTTTACATTTTATCAATATTATTTGTAATTTCAATTGGATGTAGGTCCAAGGCACAGGTGAAAGGTGTATATGTGAATGTAACAGCACAAAAAATCTGGTTGATATATTTACGAAAATTATACCAGGTCAATTTTGCTTTGTCCGCTTTTAAAAGATTTGTTCATGAGCTTAGTGTTGATGATGGGTGGTTTTTGCGGAATTATCATTCATGACTCTCATATATTTGGATACCCATTTCTGCATTTACTATGTAACATTTCTGTAGTTATGACATGTGTGCTACAGCTGCATCATACTGGCAGCTTATAATGACTCGTACAGAGAAAATTACTTGTCGGCATGGCAATAGAGCACTGGGCTCTATTTCATGCTAGTTAAACATGTGTTTTTTCTTTAATTCCCGGCTGTCTAGTTAGAAAAATGCCAGTATGGGGAATGGTGCAAAAATGTGCTTCACACTCACGAACAGTACTGGTTTCCTGAACAAAAGAGAAAAATTCAAACTATTTAGGATTAAAGCAAAACCATGTGTATAAGAGGCTCGAGAAAACTTCTCTTCTAATAACTGGACTAGTTTATTAGTTATGTGGATGCAGTTCATTGCCCCTATAGGTTAGTGCTGGCACAAAAAAACTTTTTTTGCTCAAATATATACATAATATGTTATTTACTGTTCTAGTCTATAAAATGTGCAAGCCCCGCGTACATTGAATGAAAAACGAGCATATTACATAACCCAATTCTGGGTTCTTTACACATTAGGTTACCAAAGTTAAAGCCACGGATTGTAGCTATAAAATGGAGTTAAAGGCTATGATTGTTGCGCTTAACTATCAGTACTGTGGGCATCAAAGTTCAATTCTGAATCTCAACGATTTCGACTTGCAAGTGTTCTGTTTCAGAGGACATTCGTTTATCTTCAGTGCTAAAAAGGAAATTTTTCAGGAAATTAAGTCACTCAATAATCTGTTACTGAGCTAAGTAATTGGTACTTGACATTTTTCAACTAGTGATTGGCATCACTGCTTATGCCCAGACTGGCTCTACATATGGACAGCTGGACTGTCAAAGAGACCAAATATGATATAAAGTAAAGCTTTAAAGTTCTTTAGAACAAGAGCAACATCCATTTCAAGTTGCCGACTGCTAGTGTACAGCAGAAACGTCCGATTTCTCTAATAAAAATGTAATGTAATATAAAGTAATCCAAAATTATTTTTATAGCATTAATGTTCAGAATGGAGACTATTAGAATACTGTTGATTAGTTACAAGCAGAAGTACTTTAACAATCCATTCGCAACTCCCTCGCGTGAATCCACTAAATGATAGGGTTTTCGTCCATTACATCTATTTTTACACCATACTCTCACGAGCCCTAGCCTAATATGTACTGTGGAACCTTTGGAAGCATAAAGTTTTTATTTGTGTCCTTGAAAGAGCTTTATCTTGCGCATGTGTATTTTCTCCTACATGTTCAAGCCTTTTAGGTTGTATTAATGGCCATTTTTATGGTACTTTTTACATCTTGGCGGATAATGGTGATGAAAAAATGGAAAATGTGTTACTCGTTAGCCATGGCCTTGCTGTAAAGGTTGAAAGCAGTCCTCTGCTGGCAATATAAGAAGATTTTAATTTGATGGTTAGTATTTATTTGTAGGGCTTGCTTTTACATGATTCTTAAATCAAGAATGTTTATTGATGATTAACATTATAATTGTGCAAATAATCCCAAGAGTAACAAATGGTATAAGTAAAACACATATAACAAACTATCGGACCATATCAGTAATGTTTAAAACACTAGTGGATAATCACGTATCTTAAACATTTCTCGTTGTGGATTTTCGAATGTGTTTATCTAGCGGAGTGTGTCGGTGTTTAACTCTGCACACTGAAATATTCATGCTTTCGTTAAGTTTCTTTTAGATTTTTGTGATGGTTTCCATTCAACTTTGCTGATCATTAGAAACTTGTAGAAAGTTCACATTCACAATCAAATATCTAGTTTAACCTATGGCAAAAAAGAACGATTAAAAATTAAGCATTGTGGCCTTGTGGGTGTTTCAAAATACCAGCATTCTGTCTCACCAGCCACCCAGCCACTTAGTTACTATAGGCTTCAGTGCATGATAGCCAGATTTTAGCTGCATAAATAACTTAGTTTTTTTGCAAATATATATATATATATATATGCACATTACACATTCATTGCTGCTTTAAAACTTTCATCATGCATAGTATTCACTCCCTGTACTGTCAAACATCAGAAGGATACCACTTTACCATTGCACTAAGTATTTTTTTCTAGGTGATGCTAAACTTATAACTCTGTTAATGTACTTGTTGCAAATGTCCATATATCATATATAAGATACATGCATTCTGTGGTAGATGTTATATTTTTCAAGAATTGTGGTTTGGCCATGACCACCTTTAGTCTTGACACTTGTTTTCAGATATTTTAACTGACATTCTTAAAACTCACACAAGTTACAACCAATTTCTGAGACATTTACCAAAATCAATTTACCATGAACTTCTTTCACTGTTTGTAGTTACCTAGCTATTAGTCTTTCTTCCTCATAACCCATTAACCATGTTTCTAAGCTATTTTGCTGAATCTTCTGTTGTAACAAATTTATGGTAAGGCTAATAAACAGATTCTCTTGAATTATGTAAAAGGTTTAGGTCTTATTCTGGTGGTAAATATTTTGGCTGCATTTATGAGTGAGAAGCACACTTTGAAATGGAATTTAGATCTATGAATTTATTGCTCCTGGCATCAATTTGTTATTAATTTTAAACTGCATCTTTGAGATGGTCTATGTCATTATAGGCACTAATGCAATAATTTCTAAATTAATACCATTGGTTGTGTGTTGTGCAATTTTGCTATCTACATGATATACGATCACATACAGGTCTACTTTTATAAATAAGTTGTTACGAAAGACATCTTCATTATATAAGAGGAAGCTATCACATCAGTTCTTTTAGGGAATCACAGATGCCATTGTTAAAGGTAAAGTAGTTACTTAATAAATGACAAATAATAAAGATTTCCAAAATCTCATTTTGCATTTCATAAATTTATACTTGTATATTTTTCTTATTACCCATATGCAGCACTTGTATTTTTTTGTATACATGTCTAAAATATACATAGGGGTGATGGTGCTTTGTCAGTTATTGATAGACCATAGAAGAAACACAAATAAATAATTAAATAGAATACTTGTCTTTCCTTGCTTGTAATGCGCTAATTTGTGATAAAATTTTGTATTGATTTGCTATCATGTACTAGCTGTTCTTGTAGACAATGACTGATTAATCTGTCAATAGATTAACTTATTAATTAGCTGTCTGACTGGTTGGTTGGATTTTTGTTGGTTAGTTAGTTGGTTGATTAATTAATTGATCCAGGTTACAGTGTTGTTCTTCTATTTCAGCAGACTTGAACGCCATTATAAAAAAGTGAAATTCTTTCGTAAAACAACTATGCATGACTTCTACAAGTATTATTTTCTTTGCAGGATTAAGCACATACTAACTTGGGTATTTGAAGTGGACACATCAGCTGATGTAGAAAGCACTCTGAAGATACTATGGAGCATGCAGTTTATCCTAGACAGCAGGATGACCGCTGTTGAAGTGAAAAAGACGAACGAGGTTACAAAGCTAAAACTGCATTCTGACGAAATAGAAAGTTTGGTACCACTCACAAAGGTAGATACCATGCTAAGTGGGTATTGTGTTTCAAAATAGAAATGTAATGCATTTAAGAATGGTGCATAAATAGTGACGTTTACAGTTTCATTTTAATATTGGAAATTCAAACTAAGCCAGTCATATTCTCTGCATGTACTCTATTCTGTTGTATCACATGGTGCCGCCCACAAAAATGTTTCACATAATAATTTTGCTAGTGATGCCAACTCCTAGTTTAGTAAGTTTGTTTTACATTATTCTTTTCACGTTGAACGTATTTGCAAAAGTGTTTACAAACTCTGATATGTCTTTGTCCTGTAGTTCACAATGGTAATGATATTTTTTGCTTTCCAGACAAGAAGTATTTTAAACACTGCTGTTCTTGATGGTAGAATTATTCGACAACCATTGAAAGTGTTCTTGGTGACTAAGGCAGGAAAAGTTTCTGATGTCACAAGTTTGTCAACTTGCTCAAGTAGCAATGAGGACATACTACAGGTTATAATTTTCATGCTTGTATTTTTGTGAAGATTTTGTTTAACAGTTGTTAATCCATTTTCCAGTTTTATGCCTTTTTGCTGATTTATGCTGTAGAAGACCAACTTCAGATGCATGATTCGAAAGGAATATACTGCATAGCCATGTAAATGCTTTTAAATTAATAAAATGGATTTAATAATTTAGTTGACAAACATCTAAATGCAATTGTAATCTAATTAGTTGTGTTGTGTGCAGAATACCACTCTTGTTTGAAAATATCGTACTATGATTAGTTAATGAGGGTCATGTTTTCTGTTTTTGTCTTTTAGGTCACATCATCATGTACTGCTGTTTATTTGGATGGAACAGAAACAGACAGTTCTAATAATGTGACTGTAGTCGTCAAATATGTCCCATATGTTACTAAAGTAGAGAGTGTCGTCAATGGAACTGTTTTCTTGAAATATGAAGATGCTTATCTCAGCTTTGCAGAATTTCAAGTTTGGTTACCTGAACTTCCACTAGATATCTACCTGTCTGACTCCAAGCTCAGCCTTATCAAAAGATGGAAGACTGGAGATTATAAAAGGTGAGCACAATATTTGCTCTGTTCAGTAATAAATTTTATAAATAAAAAGTCTCCATATGCTTGAAAATTCAAAAGATCTACCTTTTGTTGGAACTTTCAAATGAATAATAAAAATAGTAGTAATAGTAGTGGTAGTGGTAGTGGTATTGGGAGTGGTAGTGGCAGTAATAGTGGTACTGGTAATGGTACCGGCAACACTTTTTTATCTATATTACTGACATAATTGTTTCTTCGGTGGAATTTTTCATCTTAAATTCACTCCCACAATTGTATGTTAATTGTATAAATTTGTGTCGTCCTTATCACATTACAACAGTAAGAAGAGCGATATATAATGAGCTGCAAAATACGATCATAATAAGATCATTTTAAAAATGTTCAAACAGTTACATCAAAAGTAAAAATAGCTCACAACTTTGGATTATAAGTCAATTTTTTTTGTTACAGGCGTGATGTAGATGTGTCACGTATTTTTGAAAAAAAGCTGCCAGTAAGTGAAGACAAGAGAAATAGTGCTTGCCACTTGAGGCACCAGCAGTCTCGCTATGAAATTTATGCCAGGTGAGTATATTTCTCTGTAAAATTCCTCCTTTGGTAGGAAAATTATTGACACGTTCTGTCTAATCATGCACAAAAAGTAACTCTTAGCTTTCATTTGATTCATATGTATAATTAACTTTTATGGGAAAGTCCGGTTTGTTCATTAGATTTAAGGCAAGGCACAGCAATGTACGAAAGGACAGCTATTTTTTGAGCAAGAAAGCTTGGCTTAAGATGACATGTTTGCTGAAAGATCAAGTGCGTCTGTCGGACACTACTGTTGCTTCATTGCTAGGTGATGTCATTCATGGCCAAACTCAAGGTCGTACTGAACTACAGGTATTTTCACCATTGCATATATTATTGTTTGATACTCATTTGTTGTATTTTATTTATTACTTGTTGTGCATGAATATGTAATAAATTATGTCTTATCCTGTTCCAGGAGTTTTTATAAATTTATAAATTTTATGTCCCGTTCCAAGGATGTACGCTTAATATGGTCAAGTTAACCATATTAACCAAGTTGATTCAAGTTAACATGAATTTCTCCACACTGTTCTACTTATATAATAAACTAAGAGCAATTTACGGTTCCCTGCTTTGTTCAAATTTAAAAACGCTCTGAAATTTTATTCTGAGGCTGTATTTTGGTATATATCGTCATTAATTTATTGAAAACAAAGGCATAGCTTCACTAACTATAGTTTCCATTTAGGTTGTGAGTCCCATCACTGGACGTGTCATAGGTGCAAGAGAAATTCGGGTGACCACAGACAAGGTTGTCATTGATTCACTTCGTGTGTCCGTTGTTTCTGGGTTGAATCTAAGTCTGCATTTGGATCCCGATGTCTCTGATAGTTTCATTGCAAGAAGTACTCTTATTCCTACTATGCACTACAGATTTCAGGTGTGTAGTAAGATGGACAGTATATATGTTCACAATATAGGAGAATATCGTGTGATTTAATAGGACAGGATAATCAATCATGTCATGAATCACTCTGCTAACCACTGATTATATTTACATCTCATACTGCTGTTTGAACAGAAATTGAATGAAGCCAAAAATGATAACTGTTTTACAGTGATTATGTTGCAAAGTATATAATTTGGGATTAGTAAATTTGTAATATACACACCTAAGTATAGAAAAGCTATAGTCTCATATATACTAATTTGGATAGTCTTTTAAGCTTATGTAGTGATAATTGAAATTAAAAATTGATAATTTTTCTAGAACAATACTGGTGCAGAAGTTTCCCACTAATTTTTGTTTTTGCATTTTCAGTTTAATTTATTTGCATTAGGCAAAATACGAAATCAGAAAAGACCAAATTTTATCAAATTCCTTGCTTTACGAGCACTTGCTTTGAACTTTCTAATAGCTAATATTTTCAGGATTTTTACTCCATTGGCAATCATATTCTGTTTTCCATATTTCTTGATTTAAGTTGGCACATAGCTTTATTTAAATAACATTTTACTATTTCTGATTTTGACATTTGCGAGATATCTAATATGTAACCATTTTATAAGAATTCGGATATTTCTATTAAAAGTAAATTGAATATGTGATAATGAACATGAAAATGCCTACACAAAACCTGAATCAAAATCATTCTAGCAACACCACAGTACAGTAGTCGCTGCTTAATAGACTCACTTTGGGACCGACGTGTTTTGACCCAATTAACCGATTGAACCTATTAACTGATGGGTGTAGTATTATCGCTATAGAAGTATGAGTCATCAGCTTACTATGCACTGCAAAGGTTTTTAATGAATTTTAGAAATGAAGTAATGCCTAAATTCCTTTTTGCAGTTAAAAATTAGAAAAAAAAAATTTTAAAATATTAATTTATACAAGTGAATTAACAATACATTAAAAAGTATACTTTTCTAAATCACACAATTCAGTTTATTTGCAAAAATTACAAAAATTCCTTCAAAGTTGGCCGCTTCATTTTGTCGCAAAGAAGTTGGCTCACAAAGTTCTTGTAATTATAAAAACGTTGAAAATCAGTTGCTGTGTGATGTACGTATTCTCATAAAACATTTAGCAGTTGGCTTGCTTGAGCATTTTCTTTGCCAAATCTTCTCCTTTCTGTCGCACTAAAGGAGTGTCCACTCGAGCATTTTTTCTCTTGCGTTTGTAAATCGCACTTTTAACGCTGACTCCACTTCACAGTCTCTTCCTGTGCATCGCCTCTTAGATGCTAGATTCTCATATTGGCTTGCTGACTGCTCAATTTCAGATCGTTTTTTTTTCAATATTCTGCTGAGAGTACTTTGAGAAATTTTCAACTGCACTGCTTCACACCTCTGCCCCAATTTTGGAAATTTATCGTACTCCTCTAAAATTTTCAGTTTCTCCTTAACCGTTAGATCTTTATGCTTATGCTCCATTTTTCAATCTGCTTAACTCTATGCCCTTATTTGCTGTATGATGTTTACTCTTGTAAGTCACAAGGAATGTTAGCTGATTACTGTACCTGCATCTTTGACTATTAACTCATTAAGCCTAAAAGCATGATTTGAGGCGAGAGCCCCAAAAGGAAACCGCTAGACAAGTTTAGCTTCCAGAAATTCTTTGGGTAACGAGGTTAGTCGCAGTGGGGGAGTGGGTAACAGATTCAAAGCAAAACCGCTACGCTAGCATATTAGCGCATGATAAACGTACCTGTTTACAAACAAAACGGTACTTAACATAATTGTTTCTACATATATAATGCACAAAAGGGAAGTAAAGATGACATAAAAGTAGGAAAGGCTGTTTGGGCACATACAAATCTCTTATTATAAGTACGAGAAGGAAAAATATTGAGTCAATTAAGCGAAGTCATTTGAGTCAATTACCAATAGTTTTTATGTATATTTGAATAGAAGTGGCCCATTCCAGGCGTTTTTGAGTCAATTAAGTGATTGAGTCTGTTATGCGTGAGTCTATTAAGCGGCGATTACTGTAATTGATATTTTGTTTTTAGGAAAGCATAGTGGATTTGGAGGTTATATTTTCTGATGACTCCATTACGTACCTCACCAATGTTGCCGATGAAGATGTGTTTATTAGTGCAATTAGCTTAAACCCATCTGTCATCAAGGTGTCGTCTTCATCCTATGATAACTTTATAAGAATCACTGCTGTCGGTAAGGCTTTAACCTGATTACTGTTTTGAGTGAGAGGTGACAGATCACATTAATAGTATTAATAATTTTAGTAAAATCTTAATGCATTGCTAGGAAGTTTACTGAATCTAACGCCTAGTTCATTCGTTAAAAATGTAACAACTTGATTTATATCGAGTGTTCTGCCACATGTAAATGAAATTGTATTGAGTCTAAAACCTATCGTTTTTATCTTTTGTGAAACCTAATGCATCTGAGATAAATATTTATATTGCTTTATTGAAAATATACAATGATGATGTTTTGCAGATGAGTTGAGGCAGTGGCTTTAAATATTCATTCAAATAAATACTTAGCCCTGAAATGTCAAATGGATGAGTAAGCTTTTGGCCACAAACTGCTGTTTGCTCATACTAATCCTTAATGTCTGAACTTTGCTTATGCAGTGTGGTTTGAGTTTTAGGATCCTGCTTATGAGAATTCTACTTGTTTTCACAAACATTTTTTTAGCTTTCAAAGCCTAATATGTGTATTGTGTTGAAGCAATGGCAGATAGACAAGCGAATCTTAGAACAACTGCATCATTTGTCAAGGGAGGAACTCCCCATTTAAATAGTTTGACAATAGTCTAGCTTATTAATTGCCGTATGCATTGACTTACAACAAGCCTGCTGTATGCAATTAATTGTGTGTGGCAGTTTACATAGTGCCAGTAGTTTATTTTTCTGTTTTATGTTTTGCAGGACAGGGCAAAGGTGACTTGCTAAAAGTATCTCTAAACCTTGGTGATGCGTGCCAGCGTGCCAAATCTACCCCTTTGGCTACAGCTCTCGCCTACGTCAATGTGGATTTCTCGAAGACCCCTGAAACCAACAAACTAATTGAGTTAGCAGATTTTCAAAATGATGACAGCTACTTGGTGAATAACTATGCGAGCATTCGTAAATCGGGCATGCACAAGTATGGACCAGAGAAGTTTCAATTCCCCTGGGAAGATATTGAAAAGTCAAATTCTAATGACGCATCACTGAAGGCTTATTCAGAGTATCGTACTGCACCGAAGGTATCCCAGCAGTTATCACATGATGGTGCAGAACCATCTGACACTGCATTTTCTCCCCTAGAAATTGGTATGTATGTTCTTCTAGGTATCTTCTGCTTGGCTATTATGGTGTTTGTCATCAACTGTGTAGTTTTTGCAATGCGATATCGACGTAAGAGGATGCCGAGCAGTGATACATTTTCTGATGCTCATGACTGGGTATATGTTGGTCGAGCCACACTAGAACGGCAGGGCGACTCGGTAGCATCTCCTCCCGGAAATCTGTTACCAGAGTCTACTTTCATTGAAAACAACGCCGACTTGTCTCAGCATACACCTCCTGATACCTTGAACAATAACTGTAACCGTAACAGCACACATTCTTACCCAGGCTCAGAGATTAGTATACGCCTAATGGCTAATCCACAAGCAGCATGGTACGACGATATGCAGTGGAATTACGAAGCAGCTGGCCTCACCTATGAACAACTGAAGGATTATTTTGATAATCTGAAAGAATCAACAGCTTAATTGCTTGTTGAATGCTTGTAATTTTTGTGTAACTTCTTTTAGGCAACATTTTAACAAGGCCTGTCTCTTACTATCGGCATACTTTGCGTATTTGTATTGTATTTTTGCCTTGCTCATATGTTTCTGTATACAAACAATTATGCACAATGCACTTTGCACGTAAAATTTTTGTTAATAATCTATTATATATTAATTAGTTCAACCTAGCATGTTTATCACTGTTTACTGCATATCATTTGTTAACTTTAGGTTAATAAATGATTGGAAAATTAAAAGAATTTTGTTAATATCACGTCTACAATTTGTTCCCTCATAAAGTTTCCCATTTTTTATTTTGTATCCTTTTGTAAATTTTGTGTCAAAATTTTTCTGAATTTTGTTTTTAAAGTTTCTTGTACTATGGTTTAATTGTATTAGATTCTTGTCATGTAAATATCAGTGTACTTAGTCATGTCTTGCAACTTGAGTTTCCATTAATAATTACTACTTCTTTGAAGAGGGTCATGCATATTATCAACTAAGGCAGTTGTTAGGAAAATTTCTGAATCTCTATGATGCTAAACAGTCTTGAATGATCTTTATCTGCAGTGACTGTTTTTTTTTCATGAAGGTACTATGTGTAATGGAATTCTAGGAATTTTTGTAACATTTGTGCCCAGAATCCTTTTTTGTGCATAGTGCCACTATTGGTACTTATGCTATGTTGTGAGCTGCATGTGTTGTGAACATCTCATTCTGTTTTATTTGGCTGTGTAGTATAGTACAATTACATGTGTCATGATCACTTAAAACTATATGTCACAATTTTCTATACAGTAATACTTAATCTAGCCAAAATGAGAAAAGGTTATATAGTGAGTAGTGTAATTAGACCTCCCGTATATGTAGTATTT
Organism: Tubiluchus corallicola; assembly: GCA_030141605.1. NCBI lineage: Eukaryota > Metazoa > Priapulida > Priapulimorpha > Priapulimorphida > Tubiluchidae > Tubiluchus > Tubiluchus corallicola. The sequence goes on from JAQGDQ010000079.1 coordinate 638,586, forward strand.
ATAATGATAGTAATCATGCCGATTAAATACCACTATAGTTGTTATTTTATTTGATATCCAAAATCAGTAAAGGATGTGTTTTGTGAGTGATTTTTTTTCAAAAGTTATTTTCACAAATTGCATTACATTAAGGGTGAGCATGATTCTCATCATGTTACTTACTTTAGTTACTTACTTACGTGTGTGAAATTAATGTTTAATTGAAGCTGTAGACTATACCTTAGTGTAAGTAGTATGCCAATAAGCTTGATGACAACAGTTGAAAACACCAGACTTTCATGTTCTATAGATTCTTTTTATGGATTGTGTCACTACTGTGTGATATTGTTTATATACTTTTATATATTTCATTTTTAATTTTGTTAGGTAATCCATACACATTTTTTGTATTAAATTTTTTGTTGAAGTGAAATCGGTGTCATCTTAATACATGTTGCCAAGTATGTGTTCACAGACCATTTAATTGTTTGATGTTCTGCTTACATTTTACATGGTGAAAAGTTTTATTTGCTACAGTTTGCTGACATCTTTTAGACATGTGACCAAGAATATAAGAAAGATTTCATTTACGTATCATTACTTCAGCACTTATTATCACTTCTATTAATACTGGTTTTGAAACTAGATTTTAATGAAGTAGCATGTATACTATCAGCCAGGCTGTATTTTGCATCATATTACTATAGTGTAATAATGTTACTTGATTAAACCCTTCTGTTTATAGGTAAGTACCAAAAAGTCCACATTTAGTTGCTTTGATAGCCTAATGTTTCAGTTATCAATCGATATTCTATAATATTACATGTTATGGTTTCTTAGATTGTTTATTTTTCGTGTTTTATGCTTAAGATTGTTGATCAGTTTTTCACCCATTCTGGTGCTCATTTTAGTGCAATATATTAGTCAATCTCTACATAGTTTTAAAATCTTTTTCTAAAGATGCTTTAGGAAATGTTAGTTACTTATTTATTGTAAATTTGTTGTATATTATTATTTTTTGCAGTAAGTAAATTTGGCACTTACAATTTGTTTTTATAGTGATAATAATAATTATTTATGTTACTTGTTTACTAGCTTTGCTAATGTATTTATCAATCTGTGTATTACATTTTCCTAATTATTTTCTGCCTTTGGAGCCAAAATGAAAGTGCAGAAGGATAATTTTACATGGTGAAAGAAATGCATTTTATGTGAAAGAAAGTAAGACTCGTGTTATATAACTTTTTCCTTGTATTATACAGGTAGCTTAAAATCTCAGTGTCTGTGTAATATGCCTTAACTACTGGCTATTTGTCTTGTAATTTTAAAAGCGGCATTATGATTATTTACTTTCAATATTAGTTAATATAAATACAGAACCAGCTAGGAATATAATGGCCGGTCGAAATGGTTCCTCGAATGTTTGTTGTACAATGCGCAGGTTGTTCGAAATATTTCGTGTCGCTTCATCGGTATATTTACTACATTCATATAAATGCACTCGCTCAATTTGCGATACTGTATTCACATTTATGTGCATAAGTAGCTGTAGCTATTTGCAAGGAAGCCTTGTTTGCTGAATAAGGTGTGCTACCAAATGGCAGTATATTTAATTTGAACGTAATTTTAATTTTATTGGTAAACTATGAGACCTGTTAAACACTTGCCTATCGTGTTATGCTGCAGCATTGTTTAAATTTTTGTATGAACTGCTATGCATGCTTTTATGCTTTTGGAACATTATGTGAAATTTCATCACTTATATTCATAATATCAGTACGAGAGAGAATAACTGGGTCAGTGCTGGATGCCGATTTGTAAGATCCGCGAACTGAATTTAATTAGAATAGCTTCACCATATTCTTTGTGAACATTTTATAATCGCTATGTCTTTTTACATTTCCTGTACTGTATTGTGGTAATTATTATCGAGTACAATAATAATTGACGAAATTTGCATATAGATTAACCTTATGTATGCATTATCGGTGACTTTTATGTATAATAAAAGTCTATGTAAAATAAATTATGAACTATGATTTTTTATTCGTAATTATACTAGTCATGTTAATTTACATGTTCTTCAAAGTACTAGTTAGCACTATTTTGATTTGTACTAAATTAATTCACGTCCGACCCTTCATTTGGCGGCTGCATTTCACTCAGTAAAATTTGGTTCTTGGTACTGTTTTTTGTGGTTTTCGTGAAAGCACGGTGGTGTATGCGGAAACCGAATACATGCACAGAACGGTCATTCCAGAATTTAGCTCTTTACATCGAGTTTTAGCGTCTGAAAGAGAAGACATTGTGCTTCAAAATCAATTTCAAAGGAATTTAAGTGTATCTAAAAGACTATAAAAGTGCTACCGTCGGACGACACATTGACTTACAATCAAAGGGATGCTTGCACTTGTTATTTTCCTGTTATATTCTGAGTGACTTTAATTTATCAGGAATTGATTGCCAATTGGAGTTCTCCAATAATGCTGTTGAAAATGAGTTTTTAGAATGCTTTGAGTTGAACTTGTTATATCAACACGTGAAATTTGCAACACGCTATCGCATTGGCAATGAACCATCTTTACTTGATTTAGTTTTTACTGAGCAAGATGATTTGGTAAAATATTTGAGATCTAGTTCACCATTAGGTAATAGTGACCATGTGTGCTTGCATTTTAGTTTGAATGTAAAAATGTATTGCCAGTCAAAATTCTACCTCAGAAGAAGATGTGTTTAAACAAAGTTAATTTCAGCAGTATGTGTAATGCATTTAGCCAAGTTGATTGGATTAATGTTTTAAATAGTAATCTTACTCTTGATGATATGTGGACAAAATTTCATAATGTGTACATGTCAGTTGTTGATGAATATGTGCCTAGTTTCTATCCAAGTTCTTGCAGTAAGAGTAGTCGACCTCGGCCTTCTTGGTTAACTAAGCAGTTGCTTGACTGTATTAAGGAGAAAGAAAAGTTGTTTTTTGACTGGAAGAGACGAAGAACAAAACTTTCTTATGAACGGTATGCTGCAAGGCGTAATGTGGTGAAAAACCTTATAACTACTGCGAGAAAAAGATCTGAACGTAATTTAGCAAGTAATTGCAAGAGTAATCCTAAGGCATTCTGGCAGTATATCAATTCACTTCGGAAGCCAAAGTCTAGAATTCATTCGCTGAAGAATTCCCAAGGTAATCTTGTCTCTGATTCAGAGGAGAATGCACAAATTTTGAACGATTTTTTCATTAGTGTATTTAGTCCCAATGCTTCTAACTATGAAGTAACTACAGTGCAACAATATCCTGATATCAGCAATGTTTCCATAACTGAAGAAGAGGTGCTTTTTGAGTTACAAAATCTCAATGTAAACAAATTTGCTCCAGATGGTTACCATCCACGTATTTTAAATGAATGTAGAACTGTGCTTTTTAAACCTGTATACACCTTACTGGATAGGTCTTTTGTTAATTGTCAGTTACCTGGACAATGGAAGGTGGCACAGGTTACTCCCATTCATAAAAAAGGGGACAAGTCAGATCCATCGAACTACAGGCCAGTTAGCTTACTAAATACAATTAATAAAGTGACAGAAAAAAATCATGCGGAAGCATATAATGAACCATCTGATAAGATACAACATTATTTGTGAAGAACAACATGGGTTTGTTAAGGGTAAAACAATGGTTACCCAACTGTTACAATGTTACGATGCATGGTTTGAGTTAAAAGATGCTAATAAGCCTTTTGATATAATATTACTGGACGTGAAAAAGGCATTTGATGTTGTACTTCATCACTTTCTGTTCGCAAAACTTAAAAATTGTGGTATAACTGGTCCAGTTTTACAGTGGATAGTAAACTTCTTAGAAAATAGAAGACAATGTATGTGTGTTGATGGTTACAAATCGACTGAGTCCTTGATTACTAGTGGTGTACCGCAAGGTTCGGTATTAGGTCCGTGTTTATTTGTGGTATTTATAAATGATTTGCCTAGTTGTGTGGGAAATTCTATTCGTCTTTTTGCTGATGACAGCAAAATCTGGTCTGAATCTGATTCTTTTACCAGCTGTAATGATCTTCAATCGGATCTAGAAGGGCTCTGTGATTGGGCAGTTGAAAATGGTACGCAGTTCCATCCCAACAAGTGTAAGGTTGTATCTGTGGGAGCAGGATATGAGTATAAATACAAAATGTATGATGCAAGTGGCATTCCGGCAGAATTGGACTTTAGTGCTTGTGAGAAAGACCTTGGATTATTACTTGATAATAAACTAAATTTTAAAGATCACATAGCAGAAATCATAAAGAATGCCAAACGAAACAATGCTTTAATAAGGAGGAATTTCAAGTACCTAGATCTGCAAACTTTTAAGCTTCTATATGTGGCACTTGTGCGATCAAAAGTGGAATATGGAAGTAGTATTTGGAATAATCCTAGAGCATACATAGTGGACCCAGTCGAAACTGTCCAAATGAGAGCTTTCAATATGTTACCAGAACTAATGAACTTGTCGTATGAAAGTCAATTAAAACGAATAGGTTTAACTACATTAGCCTTTAGACGTTTACGTGGCCAACTAATTGATGTATACAAACATGTATCTGGAGTTTATATCTTTGATGATTGTCCTATTAAATTAAAAGTACATCGCACAGCAAGATCAGGTCCTATTGTTCATAAATCAAGAACTACACACAAAACTGGTAAATACGACTATTTTTCTTGTACGATGCCAGAAATCTGGAGTAGATTGCCCTGTGATGTGAGAACAGCAACATCTGTAAATTTATTTAAATCAAAATTAGATAGACACTATGAACATCATCCATTGAAATTTAATCACCGTGTTAATTGGAACATGCCTATAACAAGGATGCTGGATTACATATTATAGTGAGAACACTTGCCAGTGGAGTCACCTAGGTGTTGATGACAATCTATTGTATGTGCAATTTGTCACAATTACAGTCGAAGAAGTATTTGTCTCAAAAGTTATATTATAACTACTTCAGATTTACTACTACTACTACTACTACTACTTACTCATTGATAATAGTGGTGGTATTGATATTTTTACTTTTGCCTTTCCAAACACTGACCGTCATAATCCAAAAATTGAAGACATACAGTCGGTGCCAGTTCATGACATTGATCTAGGCAAGCGCGTAAGGCGCAAGCTAAACTACAATGTTTGAATTTAAGCAAAATTAAATTTCTGAGTAAGGGGTGAATAAGATGAGTCATTACATGAAAATTGAATTAAATATGTTGGAATTGAAGTGCAACTTCAAAAGTGACCATACAAGTAATTTATTGTGTCCCATGTGTAATACTCAAGAAGATGCAACTGAACATCTATTTGTTTGTAGTTATTTAAGTCAAGTAAATGTTTCGGCGATTGATGCTTGTGACCTATAAGATACGAATGTGGAAGTTGTAAGAATAAGAATTGAGTATACGGCGGCCATTGTGGAATTTAGAAAAGAATGTGGAGTGATGATACGAAGTCATAATAAATCCTGCAGTCGTTCTTGAGTGCTTGTTTGCTGATCACTCAGCATTGAACCACTGAAGTGCAACGAAAAATTCGAAGCAACAAAAGATAAACTATAGACGTAAATACAGTGCACAAATCACTGTCTTAATCTACCACTTAGTGCCATCTTTTAATCAATATTGCTCACACTTACTCCATGCACGAGACAGGTACTGCTAAAATTTAACTTTACATTAGCTTAATTACTTAGTTTGTTTGTAGAATGTTGTGTAATTTTCAAATCTTAATAGCTTTAAATTTTCATTTTTTCCGACTTCAATCGGAAAAATCATAAACACATTTCAATTTTATTTATATTTTTTTAAGTTTTATTTCAATTGTACCATTTAAACGTACATCCAATGGTGTACATTCAATTGTACATATAGCTGGATTTAATTTACAGATGCGAATTTGTTGCGCTAATTGCTTTTTTACTAACCTGTGCAAATAAAAAACGACAAATTTCAGGTATATCATGTCAATGAGGTGTAGTATTATGTTGCGAAAAAAGATGTTCGTGTCTGTATCTAGTCACTCAGTCAGCATAATAACTTAACGAATGTCCGTTCTCTTAAAACTGTGTAAATGAAAAAATGTGCATCTTTCCAGATTGCGAATTCAAATTCTTGGTGCAAGCGGTGTGGCAATGTATTGTGGCTACTATTGGCGGGCCGGCAGCTAGTGGCTGCGATTACGCGAAGCAGTCGTAACAAAACTGTTTTTTCAGTATTTCCGTGCGCAATATCATTGAGATAGTGGTGTGACGCCCAGCGTCCGTTCTAAAATGGATGCGCACATGAAAGTGTGTGTTTTCTCGCGGAATTTAAACTGTTTACGTAGTTTTGCTAGTTTATCAAATACAGTTACTAAAGTATCACAGTTTAAAATAGTTATTGCTTGAGGACAAACTACTCAATATGGTAGTTGAAATTGATTGTATAATAAAAGTAGGGGGAGGTGCTTTGACTCACAAGAAAGAATCGAAGCAAGAGGTTAAAAAAGATGCTTTGCGAACTGTGGCAAAAATAATGACGTTGTGTATGGTCAAACGATTAAAATGCATCGTAGTTCATGGTGCTGGGTACGTAAAACAATCATTTTGTGTTCGGCTTAATGGAGTTAATCTGGATTCAATTCCTGCTCCAACGATAGTGACTAAAAAGTACCTGCATGACATATATGTATGTATGACGTGTATGTAGAGAATGATTTTTTTGCTTGGGGATTTATCACTGCCTTCGCTACTTTAATTAAAAGCTCCAATTAGAAAATAAACAAAACACGGGCGAATTCAGTTACCCAGCTTTCATCAACTATTTCGTAATGATTTGAGGCCAGAGGGTTGCAGAAAATGTAAGTTCATGAAGTGGGGCTCGTGCAGACCGTCTGGAATCTCTGAGTAGGCCCTGTGGCATTGAAAGTATTGTTAACTGTAGCTTTGTTTTTAGAATAAAAATAAAATAACTAGTTGGGACAGTCTGGCATGTTAATATAAGATTACAAAATGTTGTGAGAAGTGACTAGTAATAAAGTGCATTGCATGCTGTCTCCCGAAATCTTGAAAAATGAAAGTATGCCTGCAGTTTGTAGTTAAATTGTAAAAGTAGCAAAACTGTTGAAACATAGAAAGTCAAATGAACTTTTAGTGCAGAGTAAGTCAAAATTAACGTTAGAAAGAACAAAGTAACGAATTCATGAGCATGTCAATAAAATTGTTAATCACAAGTATTTTTAGGACAAAATTTCAAAGTGGTATTAAAATGCAGTTTTAAAATATAAAAATTGTATTTTTACCCTAAAACAGGTCAGCAAAATAGTATTTTTAAAACAATTAACTTACTGTATAATAAAGGTAAGCTAAAGCAGAAATTTGCTGAACAGAACCAAACAAAATAGCTCAGAAATTTATCCGAACCGAACTAAACTGGACACTATATTTTAATTTCTAAAACTGAACCAAACCGAATATTTTCGTGTATAGTAATTACCAATTTTCTAAGCCGGATAAAATGTGCAATAAAGACTTTGAGAACTCACTGTTAAATCATCACTTTAATGACTTTATGCATATTATGTTGTTTAATATTTTATTGTTTTAATTTTTTGAGAATTTCTAGAACTACAGTGTTCTCTCACTTATCGCGGGTGTTCCATTCCAGGCCCACCCGCGATAAGTGAATTTCCGCGAAGTAGGGACGCGAATATATACTTATTTCAGTAGTTATACATTATTTTAAGTCTTTATAAACCCTCCCCACACTCTTATACATATGCATAACCCTTTCCCATTCCCTTAATAACTTTTCCCATACTGTACATGTACTGTACAATACGTACTACGCATGTGCAAAAATACTTTAGACGGAGTACCGCAAAAACCCGCCAAACAGCGAAAATACCGCGATAAATATTTTACATTAATACTTTTGAAAACCTGCGAAACAGCGAGACAACTATAAATGAACTGCAAAGTAGCTAGGGAACACTGTATGTCTAATTTATAGTTAATCAAAGTCTTGGGTATACTAGTACTAAGTTCCTACTAAATTACTAATTTAAGCCATAGTGCTGATTATTATTACCCTGTCTGTGGATCCACCACAGCACTACTTCATCAAAATAATTGATCTAATACACATTACACAAATCTTCTTTACATATACTAATATCATTTCATTTAAAGTACAACATATAATTTAGTTATGGAAATTGTGAATGCCAGTGCGATGGTAGTGAGGTGCCAGTGCGAGCTCTAACGTTGCATTTATAAGAAAGTTTTACACTTAGCTATGTGGCTTCACCTAGTTATTTCAGTAATTATTATGTTTATATATGATATATGATATTATGATATATGGTTTTAGCTTATTCATTCAATCGTGTATATCTCATTAAATTCTTTAATTGATGTCTGCTGAAGGACTGAAAAAAATCTTAAATTTACGTACTGTAACTATAATATTATATCGTAGTTATTCACTATAATAGCTCAGCTGCCTATTACTTAATTGGATTCTCTGCAATGCGCTCAGTCTGATAACTGACTCCAGCTGATTATGTCAAAGAGCTTCCTAATTCAAGTCTCAAGGTCATTTAACTTGGCTCCCACTGTCACCTTCCGCTGTGTATTACCATCTTTTTAAAATGTGTGAAAGAAACTAGAAGATAAAATTGGTAATTTTTGCAAACGTGCAAATTTCATAATTTCGCCAGATATAGGCAGCATGTTCCGGGTGGAACTGAATCAGATATCTGATCCGGATCCGGCCCCAGATATCTCATCACTATCCGAAGTTTGGCTCATCTGTACTATATAAATAAGGTTAGAGAAGAATTGCAATAATTACAATAAATACACAAAGTGACAGCACTGCATTGACAAAACAATAGTTACTGCGCACTATACATCAATTATAGTTTATGCACTACTGGTGGGATCAGTTAATCAGTTTTTCTGTCATCTGAACATAGTGTTGATTAAACACAAGTTCAAAGAAAACAATGTTTGTTTATTACCTTAATGGGGTACTTGCATTTACTTTATTGCAAAACAAAAGTTTGGAATGATTTTGAAAGACCTATAAGTATTTTTTATAGTACATTCATCGCTAACACAAATTTATAAATTGCATTATTTTACAGGTCATATGGGCATGGTTCTGCAAAGCAATGGGGACTAAAACTTGGGTGGAAAGGGAATCAGAAAGATCCTGATTATCCTGAACCTCTAAATAGAGTAAAAATGGGTTTCTGCATCACTCACAGAGAAGTCTTACAGGTAATTGCTATGTTGAAACATGTATTACATATTCTTGACTAATAGTTTCACTGGCTGTGAGTAATGCACAGTTCACAGATTTGCGATGTAATTGTTGACTGGTAATTATAGTAGGATTGCAGAACTCGAAACTGGGAACTGGATAAAATAGAATTTGCTGATTTATGGTTTGCAAACTTGATATAATTCTGGCTACAGTTTATTCCTGTTCAAGCTAAAGAGCAAAAATATATTAAATTAAATTAATTAAAATCAAATAGTGTGCTTGTTGTACTTCAAGTTGGATAAATTAAATCCATGTCGACTTGATGTAGAAGTTTGTTTATTTAATACTTGTCTGTTTGCTTCTTCAGCTTAATCAGATGATAGTCAAGGAAATGACAGAACATGGTGTACAAGCTCTGGCACAGTCCGTAAGTTTTTATTTTCTTGCTGTGCAATTTACAAAGGTTTGCCAATGAAAATAACAATCCAGTTTTAGTTTTCGATTATAACTTAAAAACTGCTAAAACTATAAATTTGTGACTTTCACAGCAAAAAGTTAGTGCATTAAACTATCATGCTGTGAAATTTCAACTTTTTAGGCCACTCGCTTCTAATATCATTATAGTCTAAACTTTGAAACTTTTTTCTGCACGCTACATATATATGTACATTGCACTCCTTATGGTTGGGGAATGACATTATGCAACTGATCTAAGTAACATGACAGTCCATATCATGTCTAAATGATTACAGTATGATTATCAGCATTAACTTCAAAAATTCAAATATGCAATATCTAGAAGTATGATAAACATTTCATTTTAGAAAACTAAGTAAAGCAGCCTTTTGTGTATATGATGGTTAAACCTAAGTTTGCCTAATACAAAGTTCTGACGACCATTTATATGTACCACATATAATATATTCATTTAAGTTCAGGAATATTACAGTAAAAGTATGATTAGTCAAGCTTACGCATAACAGTATGTTGACTAAGCTCAGCACTAACTAGAAGCAGCTGTAGTATCTTTACTGACTAACTCTTGTGTCTCTAAAATTTAAGTAAGAAGATTGGAATGAGACAGCCAGGTACTGTAATCGTTATCATTTTGTGGTGACTATAAATAGATAGTATCATTAATATTTTTGAAGTAGCAGAAGAAATGGTCCAAACACAGTACTCAGGGGCATATTCACTAATAGGGGTGTAGTATTAAAAATTCTTATTCACTTCAGAAAATATCTTTTCCTATTCACAAAAAGTGCATGTGTTATAACACATCGCAAGCAGTTGCTGAATCCGCATTTACATAAAAGCCGTTGTAATAAACAAGTACAATTTTTTTTGTAATCAGTTGTGCATCCTGCTTAAATATCAGTACTAATGTAATAAACATTAATTATGTGCATATGTACTAGCAGAGTTTTGCCATTTAAAAAAATATTCTATATTTGGGCAATTGTTTGTATACAGTCTCTTGAACACTGCAATATCCTATAGCTTCATTAAAAGTTCAGAAGTAAAACTTTGATTTTTTTGTTGCATGCTGCTTTGATTTCAAACAGTTTCTCTTAAAGTTTTTCAAAAATGATTTTCAGCCTTTTTCGACTTGGGAAACAGATTATGGAATAGTTGTAAAACACAACATTGAAGCCCTCACAAGACAGATTGAACTTGGATTTATACCGGTGTTACATGGTGATACGGTTTTTGACCGAAGTTGGGGTTGCCACATACTTAGTGGAGACACCATTGTCGAGGTAACAAAAGTAAAATTTCACTTTTGCTCAAAAATTGCATATTGTAAATGGGATATGCAATTTGAAATTCATATTCCGTTGATTATTTACCTCATAGACGTTAATGGTGTATATGACAAGCCTCCAGAGTGTGGTAAGGTTTTTACTATTATTTACATCAAGAAAATCAAACATAGTTCTCTAATGAAGGATTAACATGCTTTTTTGTGCTTGATGGTTTAAGATAATTTGTAAGCTTCACAATAAGGCTGATTGTTTATACAGCAATTTGCTTGGTTTTTTATCTTTAATCTTAAAAATCTAAATTTTAGTATCTTCCAGCAGAGTTCCATTAATCAATACTGACCACGAAGCACTGATGCGTGTCTGTGTTTGCTCCCCCAGAAAATGTTGAAAAAAATTAAGGTCAATTTCCTTGCACCTGAACTAATCCTTACTGGGTATCTTTCTGATGTGTTTCCCTGTAGGAAGGACGAAATGCAATTAGCTATTCAGTTGATCAGATTTATCTAGAAATCTACACCGTAACTATAAATGCTAATTGTTTGAACAAGCATTTTTTCTATTGTTTGAATAAGAGCCCCGTGATTGATTTGGTGAAAAAATAAGGGCCTCAGCTCTAAAACAGTTAAACACCGTGCATGTTTCATTTTAGTTGCTGAGCACAACAATGAATGTACGGAGAGTCATTTATCTCACAGATGTTAATGGTGTATATGACAAGCCTCCAGAGTGCGGTAAGGTTTTTACTATTATTTACATCAAGAAAATCAAACATAGTTCTCTAATGAAGGATTAGCATGCTTTTTTGTGCTTGATGGTTCAAGATAATTTGTAATCTTCACAATAAGGCTGATTGTTTGTACAGGAATTTGCTTTTGAAATAACTGAGGGGGCATATTGTCTCTTTTCTTTTTGCAAGAGGTTTTCTTGTCGTCCTTGAAAACATTCGGTGAATTGAACCGTTGCTGCCTTGCTATTATGAATGAACATGTTCGATGAACATACGGCCGTTCCATCATGCTACTGACAAAATGTCATGTACATATAATGACATTAAATGAGAACGAGGTTTCGCTAATAAAGTCTATGTTGTTTTAATTCTCTCAATTTCAGACTTAAACTCTGCAAGTGAGTGCACAAGTTGGTTTTACTTATCGAAATTATCCTTTGTTGTACTTTTACAAACTTTGTATGTTCAATGTGTTTACTGGAATGCAAAACAGAGAACCTTAAAATTTTAACTGTTTCAGACCTGATATAGATCAAAATATAGCTGTTATTAGAGAGGGTATCTCACTTTGACAATGTGGCACCATGTATAATATATTGAGTATATACTGTATATACTACGTCCTTTCTTATTTACATAAAACAAAAAATGTGGCTCTGCCTGATGCTGCTAAATTCCACACATTTATCTTAGCATTTTTATATTATTATGACCTTTGAATTTCATTCTTTGGGAATTAGTGGCAAAGAAAGGCAATTAAAATACGCTTGAATTTTTTTACTGCATTTTTCAAGGTTTTTATTTTCTTTCCCTATAAGCATTTTTACAGACTGTGGTAAAGTACCGATGTATTGCACAGCTCTTTTCGACAATTACCTGAATTTTTTTCATAGCTGGTGCCAGATTAATTCCGACATTGAAAATCTCATCTCACAGTGACATCTACAATGTAATAAAAACAACACCTGATGAAAATGGCGGAGAAAACAGTGCGGATTGCAATGACGTTACTGGAGGTTTTCAGACAAAGGTGAGCGCAGCAGCAGAAACTGTCTTAAAAACTGAGGGTCGAACACCTGTATTTATCTGCCGTTTGACATCCACGGGGGCCATCAATGCTGTGATCAAGGGTGAAATTACAGACTGTGAAGGAACAGTGTTATCATTAAAAACGTGAGCATTGAAAGGACTTAATTGTGTACAATACACAGCATCAAAGGAGGTGTGAAAAGTGCATTAACCTTTTAACATAGACATTTTGTAGCTCCATTAACAGCTGTGATGGTGTCAAACAACAAAAGCCTGAAAAATAACTTTTAACCACAGAAAAGGGATAGATACTGAAATTGTGAAGGGAAGATCACTTGAAAAGATATTAATTTTATGAGCAATAGTTTGTGTTAAAGCCTTTTTAGACTCTGACTTGTTTGGAGGACAAATAACCAGTAACCACACTTTTATAGAAATAATCACATACTATTTGATTTTTAACTGAATGGCATACAATTTGCAACACTTGACAGTAGTGTTATTAATGAGGCACTGGATACCACTCATATTCCTGCTTGAGTACTTGACGTGTACCTATCTTGAAGCAGTTTTTCTTGTGATTTTGACTGGTTATTGTCTAATGTATAGTACAGGGTAGGGTACAGTACAAGGTGCATATGTAACTAGACTTTAACTTTAGGAGTGTGGAACCTAGGTTATTCAGATGGTTAACTGTAAGTACATGCAATTGCATACTGCGCAAGTACAAAAATTCCCAGTTTTCTGCCGAAAATCAATGTAACAATAAAAACTCCTTTTTATATGCTTGCTAAAATGTCAACAAGGTTCTAAACATTTATGTATTATATCCCACAAATCTATGGGGTCCTGTACTTTGTCACTATTTCATGAAATGTGGAGCAGTGTCAGTTGTGTTCTGAATTTTGCCACACATTTTTCATTTCCTTTTTCTGGATTTATTCTTAGTACATATAATTCATTTGCTACCCCAGTATATTTGTATGTACCATTATAATGAATGAATTTTTTTCATTTAAGATTCGTCATGTTTTACTTTTATTTCATTCTAATTAGAAAGGCTACATAAATTTCGTAATTTTTACCACAGAATAGTTATAATAAAACACAACAATAAGGCCTGTTTTCTCCTCCATCTGCAGTAATCAACTAATTAACTAAAAAACTGCTGACTTTTAAAAGAATCATGATTTGCAGATTTGTTGATATGTAACTATTTGGCTTTTTTAACTGTACATATTTTTGTTATAATTTCATAACATAATTGAGATCACGGATTCTGACTTTAATGTTTTAACTGGTTTTCTTACATGTTCTATTGTTTGTACACCATTTTCAATATTAATTCAAATCTATAATTAACGAATTACAGTGTTTAGTGTAAAATGGTACTCTTAGAATAAGTTTAAATTCGACATTTTTTAACAGTATAATGGCAAACCACACTTAATATCTAAATTTGTTACTAGAAAAAAAATCAACGTTTCATCTATTCGTAGTAAACTTCCTTATGTTGTAAAGAATCAATTACAGTACTACAAATAAACAAAGGTCTTTTTTGTAAAAAATTTAAATAATTATGTGGTTTGCCATTCTATTGTTAAAAATTTTTGGCTCAAGTTGACTACGTGCCAATCGGTTTGTTGAAGGTTTAAATTATTTGTACTTCTAATCTCAATATAATCAGTTTTTATCACTCCTTGACTAGAACTAATACACAGCTCAAGACGAGCTTCTGATATTGCATTTGTTCCATATCTGACGGGCAACTTTTGTCTCAATATTTTGAAACAATAAAAATGTACAGTTAATGCTCTTAACAAATGGTGTACTTTAGTATAATACTGTAATTTAGTAGTATTGTGTATAACTACTATTATAACACTTATTTTATTACTATTAAGCTGACACTTATTTTTTATTCAATATTTCAAATCAAGACAAATAAAATCTGGTCATTTTAGTAAGTTTTTATGCTATTTGTCTGCTAACTTCATGATAAATTTGATGCTTCTGTTTCCAATTAATGAACTTTTTTGGCAAGTCTTACTCACAACTCTATGATGAGTCTCGCTAGCTGTTCTTTTGTTCACGAGACAGTTGCAGATTTTTCCACATGGCAGTATACAGCTTGGCCACCTTTGCAAATACAGTACACATTTTGAAATCAAAACATTATTGTTACTTTTATTAGTTGGCAATTTCTTCAAAGGGCATTTAAGCTTGTCTAATGTGAAGCTATCTGAAAATTTATTCTGTCCCAAGAAACCCCAAAAGCCGTTCATTAGATGCCGACCTGCTTAATAGACAAACAGCTAAAGTGAAGTAGAAAGGTTTGCTAAATGCAAATTCAAACTGCAAGCCATGTAAGCATTTTTTACGTTCAGCAAAGTGTCTTAAAATAAAGAAGCTGCAGAGCCATTCTTCATAGTTTCCAGTTACTGATGTTGCATGGCGAGTTTGGTTATAAAAAAACAAGAACAAACATTATCTTTATGGTAAAACGTAAGTAATTTATTGCAAATAGAAATAAGATTTTTTGAGCCAAAATGCAATACCCGAATGATGAACTGTCAACTTTACAACAATAAAATACGGTAACGTGAATCAACTTGCAATTTTGTAGCAAGAAAAACATCGCAACACTGCTTCTTGTTTTCAATGTTGGAATGGCACAACAATATAGAAACTAAGCTTAACTAAAGAGTTCACATAGCTAAAGTTATCTAAAATAATTTAAACTACATGCCTCTTGACTAGTCTAATGTTCAACTTTCAAGCAAGAACATGTAACCTATGGGTTATTTATAGTGTGCAGACAAATGTTTACCCAGAGCAGAGCGAAACCCAATACAGCTACATTTAGCCTGCTGAAATGTCACCGGGGGGAAAATATCTACAGACTTCCTGCAGGAAAATAAATTAGAAGCCGGCCAATGTGCATTGAATAACTGTATTCTTAGTTATAGAAGCTGGTAAAATGAGTTAGACAACAACTTACAAACTCTAAACAGACAGTAAGATCTTGCAGAAAACTAATTTAAATGGTTTGAAATGCTGAAATTGTTTTTAGAAAAACAGTTTTTTCCAGAAAGCTTATTTTGAAAAATTAAATACTACTCTGAGCCTTTAAACACGCATTACAACTATCCGCAGAGATTCTATGTGCGAGAGACAAAACATACATAACATTATACGTAATAATAATATATAACAACAACTACGTATAATAACAGCCATATTATCTTATAGACATGACACTGTTCATGAGGATCTAGTACTGGTGGTTAGCAACAAACAGAGATTTACCACCAGCAGCTCCAGCCATTCCACCTCCGTACTTGCCTAGTGCTGCCAATCCGTTTGCCTGGGAAGTACAAAAATGTTGTTAAACGCACATCTGACACAAGTTCAGTAATACAAAATTCTAGCAAGCTCGTCCAAAAACAATAATACTCTTAAGCATGCTTGTGTAAAATAGAACATGCATAGTAAGCAAAGCTAAACTATAAAATACTTTGTGGTCATACCACACTGTAGCTTTTGTAGAATCTCAAGAATTTTTGTGACAATGGATTACTTTAAAAAGACTTTGTGTGCTGACACGAATATAATGCAAAATAAAGACAGCTTGAATAACACTAATTGTAAACTTCACAACAGAAGTATAACACCTATCACAAACCTTTCTCTCAATTCTACACCTACCAAAAATGTACCTTACCAGGTCGAAAATTAAGCAGGCAAATATGTACACACACAAGGATAATCACAGTAATATTAAAGCACATAACCGATACCTGTGCTCTCTTCTTAAACTCATCCTGTGCAGCTTTGACCAATTCTGGCTTTCCTTGCCAGGCAGCCAGTACTGATGCTTGCAGAGCACGTCCATAGCTGAATGTCAGGCCCCATGGGTTCTTGCCCTTGCACTGATTGATCGCACTTAGATTCAATGACGCCTCTTCCTCACTTTGACCACCCGACAAGAAGGTCACACCTAACAGAAAAAACATTAATGAAATTTGCATACAAAGTCTCATATGGATTCACAAGTGTTAAGACTCTAGACACAGTAACAAAAGCTCTAAAGAACACTTGTAAAAGAGCAAACAGAACAGTATGCGCCATAAAAAGCATAATAAAAGGTAATTATTAAACATGTATAAGCAGTTTAATACTAACAAGATTTCTAAAGGTCGCACAAAATAAATAACACAATCTGACAGAAAAAACAGAAATTAGAATTACAAATCACACATATTAGGTAAGTAAATCCTTACGGATGAGAATTTGAAACAATTGCAAGACCTAATCTAATGTGCAAAGAAAGTTCAAAAACATCAAACCTGCATAAACTCTCGCTACAGTATACCATTTTCAGTAAAGGCAGCAGTCTGACAACCTTTTCAAATAAACGATTATGCACTAACTTGTTGTTGTTGTTGGCATCCTTCTGTCTCGAAAGACAATGGATTGTGCGCCAAGAGAGTCAGTTATTAATAAAATTGATGGAGCTGCAGCGTCGACTGTGACTGAGCAGTCCGATCCTTGAGCGGCAGTTCCGGCTGCAGGTTATACATTGGAAGGCTGTTTCATCCGGATGAGGTAGGGCATCTTTCTGGTGCCTGCGAGTCCTTTTATCCTCTTGTTTTTCCTCCCTCGTTTTCTCCGCTCTGTTAATGGCTGTCCTAACAGCAGATTTCCAGTTGCTTCGATCTGCCGTAAGCGCCTCGTAATTTGCTGGTGTCATGCCGCCTGCCTTGAGGTCCCGTTTACATACATCTTTGTAGCGGAGCAGTGGCCTCCCGGTGGGTCGGGAGCCAGTAGCAAGCTCACCGTACAGAATGTCCTTGGGCAATCTGCCGTCCTGCATGCGGGAAACATGGCCTAGCCAGCGCAGACGTCTGTTGGTGAGTATGGCATACATGCTAGGGATTCCAGCTTTTGCTAGCACATCCTTGTTGGTTATGTGCTCCTGCCATGAGATGCCCAGGATTCTTCTGAGGCAGCGTTGGTGGAAAGCATTGAGCCTGCGTTCTTGATGGCTATACAGAGTCCAACTCTCGCTCCCGTACAACAGTGTGCTCAGTACACAGGCTTGGTACACCTGGGACTTTGTCCTGATAGTCAGCATGTTGTTTTCCCACACCCTCTTTGTTAAGCGAGCCATCGTTGATGAGGCCTTGCCGATTCTGGAGTTCAGTTCTGTGGCCAAGCTAAGATTGCTGGAAATAACAGAACCAAGATAGGTGAAATCTTCCACCACGTCAAGGCAGCAGTCATCGATGGAGATGTGAGGGGCTGGGGAAACATTTTGGCCTAAAACCTTGGTCTTTTGGATGCTGATTGTGAGGCCAAACTCACTGCAGGCATGGGCAAAGTTGTCAATGAGGCCTTGGAGGCCGGCTTCAGTGTGAGCTGTCAGTGCGGCATCATCTGCAAACAGCATTTCACGAATGAGAACTTTGCGAACCCGTGACTTTGCTCGGAGACGAGAGAGGTTGAACAGGCTGCCGTCGCTTCGTGTGTGTAAATAGACTCCCTCTTCAGTTTCTTTAAATGCATAGCACAGCAGCAGAGAGAACAGGATACCAAAGAGGGTTGGGGCAAGGACACATCCTTGTTTAACTCCGCTTTTGATTGGGAATGGGTGTGAGGAAGAGCCGTCGGACTGAACAGTACCTTTCATTTCCTCGTGGAAGGAAGTAATCAGTCTCAGCAGCTTTGGGGGGCATCCAATTCTCTGCAGGAGTGTAAACAGGCCCGATCTGCTAACCAAATCAAATGCTTTGGTCAAGTCAATGAATGCTATAAACAGGGGCCGTCGTTGTTCGCGGCATTTTTCCTGGAGCTGTCTTAGAGAGAATATCATGTCGATGGTGGATCTCTCTGCCCTGAAACCGCATTGTGCTTCTGGGTAAACCCGTTCGGCGAGACGGTGGAGTCTGTTTAGTAGCACGCGGGCAAAGGTCTTTCCCACGGTGGAGAGGAGGGATATTCCGCGATAGTTGTTGCAATCGCTCCGATCGCCTTTATTTTTGTAAAGGGTAATGATGTTGGCATCACGCATGTCCTGAGGCACAGTACCTTCATCCCAGCATTGTAAAAGGAGGTCGTGCAAATGCTCGAGGAGACAGGTTTGTTTACCTGCTTTAATGACCTCTGGGGGTATACCATCACTTCCAGGAGCTTTGCCGCTCGCCAGAGAGTCGATAGCTTTGATGAGCTCCTCACTGGTAGGTGGATCGTCGAGCTCCTCCATGACTGGCAAGGGGGTCGTGTATTCCACAGCTCTTTCTGTGACAGTGGTTTGTCTTGAGAACAGCTTTTGGTAGTGTTCTGCCCATCTCTCCATTTGTTTGGCACGGTCAGTGATGATTTCTCCAGTGGTGGACTTCACAGGGGCAATCTTGGTGATACTGGGGCCAAAGGCCTTCTTCATTCCCTCATACATGCCGCGAATATTACCACGGTCAGCTGACGTTTGGATACTCAGGCATATAGACTGCCAGTAATTGTTTGCGCACTGCCGGGCAATCCGCTGTACGTCGCTTCTGGCCTTCCTGAGAACTGCGAGTGTGCTTTCACTAACTATAAGACAGTTATTTCGCTATGTATTTCTACTGGGAGTATAATAATCAAATGACAAACCTGGAACTGCAGGTGGCACTGTTCTAGACAATGCCACGACTGTTGCCATGCCAATCTCAGCTGGTGTAGCACGCGTTTGACACTGCATGCCGGGTGTGCACATATTGGGTTTCAGCAGTGTACCTTCCAGGTAAATGTTATGATCACTAAGTGCTTTGTATACAGCAGCCAGCACCTGTAATTTCATGTGAATGCAAAGTAATGATCAAAATTTTTATAGATACTTTGTATGCCTTTTACATAGCAGCCAGCCCTTATAATTTCATATGAATATCAGATAAATTTTATGATTAGTACAATTCTTTGCTCACAGCTGCCAATGCATACAGTTTATCAGAATAATCGGGAAGACTTCCACATGGAAACAGTTCGACCTACGAGACTTTTTTATGAAAAGTCACTATCTACAGGTCAATCATGGTCAGCCTAATTTACATTTAATATGACGACACAAATTTCTAATGCTAAAGCAGGGGTGAAACTTTCAGTTAAAAATTTATGTCTACAATTAAAATTACACTAGACATAACAGTGATTATTTCTTTGACATAAGTTTCAAACTACCTTTTCAGTGACTTTCTGACTGGTTCTTAAGTCATGTGTCCCATCTGGTAAAATTTCAGGCTCAACGATTGGTACTAGTCCAGCCATCTGACAGATACTGGCATATCTGGTTCATAAAATCAAATTTTTGAACATTTAAAACAAGATAATTGATTTGAAAGTTAACCACCAATGTTAATAAACCTCTAACTGTTTAAATGAGCATAGTCTCTACTTTTTTATTTTATTTTAATTATTTTCAGTTATTCAGTTACTGTTACAATGAAACCAGTAAAGTGTATATAAAGTAGGAAGTAGGACCGAGACATTATCTGCAAACAGGATAAGAAATGCCTGGATTTGCTAAAAAGCACCAAATTCCTCAAGATTAATAATTGATGACTTTGCTGATTAGCTATTAATCACAATTCAAATGACTCGTGGATTTAGCTAAAAGTATCAGTAGCTTCACTTAATTGTTGTTATGAAATGATATTAAATTCTTCCCAAATACATTTTTTATAAAAATTAAAAATAAAAAATAATTCCTGCTAATAATCGAGAAACAGATTTTTCTCAGTGAATTATTTATGCCTAAATTAAGTGAATTTTTTGGAATATGTAATGCAAAAGTAATATTAGTTTTAAGATTTAAAAAATTAAATACTAGAAACAAAGTACTTACTAAGTGTGTTCACTTGAATGCATTTGTGGAAAAACTAGGTTTCGGGTATCAAGTAATAGGAAAATTTACACACAATTAAAATTATTCCATGCAAAAGGCTTAGTGCATCACTTACCAAAATTCTACAGTTGAATTACATAACTTTTACAATTGTTATAAAAACTGTAACATTGCTATTTACGTTTTACAAAGTAACTTTAAGTTTTACATATGACCAACAGTTAGTGTTATTCAAAACTTTGATACTACTTTGTAAAATGCTTATTTCACTAAATATCTGCCCAAATCAGCAGCATCTGGTTTGACTTTACTGAGGCTGATAGTTGGTACTCAGATCTTGTTCATAGGAGATATAATATATGATAAAGAAATTTTAAGTTCTTAAAAATTTACTCCATCAAGCTGCAGAAGGAATTTCAAGTTAAAAAATGGTATAGAATGCTACTGCACAAGTGAATGTAAATTTCTCATGAAAAAACATGTATATTTACACTTTTTATGCTACAATTGTTATACCTGGCCAAGACGTTCGCATTTTCCAAAACAGCTAGCTGTGATGGCATTCCATCACCAATTTTCAACACACACCGCCATTTTGCGAAATCGCACCCATCAGCCTTGTACTGTACACATCGCTCTTGTAAACCATCCAGACCTACAGAAAAATAGCAATTTTAAAGATAAATGGACTTCATAAAATAAGAATACAACAGAAAGTGACGTAAGAAAAATGACTATAATAGCACATTGCAGCTAATTGGCTCTATCTCTTATTTCTGATTAAAAATATTTCTTGTCTACTCTACCTACCTTGTGTTGTGCATTCACCATTTGTCCCCATGAGAGGAACGACACCTTTGTCTACTTTGATGCCCCTCAGAATACCACGCTTTTTCAAAACATCAGCAAATAATTCACCTAGAATATAAACCAGTTATTGTTAATAATAGTGGC
Source organism: Tubiluchus corallicola (assembly GCA_030141605.1). NCBI lineage: Eukaryota > Metazoa > Priapulida > Priapulimorpha > Priapulimorphida > Tubiluchidae > Tubiluchus > Tubiluchus corallicola. Next base: position 660,220 of record JAQGDQ010000079.1, read on the forward strand.
AAATGTAGAAAAAATTATCAAAATGAATTAGCTAGAGATATTAACCACCAGCAAACAGAACCAACGAAGCTAATAGGATTTAAGTCACAAGCTCATACATGCCTGCTAAATACATTTTAAATGACAAAAGAAAATTCTAACTAGTTTACTCGGCTTTAGTCCTATAGTAACAGAAGTGCTATTTAATTTAAAAAAACAACACAATAGCCATAAAAACATTACTAGGCCAGAATAAAGGCCACCATGCTTTTTACTCAGTTTCATTTAACATTGGATAGAAAAAAAGATGAAGAATAGTCATTGCTCTATTCTAGATAAAATTACAATTTGTTGAATAAGTAGTGTTACATACAAATACAAACACAATTCCCAATTACATTCACGGTTTGCTGAAGTAATACTAATGGCAATAAAAGTAAATTAAAATTTAAGAAGCACAAAAATCTAAGTAACCTAAGTACATTAAGTGGTATGATTATAGTGGATATACTGTCAAGTATAAATACCTTCGTTTGTCTTTTGATAAAGAGTTTCATGGAAAAGAATTACTCCGCTAATGCTGTCGTTGATGACATCTTCAGAGGTGAACAACAGCTGGCGATAGAGACGTCGATTCTCCTCAGTATTCTCAGCATTTATGTTGGCAAAACGTTTGCCAATCGTACCTAAAACATATATTTCTTAAATAAGAAGCATTTATCTAAGCATTGCGGATTAAAAGGCTATTACGTGAAAGATGCCAACCTAGTATTGTAATTTTACTAACTCTGAACATAGGAACTGGAGCAAATAATCAACAAAAAATTATGCTTGTTACACAGTGAAGCACGCTACAAGCCAGAATTGAGCATTGAATTGGAGGACCTATTCAATTTAGATGATTGTTGCAGGATAGTAACCCACATCAAGGATAATTTTCCATACTGAGACATTGGACCAGAGCAGAGCAGAGGTGTCTCAGCCATATTCAGATGTGTATACAATTTCCATCAAAAAACTGGCAGTCATTTATCCATTCAGGACTAAGTACGCTTAGTACAGCATTAAGTAACATCGGTCATTATGCATACACAGTAACCATTCGCTATTCATAAAGCCTCAAAGTCACAGTCACTTCACAGTAAAGGAGCCTTAGGAAGTAGATTTCTGCAATATTCACCAAGATTAATCTATTAAAACCAAAAATATCATGGATTTATTTTGTATACATGTGCAAAATGCTGAACAGCGCCATTTAATGAAAGGAATGCAAACATTACAGCAGAGCAGTACTTTTCTTTGACAACAAGTTTTCTCACCTGTACTTTCATCGGCAGCCAGCAGACCTTTGCCTGGAGCTACAATAGCACAAGCAATTTTATGCAGTTCTGCCTTTTGATCAGGAGTCAAGAAAACCATGTTTGCTGGTAACAATCACACTAAATATACAATACAAAAACATGACCATTAAACTATATACTGTATGTAACATATAGTCAGTGATTCGTATTTTGGCAAATAACAAAAGCAAAGCGATAAAGGTTAAAGATAAAACACACAAGTTTTATTTATTTTAAATGCAATAAATTATGTTTTAAATTAATAAGGGATGAAAAAATGCTACTTTTATGTTTTGCTTACAAATAACTGAAATAACAAACTATACAGAATCGTTAAGACACTGCCATATAGAACTCATTTTTAAAAAGTAAAACTAACAGACGCCTATTGACTTAAAAATAGTTTCTTATGCCCAGGCTACTATTGCAGAGAACTAAACTTAAATTTGAAGCAGCCAACAATTATTTTTAGTTCCATCTCCCAAACTTTAAACCGAATCAACAAGCTAGGGTTGCTGGGGAGCGTTTGCGGAAGCTGTCCAGAAGCCATGAATGCTGTACCACAGAATAAACACAATATTGATCAGGCTTCAGCTGCAAGCTAACCAAGAACCATTTCACTAACAACAGATGTGGTGCTGCATGTAGTCAAGGTCAAATAAAACAGAAGCCATGATATTATGTAGCAGTTGGTGAAAACTGAAAAGTATTGAAACTTGAAAGTAAACCAGATCACCCTCCCCTTATCCAAATGTTTACTGCTGAGGTTGACTTAATTAGAAGTTGAACATGAACAGAGAGCAAGAAAATTACATAATATTTTTAAAATTAGGTTTCTTAACTTGGCCATTGTAAATTTTATCCCTCTTCAGGTTGGCACAAGCACGTCGTATGTGTACTGGTGCTAGTAATGACAACTATTCATTTCAAGTTTAGAAAGTTTCATAATTTTACTTTCTCTTCAGTTGTATTAATATTACTACAGCTACTAGATGACTCTTTAGTTGGGTCGTTGTCATTTCTCCCTCTACAGTCAATATTACCTACATGACAATTATTTACCTGCTCGTCTAAGTACTACTATTTATACAAAAGTTTGAACGTAACTGAATGTATAGTTATTTATGCAAGTCTTTGAGCATAATGATTGGTAATTACTGTACATCTGTATTATTAAAGAGAAAAATAATTTTCAATTCAATAGCAACATTCAGAAAAAAATGCTATTACTATGTAGTTTATTCGGTTGTTGTCAGAAATGGCATTCCAATCTTAATTAATAGTTTAATCTTTGCTATAGATTAACCATACCATAAACGTGAATACAATTATATGCTATAGTAAAATAATTTAAAGACATGTTAAAACTATCTTGTTCACCGATTTAATATAATGGGCTTAGTGTTACAGGCCATTAAATCACTTTCTACGTAAATAATCACTGTAAAGTGGTTCTTGAAAACTCGCCAAAGTAGTTTTGATAGACCTAGAGTATAAAAACCAGTTCAGGAAGTTCTTCCCTGGAAAACAGTTAGCCACAGTTGTACAGTAGAATAGTAAAGGTATATACCTGTTTTTCCACTATATAAAAAAACAGTAGCATAAAATGCTAGGAAAAAAGTGACATGCTTACAGTTAAAAAAATGATGTATTTACATTGTACTAATACGCAATGTGAAATGAATACTCTTTGCACAAAACCTCAACATTCACTTTCATACAGTCACTTGCAACAAGACGTGAATCTTAGTTGTAGATTAGGCATATTCCGAGTGTCATTTACCATTTGTAGCACCAGTCTAAAACTAAATAATGGGATACTAGTGATTGGGAAATACAATGCAGCAATATCATTAGTAAAGATTAGGAAGCAGTAAGGGCCAATCAAGATTTCTGGGAGGGGATACTACTTATAAGAGGGCATCATACAATAGATAATGATTAGGGATGATATGTTGGAAACAATGGGTAAGAAAAGTAACTAAACCTCCTAAAAGCCTACCTCATATATTAAGTCAGAGATGCTGGCTAGGGACGCAATCAAGTGTTTTTTCTTGAAGTCAAGATAAAATATATAATACCAAGCAAAGTAGGATAATCGAAGTAGCTAGTCCACTGATTTAGACATGACAACAGATTAGAAACAAGTGAACCGGAATTCACATGCGTTCAGTTTGGATGTGAAAAACTAGAATCACTGTTCCAAAACACAGCTTTAAGGCAAAGGCATTTTGTTAACTACCGATGGATGACAAAGATGCAAAGATCATCACATGAGGGACATGCATTTGTCTGTTTAAAGATGGGGTTAACATTACAGCTAAGGTAACACCGAGAGAGCACTCCAGAATTGAGAAACTTACGAAATAAAAGGAAACGAGGGACAGCAACAGATACATCCTAGCAGACTATTAACAGCTATGCTGGCACACTGCGAACCTGAACCGGTCTTTAGTAAATTATTATTTAAAATACTGTGCAAGCCAGTGGCAATTATATCTCTATCAGTTGCAAGCACATAGCATATTAACCAATTTTTGCTGAAGGGGTGATCTAAGAAACTTTACAGAAAATAAACTGTATTAAGTTTACAAAAAGGTTCATTATGCAAACCAGATGGTTTATTAACATTAAAAAGCTTTCAGGCCACTACAACAAATGTGACAACAAATGGAATGTTAAGTTTAACAACACACAAAAACCACAATAGATTATTATAATCCCTACAATGTAGCTGTTTCATTGATACAGCCTGCAATACAAGTAATTAAGAAATCTGGAAGATAAGGCAATGCGGTAGCAAAACACTAACTTTTGACGTTTTGTGACTCATAGCTCGTGTTCAGATCCTAAGACTGTAATAACTGAACGTTTACTGCTATAACACTGCAGTTAGTTGAAATGTACACTTGGTTCATTTTTATTAGCGAATATAAATGATTAGAACCATTGAATTTAACAATCGGGTACCCGACGGGTATAAGGAAAAAATTAATCCTACCCGTGCAAACACTATTATAATTATTCATTTTATTGTAGAATGAGTGATGAATATTACTACTATTTTTTATTAGTGCAGATTGTAAAAATCACACATACATACCAGGTAACTAATATTAGTACTACCTAGATTTCTAAATTCGTCACAAAATGTAACTCACCAGAGGACAAAACTAGTAAAACAACACAATCAGAGAGAAGAGAAATTCAGTAAATCACAAATCTCTTCCCAACTGAAAACGCCAATCCTCTTGGAAGTTGCAGAACGGCTGGTGATCACGTGAGGAATAGGAATGGTGGGATTGCAAGGAAAACTGGGAACGTCAGCTTTATGGAAAGCAAAACGTGCCAATAAGACATAGCGAACTACGCTAATTTTATGAACAGCGGTACTCTACTCTACGTTAAACTAACAAAAAAATTTATGCACCCAAATAAACAATAGAATTTAAATAAACGACTGTATGTTGAGAAATGAAAAAACTGTTCTGTTAACATAGCTTAGGTTCTCATAATGGGCATTTAACACAACTTTGGGAATTTTTTTTACAATTTAACTGTACAAGAGAAACTCAGCATCCAACTTATGAAATATGCAGGTTTACCATTTGTAGGCTATTCTACATAATTTTAGCAATTAACTGTGCTACCTGGCAAAATAAGCTACTATAACATTAAACGTCACAACGTAACCAATTCTTAAAAAATTTAAAAATGAACATTAATGTAGTAGCAAAGATTTTATTAATAAATTAAATGTGCACAACGAAGTCTAGATCTAATCATTTACAGTAACATTTTTTTGCTAGCACAAAAATTTCAACTTTAACAAGATATCTTGAGATCTGTGAAAAATTGAAGAATTTTTTTTGGATGCAGCCAGAAATTAACTATAGTACAGTGAACATAAACACGAACATAGACAGCTAACTAGCACTGAACTGCAAGCAAAATAATGTATGAATATGTGACTGCAAACTATAATACATAGTGGCTTAAATTTTCATGTAAGCAGTAAGCACTAATTGTCTCAAGCCTAAGACCAGAATGTCAGTGAATTTATCATGTGTAGCAACCAAGAAACATGTGCAAATCTAATGGAAGGCTTGTGAGGATATGGGAAGCTATTAAAAATCTTATTAAGACAATTAATAGACAATGTGAGGCAGTTGAAAGGAAAGAATTAATGCAATTATAAATCTATGAAAAGCTATATATTCAAAAGTGTGAAACTAATGGAAGTCAGATAAAACTAGGTGAAATACTGAGAAAACATGAAGTCAAAAATTGGGAAGTGTTCGGAAATCAGGAAGTAAATGAAGATATACATAAACAAAGACTACTGGACGTTTTTGGAGTGTCCATCACAAGTTTTTTAAAACACTGGTACAAATTTACCCTTCTCTAACACTATAGAAATTACAGGCAATACAGTGAAAAACAAACTTTTGGCATGATTATTAAATAAAGTGACACAAAACAATGAAGAGACAAGTTGCAAACATAAATCCTGATAATGATTTCCGTAGCTGTTCATGATGTATGGCTTGTATGCCTTGTCTACATTTATACATTGGTGCAAATACAGTAAAACAGCTAAAATTTTAAACTAAGTGTTTCACAAAAATTAATGTTTCTCTACACGTTCAACACCAGATAAATTTCTAACAAAGGAGCAAGGTAATTTTGTAAGACTTCTATGTAAATCAAACAAACTGGACATCTTACAAAATTAATTATTTACAATTTCACATCGTTTTTACAATAGTATTTTTACCAACAAACAATTTATTAACAAGTTTTTCAATTATTTTTCTATGATCACCCATGACACAATTTTACACAAAAATAGTTAACTAGAAAATCTCCTTTTTATGCTTAGCAATGTTGAGTTAACTTTCAAAAGCTGAATATACTACTACGTAACTATGAAACAGATAAAAATAATACAAGATTTGTTTTTCAAATGTATCAATAAGCTCACATTCTAGCTCAGAAATTTGTAACAAAAATCAAAATAGCTCACTTCAAAATTTGTTGCCTAACTGATATTTTAGTCTTTTTGCTGACAACAAAGCATGCTACATGATAATTACATTTGAATTTGCACTGTAAAGGTTCAAAGATCACTGATCACAAACAGCGCTACTTTAATATCAATTTATTCAAAAAGTTCATTAGTGATGGGCTGATCAGCATTTTTGGGTAACAAGCTAATGACGAGTCGATCAATTTTGCCATTTACAGATACCGATGAATCACAAGTTGGGCAAAATACGAAAGTATTACTGTTACAAGAATTATTTTTAAACTGCGTTATCTTACCAATTATTTTGCACATCAGAAGCTATTACCCACAAGACTTCAATAATGAAACATTTGTAATTACTTGTCTGATTTCCAGGACAAGCGATTAACACCCATAAAGTTACACAATTCATTTAAAAAAAGAAAAAAACTGATATTGTTCCCTGCAAACCGTGAGCCAACACGATGAAAATTACCAAGACTGCATAACGCCATCAGAACCGACGGCTGTTGTAAACTCCCCCAGCAGGATCCGAGCAGCATCTTGCTACGTTTGTTATTTGGAGCCATAACAGAGTATTTTTAAGACACTACACTTTTTCACTTGCTCATTTTATTACATTTTTAGTTAACAAATATATTAAAAGTTTTGAGCCCACAGTTATTTTTCCTAAGCATTTATTCTTGTGAATTCAATAACACAATTTACGATTTTGAGCTTTCTTAATTAAGTAAACATGTGAGAAAAATGTGGGCTTACCCAGCCTAGTACAAAATTCAAACAAACTTCTCTTCATCCTCTCATAATCATCATAATGATAATTAACAAAAACTGACATGTGCAAAAAAAGGCGTGGTGAAATACTATTTGATTATTTAAACGTCTTACAACAACACGGGAAATCTTGATCACTAGACAGTTTTAATTCGTGCATCCATTCCTGCTCAATTATTAACTTGTTATACACTATGTTAAACCAATCATGCATTTGCATTTACTTTTTTAACAATATTTGACCGTACGCTAATCAAACACAAATGTTCATTCACTGACTACTGATCGGCTCGGCCCATCACTAATTCATACTCGCATAACATACGAAACTAAAGAACGGAAATAAAAAAGTGAAGAAAAAGAAGACGGGAGAAAAGGCAGAGTGGGTGAGTGAGTGAATCAGTGAGTGAGTGAGTGAGTGAGCCAGCGAGTGAGAGAAACAGAGAAAGAGAAAAAAGAAAGAGAGATACAGAGAGAGAGAGACAGAGAGAGAGAGAGAGAGAGAGAGAGAGAGAGAGAGAGAGAGAGAGAGAGAGAGAGAGAGAGAGAGAGAGAGAGAGAGAGAGAGAGAGAGAGAGAGAGAGAGAGAGAGAGAGAGAGAGAGAGAATGAGAAAAAGAGAATGAGAGATACAGAGAGAGAGAGAGAGAGAGAGAGAGAGAGAGAGAGAGATGAGAGAGGAGAGAGAGAGAGAGGGGGAGAGAGAGAGAGAGAGAGAGAGAGAGAGAGAGAGAGAGAGAGAGAGAGAGAGAGAGAGAGAGAGAGAGAGAGAGAGAGAGAGAGAGAGAGAGAGAGAGAGAGAGAGAGAGAGAGAGAGAGAGAGAGAGAGAGAGAGAGAGAGAGAGAGAGAGAGAGAGAGAGAGAGAGAGAAGGCTAATTTTTGTTACTGCTTTCGCTATACATGCTGGTTGTCTGGCAGTGATCTGCAAACCCTTGATTCAAAATCCAAGGATGATTTCGGCTTGCATGTAAATATTCACTAAACCATTCAGACTTTTCCAAACTGACATATTAAATCACGATAAATATGAAAAAAACCAATTGAAAAAATAAGATTCCCTGAAACATGATTTGAAGGCCTCTTAACATTTTTTCATCACCCTGAATTATTCTGAGTTGGCATTTGTTGATTTATCTGTGTGAGGATATTCAATGTAAGCTCTTGCAAGCTATGAGGCTTGCAGTGTTCTTCTAGCCAATTGATCACAGACCCTGATAACTCAGCAAAGCTACCAGCTGCCACATTGCTGTCAAACGACATAAACTGGGCGTCCAATTATTGCCTGAAACTACAAAAATCAAATACATAAAATATTATGCAGAAATTGCACTTAACGTGTACCCAAAAAACAAGCTTAAAGCATTTCATGTAATCATATAGTTTTACTCAGTGATTATGTGATAAAGCAATAACAAAATCATGTGCTGACAATTTCACCGTGCTAACAACTATACCTCTTTTTCATATGATTACAACTTAATAAATAGTTAGGTTCCATTTTTCATTTTTAGGGACTCCTGACAGCTTAGAGCTCTTTTGAAGCAAACGTTAAAGAACTAACTGCATGCTTCTGATTTATTGCAAAGTAACTTGCTACAGTAGGCGCCGCTTAATAGACTCATCTTGGGACCGACGCGTTTTGACCCAATTAAATGACTGAACCTATTAACCGATGGTTGTAGTATTACAGGTTTAGAAGCATGAGTCATCTGCTTACTATGCACTGCAAAGGTTTTTAATGAATTTTAGAAACGAAGTAATGCCTAAATTCCTTTGTGCAGTTAAAAATTAGAATTAATTCATATAAGAGAATTAGCAATAAATTAAAAGGTATACTTTTCTAAATCACAGACTTTTTTAAGTCTGTTTATTTGTAAAAATTACAAAAATTTGTTCAAAGTTGGCTGCTTCATTTTCTTGCGTTGGCCCACAAAGTTCTCGTAATTATAAAAGTGTTGAAAATCTGTTGATGTGTGTGACTAAAACAGTTCTGAATCATTTGCTCACTCACATTGCTCTTATTTGTTGTACGATGTTTACTCTTGTAAGTCACAGAATACCAGCTGATTATACGGTACCTTTATCTTTGACTGGTAACCCATTAAGCCTGAAAGCGCGATTTGAAATGAGAGCATTAAAAGGAAACCGCTAGGCAAGTGATTAAATGTTTAGCTTCAAGAAATTCTTTCGGTAACAGTGAGCGAGCAACAGATTCAAAGCAAAACCGCTAGGCTAGCATATAAGCACATGATAAACATACCTGCTTAAGAACAAAACAGTACTTAACATGATTATTTCTGCATACATAGTGCACAAAGGAGAAGTAAAGATGACATAAAAGTAGGAAAAGCTCTTTGGGTACATACAACTATCTTATTTTAAGTAAGTGAAGAAAAAATATTGAGTCAATTATGCAGGTTATTTGAGTCAATTACCGTTAGTTTTTATGTATATTTGCAAAGAAGCGTCCTGTTCTAGGCGTTTTTCAGTCAATTAAGCGAGTGAGTCTTTAACCATGGTGAGTCTATTAAGCGGCACCTACTGTATATAATAATATTGGTCCAAGCATTTTCTCCATAATTCACTTCTATAATTGGTGCAGCTTTTAAGTTTTTGAGAACATTTTCATTTTGTGTGTGCATCTTTGGTCACAATACAATGCAAATCTTGTCAACAGTACAGAGTTTGTTTTCGATGAAATGAAAAGTACTGTCCAAAGCTGAACGTAAACAAGTTTCCATATAAACATGCCTACACAATTTGAACTTATTATGTAGGCCTAGGTATATTAGGAGTTACTACACATTCTTATAAGTCATTGTGTTTTCAAACAGGTGTTTACACGGCAATATCACAAATTCTCATGAGAAAAATACTGGGTGTTTTCAAAAACAAACTGTTAAACATTGTAGAAATATATTACATGGACTACTGAAAGACAAAAAATGAATGGGAATCATGAGGCTGTTGCCAAAATTTGAAAGAATGCCAGTAAGCAAGATAATATTAACCTGGTGACCTTATCAATAAAAAAATCTTACAGAAGTGTTCAACAAACATGATAGCAACAAAAGTGGGAACACATATACTGTAATAAGGTAATTATAATAAATTAGCAAACAATTCAATAGGAAAAGCTTAAATCAAGGCTACTACTGGCAAACAATCATGAAAGATTATTGATTTACTATTTCCTGAAAGGTTCATTAAATAAAAAAAAAATGAATGTACTGAATGAGTCACTGATACTCACTATTCCAAACTTTACTTCATCAGTCACAACATCTTTGCTGCTCACAACATTGTGCTTATGAGCTTTTACTATTTCTTCATAATTCCTGATAAAATGTAACACAAAACACTCTATCTTTATTTTTAAGATTTGGCAGTATTTGCTTGCACAGCATGCTTAAACAGCATGCACAGATTAAGTTTTTTATTTGACTGCTTAAGTAAAATTTTCTACGAACAATGTACAGACAACATTAGGGCACTAATGAAATTTGCTAAAAAGTTTAAACGACATATACAAATTATATCATTAAGAAATAGCTCTTTGTATCCAATTACTTTTTTGCATAATTTGCAAAATATAACTAATGCAGCTCTAGAATTTAGAAAAAAGAAACTTCTTGAACTTGTAATTTAAAAAAGAGTAAAAATAGTACAAAAAAGTACATTAACGTTACTCAGTAATACGCACGCTTGCATAATTTGTAAAGCAACAACTTCTTTTTGTAGCACATTTAAATCATCTTCTTGTTTCTTGTTTTCTTTCAGCAGGAACTGAATGTAGTCTATAGCTAAGAAAAAATGTAAATTAGTGTTAGACTAAATCACTACAAAAAACTATCAATTAACAAACCACAAAATGGGGGAACGTTGTATGATGGAAATATTTTGTGTTTCTATCCTCTTAATCTTACTTCCTAAGTGCACAATTAATGCAATCCACAATAGTTTTGAGAGAAAATTGGTAAAGCAGTAATGCCCAAATAGCTTGATGTTTTTCTGGAAATTAATAAAAATACAGAACTATATTTAAAAGGAACTTGAAAAAATCTTTAGTAAAGAATTACTCAGGCAATTACTTAATGACCTCAAAATTAAAACCACTGCATTTACATGCAAAAAATCGTATAAGACAATACAATTTAAATGATTCAGAAATGTTTAGGGCATAAAATGTAGACGAACATTTCTGTAGAACAGCAGCTTTGCTAAGCTTCTGAGATCCTAAGCTATCTGAATTTTGGCACATTGGAACAATCTCTTGTAGGTGGTCATAGCCACTTTTGATTGCATCACGCCTTTTCTGCTCCGCTAGCTGGTGGGCTTCACGGCGTCGATCTTTATACGATATCGTAGACTTCTCTGCAATATCACTGTCATCTTCATCTTCTATAAGTAAAGACATAAAATCAACTGAATAATAGAAATTCATCTAAAATGAGCAAGGAAATAGAGAATTTATTCTCTAATTTTGAAAAATAAATGCTTTATTTAAGCACACATTCTTTTTTCGTTAAATAATAGTTTAATGGTGAACTGTGCTTCACTGAATTTTCTACTGATCAAATATTCTACAGAATAAAAATTATACAAAACAATACCTCATGCTGCAAGAAAGTACCAGATATACGATATGGTTGTGCCACTATGGAGAAAATTCGCTATAATGAAGGTTTAATATAGCGAGTAATTAAAGTAATTTCCTTTTCGGATGATACTGTGTATATTCATGTTATAAATTTCTGTTAAGCATGCTCTGGAAGATACTTATACCCACTTGCTTTTACTAAACTTTACAAAATTTCACGTATTTTCTTGTAACTCCATTTCAAGAATACCAAATAAAAAACTTTATCAAGTTGCACAATATCTCAATGAAACAGTTTAATAAAAACCTCAGCACTGACAGTTTTGAAAATGAGCTTCCAGCTGAGATAAAGATCTTTTTTTAACTTCATTGTGAAGTCTATTAACTGAAAGAACAATTAATTATGAAAATGTACTTAATGCTGGCATATATTGGTACAACTTAAATTTGAACCTCTACCATTTTCTCAGACTTTAATAGGTAATAACAAAAGTTAATAATCACTGAAAGTCATGCACGTCATACTACATTAGATACCCTGCGACACTCTTACAAACCTGTGTTCTGCGTTGATGAACTAGGAGATGACTGATAAGCAGATCCAACACTGCTAGTTCTAGAGAAGCTAAACTTTGTTTTATCACACGAATTGGGAGAGGTTACTTCTAATTTTATAGTGTCGTCATCATTCAACACAACTGGAAAACAATTTAGGAGTACAGATTAATATCACAAAATTTAATACAATTAAAATATTCTTTAAACAAGGCTGCCTTACCTCGTAAAAAGCTATGATTAATGGCTATCTGAAAAAGCAATGAAATGGATGAGAGTGAACTCACATTGTTTATTAATCATTCTTTTTTCCGTACAATCATGTGTACAATACTGTGTACTGTAGTATTGTAATTAGAAGACTTCAATAGATAGTCATTAGAGTTTTAGCCCCATAATGTTACAGACGTAGGTCAATGCTCACTTTGATAATTTGATTTGTGACAGAAAATGCTCTGCAAATTTTTTTTATTTGAAAAGAAGAAAAGAGAGGGGTGGAAGGTTCCATCATCTAATAACACTATAACACTGACATGTAAAGACGCTGCAAATTGTGAAAGTGAAGTGCACGTTTAAGAAAAAAGCTAAGATCAGAATTTAGTTTAATAGTTTATTTACTGTTTGTAAGACTAGAACTAATAAATTAAGACTCAACAAGAACAGCACAAAAATGCAATAATAGGGATGACAATCAACAATGTGTAATGCAAAGTTAGTAAAACTGAAAGAAACGTTTGGCAGCAAAAAGCAAGAAATCAAGTGGAAATCACAAATGTAAAAATATCAAAACACTAAGCATTACCAAATGGTGAACCTAAGTAAAATTCGACAGCATCCTGACACCTACAAAAAATCTAAACTGTGTGTGAAATACAATAATTCTTACAAAGAAAGGCTCTTAAGTTTACACTAGTGCATCAAAGGCATACCAAAATAAGGCGGGATTTTGTAATTAGTACAATCTTTGACATTTATCTCATGTTACTACCAATTAATTATCGCTCATTGGTAGTCAAATTTGCTGTAAGTATATGCAAAAAAATAAGCAAAAATATGGTATGATGTGTAGCAAACCTGATTAATTTGTGAAAGTAAATTTGCTTGGAGTCTAATGCAGGCATTAAAAATAATTCAGCTTTGTATGTATGTTGAAATAACAAGTTGTACTATTTGTACAGGATAGAATTTCTATTATTTAGCCATTTTGCACTCTTGAAGAATGTATAAAGGACTTGTAATAAGGCTTTTTTTATAGAATATGGGATTCATTCAGCACCTGTCAGAAGTCCTAAAAATTATTCAAAATGTTATTTAAAAGTACACAGCCATGAAATTTTCAGTAAGTGCTTCTGATGAATAAGCAATGCCCATGCACCAAAAATGTAAGAATGCCATGGCATAAGACTAGTTGCAGCACTGCACTGCAAGCACAACCTACACATGCAGATAAATGTTAGTAGTCCATTACAATAGGCTTTGCTGTAATGAAGACACAGATAATATGTACAACACCTTGACACAGCTAAATGTTCCATATTTAACTGTCATATAGTATTAATTAAAGTGAAGCATTTATGTAGTATAGTAATTATACACATGCTTGCAACCGGCCTGCCTTTTATTAAGACACCACTTAACGTTGGCACCATTATCGTTTTATTAAGCAAGACTACTATACTGCTTATGCACCTACGTTCTAAGTTGTAATAATTACATATGAATAATAAAAATCATATTATTAATAATTATTATTAATATTATTACTACTTAATACTATTATAGACGGACCAGAAAAAGCCTAAATAACATTCAAAAAAAATTTTGTAAGGCGCTGCGTGCTTCAGCTGAGGAACTACCTGCCCTAGAACTGAGGCAAAAATTATGTTAAACTATTACAAAAACAGCAATGATGAAGTAGCTGTCACGAGACTACACCCTACCAGTACTAGAATTGCTGTTAGGCCGTCCTCCTTCTGCCATAATGGTTGGATGAGATACATTAGGCGAATAATATGACGCTCGTGATGACTACATGCTACCTGACGAAAAAAGCTACATTTGTAGAATTAATTGTAGTTTCACTAAAATAATTTCATAATTAATAGTTGTTTACGAATTTGTACTAGGCACAAATTCAGCAAGCAACGAGCCCTTCGTCACACCAAACGTCAGAATGCGACACTGCTAAAAGTAAATCAGTCCGACTTCGTTTCCAATGTTACCCTTTTAATTGTGTAAGACCAGTAGATAAATACTTTAATACAGATAAAATACCGGAAGTCATTATAATAATACAGCAGTAAAAATAATGATACAATATAATAAGTTCGCTAATCATCTATTCAGCACGATGCACTGAAAGACTTCTCACGAGCCTTGCCAGTTGACATACATCCTCCACGTGAATGCCTCAATGTCTTCTACCACCGCTGGCTTATAGCAATCCACTCATCGCCAACTTTTCTGAGAGAAGCATTAGTACATGGGTTTCAAAGCCTCATTGTAATTTGTGAAACGAAATGACAGACTGACAGTTAGTGCAAAATCTACAATTATTGCGAAATGTTAATTGCAAAAAAGTGCAAACTACGAAATGGAAACCGTGAAATGGAAATTGCAAAACTATGACAAGGAAAATCATGTGGTATTTTGTTCATGAATACTATGCTAAATTACGATGCACGGCCATCAGTGTTTTCCTTAGCTAAAAACTTTGCTTGGCTAAACTTAATCAATCAGTGTTATATAATTTTATTATAAGATTTTATTAGCAAGTATATATGTATTTATTAATTTGTTATATTTATTATTATTTAGGTATGTAACGAAAGCTTACTAGCCAAGTTTAACACTTGTTAAACTTTAAAGTTTAACTCTAACATTTGTTTATTTTTAGTAAAAGAAAATTTATAAAAATTGTAAATGGTCAATAAACTGTTAAATAGATTTTGTGAAACAATTTCACGATTTAAGTTTCGCAATTTCCGTTCTACAATATCCATTTTGCAATTTAGATTTGGTATCGTAAATTACAGTAAATCGTTATAAAATCATACTAGCATTATTTTAGTAAGTTTGTAAATACGAAACAAAAGCTGTCATTTAAAGAGCCATAAACCTTCATTAGTTCCTTTTCTATTTGGCAAGTGGCAGAAGAGTGACTAAGGAGAAGAGAAATTGATTTATATGTGTATATGTGTATATGTGTGTATGCCGCTACTACCGCTGTTGATATCGTAATCATCGCCATCACTGTTGATGATTAAGTTACTCTTGCCGTTACAGTTGTTATCTTCGACGATGCAGCCATCAATATCGATGTAGTCATCGTCAAGCCTCTTACAACTTGTGAAGGGCCTTGGTTATCATCAGTATTAGTAATTGCAGATTATTAACAAGAGATGACAATGGTAGTAATGATGGTGATAATGATGAAAATAACGATGCTGATGATTATAATAAGGCAATAATTGTTCAATGTAGGCCCCATTCAATTTCTATCGTAAATATTTTTCAGGGGCTTTGTTGGCAGTCTTTGTTTGTAGGGATATATGCAGTACTGATACACAGTTTACTTATTATGATTCAAACTAAGTGTGTATAAGTGACTAAATTAGTGCATCATTGTGCATCACTTTAAGTAACAGAAGTTAAGTAACACGTTACAGATTTTGTGGTCCATATTGGTCGCCTTGTCTAACTGATGGCCGTTTAACTTACCTCCTTTAGAGCAGCTTAATTAGGAGTTATAATTATACTTATTCAATTGGCAAACTGAATAAGTATACATTTTAGTGATGTGTAAAATACGCTTAAAATTTTTGTATAGTGCAATATTTTTTTAAGACTCACAAAGCAATATTTTCTTCTAAACTTCTGGCGACATTTTCAATTGGTTCATAAAATTACAGCTCGCCATATCAAAGACATTTTCCATGATTCACCACGTACGAATTTTCAAATTTCTGTAATTATATTTTACGGCAAATTTCAAGCAGATTTCAACAAATTCAAAACAATTTTAACAAAGTATAATAGCGATATTATTTGCTGCTTATAATCCTCAATGCTTACCGGGCTACGTGTTTCAATTTGAATTAAAATAGAGCAGCTTTGTGCATGGAAATAATTACTGTAGATGTTTTCTAAAGGCTTTTCGTAAAATCTGTGGTAATTATTACGCAAGCACTTCAAAGCTTCGCGCCACTTTTTACACTAGAAATTGCAACTTGGCGCAAAAGATTTTGGCATGGGATTTGTGCCTACAAAAGCTAAAATCTCTTCATTTTCGACCAGGCATTCCACACACAGTAGGCTGATACAAACGGTAAATATTATTGTTTCTGTCCTTTGCTGTTGTCGCCTCAGCCGTTTTTCCACACCAACCAGACAAATCTTTAGATTTTAATCTGGGCTAAGTGCAAGGGATTTTAGCATCAGGGTTAGAAAAATATACGACGCTATGAACAAAGTATTGCATTTCCCAGGCAGCATAGACAAACACAATGACGTTATTTATGATGCACAATCTCTCCATCTTTTTGTGTCCTGATAGTGCAATGATCACCTATTGCTATGAGAGATGTCACTTATACGCTTTATTTTTCTGGAAAGTATACGAGGAAAAGGCGCAAGTTGTGTAAATCCGCTGGCTCTACCGTAATTATACTTGTGATAAAATCAACCTACATTTATCTTTACCAATGATCTCTTCAGATCGACAAACTTTATAGGTTCTTTAGCGTTATAAACGCATTAAAAAATTTTATTACAGAATTTTTGACTTTGTGTTATACCCTTACAGAGTTATAATGAAAGAGTGGCTAAAAATTGTTCGTCCACGCAAAATTTTTATAACTGTCTGCAAAACCTTAATTCTTGAAAGACTGACGTATGCCTGTATAAGCCTTGCATAAGGGTTTCTTATTGAGGTCCCTAAGGTTTGGAAACTAATATTTTTAGTGTTTCTGCTCTTTTTTCGATTGGTATTTTGCGTTTTTTCCTCAGATGATAAAAATTATCAAAATGTGCAACTAGTTGAATATGCATGCCTAACAACAGAATTATAGTATAATGCATATATTTTGCGGGTATTCAGTATTGCGACACGCCAAGTTCATTATTATTCTGTACGACGAAGATCGTGTAGTTTTGTGTCGTTTTGTTAGCTTTAATTTTATTAGGTTATGTACCTATTTACATCTGTTCAATACCATGTTATAACGGTAGCTGAACAGAAAACAAATTTATTGTTCTTTGTTAACTAAAATGAGTTACCTTGCTACTAGGAATACATTTGTTTTTGATATTGTCCGTCATTTATTGCTTTGTTAATCCATTTTATTGCTGAGTCTATACACGCGCGTGGGTACGCTCACGCCCCCATTCAGGCACTACCAAACCAAGTTTATAAAAATGTTACTTTTGATGCATACTAAACTTGATTCTGCTCGCTTTTGTTTCACCTCTTAGTTAAGCATCTGTCCTAGCAAGAGTTCCAATGTTAATTCTGTTATATAAACCCAACGGCCCTTTTGTATTTTCCTCTTCAAAGTTAATAAAACGGTTATATAGTCATAGGATTACCGCGATTGGTCCGTTCATTCAGAATCTTTACTAGCACAGTTTATAAAATGTTGTGAGTTATTCACATTTTGTCAAGCAATGTAAGCGTACTCGTTTCATGATTATTTTAGTGTACCTGCTATCAAAACGTTACGAATTTTGCCTTTGGACAGTGCTGACACCGTGTGAGATGATCGCTAAACAGCTGTAAAAACAATGCAAAATGGCTAGCGCAACTACAAAATTGGTTTGGTATGATTTTACAAACAAAGGTAATTAATAATTACAATAGTTGTCTTTTTCGCAAGCATAGTGTTTGCAATGACGCTTTTTATTATGAAAATGTACTAAAAAATTATAGCACGATTAATGTAGAAATTCAAGCACTAAAAAACTGTTTCAGTGCCTAGAAAAGTGTATGTCTCGTATGCTCCATAAAACATTTTAGTTTGATGCGCTTTGTTTATGGCACATATACAACGAGATTATTGATTATGGCTGCGCGTGTAACATTTGCTTTATTCTTGTCTATTTATGAGCAAGACTGGCAGCATGATACGACTAGAAAAAATTCCCAAAAGGCATCGAGTTACTGTATGGTACTCCTGATTTTTTCTGTTATTTAATTAATTATATACAAGCTATTAAGTAGACACTGGTTATGTTTAGATGTCGTAATTAGGTCTACCTGAAATAATAATAGCTGGCAGATTGACAGATAAAAATCTGAGATTCACAGCACAGTTTTTTGAAATCTAGTTCCTATAGCTAACTCCTGCATTGTTTGATTTCCGGACTAGTAAACCTCATATTTCTTTTCTGTCAGGCTAATGGTTATGATTATTCCATTACATTGAATTACCAGAAGTTGCTTGCTATTTATTTTGAAATGCAAAAGCAATGTGGGAAATTTACATATTAGGATACACAATTAATAAGTTAGGTATTCGCCTTTGAAACACACTTTACTATGGCGTCTACAATATCATTATGACCACAGATTTAAATGGTGCTTACGGCAGGGGATTTAAATCTGCGATTATGACATAAGAAATTGTTGATTATGGTTGTACAAAGCTATATGAAGAGTTCACAATGTTTAAGACGTAAACAAAATGAATTATCATGGTTTATTATGTGGAAGAATGAATTATATGTTTTGTTAAGTTATATTTTTTATTTTATTTGTTTTCATATTGAGTTTTACAAATTCAATTTATAATTTTTCGCCGAAAGGTAAGTAAAATTATTTCAGAACGTTTTTGTAGTGATTGAAATATTGGTCAGCATTGTAACAATGGTGTATATAAAAGGTTCAAATTAATTCGCTAATTTTAAAACTGAAATGAATTGCAAATAGTACGTCTTTAACGTTAACACTTTCATTAGTCAAATAAGGATGTTGACAAGCGCATGCAATTATGGCAAGACATATTATTTTTTCAAGACTGATAACATGTGTTTTCTTCGTTCTCTTTAAGAGTAATTCTAACCCAATGAGCACATTAATATTAAAAACACGATAGGATAAATTTGATGTTAAAAAGTTTACTACACATTTCTTGAGCATCAGTCTCCGATCATTAATAAATCAAGAGCTCGCTGACTGACTTACACAATGATTAGGTAGGCCTAGCTTGTTTAATTAACCGAAAATTTGCGTTAGTAATTATTTGCGCACAGGACGACAAGGCGCACATGTGTGTTTTTTACTGTATAGACCTACTACACTACAATTACAGTTAGGAAAAAATAAAAATGTTAGACAAGGAAATCGTACATCATAATATTATGAAATGCGATATAAATTTTTTCTTTTTTTTCTTTTCTGCTATTTTGGCTCGTCAAAAAGACTCTTTATCGAAAATTTCTGAATTACATTTTGCGCCTCCTGCTGCCAACTTGTTAAGGTGCAGTAATTTGCTGATATTAACAAGTATTTGTAATGATAAAAGCTATTATACGTTTGATTACGCTTTGTAATATATATATATAAAAGATGCTGGACCATCATTTTGCGTATTAAATTTGTTTACTCTTGTGCTGTTTATTATTTGCAATTTTTATTACTTAAATTAAAATGAGAAACAAGTCAAAAATATTTCTCTATTGTATCTTAAACAGAACAAATTAGGAGAACTTGTCGTTACTAAATAATATCTGCCATGTCTTTCAAGTAAGATTTACTGAAAACCTCATATATAATAAGCTTACGAATGTATATAGTTCAATGAATTTTCGACTTTATCTCTGTGTACCAGAAAATATAACATTCACGTATAGCGTGAATGTTATATTTGCAGCACTTGTCAGCCGGGCTCCTACACGCCTCCTACTGTTTCTATACTGTTTCCTTCAACATTTTGCGCTCGCGCTTGTTTTTTCTGGTCATTTTTCTAGGCTGGAAAAACATTTGCGTAACTCTTGAATGCGACCTCGTCTGTATTCTCGCAATAATGAGTCAAACTGTGGCTGCTTTTATGCTCCGTAGTTCTTCCCACCAGCGAAATAAACAGTAAAAGTCAATAAAAATATTTTTACACTATTTGTGTGACCATGATTGGTAATGCGTACAACACTATAACGTTATGATGGTGGATACTGTTGCGTTAAACTGCACAAATACAAAGCTCTGCTTGTTTATTATCTTGATGCATTTAAAAAAGTCACTAGATAATTGGAGGTAATGGATTGGTTGGTGAGTAGTAACTGAAGTAAGACTTGCCTCAATCACAATGGGCTGTGTAATCCAGCGGTTATAGCTGTAATCCTCGTCACTGTCATCATCATCATCGTCGTCATTCATCACTGACCAAAAATTAGCCATTTTCATTTTATTTTAAGTAATTACCTAGTAATAAGTAAGGTATTAGGCTTCGCAATCGATGAAAACTTTTTTTTGCGAGTGGGCGTACTTATCTCAACATTATTGTGCTACTCGAACTTCCTGCACCTATTAAAGAATTATAATCTTGCTATAGTGACAACTATATAGCCACTATACAGCGAACTTTGGTCAGAAACACCACTTTTGAATCATTACTTTAATTTTACAATAGCTTCAGAATTGTGTAAAAAAAACACCCAGTAAGTTTAAAATATCCAGTGAAAATTTACTTGTAAAGAAAAATAAAAGGCGTTACTTGACAAAGAAACTTTTCGAACTTAGAAAGAATATTTGAAAAAAAGAAGATAATATAGCTTTAGACTAAGTAATTAGTTAAAGGTTGATTTTTCGAGAACGAAATTAAATAAATGAATGCGTCTACGATCGCCTTTGATTTAGAGTGGCCCCTTTTTTCCACTTCGTTTGTAAACACCTGTGTACCTCCTGCGTTGATCATTTAAAGTAAGCGTTATAATCCTTACATTCCTGCCTACAAGTACTTGCTCAATACCTGAGTTATGCAGGTATAAGACCCAGGTAATCCTACCTGTGTTGGCGTGTCCCTCTGATTGGATCTAATCTCACCTTTCTCCACTTTAAACCCGTGTTAAGATCTGAAAGTTAACTTATACTATGAACAAGCGCAAACTTAAATAACTTAACGCTGCTGTCATTTCAAATTTGACATTGCGCTTTGCATTTTGTGACAAAAGATTTGTAAAATAAAGAAAATAGAGACCTTATACAGGGTGTTTCAGAAGCAACCCTGTAGTAGAAATAGAATTAACACTGATACGTGTACGGTATATTTAAACGTAAAAAAACCAAGTTACTTGGTAGGAATTGAGTTATGCAAATATAAATTATGTTAATATCATTATAATGTCATAATGCAGAAATATTTTGGGCAAAATAATAAATGTTTACTCAGAACATCCAACTCATAACATCCAGTTTCGTATGGAACGCTGATGTGGAACTTAAAGCTTATTTTTGAATATTAATAAATCAATTACGTATATTAATAAGTGAATTACGAATACTCAGAATTGATTTATTAATATTCATAAATGATTTATTAATATTAAAAATAAGCATTAAATTCCACTTTGGCGTTCCATAGCTACATTCCCGTTTTTCCAACAAATATGTAATATTTTTATAATCTCTTACTAAATGACACTCTATATCATTTCATTACAATTTGGCCAGCATATTTCAGCGTATTTCACCATAATTATATCTACTGCACTGCGTCTTCTGGAACATCCTGTGTATTAAACTTCTTTGAGGTTTATCGAAGTCAAATAAATTAAGAAAATAATATACTTATATTGATCCACGATAAGTTTTGAGCTGTAGAAAAATGTTAACACTTGAATACAAAGCAATGCATATTAATTCCTTTATTTAAACCATAACGTTTAGCAGATCATTCTACATCTTGAAATTGTAAAAATGTTAAGTTACGAGGGTCGGATTTTGACCTTTATGGGGTTCCCAGGCTAATGAAATTATGTGGGGACCCCTCAAACGGAGTCACCCTCAAACTCACCCGCACCCGTCTTGAATACAATTTACTCGTGATATATTTTAGCGACATTTTCATGGCTTGAAGTAAACTTATTGCAAATTCTTTAAAGAAACTAAAACAGCTATCTTTTGTTTGTCAATAAAATATTCTTTAAGAAAAATATTTTACTATTAATTATTATATTGTAATAAGCACATATTTCAACGCAACCATAATGAAAAAAAGACAGATTTCTTTTACCAAAATCTAATGTTACCAAAGCTTGAGGACTCCAAGCTTGAGTGGCCCTAAGCTGCAGTCTATACACTAACCTATAGGATAATCCGGCCCTGGCTGTGATCAATACGCTATTCCGCGGGTGGATTTGCAAATGCATTTGTAATAATTAACACAAGATACTCAATATGCTCAATTAAAAAAATTTACATTTAATTTTGTTTTGTAATTGGTTAAACTTTACACTTTTACAAATATTTTTATACTTTTCAAATAATATTCATGTTTTTTTAATTGAATACATTTTAAAAAATAGTGTTTTGTATCTCACTTTAGTTCTTTATAGTTATATTTGTAAAGCAACCGACAATATTATCTTACTGTCAGTAAAAATTTAGTACGGTCGGCGAAACGTTGTGATTTAATTAGAAAATTTTTCATGTAAATATGACATCGTTGGCTAGCAATATTTTATCACTAAATGTTGACATGTATGTTGCTATCAACATAAATTTTATTAGAACAGATTTAAGACCGCTTATATTATAAACAAGCAAGTTAATGATGGACCATAAAGACAGTAGATTTTAATGTGTATTTTTCTCTTCGTTAGTACATTTTGAATTGCACATGCATTTGCTGATTCACTCAGTTACATTACTGTTGAGAAGTCTATATTCCAAAGACTAGAAATTATGTACATA
This sequence comes from Tubiluchus corallicola, assembly GCA_030141605.1. Taxonomy (NCBI): domain Eukaryota; kingdom Metazoa; phylum Priapulida; class Priapulimorpha; order Priapulimorphida; family Tubiluchidae; genus Tubiluchus; species Tubiluchus corallicola. Next base: position 683,403 of record JAQGDQ010000079.1, read on the forward strand.
CAAAAACTTACTGATTTGTATAGCATAAATGAGAATGCCTTAACACTGTTATTCATCCTTAATAATTTCTCATCAATGATATATAATTGTTTTGTATAAAGTGGCTTGATTAGGTTGCCCTTGTTGTTAAACATTATAAGCTGCACAATGCATGTGTGTAAAATCTTCAATCATTTGTAAAAGTAGTCACCTCGTCCTTTTGCTTGCTAGGACTAGCCTAATTACAAAACTAGGCGTCTAGAGGTGATTTCAAGGTGAGCCACGCGTTATCTGCCTCTTTAATGGTCATGCGTCATTAGACTTAATTAAATTGTCTTTCACGCGACGATTTGGGTTTTCTGTTTTTGCAAATGTAAACAATAATTGTGCTAACGTGGTACATGCATGTCAACTTACGGTTGTTATACGTTTTTCACCACGTTAGCTTAAACTTCAACGTTGTCAGTTAAATCGAAGATTTGTTCAAACTAATCTCTATTAGGCTGACGCGAGACAGGTTACCTGACAGACTGTGATAAATTTCAATCTCTAATAAAATCTCTCATAGGTTTGAGTCACAATTGCGAAATGAAGTATTATCAGTAATAATCCTGCGTTCAGCAACTGTACAAGAAAATACAGTAAATGTTTTATTTAATTCCATAGCATTTATATTTGTCTATATCGTGGTTTGACAACAGCTGAAAATAATATAAATAATATAATTAGGTTGGACCTGCTTTCAAGCAGCAGTAAACGCCGCACACCACTCGTATTTCCTTAATATTATTAAATTGTACACGTAAGCATAACTACTGCCCACTACGTTCGGAAGTTATATAACGCAAACATGTTTAAAAAAATCTAGATTAAATTTTGCTGCAGAACTTTCAAATCGCAACTTTGGTACTGCAATCTCTTTGCACCCTGTATGTACTATAATGGGTCTCTGAATTTTATTAACAACCACTGACATTTTGCCATCGAGAAAACACATAATCATACGCATTCAGATGGTTTACATTTGTTACTGTATAAGGAAAGATTTACGAAGTACGTATAATTGTCTTCTTTTTACGGATGATGATTCTGGCATTTTTTCGCCAAATTTACCAAGTTTGCTTTCCTGTGGCAGTTTCGTGACTTATGACTTTGCTCACCTTATCTATTGTAGTCCCACCTTATCTATTTGCATTTTCAGAAATTGGCTGCTTTTACAAGTACCCGCTACTTTATCAAGGTTCAATTGCCTATCTGCAAAACTGTGAAACAGACAAGAATATTGCTGTCAGATTTTGTAGAGAGATTTACATCCGTAAAATTGAGCAGCTGCACACACTTTTCGTTTTATGCAATATTGCATTGTTCTTTACTGGTCTGATGTAAGTATGCTAAAAAATAGTTTACGAAAGGTCAGTGGAGATAGCTGCATCTTGTAGAGAAGGTTAAATGATGCAGTTCTCTCTTGAAAATTGTTATTTGAATTAACCCTCTTGAACCCCGCTCAGTGGTAGCAGCGCAATTATGAGACTGATACTGAATATCTGTCGGGTAACTGCACTCCAGTTTTCTACTTTTTGCGGAAGAAAGCTGCTTGTTTCTGGTTGCAATTGGGATTTTTTCGAAATTCATAATATGCCTGTCACAATTAGTAGCAATAAAACACAAGTCTAAAAGTAGCAGCAGGCAGGAAAGCAATATCACCGACCACAGCTTTTTCACTAACGTTGCCTTATCGACCAAGGAAAGTGACTATTATCGATTAAAATCATTGATTGATTACACATAGTGTCTGTAAATAATATTGCAGACAACCAGGAAAAAGTCAGGTTTCTGTTGTACCTTACAATGGGGGGAAAACTACTAAAAATGGGGTATAATTATTTGAGACAACCTGATTTATCAACTTTGCCAGTTTTGTCACAAGTATAATCTGCTGGCTCAAGTTACCGCTCTAAAGGATATGAACTGATGGTTAGATGTAGTTCGAAAGGTAATCCTATCCTATTTTTCAAACAATATATTTTCAGGTATTAGGTTGTTGCAGCTATCACAAAGTTTTATGAAGGACAAGAGTTTTATGAATTGAACAGACAGGCGATCGTTGCACTGTTTACATGACAGAAATAACCACGTTACTCTATGTGATTACCAACTATTCGGTTGCAAGGTCTGTAAGTGTAACCAGTTAATATTTTCTCTATTAATGAGCAAAATTTAACGGCAAACGTTTTAAGAAAAGTTAGCATCAAGCAATATTTTCATCTATGGGTGCAGAACCTACTTATGAGTTTCTATGCTGGAACTTTTATAGATCTTGTGCCTGTCTATCATGTAGTGCGACTCATGAAGGCTCTCTACGGGAAATGCTTTCACAATAAGCTTATAATACTTCTGCAGAACGAAAATAAATAAACAAAACAGCCAATGCGAACTTGCAAAACGCAAACATGAGCTGCTTTGCCTCTGTTAACCATGCAAATGATAAATTTATGCACAAAAACTTCAGGGGTGTTTCGCCCTCATAAATAACTAAATTTGTTTTATTTTGCAACACATGCACTAGTTTTAATTACCATCGTTTAGTTATATTGCTGAATGACAGGTACTAAGGGCATAAACGGGGTGTGTGCTTTCAAGAATAACAGGAAAAGTGTGTTCTTGGCTGGCGCACGATATGATGCTTCTGTTTCTGCTCTGCAAAACACCACGGTTGTTGTTAAACAAACAGGTTTCCCAAAAATACTGTGAGCCAAATAAACTTGGCTGTAATTCATATTATTTACTTGTCATAACAGGACAGAGCGACAGAAGAGTGTGAGCATATGGAAAGTTAGAAGCACAAGTAGAAAAAGCAGATTTGGCTGGGTAGATTTGTTTCCCAGAAGAGTGTTTTCCTAGAAAATTTCTTGTCAGAAGATTTTTTGCCAGAAAAAATTCACAGAAAACTTTTTTGTCAGAAAAGCCTACTTCCTAAAAAAATTCCCAAAAGAAATTCCCTAAAACAAATTACGGATTTCGCTGGATGAAATTTGGAATACTTTTTCGTCTTGGGATGAGCAGCTTCCAAAAAACACCAACCAAAAACGGCGGATAGACCTTGGTGAATACGCATAGTGTTCACGGATATATGGAAATAATCAACACGCAACACGAATCACGCATCACGCATCACGTATTGCGTATTCATGGAGTGATACCTTAAGATATTCACAAATTTGTATAGCTCGCAAAGCCTTGGTGTTTTCTTTCATTTTCTACATTATTTATTAAACTTCAATTCAAATCCTTTGAAAATGAACAGAATTCCAAGTGACTAAAACGACTGAAATTATAGCAACAAAGTTTCAAAACAAAATATTTTTCAAAAACAGACTACAAAAAACAAGATTGACCTCTTAAACTGAATTATACCATTAAAATTATAGACAAGATTGTACTTTCAACACTACGTCTTAATTACGCTGAAAGCTAATTACGCTAACTTAATTACACGAGTGAATCCTTGACGGTAGGAAACCCAATGCTTTGGCAAAGAACCTTCAATATTGTAAGAGAAACTTTTTTATTAAAAAACTTTGAAACATAAAAACGTTAAAATCATGACAAACGTTTCGACTGTACAGCTTAACAGTTATCTTCAATGCGATGAATTCATGTATGCACCATTCATTACTATATTTGTGCCTCTGGGCATAAGGCTGATTTTCATAATTTTAGCATTGTCGCCAGAGCTACAAATAACTAGGATCTATTAATAAAAAAAAGCTTGTACATGTATCCCAACAAACCTTTTCTTAATGTGCAAAGTAGTTCAATTCCATTAACTTTGTTTTCAAACACCTAACTATGGTTTTACTGTATAATTTTTTTTCAACAAGTCTGTTTTGCTACATCATTAGCTTCTATGTGAATATATAATTAGTCATTTTAATGTACTGTAGGCTTTGCTCATAAAATTTATTTCGTCACACTGAAGATACTGCTAGGCTGTGCCACCGAAACGTTTGTCATGATTATAATATTTTTATGTTTTCGGGCTTTTTAATATTTTTTTTCTTTCACACTGCTATAGAGTGCCTGTGTAGGCTGGCTTGAACTAGCTGCTCTTCGCGTCTTCCTTCCACGTGCGTTCTAGGTGATCATGCTGGTCCACCTTGGATGTGTGCTCTCGGAGACCGAAAATGGCGAGCTTCATTGGTAACTTTTTCTATAAAGGAGGCAGCAAGAGGGAGGGGAGGAGAGAGACGGAGAAGAGATAGACAGAGAGGGAGGGAAATGAGAAGAGGAAAGAGGGGGAGAAAGTGAGGGAGCGGGAGGCAGAGAGGACGAAAGAAGGATGTAAGGGGAGAAACATGGGAGAGAAAGATAGTGGGGAGAGAGGTGGAAGGGTACGGAAAGAGAAGAGGAAGGAGGGAGGGAAGAAGAGAAAAAAAGAGGGAAAGAACACGAGGGAAAGGAAGGGGGTGAAAAGGGAGGGTGGCAGAGGCAAAGAGAAAAAGAGAAAACGAAGGCTTATTTTCCTACTAAAATAGAACATCTTGCAATCAAAAATGGCTTTTCTGTGAATTTTTTTAGGAGAAACGAGTTAAACAGAAATTATTGCGATCACTAATAAAAAAACTACTTGGCGTGATTGCTAGGCTTTTGTGCACGGGTTATTATAACTAAAGCAACACACATTTTGATTTTTATAATATGAACAACAGATATCGACTGAAGGGTTGCAAATAAACAAAAACGTAAAAGAAAAGCAAACGAACTAAAGAAGGAACAAACAAACGAAAAAGCTAAAGAAACTATGACAAGATTAATAAAAAAGTTTGTTTTGAAACGATTCTGTCTGTTACAGCATGTAGAAATAAACAACTTAGTTACTTCTACTGAGAAACAAGGAAACCAAAATGCCCAAAAGAGTATAGTAAAAGGCTGTATAGCCAAAAGGAGCAATGCAAAAGTAGAGTCAAGTAGAAACTTTTCTGCCAAAAGTTCTTGCGCAAAGTTATAGAACACATCTAGCAGATTATCGTTAATTGACACTTTACTTAAACGTCTTGCAACCTAGGTAATTACCATCATCACTCGTGTACTTGCTTTCTGCTAAAAAGATCAGAAATTTTAAACGAGTTATTTCGCTGATTAGTGATGTGATATTTTCAAAAAATGTTATTAACCAATTAATAATTAGCTACTATACTGCTTTATTTAACACAAACTTGAATCATTATTCCGGATATAATTTTTAAATTCTTGAGTTTTTGTTTACTAAATCTCTTTTAGAATCAAGGAGCTGCGCCTTCTCCAGCGGGTCTATACAAATCACGGATTTGCGCACGATATGTACAAAATGCGGTTTCCACAGATATTTGTAGTTTACAAAATTTCCAGTAAAATTGATATTCTGTTATCTTTGCCTAAATTACGAAATTAAGATTTTATATAATGCACGGAAGGCAAAAGAAGTTAAAAGAAAAATTATGACGAAGTGGTAGCAAACAACGAAATATTGTTACTAGCAAAAATCCAAAAATTTATGCTTTTTCTGTACGCATTTTATTGATTTAAGTTCAGCATTTTGACAACATAATTGCAAGATTGTCGCAGGCAATCGCTAATTTCGCTCGTATAGATCGTCCGCGCTCTTTATTTTCGAAATAAAGTTTTAATTACTCTTTATTTACCTTTCACACCGTGTTGCGTCACAGCAAACATTTTAGGCCGTCGGTAGCAGCTTTGGCTACATTCTGTGTACACCAGCGGCTACATGACATTCTCAGCAGAGGCAATGCCTTGTATTTGGGGTTGGACGAAATAATGGTAAGCATAATATTTGTGCAAGAAGGTTTTTTGCGCTTATCATAACACAGCGATCATGCTTACCGATTGGCACTGGAGATTGTCTTGTGAGTAGTCCTGTTCAGCAGCTCTACTTTGGCAAAGGTTGGTCGATTAAGACTTTTCAACATCTTGAGTCGTCTGCCGTTCTTAAGTGAAAATGCGAGTACCTGGGTAACTCGTATACAATCCGTTTGTGATTACGCACATTGTGATTAATAAACTATGATAAATATGATATTGTAAAACTTAAATAGAATTGTGATGCACTTAGAGACTGCATATACGTAATTGAAAGTGCGAGGTTTTGGACGATGCACAGTATATCTTAGAAGTTATTTTGTGAAAATATAAGTGACCGTGTGTCAGCGAAGACGTTTAATAAAAGAACAACGTTCAAGGAATAACGTTTAACATTTTGTTTCCTTTAGGAATATATAATACCGCATTTAATATTTTTACAGGTACGTTCAATGATATACATAGCAAACCCTATAATAAGTGCTATGTGAAAGTATGGATGTGCTAATACTTACATTTTGCATAAACTTTGCGGCAACTTCAAAGACTTCAACAGTAATCATTAGTATAATTGCAAAAAAGGTATCGCGATTGCGTTTCAATATTTCAATTTTAACAGAATGGAATTTTATTTTACGCCCGTGATTAGCATTTTCAACTTTTGTGCATAGTAAGAGATGGATAGCAGTAATACATATATTCGCGCAGAAATTAAATAGCATATGTATAATGACATGAAGGACAATAATTACGCTCAGTTGTGAATAAATCATTTTGTCAGATTTATATTTACAATTATTAATTTTGCTATACATCCGAAGAATGTCAAGGAACTCAGTACATGTTCGGTTATACAAGCTGTCTTTTTAGACAGTTGAGTGAAAATAATTATTGGAACTATAACGAACCATTACTCCAATATTCCATATTTACTTCAAAACTTTATTTATAAACATTTTTAGATGTTTTGGAGGATTTCATAAACATTTCACTTAGACTGTATAAAAGGCATTGTGTCAGGCACATTGCACATGCATTGCTGGTGTTTATAAAAATCGTGATGGCCATTATACTACCTTGGGCTGTTGTTGTCGGTAGTAGGTCGAAAAAATTCAAAGTGGTAATTGGTGTAAATTTGGTTTATTGTTGCTGTTTTTATTATTAATGTTACAGCCTTTTCTGCTGTAGCATCGCCGCCGTCACTGTTGCAGCTGAGGCTGCTATTTCAGTGTGCAAAACTTATAATAGATACCTTCTTAGTTGCCTATGTTATAGTTCAAGTAGATAAATCAATTATTAAAATATTGTTTGGCTAACTGTCACCCTGTGAAATACCTTCTGGCCGCCAAATTGATTTTTTGAACCAAAATTAACTAGTCACATGATTCACAGCCTTTCGGTCTACGTTTGTCATATCTACTCACAGATTAATGTGCAACGTCTAAATTTGTTGCACAAAATTAATATAATCAGCTGATACTTACTCTAGCATGAGCTAATTAGCATTTGCATATACTGATTAATAGTTTTGCAATTCAAACGCCCAGGGTTCGAATCAACGCTTATTCCCGAATTTTTCGCGTTTTTTCTTTCGGTCAAGTTAGATTTTACCAATTAATAATAAATATAAAATAATTGTAGGTTTATTCTCTTACAACCACTTGGGCATAAAATGTGTTTTATAATCTCCTTTATCAATAGCCGTAAGCAGCTAGGGTTTCTCTAGTATCTGTCGTTGCTTTACTATCGACGTGGCCACCACATCTTGAGCATCTGTAAATAATAACTAACGTGGATTTTTGCAGAAAATTTTGATTGACAGGCACACTAATATTATTTTGCATTGCACATAATATGTGCAGTATGTGCTAGTTTGACTGGTATCGCACAGTTGATTGGCTGACAGCGAGTCATGGCCGCGCCATCTAGAAGTTGAAGTTGCTAACGTGTACAGCTACATGAACATTATTTGACTGTGTATTATCATTCATTAAATTTATGCGTTATATAGCACTTGCGCATCTTGAAGTGATACTGTAATGTAAAATGCACTAGCTTGCTGACCAATCACTAATTAGCCAAACAAGTAAGCATTTGAATTACCAAATGCTTTGAGTGAGGCAATTGTTTAATGTGAACTGTAAATCTGAAAATAGGCTACTAAAATATGGATACCACAATCAGTTAATCTAAGGTATTGTATTATCTTACAGCAGCTTACAAACCAAGGCTAAAACTTAAGCGTTAAACTCAAGTTTTCGTAATATTTCTGAAGTCTTTGTCGCCTTAGTCGATATTTAATCGATGTTTAAAGCGAAAATTCGTTTTTCTTCACCATTTTTGTTGTTCTGTAGAGTGAAATTTTTATATTATGAAGTTTTATATGTCAGTCTATTAAACATAAGTCTATTTAGTTTATATGTGCCACGTGAAATATTTGTGATCACTCCTCCATTGTGAGTAATTCATAATGACACTATCGCATCTAATTTATGGAAATTAGAACTTATGAGAAGTCTCATTGGCAGAGTGTTACATTAGGTGCGATGCTAGCGGCACCTACTTTAAAGTGGTACATGGTAGACCCGATTATCTTTCGAACCAAGTGGTTACAGTGTGTGATTAGAGACCGAAGTTAAGTAACGCGGAACCTGGTTAATAAATCGATGAATGTGCTGCCAGTAATGTAGTCTAAGGCTGATTCGTCAGCCGTGTTGCCTTGGCTGTTTACCTGGACGAGGGGATTTTACCTGCATCCAAACGTGAATAAAATACTTCTGCATGCTCTCATCTTAACATCTTTGTAATGCAATACCGCATAAATTAGCCAGATTTCGGTCCTCCGCAACTATCTATGTTAGATGCCCTTGCCTGTGAACGCTGAATCCCGGCTTGCAACGTTTCTAAACTGCACAAAACATATCCTTCGTGCACCTGTCATCAATAGTCTAATAAATTAGTAGGCAGAATGACAATGTGTTGACAAAAATGATTCATTTATCAATGAAACTAAAAAGACGATTACTAGCATTAAATAAGTTCTAACGTGCTTAGCTGCAGTAATAAATTCCTGTGCATCTTTTGGTCTCTTTTATTTGAATTTGAACAATTTCTGAAGCAGAATTTTATTGTTAAGACATAATTTAGTGGTCTTTACCTATTAAAATTAATAACAGCAACTTCGTGTCTCAAATATAATATTTTCTGAAAAAAATTGAATGGTGCGAACAATTTGTTTATAATTTATTACCAAAAGTTTCAAGTTCAGATTATACAAAATGGCTGTAATTGGGGCAAGTAATTAAATGATAGTTTGTACCAAAACTTTTGTTAATAATTTAATAGACATATTAGCATATTAGTTAACACAAGTGAAGTACGAGGCTATAGAGATGATTTAAAATATACTAGTTGATATTTCTGAGCCTTTACAGGTTTCATAATCAGACAGAAATACAGGGTGACAGGAATCTGTAATATTACAGGAATATTACGATTTTAAAACTTTTAAATCAGCTCTATAGCCTATTTTACTAAACTTTAGTTGAACACATGTCTTTTTTTCTTCTGATATAGTTGTGTACTGTTAGCTAACAGCTAGATGTGATACCTCTGCTGGATCAAGCAAGACTGGTTCATAATATTATTCCCATGCCTCGGGTTAATTAACATTGATTGTTATGATAAAATACAGCAGTCGCGTACATGACTATGGCGCTAATCTCTGCCTGTATTATTTTAAACAAATCTCTATGTCAACACTCGAGTTCAAACACCGACCGACACTTTAGAGCGCCGACGTTGCTTATGAAAATATCTAGTAAAGATACTGTATGTATTTATACATTCCATTTTAATATTAACCAGACACCATGGTTTATCATTTTGTGTTTTCATAAACCCAGACCGCTTTGAAAATGGGTTAAAAGTAAGCTTTTACCTCTAATTACTCCCCATGTGCATTGCATCGCATCTTAATTAAGTCGTTTACTCATAAATAAGGAGTTGTGCTTGCCTAACGCGTAAGGTGTTGGTTTTTTGTCTCGTACTGCGCAAGATTTTCATGGAGCTCAAAGAACGTCCGAAGTTGAAATTACAAATGAGCATATGTGTATAAGAAATAAACTATGATTAGCCACTATTTACTGATATAAGCCAAACTATATACTATATGTATATACAGACCAGGCAAAATGACAAACTGTTTTGTCATAGTTTTGCTGCCTAGTATTGTATATCTTTCATTATCATTATCTTTTATAAATCCATTTTTATTATTATCAGCATTTCATGTGCTCGTTTTATGCATTCAAACAGTAAAAAGTTTTAGAAAGTGTAATCTGAATTGTGTTCTTTCGGAACTTTCTTTTCAACAGCTGGTATTTTTTCTTCTTATCATATGCCATTTCTTCTACAGGCACTTCTGTTCTTCTTCAACGTTATGACAGCATTTTTAATTGATCATCCCTTTTCCTTGTATATTTGGTCAAGCTGTTATACTCACTCCTAACTTGCCTAATAGTCCAAAATTAAGAGCTTATTATCACATATTCAGAATTTTTAACAGAGGGAGCTTTTTTCCTCTATACAGTGTTCTAAGCACTATGTATGACTAACTGTTTCAAATGAATAGCAAAAATAAAATAAAAAAGAATTAGGTTTTCTGAATTAGGTTTTTGATTATACATTTCCAAGAAAGTGACAGTGTTTAAAGATACAGCTCTCTTAACAAGTCGTTTGGGTGTGTTTTATGATCTACAATTTTACTGTCGAAAGTTATCATAAATTTTGCGGTCGTGTATAAACTTCGACTTCTAGATGTACGAGCGCACTGTACATGACTCCATTAAAGATTCGAGTCACGGCCGGTGATTTGTTTTTACACAGTTTTACTAAATTACGATAGAAGTTCCAGGTACTATCTGTATATATAATAACAGGCATTAACGATAGTTACGATACTCTTTGCACAATAGCGGACAGAAGCAAAATAATTAAGGACTAAAACAAACCCGGTAACAAAATAATAAACGACTATAACAAACCCACTGCACACAGTATGATATGTGCTGTCAAATATACATTTTGCAAACTTTCACAACGGATTTATTTTCTTAAAATTTAAGCTCGCCATAAAACGTCCACCTCGTATAGTAGGAATGCGCTAAACAATGAGAGATGAAAGTCGTTTAAGTCCTTACTTTATATTAGTCAATGATTTCTACTACATTTAAGCTTTATCTTGCGCTATTATTATTATTTATTTGCAATTAATCTCACTTTACTGTATAGTAATCTTTTTTAATAACTTTGTCTATTTTAATTTTGTGATTTCACTTTTGTGTTTGAATATTAATACTTGGACCATAATGGAAACAATATTATGTGCCATGTATCCAAAGAAAACAATTTCTCTTCTCTTCTCTTCTCTTCTCTTCTCTTCTCTTCTCTTCTCTTCTCTTCTCTTCTCTTCTCTTCTCTTCTCTTCTCTTCTCTTCTCTTCTCTTCTCTTCTCTTCTCTTCTCTTCCCTTCTCTTCTCTTTTCTTCTCTTCTCTTCTATCCCTGTTCTATCATCAATAAAGACGCTGGTATTCTTTACTTCACTTACAGATTGCATATACAGGTGATACCCGCCAAACAATTATAGTGGAGGCATAAGCATTCAATTTTCGAAACCAAATTTGGCTGAAACAAAAGAAATATGAAGAAGCATTGGACAGATGTCTGAGATCCTTACATACCCTATACCTTCCCTAATTTCCCTTGTGATAAGCACATGTCTTTATTTTACTCTCAATAGCTCACACTGTAAAGTAAAAGACACTGCTGTGATTATTGAATGTGACATGACAAGACATGACATGACATGACATGACATGACATGACATACAGAATAATATGATATGATATGGTTTGGCAAGTCGTATGATTAAATTTATCTGCATGCGTGGTCAACTGATCTAAATCAGCTGTAAGCCAAGTCTCTGCTTCAAATCCAGGCAAATTTGCGACTTGTTTTCACGTTTCGTTCCTTTTGTCAAAGCTTAGGTATAAAATTTTAATAAAAATCACGAAAACGATAAGTGCAAGGGACAGAGAAATACAAGGAAGAAAAGACAAATGACGAAATAGGAGAGTAGGAAAATGATGTCAAAGGAAATAACAAAGAAAGAAGAATAAACTGGAAAGAAACAATCGTAAAAGAAGAAGTCAAAAAAATGCCCATAAATCTGGAAAATTCTTTATTTTTTTCAGGCGTTTTCGTCCCTCTCTGACTTCATCAGCTGCACAGAAACTACATATAAAATAAAGGTATATAATACAAGGTACAATAATAAAAATTACAGATAAAATTGCATAAAACTATAAAATAATTTTGTATCCTTTATTTTACTGACATTGTACACTTTAGTTTTATCTGTAATTTTTATTATTGTATCTTTTATTATATACCTTTATTTTATATATAGTTTCTGTGCTGTGCAGATTTATCTGTTATTTTTATTATTGTATCTTTCTGTGCAGCTGATGAAGTGAGAGAGGGGCGAAAGCGCCTGAAAAAAATCAAGAATTTTCGAGATTTATGGGCATTTTGACTTCTTTTACGATCATGACCATGACAAGTCTCACTATCTTATTTTCAGGCTATGGAAAGAAACAAATAGATGCTGAATAAAAATGACCAACCAAATAAACACTTCAGGCCTTGCTGTGCGATATTGATTCTATGCATTTAATTTGTCCCACATGGCAACAACTAAAATTTAAACACATACAACTTTAAGTTTTAAACGTTAGTTATTATTTATGATTTTTAAATTGTAAAATGTTACGCGCAAGCCATTTCCGCCTGAAAAGACTGCTTATTTTAATTCATTTCGGCAAATTGTCAAATGTTAGGACATTTCTTGGCCGAACAAGCTAACAAGAAAATCAAAGTTATAGGTTATCAATTGTTCAACTTCTGATTTTTGTATATGTAAAAGTTTCGACTTATTCTATGTAGACATAATGTAGCACTTTTTTCTGCTGTGGTGGTCGCAGTACCAGAATGTCGGTGACTGTATCACCAATCCGCCGCCACCTCGCAGGCAAAAGATCGTCTGAAATCATTTTTAACATTGTACACGACTGTTTATTAAACACAGTCGCCGACGCTTTGCTAGCTGCCTCGGAATATTAAACAAAAATTATTTTCCCGGGGGCAAAAAAATTCAGAAAAAATACACGAATCGCCGGCCAAGTTACAAGCTGTTCTCCAAAAAATGGCATGCCTGCACATCATTACAGTTCGTTTTATATCTGTATTACGACCGGGACAAGATTTTAGTAAAACAGTTTAACTATTTACGATTGGTTGCATATGAGGCATAAGTGATAGAGACTTTAACATGCTTTAATTCAGTGTTTTCGTCTTTCATATAGGTTTTTGTGCGTAAAGATGTCGGATCCTCACCGGTTCCTTTTGACTTGATCAATAACGTAAGTTCAGTTATATATAATTATTACTATGGGTATTGCATTACAATTTACAGTTGTTCTGAGGTTACAGGGGCTTTAAACGAATCCAGTTAAAAAAGTCACAGGAGAAGAGAGTACAAGAAAAAAGAAATAACCCTAAGCCTAGTCACAATTAATTGTGACTTTTGTCCTAGGCAAAATTGTGACCTTTCATACGTGACTTTATTATTGGTCAAATTAATTAATTTGGACAAATAAAATAAACTATTTGGACTATGTTTCATTTTGATTCAATCATGGAGGACATGCAGATTTAGCAACACAGGTTATTTAGTTATACCCTGTTTTGAGGGGAGGGGTTAGGGGTGGGTGAATTGAAATCCTTTTTGCAAAATTCAAGAGGCTTCTAATGTCTAAAAAATCGTGGATCAAATAAAAGGTAAGTTATCTGTTTTGAGTAAGATTCTATTTTTGCTACCTCGAACCCAACTTGACCAACAACAACTGCAGACAACATGAAAGTTAAAAGTTACGAAAATATTGGGTGGTTTTCATAGTATGTGATATCCGCATGCGAAGACGGTAACTGCGGCGATTCTTGTAACTACGACAGATGCGATTAATACCGTACGGTGATACATTACGACAGCCAGTACGACGACTACGACAATTAATATCTTTGTGTATTTCTTTGTGAACCCTTTTCACGTTACTTAAAATGAGAAACTAAACCTAAACAGGCAAGCTGACATATAATATCATTGTCCTCTTTCTTTGTCTAGTGTGCAAAGTTCTTTAATACTATAGGTAATATTATTTTGCTATAAATATCGCATATATGTTATACTTTAAATATATATTTGGTAAGAGGTGGGAACATATAAGGAGAAATCTTTCTTCTTCTCGTTTTCATCAATTTCTAGTCCGTAGAACTTTAATATGAGCGTTTGTTGTGCTTGATGACTTTATAATGATTTTACATTTGATTAGTTATAAATATTTCAATTGTATTGAATGAATAAATAAATTGATGGATTGATTAACTGAAGCTATTTAGGACTGGTATTAATTCAGGTAAAACGACCAACATCAATGTTCTTCGTTTTATCTTAATCTGGAAGCCAAGTTTTTCCTTGAAGATTTTTCTTTACAAATTATTACAATGGACAATGAAAACTTTCTGGTTCGTACAGTTTGTTATGTGATGAAGAATTTTGCCAGATTAACCGCATTTGCCGCAGATAATGAATAAATTTCAGCATTCTTGCGGTTCGAACCAGTTAGCGTTGCCGCATGCTGATCAGTGTATCTGTAAGCATAGCTTTCCTAAAAACATAGGTGCACGGGTACACTTTTGAGAACAGGTCAACCCGCGATCACTAATCGATCACAATACGATAAATAGCTCGCTTTAATATCTCTGAAACGCTCTCACTCCTGGTGTCACACACAAGTCTGGGTGACGGGATCCAAATTACGCAACACTTGTCGCAACTCCTTTGTCTTATCGCCGTTACAGATTTTGTTGTTTTGAATATTTTACGGAGTAAACAGCCTAAAGGCTTCAGTGAAGAAAGCTTCGGTGCTTTCGTGTTCAAATTATTAATCAGCCATTTTGGGGAAATTTATTTCTGTCATGAAACCTATGGAGTAGAAATGTAAATTTGGCACAAAACTGTATGGCACAAAATAAAATGAGACGGTCATTGAGGGTACTTCCCATGCAGTGGTCTACCCTTAGAAGTGTCCAAATCTTGTGCAAAATGACGTGTGTGTCCAAATGCGTATAAACAGGTAGTGCTCAAATATCGTATGTGGCTAAAATAGCTGTAGTGTCCAAAAGGCCTATGTGCCTAAACGACGTATGTGTCCAAATCACCTTGTATCCAAATTAGCTATGCGTCCAAATATCTTATGTGTCTTTGTTACCTATATGTGTTCAAATAGCCTGTGTCCAAATTACTTATATGTCTAAGTGTCTTGTGTCCAAGTTGGCCATGTTTCTAAAAAAACCTGTGTTCAAGTTGCTTATGTACCCAAATCACCTAGGTGTCCAAAATACCTGTGTCTCATATCCCGTGTCTTCTGTCCAAACGTCCTTTCTTCAAATGTCTGTGTCGAAATGTAGTCACGCCGCAGACGTGCGAATAGTCTATAATACGAAGGCAAAACGTAATTAGGTTTAACTGTAGCTGTTACAAAAATGACTAAAGCTTTTAATCTTCAGAAAAAATGTATTGCCGTGGTAGGGTCTGTTTATCATTGAAACTCATCTGATTTGACGTAGATAGTAAAAGTCATCATAGTTAAGCTAATAGTAATAAATAATTGACTTTACGGCAATTATCACAAAATTTTTATTTTGCTTTTTAATGTAACTGTGCATTTGGATTGCAGTTTGATGGAGTATGGGTTAAAAGCAGATGAATCAGTTCTAAAGCATGCTATTTACCATAGTTAAATTTGTTTGTTTAGCACAGTATTTTTTGTGTACACTTGTGTACATGGAGTACAGTTTAATTTGAACTTTTATCTAGTAACGAGACATCTGCATGTGAGGAAATTGGCGCAAAGTATTAAAAAAATTAGCTAACGCTGCAATTATTTGTTTTCCTGCCAAATTAGTAATGTAAGTAGCAATGGAGACTACTTGTAAGTTAAAAGTAAAGTGTAACTTGGCGATTTAAGGATCAAAAGCAACGTATAGCGACCGGAGCGCCGCCGCTGCGCAATTTTTGCCTTTCTCTGCGTCTTTCTCGGCCCATCCACCATCCTCACATTCGGTAAGGGTTTTTGATGATTGTTTACCACACAGGCCTGCTTTGTCGTTGAAACAGTAATTATGATTCAAATGCTGTCACTATGGTATGTTTACCCAGCCAAGCTTTTGCCAGTTTTATCTGTCACTCATTTCAACGTTTGCAAACCTGTCACTCAAAGAGGCTTATCCTTCTCTTGAGTCCCGTCCGTCTGGCTGTTCCAACTGTTGTTAGTCACCAATAATAACAAACTTTTTCGTATCCGTGGTGGTATTATTATATAAAACTGTGAAAAATGCATTTCTTCCCAATGACAAAGTTTACAAAATCTTTTGAGTTCGTTAATTTGAATTCTATCCAAGCGAGTCTTAATATCTTATTGTTGTTGTAACGAGTTAAGTTACACGCTTCGACGTTCATAACTAAATTTGCTTTTTTCTTTTACTCTCCTTTTTTTTTCGTTTTTGTCATGCTCTTCTTTTTTAATTCTTATGTTACTACAAAAATATCTTCGTTTCTTCTTGTTCTTTTTTCCTTTTTCTGTATTGCCTCCTATCTTTTGTTTTTCTTTCTTCTTATTTGTCTTCAATTTCCTGTCTCTTTTTTCTTGTAGGTCTTTTTCTTACTTTTTGTTTCTTTTACTATTTTATTTGCTTTTCCTTAATCGCCGTTAAAACGTCGACAAATTTAAGTACATGTTAAGAAGTGAATTCAAATTTTATTTTACTAATGATGGCTTGTCTGAACGATAGTGTTATAATTATTTTATGTGAACCTTCCTAAACTTACGAAGCATGCCCAGCAATAGTCAAGTGGTTTTTTACTTATGATGGTTTTCAAGGGTGCCATCAATTTATTGTAACGGCAATTGACTTGACAGCGGGTAGAACAACCAAGGGTGGCATCCCTCAATTTTCGACATGAATACTGGAATACTTTTATCCTTGGAGTGACATGGACAACTCGTTCTCGCCCAAATGTCAGATTATTGTTCGACTTTAAAAAAATCAGCAACAGCAGCATAGCTGAATCATCGTTATCGTCGTAAAATTTTACATGCAGCATCATCCAAGCAGGTGTGTGGGATACTTTTCTATAGGGATTCCGTGAAAATGTCTGAAAGGGCCAACCACTTACAGCTCACAAGTATGACAGACAAATAACAGCGGGTGTGAAATCTTCCTTAGATCTTAATCACGTTTTTTGTACGGTCTTGCGATAATTCTTTCTATTATTCGAGGCGAGTTACCAAACTGGCAGGTAGTTTATTGATAAACCTCACATCATGAAAAGTAACCAAGTATTTAAAGCGTAATTGCAGTATCTATATAAAGTCATAATAACACAGTACGTAGGTGATTGTTATCGTCAGCCCATTAATAATTCTATTTACTTTTTTTAGCTCATTACTTACATTAAATAAGCATGTAATATAGGAGACTGCACAGGGCGAGTCAAATAGACCCTTCTTGAAAAATTCACTAATCGTCACGACAGTGCAGGACTCAGTTACCTTACTGCTTTAAAAAGTTACATACATAGCTTTTTTTAGTTGTGTTTGAAAACAATCTTTTCAGAAGTTCTTACTAAAGTAGCCATATTAGCATTCATTGTCTTAAATTTGACTCATTGATGTAAACCATCGCTAAACGTACCGCAGATTTGTTACCGTTTTCAGATAAAACGAATGAAATCGTGTGATCTTTATAAAATGAACCGCGCGACTTACGAAAATCAACATAAAATTACGTCAATAGAAATTACATGTTACGTTAACTTAAGAATGCAAGCGAAAATTTAATGCTATAATTACTATGACGATAACACAAGTGGTTCTTCCAAACTTCAATATTTTCAAATTTGAAATTTTTGCATTTAGATTTGCCTTTTCGTTTTACTGCAAAAAGACTGTTCAGTGCTCATCATAGCTGGGCGGTTAATAATTGTTTTGTCTATAATTTCGCCGGATTATTATACAAACCGTTTTGCAAAAACAAATAATTCATGACTAACATCGCCGTTGGTTTTGATCTTCACAAAAACCAGAGACCTCAGACTGAACTGTATAGTTGCTGTACATTGAAAATGCACCATGTTGAAAGGTTAATACTGTTTTTTTGCAAGCCTGAAGATTATTTTTGCTCAATGCTGTCTTGAAGTTATTGGTGTAGTTATTGCTGTTTCGTGAGGCAACGATGTGACAGACCGGGTTTAATCTTGGTGAGACTGAGGTCATAGGCTAAATCGAACCCAGGGACTCGCATGGAAGGCAGAATGTAGTATGTAATACAATATATCGCAAAACTGATAACCAAGACAAGTTCTAATTTGCAGTCACATAGTAAATATAGAAATGTTGCGTTGTTATACTTTAATAGTTAGCTTATCTATTAATAAATTATGTCATATATCAATTTAACTATTTATACAAAAATGGTTAAGTTTCAAAAACAAAAATAAAAACAAAAAAGAGTTGAAAGTTTGCGCCCTTTATAGGTTGCGACTTGTGAGGCTCTAAATACGAACTTATTTAACTTATGAGTAAATCTTACACTGGTCATGCACATAAATACTGAAATGAGATAAAATTTTAGTACTTTAATGAATGTATCTGGTAGTTTCCATTTAGTGTACGACGTGAAAAGCAATTTTGCCATGTAAATTTTGCGTTCTCTATAGGGCACGACGCATAACAAATATTGAAACGGTGTGGGGGAGGTTGAATCCTATACTACTTCTTATATTTCATTTCCTGTATTTTTGTCGTCTCTATGGCAAAAGCACTTTCGAATAACCACATTTTGGCATTTCGCAAAACCTCATCCACTCTCTAGTTGACTATCTCTAACGGTATAATGGCAAACCAGCACTGCCTGAACATCGGGGTTAAAATAATATTATAACATCAACACAATTATCAGACAAAGAATAGAGACAAGATACCTGACGTATACAGACGACCGCAGAAAATTTCATCGTATTTTAGGGCAGCTTTTCAGTCTTCACTGAATTGCTTTTGAGCCTCTTTCTAGTTTCTGGGCACTAAAAAAAGTCTCCCTTAAAATGTTATTTCTTGAACAATTTCATAATCTGGATTACTTTGACAATTCTAGAATTGTATCGCAATAAAATATTATAAAAAGTGGAACAAAAAATGTTAGAGTTTAAAATATATTCAAATAAATTGTGCATGCACAAAAGTTTATAATTATATAATACTTTCTATATATAAACTTGTGTAAAAGAATTAGTACACACATATTGCTTAACCATATTTGGGAAAGTCAGGGTATGTTCTCTCATAAACGCTTTCTCAAAAAATTGGATGAAAGTATAAAAAGTAATTATGTACAATTACGGAAAAATGAAATCTACGACGATAATAAAATTGATGGTCAAAATTAATAACGAAAATATAGAAGTTTTAAAATGCACCACCAATTAGAGAACTGTTTGCTTTTTGATCTCAATGAATACGCCGTAACTAAATACACCAATCTTAGAATTAGGTCCCATTCGTCCTACATTGAAAATGGGAGATATCATAAACCAAGAAAAATTCCTGTATATAATCGCATCTTTACATTTTGCAATACAAATGAAATTGAAGCTGAACTATACACTTCGTGACTAGATGTTCTTTTTACACTGACTTGAGAGTTATATTTTATAATAAAGTAAATGCAATGGGTACTAGAATTTGATAATGATGAATTTGATATTAATGATAATGATAAATTTGTTTTCACATGAGTAATAATGGCATAGAGTTTGTAAATTCTGTCCAAAAGGCATTCCAATAGGTTTCGACTTGAATAAAATTATAATAGAAAATAATGTTACCCTGAAAGATGTACGCAGAAATTTTCATGTGTTATCTCGTAAGATTATGAAAGGAACCGATTTAACTTTCTGGTAGCTAGCGACAATTAACTTAGCAAAAGATTGCATAAGCTGTATAGAAAATAGGAATTTTAATTTGTTATCAAAGTATCAGTTGAGAAAAACGTTAGAGTATGTGGTGTCTTTTTAATTAATTGCTTTGTTTTCTTGTGTAAACAATACCCGTGGCTTTTTGTAGTTGTCAGTGTTTAATTTCATTTTACTTTTGCTACTAGTCTACTAATTTCTTTTAATTGAACCACTTATGTAACTTGACTGTACAAGTGTGTTAGAGAGTCTTTGTTTTTAATTACTAATGTTCTGCTACCGTGCAAGAATAATAACTAATAACTGTATTACAATTGTTGTCGTAAAACTTTTTTTTCAATATTTTGCTGCTTGTATGTATGTAGCTTTTGTGTAGAATATTTTCGTTGTTGAAGTCGTAACCGTTTTGTAAAATATTGTATATGTACGCATTCTGCTGTACTAATAAAACAAGAAATATGCGCGACGTATAATAAATTATAATTTAATCAATATAAAAGAGTACTTTTCTGTAAAAGTTAAAACATACAATAACCACTTCTGTGGAACGGTTTAACAAGATGGTCAAGGTTTGACAATGTACGGCAACTTTTGATCTCGTGCACAACACTGATCACTTGAGCCCCATTCTTGGAATGGGTTCAGTCACGTAATAACAAAGTGTATTTAACTCTTAGAATGATTTTTACGAGTTTCTGCCAACCACAGGTCTTGTAAGTTATTTCAACCGGTAGTAGTTGTTTTAATATGAACTTGTGTTGCTTTAAGCTGATAGAGTATCTGACTGAGTGAGAAATAGTTTTTAGACTTATGTATATGCAATATAATTAAGTGTATCATCATAAAGCTTCGGTTTCTAAATCCAGTTTCTGGCCCAAACATTATTGATTATATCATAGTATTATAACAGATACTGCTGAAATAAAAAACTGTTTCAAATAATTTTATAATTAGCAGCAAACATCCCAGTAAAACCATCACTTACTTTAATTATGCTATTTATTATGTTATAATGAGAACAATAACAAAAAATATAAAGGATGAAAATAATACCTTGCGTGACTATGACTGTGTCGCTAACAAACTGTCTAGTTCTGTCGAGCCTGTTGTGCGTTATCTTACATGCAAGATGCTATGCTATATTCACGTTTACACGTTGAATAATTTAAAATATGGGCGTATATATACCTTGTGTGTCCTAATCATATTTTAGTTAGCTGATTAAGGAATACAATGCTAAGGTTATGTAAATTTTAATTTGCATAAATAATGAAAAGTTACCTGTCGCAGTCTTGAACTCATACCATTGTACAGATGCAAAATAGATGCATGTGAACTGAGTACTTCCATTTCAAACAGCCAAAGAGAGAAAAACACAGGTGCGCCGATTACAATAGAAATTTAAATTCACTGATTGATGAACGACCTTCCTGTCAGATAATGTAAATATTTAAAATTGAAATGTCTAAACGTTTGTTCATAAAAGTGTAATTAAATGGGTTCCTGTGATTCCTGTCAATTTCTATCCCACTGAGAAATACTCACTTTTCTTGCCTTTCTCCGCAAGCATTTTATGCATGCGACGCACAATACGAGATGACGACTGCCTATTACGCTCTAAATGGAACCTTAATGTTGTGGTTACAGAAGTACTTATATTATAGTTGTTAGTTTGTAAAATCATTATTTAATAACAAATATTTTCAATATTTGAATTAAATCAGTTGTCCATAACACTATATGTTATTATCTTATAACGAACTAATATGGACATGTCTTGAATTGGCAGAAACCAAGAACGAGGATGAACCTATCAGCATTATTTTTAAGCGGCATATACATAAACCTATAATGGTCAAATCTAGTGATGAAATAGATCCTATACTGTACTTTCCTTCTTGAACCACGGTATAATTTAAGCAGTTCTAATAGAATAAAAATGAGCTTATCTGCCTTAGAAAATCAGCTCTTCAAGTACACCCTGGACCTCTGCGGTCATGTCAAATGCCAGTTTGTTAGAAAACTCTTTCAAAATGCTCACTTAGGCCTACATCCTGAAGCTGGATTGAAAAAAGTGACAGGTTGATTTACTATAGGAGCCTATTAAAATGTCGCTGTGCGATTTAATGAATTTAAAACGAATTGAAATTTCGTCGGTCAAAATCCGTTGTGTCCAACTGATTGTCCATTCATTACAAAAAACACATCCATCATTCTGCAGACAAAAAATAAAGGAAAGTCAAGGATGACTTCCCGACGAAGCGGCGCATGTAGGAGCAAAAGTGATGGCAATAGAAGACGTGGCGATATTTGATTGATTTAAATAATTGTTTTATGAACTCCACTTATAATTTCTTTATAAATTAGAATGACCTAGCTTATATAAACTCTGAATGACCACAGCTGCTGTCCACTGTAGTAAAACTCAGACATGCCTATACGCACCGCGACGAATGCCTGATTTTTTTCACACCCCAAGGGGGTAGGAGCCAAACTTTTTTCTAAATAAGACAGGTGGGTGACGGGAGAGTTTTTATTCATTTGCTAATACCCTGGTTCTTTGTTGGAAGATCGTCCTTATCCGCCTAACGGTGTGAACAATTGACCTCGACCAAATTTTCATTAAGTTGCCCTATCATTTTTAGCTAATTATAGGTAGTCGTGGCGGCGCCCGGTTAGACTGCCATGATCAATGAGATATAGAAAGCCCCAGGACGAACAAGAGCCGCAAGTAATGCTACAGGTTCTTTAGTGGATTTTCAGAATTGTA